>CM039469.1:27210175-27506087 GCA_022433065.1 Begonia loranthoides
ATACATGGAGGACAGGCTCTTCCGAAGGGGAACCAAGGGGCACAGATACTATTAATTTTCCTTTGATTGATGTTGGGGCAGATCAGTCGATTCTGATTGTTGTGCATTGATGTGCGCAGTAGCTAACAGATTGCTCAATTGATATAAGGTCTATCACCCAAAGTTATAAGATTGTCTCATAGTCAATCATACTCATTCCCAGAAAAATAAAGAAGATGAACAGTAAAGAAAAGAAAGAGAAAATGAATTGATATTCTATCATATCATGCATATGTGTATGGTTGATCTGTTCTGAGATGATGTTGCTTGTGTGTAGTTGCTGTGAAATTTTTAAGGTAGTTAGAGGCATGGAAATAAAGAATGTAACATTACTAATTACTTTAGTTATCTACTTACTGAGCGTTAGGCTCATAGTTTAAACCATGTGGTGTAGATATTGAAGTTATTTAAGATGATGAAGCAGTGAAGATGAATTTTCATGAGCGAGCTTAGAGATTGTCTAGTGGTATTTGACATGTGGACATATAATTGACAAAAAGTGTTTTATGTGATTTTTATACTATGGACTTTGTTATGAATATTGTAAGGATTTCATTACTAAGGATTCATTAAACTATTTTTATCAATATTGAATTTTATGTTAAGTGTTGAATATTTGTTTCTATGATATTTGTGTTAAAAGTTTAAAGTATTTTATTTAAAAAAATAGTTTAGAAAAATGAGGTCATTATATGATCACTAGTGAATGATGCGTTTGAACATAGCATTCTTGTTAATTTTATTTATTCCTATTTTCTTAAGAGTTCTTTGTTGATGAGATGTTACTCTCTCTCTCTCTCTCGTATATTTTTTTAAAGGTTTGATTTGTTATACCTATAGTATACATGATTTGTTATACCTTTGGACCTTTATTATTTACACTATTTGATGTCAATGGTTGACCTAAGTGTTAACCCGGATGTTTTAGGCTCTGAATTTTAATTTATGTAAGTCTTGCATTGATATTTGGTATAATTAAAGATAAAGGTTGGGCAATTGAATCTGTTCTTGGGCCGAGTTATTCGTCATTCTGTCTCAGGTCTCTTGCAAGGCATGACAATATATGTATACGTTGTTAGATCTTATTTTATAATAATATTTTACTATGTAACTTAAATGATTTAATTTATGAAATGTCTAAAACAAGTTTAATATATTAACAGATTTGATTCATATTGGTTTTAATCTAAAATATAAATATAACATTATAGCTCTCTTTGGTGGTTAAGAAAGAATACAGTTCCACCTGTAATACCCTAACTTTTATATCTGAATTTAAAAAGGATAAATTAGAAAGTAATTAGAGATATTTGAATTAATCTAATAATTATCAGGGTATTTACCTAGAACATAATTAATTAGAAGAAAAGAAATAATGGATTAGTTGGAATTAAAATGTAGGAGAGTAATTAATTAGAGATTTAATGAATATTATGTGAAGATTAAATGAGGGATTAATTGAATTAATTAAATTAAAGGAAATAGATTAAATTAAAAAGGAAAAGTAAATTAATGAAAATGGGTAAATAAACCGGTTTCTCCTGAACCGGTTTGATTTGAATTAAATTGGTCTTTGGCCATTTGAGAGAGAGCAGATGAGAGAGCGAGAGAGAGATCAGGACCGAGGGAGAGGGGCGAACGACGGATGTTTGCGGCGACGAGGCGATGTTCAGCGAACAAGCAATGGTCGATGACGATGCGGGCTGCTGCTACGACTACAGGCGGCAGTGTTGTCCGTTGGGCTCGTGGGATGGATCGACGAAGCTCCGTGTCAAGGTGAGTTGTTCTGTCGATTTTGATTACCTAGTGATGCTTGGCAATGACTAGCAGCAATGAATGGCGACAACAAGGGGATGGTTGTGTACGATCGGTGATGGCAATGGCTAGCAATGGAGGTAGGGCTTCGGTTCACTAGGGATTCAGTTCGAGTCTGGTCCTGTTGGTCCACCGTTGGGCTGGTTTACTCAGTGCTCTAGCTGGCATGATACGAGATTTCCACATGGCATCCTCCTTTGTTAATTCGTGTAAGTCTTCGTTGGTGTACGTCTCTAGCTTTAAATGAATATAATGAGTGTAGCAGGATGTGTTCTATAATATGACAGAGTGTGAGGGAGTTGGAGGCTTTCTCTCGGGTGTTTTGGTGAAAGGCAACTCGAGATTGGCTGTTTCTAGGGGGTTCCTCCATTCGGTGTTGCAGTGGAAGCTATGAAGGTGACAACGTGATGACAGTGAGTGCAGGGGATGTTGGAGTCTGATGATCTATGATTGGACACCTGAACTGATTTCCTCAGTTGCTCCTATGTAAGTTGGATTTCTTCCTTTGCTGTTTGGATGTTTGATATTTGGTTGTGGTAATCTGATATGGAAATTACTAGATGATGCTTCTGTTGACTATTGTTGAGTGTGTATAAGTTGGGTGTGGCTTCTTGTTCATTTGGATTCATGCTCTTAAATGGAAAATAGATCAATGTCTCCTTAATTGGTATTGTGTTGGATAATCTGTGGGTATTATTGGTTTGAAGCTTGTGAAAGTTAATATTTTGAATGGGTTATTTGATATTGAAATACATTGGGATGCCTCTGTTTGATAGTAAATATCTGGATATTGGATTGGCCTTGCTTTAGATGTCTATTAATTGCTAAGTTGAACTGTTGTTAATCAAGTTATGGCTATTAGAGACTGTGCAATAGTTGAGCCTTTTCTTGTTGGTTGGATTTTATGTTTGACACGAAAATGATAATTTTAAGCAGTGAGGCATTGCACTAATGAGTTCTGTTTTGATAAAATAAAAGAATATGCCATGTAGTTTAAGAATGAGTTTCTATGTTTTTACCGCTTGGATTGATATACTTCATGGGTTGAGGAATTCATGCTTTCTATTATGAATGAGTATGAAATAATGGTACGGTTGATAATTCTACTGCCAGAATATTGTATAAGAATAATGGGATGGATATGTTGAAATGAATTATAATGCATATGTATGTTATTGAGTTTAATGGTTCTTTACTTTGCAATGGGAAATAGGTTATTGTGATGAAATACTATTCGGTTTTGTGAAGTAAATTCTCTGTATTAGCATGTGACATTGATAGAATGGGCAACTGTTGTGGGTTATTGCTATCCCATTGTACATGTTAAGATATTGGAATTTGTATTGCGAGGTTGCTAGGTAATGAAGTTGACTAATGAGATTGTTAAGCATTAGGGTTTATGGGAATTCAGTGATTGTTATTAATAAATAATTATTATGGTTTTGAAGGTACTAATAAGAGAGAAGATGCAGAAACGCGTTGTGAACGCCAGGTAAGATGATACTGACAATGTTTTGGTCTTCGGACCTTACATCGTAAGAGTTAGGAATGCATGTTGTGTGTTCTTTTAATAATATGTTTACTAGACATTTATATCATCATATAAGATTGTATGTAGTCACGAACATATTGCATGATATAATTAATATATGTAAATAGGCGTGTGGGGGTTCGGGTGATTGGTGACATTCCATACAGTAAGATACTCCCACATAGGGAGCGGTGAGGTGAGAGTTAGCTACGTGGAATCTAGAGCTCATCTCTCCCCCGTTCTGAAACCCCCCAATGTCTTTAACAAAGGTGAGGATACCGGCATGTGAAACACCCCTGATGGATATATCTCCTCGTCGAAGTGACTGGTTAGGCCACATGACCCTAGAGAGTATTCCACCTTAGCTTTCAAAAGAGATACGACTCTCTTCTATAATGCATGAGATGATCATGCATATCATCTGCATTGCATTCTTTTATCATTTACTGAGCGTTAGACTCATTAGTTAGATCTTGTAATGTAGGTACATACGAGCAACAGGAAAACAGGTCAAAAACAGTTGATAAAGGATTTGCACGGGTGGATCTTGTGGCTAGTTGGGCTAAAGAGTGTAAGAAAGAGAAAAAAGTTTTGTAAAGAATTTTGTATTTAAATCGTAAAAGGAAAGAATGGTATTTATTATATGTTTTATTTCTCAAAGTTTTATGCTGCAATTTATAAAAGGGTTTTAAGTAAAGATATGAACGATCAAGTTTTACGAAATAAAAGTTTTAAATTTTACGCATTTTTAAAGAAATAAAAATCAGGTTGTTACACAACTTATCTCTACCTTAAGATTGAGTTTTCTCACCATCAAGGAATTACATTACTATCATGGTCAAGGGAGAGAAATCGAGATTTTATAGTTTATTACGTATAAGAATTTCAGATTTAGAATAATGAAAGCTATGAATCAATATATCTTTTAAAATTCTATTTATGGTAAGGTGATAATTGTTATTGTTCCACGATCTTGTGGCAATTATGGTTTATGGATAATCATTATTGATTTCTTATATGCATATTAGATTACACTTTTTTTAAACTATAGTTTACATGTGGTGTTAGAGTTGGATCTCAAACATATAATTATCTATTAAAATTTATTTTCTCAAATAAAAATTACATTTTTAAGATTTTGGCAATTCATAAGTAAAATTTATTATTAAAAAATCTCAAATTTCAACAATTCATAAGTAAGAATTATTATTAAAAATCACCTTTTTATAATTTGTCTTAATTTACGAAGCTCAATTATCTAAAGAAATCATTTTGTTTTACAATTCCTAATGATTCATATACATGAATTATGGCAAAAGTCTTTATGATTTATGACTCTATAAATCTCGATAATTGATTAAAAAAAATTATATTTTTATTATCCCAGTGACTCGAAGGCAATAATTATGGTTAGATGTGTAAGCTTCGAGTTTCTAGGATGTGTTATTCTAAATTGAAATTGTTTGTTTATGGTCACTGTATAGATTGATTTGGGTTTGGTCATCTATTATTATTTGGACACTCTCAAATCTTTGGTTGACTTGAGGAATTTATTTGGTTTAGTTGTTGCATAGGTTGAGGACTTGACGAATTGAGTTAAGGATTTATGTCCATTCACTGGAGAGTAGTCCAACTACTTTGTTGAGATTAAAATGAAGAATATTGGGGATGATTTTGTTGTTCAATGGTAGATGAGTTAAGAATAGATGTTGAGCTTAGTCCTGGGATAGGATCTCCTCACTTTTTCTTGAGACGTATTTATGAGACTTTTTCCATATTTGATATGCTGTAGGCTCAAATGAGTTTGAGGATTTTGAGCCGGTACTTGAGATTGCTGCTCCTTCGTATACGAGGAAGGATCGCCATCGAGGTAGGGGCTTTATACTTAGTTGCTTGCATCGCATAACATAGTTTTCAAAATAAAACCGTATTTTGTGGAATATCACATATGAAAAACCTGACGAGAACTGCTCGACAGCACGTCAGCTTTTTATACTATATACGTATGAGAGTTTTACCCGTTTACTTTCATGCGTTGAATTTCATGTTTTTATATGATGATTATAACCTGTTTGGGACGAATCCTGATACTTTGGACGATGTCGATGTCAAAGTATCAAGGGACATCCCCGATACATCTCCTGCTGCATGGAGATATTTTGTTTGTGTGTTGTGTGAAATAGGAGACTTGGGAAGGTGATGACTGCTTCTGTGGGTTGCACTATATATATATATATATATTACGGGTGTGTTGTCGCGGAGCGTGCTCGCAGGCAACCCAGGTGATGGGCCTGGTCTACGAACCGCCATCATTTTTCTTCCTCCAGGCTCATGAGGTGTTGCCCATATCGAGGGTCGCCTTTCTGTGTATCTGTTCGGAGGGATCCTTAAGTGACCCTCCTGTTTCATGGATCATGGTTTCAGTATAAAACACGACGAGAGTATTTTAACTTATAGTTGTCTATTTATACAGCCTTGTTTTCTTAATATCTCGTCGGAGGCCCTTGGGCCTGATTTCCTTGAAACGAAAAGGATTTAAATGTTTATTAAAATATGCATAATTACCCAAAACTCATGGTTTTCAACAAAAGGTAAAACAAGTTTTTCACATGCATAGTATTTCGTATAAATTTCCTACTGAGCTAGTCACTCACCCCACGACCCCCACCACTCCAGATAAAGGAAAGAGTAATTGAGCTTGCACGGATTCGATTGAAGACCTTGTTCCATATCTCTCTGTTTCCTTAGTTAAACTTTTATTTATCGGTAAACGTAACAATGGACGACTATAATTTTTAATATGGATGACTGTAAAAACACTTAACTTGGTTGTTGGATTTTCTGGATTGTATGCAGAGTGTCATTTGGACTTAAAGTTTATTATTTTCGCAATATTAATTATTCTCGCAATCACTATATGGACCGTAGCCCATCACAAGTGGGTCATGGCTAGGTATTTATACAAGTCTTCCAAAATAACTTAACAAGCCTTGGGTTGAGCGACCAGGTCTTCTACGAAGACCGGGTCATTTGGCCTGGCGTTTCTGTTTGGCCCGCCTCCAGATCGTGACAATTGGTCCCAACATCAATCGAAGAAGCACTTGCGACCATGCGTATCAACGTTTAAACAGCCTCACATTCACTGTTGCCTCAGTCAAGCTCGACATCAATCGAGAACTAAATAATAAGCTCACATTTCTTATCATCTCAAAACAAATATAATTTATTATTAGTTATAACTAATAACTAATAATCAAGAACTAATGAAAAATTAAATATAATTTAAAAATCTGACAGTCATAAAATGGACACGTCATTTTTACATGAGACATGTCTCAAAATATTTATGTTATAAAAATTATGCAAACGTAGTGCATAAAAATAAATCATTACCTCGAAGTGGTTTACACTGAGAGCTCACGTTTCTTATCATCTCAAAATAAATATAATTTATTATTTATAACTAATAACTAATAATCGAGAACTAATAAAAAATTAAATATAATTTAAAAATCTGACAGTCATAAAATGGACACGTCATTTTTATATGAGACATGTCTCAAAATATTTATGTTATAAAAATTATATAAATATAGTGTATAAAAATAAATCATTACCCCGAAGTGGTTTACACTGACTAAAGCTCAATAATTTGAATAGCTCGAAATCAATGTCCACGAATTATTAATTAATCATGAGTACCTATAAAAAAATTGTAAATGTTAATTTTTGGGTTAAATTTTTCTATCTTAAAATCCCAAATTTTCATTAAAATAAATATATAATTTTTATTGGGTAAAAATCCTTGAATTGGACTCCCAAAACAAGTCCAAACAAGCTCGAAAGTCAGGTTGGTCCTCTGCCAACTGGTCTGGTTTGCAAACGACCAAGGCCAAAAATTAATTGGGCCACCTCTCACTGGTCTGGTTTGTAGTTTGCAACCAAACCGAGCCCAATTCATCTTCCTCAACCTGCAGTTCACAAATGGCTCGGAACTGTGGTGGAGGTTCGCGAACATTGCTATCCTTGTCACTGACGGTCACGTCTTCAACGCGAACAACCCAGATTCTGACAAAAACTCCTTGTCTCGGCCAGTCATCCAACTGACTGGAGTAGGAGGTTCCCTATTCCGAGCACCACGGCATAGCATTTGCTGAGTCGCTTCCCCACATTTCCAAGGTCGTGGACCGTCATTCACCCCACGACGTTATCCACCTGATTTCATGACAAATAATCACTAAACTTATCAACCAAAATTCTCAAATCGACAATCAACTTCCAATTCAAATTATCAATCAACAAAGAGAAATAAAAACACAATTTTTGTATTCCTCTTTCTAACAGCTCTCTGATCAATGCGTTCTGTCGAGATCGTGTAATTCCAATGCTCTCCAACTCCAAACACGCCCAAATCCCTTCCATCAGAGAGTCATAAGAAATGAGAAATTCAATTCATAATAATCAGAGTTATAGAGTTGAGGAAAGTTTAGCTTACCATGGCAAATTTCCTTCGCCGCAAAGTAATCGTCCTTCTGAAATATTTGATGCCAAAAGTGCAAAAGATCACGAAGTGAGACATAGTGTGAAGCCGAGAGGATTACAGCAAGACATAGGCATTTTGCCTTGATGACAAGGGAGAGGATCGGGGAGGAGTTTCCTTCCTGATCCCCTGAAAATTTGACGACCGTGGGCATTTTCCAAAAATGTCCATAAATTATTTTTCTAATTTGGCAGATATTACAAGCCTCATACTTCCAACTCCAAAGTACTAGTGATTTAAAAATCGAACAACCTTTCGCCCGATTGACAATTGAATCGTTGTCTACCATTTTTTCGTGTAGTAATCACACATTGAAGGGAGAATTAAACGGGTGACCTCTCAACTTAAGAGTCGCGGCCGATCGTCTAGGTTAGATGTATCGAGACACACTCAGATTAAAAAAGAGAAAAACCAAGGATACTTTATTTATTGCTTGAGAAGAAATTAAGTTGGTGACCGAAAGAAGAAATTGGAGAAAAGAGAATTTCTCTATACTGACCGAGAGGATTTTGGCTTAACAAAGTTAAGAATATGCGTTTGAACTTATCATTCTCAATAATCTAAAGAAATAATATTTTTTAGACGATTCCTAATGATTCATATACATGAATTATGGCAAAAGTCTTTATGATTTATGACTCTACAAATCTCGATAATTGATAAAAACAAAAAATTATATTTTTATTATCCCAGTGACTTGAAAGCAATAATTGATGATAGAATCATGTTTATATGAGTTTTTGTTAATTTAAGAATCTCGATAATTGTTAAAACCGAATCTTTTATGTTTTCTGTAATTTGAAATTTATAGATTAATTTATGACAATTTAAATTAGTTTGAATGGATGCATATCAAAGTTAAGTCTTTCACTGATTTGAGCAATAATTGATTTAGTAGTTAAATTGACTAAAATAATGGTTTATTTGATGAAAATAAAAATGAATTATAAACAAAAGTTAAAGAAAATTACCAAGCGTTGCTTGCTAATCTATTATTATGTTGTGATTATGTATATGCAACTTAATTAATAAAACTAAAGTGTATTCTTAATGGCTAATGTGGCCAAACCTTAAGGATTCGAGTTTTTCAAATTAAAGTTGCAATCTAATAGTTGTTATTATTTGATTTTATATGTGGAGTATGTATAATTTGTTAGAAAGTTTGTAGAAAAGTTAAATTACAAGTACTTATTTTATTAAGTGGATAATGTGACATAAAGGTTTTATAATGAATAAATAAAGGTGGTACATAAAATGCTTAAGATAGCAAACTATGGGTATTTATTATATTTACTAATCATGTGATATTAATTAATAAGCATCCAATGTTATAGATAACATATTGTTGCATGGACAACTTAACATGTTTTTAGTAGGCTTTGATTATGTTATGGTTATGTTTACTTCTTACACAAAAAAATCTCAATATATAGATGCTCTACAAGTATTCACTAAGGTTGAGAGACAATTAGAGAGAAAGGTGAAAATCATATGATCGGATAGGGGTGGTGAATTTTATAGTAGGAGCGATGAAATTGAACAACCTGGTCAATTTGCTAAATTTTAGAAAGACATTGTATTTATGTTCAACACACAAATGTCAGGTACACCATAACAAAATAGTGTTGCAGAAAGACGTAATCATACCTTAATGGATATGGTTAGGAGTATGTTGAGCAATTCATCTTTACTCTTATCACTGTGGATGCATGCATTAAAGACTGCCACATACTTATTGAATAGGCACTCCTTTTGACCTGTGGAAAAGAAGGAAATCTAGCTTAAGATATCTCCATATTTGAGGATGCCTGATAAAGGTAAGAATATACAATCTACAAGAAAATAAATTGGATTTACGAACAATCAGTAGTTTTGTAAAAACTGTTATTCTATTAATAATAAATTTTATGTATAAATTTTCTGCATTTGTGTTCAGTCAAGGTGTTGAGTGTTGACTTGTTTTATCAAGTAACGGTCATGTGTGAATTTTTGGTCAAATCAGTGAATTTAGATGACACCGAGTGGTAAATAAATTAAAGAATTTAATTATGTGAGTGAGGAATTATTCAGGTTGAGAATTTAGTTAATGGATGGATACTCAAAAACTTAATCGGATTATTTAATATATATAATATATTTTAATATATATTAAAATCGTAATATAGGGAAAGGAGGGAAACTACGTGGCCACTACAAGAACGAAGGGGGAGGGGGGAGGGTCAATCTGACATTAGATTTGTGTTCCTAAGAGTTTAATTCCCAACTTTTGTGAAGGTAATTCATGAGTAAGTCATATTCTCCTTTCCGTTTCTGCGTTTGAAGTTTGAGTTTTATGTTGATTCGGATTCGAGTTTGGAAATTCGAATCCAAGTTATTTTTTAAATTTGTTGGTAGATTTAGAGCTTATGAAAGAAAATTAATCATTTAGAGATGAAAAACGGAGGAAACAGTGCGTTTCCATTGCAAAAATCACGTTGGAGCGTCGCCCCAATCTGCCTATGGTTGCACTTGGTCGATTACAAGAAAGGCCGAGAGTTCAGGTTGGTTCACAATCGACTGCGACTGGAAGGGTCGACTGCAACTTAAACCGCTCGATCGTGTCAGTGCCCTAGTAGACAACTTGTAACTACCCAGTTTTTATTACCTTGGAAAACGCATTAAATTTAAAACTTTTGAAAACATATTTCTTTTATAAAATCAGCGAAAGACTCTTCTTTCATAAAACCCTCTTACAAATCGCAGTGGAAAGCTTTTATAAGTAAAACTAATTATTTGAAGAATAAAATAAATAAACTTTTTACATTCTCTTACAAAACCTTTTACAATAATTTTCCTTTAAATGTCTTTAGTCTAGCCAGCCACAAGATCCACGCGTGCAAATCTTTCATCAACTGCCTGTTAACCTGTTCATGTGCATATACCTACATCGTGAGACAAACATAAGCCTAATGCTTAGCAAAAATAGATATGCAATATGATGCATGCTCATGTCTAATTATGTCATAAAGGAATCCACTCAATCTGTATTTTACTCATAGTCTCATATCATTAAACTCATACATTGAGCTGGGACATTGAGAGTGAACTTTCACTCAGAAGACATGCTCTCACATCCCACAGAGGAAAGAGTTTTATCTCGAGTCTCCGGGTTAGAGTCCGATCGAGGAGAATAGTTCTTAGTCGGAAACTAACTCCCAGGAGATAAGCTCTCACATCTCGACAAGGGAATGGTTTAATCTCGAGTCTCCCTGTTAGAGTTCGAACTATCTCTCCAACCCCCAATTCCCATTACATTTATTAAGTTTGGTCTCTTCTATGATATGTCTCTCCCATGCAATGTGATTACCAATCCAATATGCCATCACCCTTATGTCTATTATAATGATGCATGTTCACACAATGCTTATAATGCTATAACAACATGGATCATAGGAATCATAATCAACAGAGAGTAAAAACACATGTATCACAATATAGTAGATGACAATACGTGCGATATTAACAAGAATCACAATCAACAAAAAGTAATACGTGTGATATCAACATGAAATGAATATAAAGCAATATGGTGATATCAACATGGAATGAATATAAAGCAAAACGTGCGATATCAACAAAACATGAATATAAATCTATCAACCTAGCATATATCACAAATCTCAGAACAAGCAATTTAAACAAACAAGTCATAATCTCATGATGTAGACTTCCACTAGCCAAACACATGCACTATTTCTTACCTCGCTTCGTAACGCATTTTGCATACCAATTTAATCTTCACAATACCTTCACAATAATAACATTTAAATATTAATATCAATTCTCAAATAACCATTTACTGATCTGATCGTAACTTAGGAGCTTCAACATTTATAACTTAACAACCTTAACCTTATCTATATTATCTATGCACTATTTTCCAGTAGACCAGGCACCGATGATCACACCTGCCCAAGCCTGACAACACCTCCTGAAGGCTCGCACATCGTACCCCAGTTCTCGGAGTGCAACAGGAATTATAGCTCACGATTTGCTCGAACCCACAGCCCGGGCGTTTTCGCCATGCAAATCCCTCGGGTTTCGTTCCACCAACCTAACCACCCTAAGCCAACCTCGCGATCGATGGACCAGGCGACGATGCCCTTGGAGCTTGCTCGTCACACCTGCATCGCAGAGAAGACCGCCTGCTGGGAAATTGCTTTCCATTCGCGAAGCCTTTCTCCCGATTCTCTCTTCTACCCTAATTCTTCTCCTTTTCTTTCTTTAAAAACCAAATCGGTTCAAAGAATGAACCGGTCTAACCCCTCCATTTTTATTTCAATTTTACTTTATTTTTAATCTCATTCTTTCTTTATTTAATTAATCCCCCCACATTTTAATTTACTTCCTTCATTTCATTTATTCCAACCCTAATTTCACTTACTTAATCAACATATATATATATATATCAAATATACAATTCATATATTAACTAACCCACTTTCGACTCCCAATTTATTCTGAACATCGTTTGACAATAAATGTCGGTCCAATTTAAATTCTTAATTTTTTTTCCTAAATTAATTTCCATCAATTAAATCATCAATTATCCAATTACATCCAATTATTTTTCAATTATTCATATTAAATTCCGTTACAGAAAATCAAGGTATTACCCCACTACAATGTCTGGTTGACTACTAAAGATCCCTGGTCGACCGTACAGTATGATGTTGTGCACTTTTAAGTCAAGTTTTTGTCGCCGAGGTGCATAGCGCCTTGGTAAAGTTCGTGGTCATGTGTCATTTCATTCTAGTGTGGGTTTCTTGTCCTAGTATAGAACCTATTTCTTATTGTTGCCCTTGAGTTTGGATAAAATCTCATTATAGTTGGCTCTATTTTAGGTTTAAATGACTTTTTAGATTTCGAACTGATTCCTGAGGTGGTTGTTGCTCCGGTTGGTAAGAAAGGTCGACACAAAAGTAGAGATTTTATATTTTATTGCATTACATTGTGTCATGGTTTCCAAATTTTTATTTTGTGGGTTGCCACATGGAAACTTGACCAGTACTATTCAATAGCACGTCAGTTTTTATACTATGTAGATGAGTTTTACATGTTTACTTTACCGTGCATGATACTTTATTTTGTGCTGATATATTCACTAGAGAATGAACCATCTTGATGCTTTGGACGGTCTCGATGTCAAAGCATTACGAAGCTATCATGGTACATCCTCTACTATGTGAAGATGTTTGTTTGCACGTTGTGTGAAAATAGATAATTGGGCAATGATGACACATTCCTTAGGTTTCAAATCCCTAAACCTGATCAGGATATGTTCATATTTTGGGTTGATTCATCACTGACCTTTGTTTGCCGACAACCCCTATGAGGTGGCTTGATTTTCATATCACTTTCACAATTTTCTTCCTCCTGGCTCATGAGGCATTGCCATCTCCGGACTGCCACCTTTCTGTGTGATTATATCGGAGTTTTTGAGCGACCCATTTTTTTCACGAATCATTGTTTTCAATTTGAGGAAAATGATGTAGGCCTATTTTACTATAGGTGGGTAGGTATGTAGCGATGTTTTGATAATTGCCTCATTGATGGCTTGAGGTGCCTATTTTAATTAAACTCCTAAAGAGGTTTTGAATGATTTTAAATTCATGTATAACACGATAACTACATTTTGTTCCATCATGGTTTTGATGTGGAAAAATAAAACTAGTTTTACATGTATTGCATTTAGTATAATCTATCTATTGAATTAGTCGCTCACCCCAACAACCTCTCCCCTATGTAAGGGCAAGGCTAGTTAGGAATAGTTGTTAGGTGGCAGATCTTCCTTTTCCATTATTTTCTTTGAGAGTTATATCTTTGTTTTTGGGTGAAGACTATGCATTTAATTTGAAACTGTATTAAAATAATTGGACGATGTTTAGACTTTTGGATTTAATGCACAATGTTTAAGATATTTATGCTATTATTTCTTGTAATCGATATGTGGACCTAGACTCATCTTGTGTGGGCTATAGTTTTGAAATGTGTTCAAGGCTTACCTATTAACCAAGGCTTGAACTAAGCGATCGGGTCATCTCTGAGAATTGGATCATTCGACCTAGCATTTTTGGTAGGCCTGCCTCCGATTCTTGACAATTTCTTCATTGGTTATTCAAAAAGTCTAAAGGGCACAATTTTATCATCATAAACACATTACAAAAATAGTTGAAACTGAAAATGCAAAGTTTATTAAGAACCGCAAGAATAGTGGGAGTGTAGCTCTATGATCATATTAAACCCTCTGTTTCACTGGATTTTGACAAGAAAGACTTGCTACTGATTGAGGTGCCAGCAAAACTGCTTCGAGAGCCCATTCCAAAATCTGTTTTTTTTTTTTTTCAACTCTAAAGAAAACTAGTCTCCACTACACAATTCAATGATGTTAGACTTTGCACTAATATTTGCTTTCACCATAAAAGATTTATTCTCAATATGAATTGAGATGGCAACGGACTTCAATGTTAGATGAGCGTGATCACGAATGCTAGTAGTTCTTTTTCTTTCTCTCCATAATGCCCCGCCTTCATTTTTCTTCTCCTGTTGATAACTGTCGTATTGTCTTTCTTCATCTTGCTCCTTGTCCACCACAACATTGAATTTTTTCTCATTGCACCCAATCCTCAAAACAATATATCGCCTCTTTACATTGCCTATTGAGAGAGGCTTGTTCTTTTCCGAGTAGAGTAGTAAAGTTAGGGGAAAAACTGTCCACATGAACCTCTCAATTCTTCTACAATCGTATGCCCTTCTACAAATCTCGGCATAGGAAGGTCATCCATTTGAGGATGGTTTTCTGCTCGCACTTGCTAGCCAACTGTAGGAACTGACAATTTTGAAACGATCATAGACCATGAACGGAACTTTCCCAGAAGGGACCTGTACATGGGAGTCCTTTTGAAGGGTCTCTCTCCCACTCATTACGTCAAAATTTCTCTGGGATGGATTGAGACAAGGGCATAAAAAAGCTAAAAATGAAGCCTAGAGCTGAAGGATAACGACGATGATATCTGGATTTGCTAGGTGGTTAGAGTTTTGAGGGATTGACACTAGAGCTAACATAGAGGGTCAGAGCTCTCTGTGATAAGCAACAACACTGAAGGAGAATGATTAATTCCCTGATCTTGGGGTCGGAGATGAAGGAAGGAGCCCTAGAATTAGCTTGTTGCAGAGAAGAAATTATTTGAATTGACAGAGAAGTGTTGGAACTAAATTTCGTAATGACAGAGGAATGTGTTATACTCAGAGATGAAGGAGATTGTCAGGAAGTAGAAAACGATGATGTCTGATTTTCAACTCCTTTACTTTGTTGTCTCCGACACTCTGGTCGTCTCCGTCTCAGTCATCACCGGCTGAGTCATCTCTATCAGCATATTCGTTGTCGTGAATGTGGGTCGTCGACAACGTCTAATCGTCGTCTCAGAATCAAATTATTACTTTCATCACAATCATGTTTTTTCATTTTTCTAATTCAATGTTTAAAATCGAATGATTCGTTAAAATTAAAATAACAAATTATACTTCTCATCACAATCATTTTTATTATTTTAAGAAAATATTATTATTTTTTATCACAACTTACAACTTACTATGCTCTTCAACCACTACTTTTTTATGATATACTACGTCAACCATACATAACTTTAGTTTAAGAAACCTGTAATGTAATATGTAAATTAAAAGTCATAAACTATTAACTATCAAGTACATGGAAAACATATCTTGATCCATAGTTTTAATTGTTATAGATCTAGAGTTCCCGCATACATCACAAACGTAAGAATCTTGATTTTCGGCAATATAATTCTTTGAAGGTGAGGAAACTTGATCCTAGTATAAAGAGAAGAATGAACTTTCTTAACCATCAAAGACAACTATAATGCTTTATTTATATCTCAACCTAAAAACAATATAGGTCGGATCCGTTTAATTTTATTATAGACGTTTCATAATTGAATTCATTTAAGCTACATAATAAGATATTATTGTAAAATAATATCTAACATTGTTTCACTTGGCGTATATTATTTGATACACGTAATATGATTTAATGATAAAATTTTAATTTGCAAAACTTATGTCAAATCCATCGTTATATTTTATGCTGTTAATCATCATTAAGCAGAAAATTAGTAAGAATCATAGTAGTTACATGTCATTGAATCAACATACCCCCTTCTATGTATCACTTTCTAAATTCTATATTTAATATGAACTGTAATGGGATATATTGTAATGGTCTAACTGTATTATCTATATATAAAGACTAATTATGTTATTCACATGAATCAATTATGTGCACTTATAATAATGATGAAAAAAATAGAGTTCATTAATTTTTCATTAAACAAAAGCACTTGAGCTCAGAGTGTCTAAACGTAAATAACAAAAACTCTAAATAAAATTTAATTAGTGTTCCCTTTAATGCTCATTCTTTTGACATACTTTTTAAATGTCTACTCTTTTGTTAATGGATCCGCTCTCATAAGCTTGGTACTTTTATTCTCAACACTCACTCTTTGTTTCTAAACTTTTTTGTTTTAGGGCAAAGTGTTTCAATTTCATATACTTAGCACCCTTAGAATACATGTCATTCTTTGAAAAGAAAAATGTTGCATAGTTACCATAGTAAATATTCTACAACTTGGCAATAGAGTCTGACAAGTCTAAATCCTAAACAAATTTCTGTAGCCATAAACCATGAGTGTGGCCTCAAAGAATGCCAAATTTGACATTTATAGTGGACGTAGTAGTGACAGACTGTTTTGCAATTTTTCAGGACATTTCTCCTCAAACTAATAGGAACAAGTAGCCAAATGTTGATTTTATAGTATCCATATATCCAACATAATTTAAATTTGAGTATCCAACCACCTCAAGATTATTAGATCTCATGTAAGTGAGCATATGATCTTTAGTTCCTTGCAACTACTTTAGTATTTTCTTTGTAACTTTCCAATGATCCAATTAAGAATACTTTGATACCTACCCAACATTTCAATAGGAAAAGTGATATCTTGTCTGGTACAAGTCTGAGCACACATTAGATTTGTAATACCCCAATTTTTTATATCAGAATTTAATAAAGATAATTGGAAAGTAATTGAGGATATTTTGATTAATTGAATAATTATCGGGGTATTACCAAGGACGTAACCCTTAGATTATAATTTAAGGAAATTTATTAGATAATAATTAAACTTAAGTTAATGGGGTTAGTTAGAATTAAAATGTAAGAGAATAATTAGAGCGGAGATTTAATTGAAATAATTAAATTAAATAAATGGAGAGAAGAATAATTATAATTTAATGGATTGAATTAAATTGATTAATGAGAGCATAGAGGGTGAACTGGTTTTATTGTTGGTCCGGTTCACAGCTTGTTGGTTCAGTTTGTTTCTGGAAAACAAAAGAAGAAAGGGGAGATTTATGCTGGTTTGCGATTTTTGGGGAGAGAGATTGGAGCGGCTTTTTGAGAAATGGAAAAGAGGGAGATGAGGGAGTGAGATCGAGCGATCGGGAGATCGAGGATGACATACAGGCTCGGGTGCGCGGCTGAAGACGATGGATTTTGGGCGAGCGACTGCGGGTTAGAGCTTGAAGATGCGGGGACGCAAACGGTGAAGTTGCAATTCTTTCCGTGATTAATCGAGGTAAGTCGCGATTCTTTTCGGGGCTGTCGACTTCGGTTAATCTGTGGTGCTTGGCAGGGGCGGAATGGCGAAAACAAGGGTTGGCTACGCTTGGTGCGATGAATGGCTCAGGCAGGGGGGCCTTGGTTCGCGATGGGCAGCTTCGATGGTTCGGTCTACGTTCCACGGTTAGACCGAACCGGTACGCTGGTTATTGCTCTGGAGAAGACGACAGCTATGACTTTAAAAAGGGTTGAGAGGGAGGATTTGAACGACGAAGATTTGGCCTAAAAATATGCACCCAATCCCATTGTTTGAATCGTGGGATAGATTGTTGAACATTTCAATCCTTGCCGCATGTGTATAAATTCAACGTGTGTGAGGCGCCGCTGCAAGAGTGTGATGAAAGGAAAATAGTGAGTGATTTGTGTGAGACAGGGAGCAAGTGAGAAAGAGAGCGAGTATGTGTACCTGTTGTGTGATGAAGCTTCTTCAAGTAAGTCTCTAGTTGATGTTGATTCATGAAACATATTGTGACTGATATTCTAACTAATCTAAACATGTTATTGTCCATATTCAAGGCCATGAAGTGAAAGAAGCTGTGACTGTGGGGAGTTCTCTGAAAGAGAGGAAGCTCTCTGTACTGGGGATTTCTGGAGCAATAAAGCAGGCAGATCATGAAGAAATAAATTGAAGGGGGTGAGCCTTTACCTATGCGTTACTGATGTTTATGGATTTGAATTTTTGGATTTAATTTGAAGTAGAAGATAAATAAGATTGGGCATTTTGCTTACTGTTTATGATTGGAAAATAAGTCGGAATTGTGTTCTGGATATTCGGGTGCTTCCATTTACTAGTGTCTTGAATAATGAACATGAATCTATTGTGTTGGATTGTACTCTGTCAATTGGGGAGGTTATTGCCTCGCTAGAAATGCTTTGTCCTTTAAATTGGTTCTGCTGTGTAGTTTGGTGATGAATGCCTTAATATATGCTCTTTGTGTGTACTGTTCAGTTTGGAGAAGTAAAAATGTTATGTTCATTGGATTGAAGCTTGGGTCTATACTCTATTAGGCTTGGATATGTTCTGCAATGTCTTTAATAATCTACGAGTTCTGTTTTGATATTATTGTTAGATGTCGATAATTATGGATATGTTATGTTGCCTGGAAATGAGACTGTATTTATAGCTTTGATATACATGCTCTATTGGTTGAAGTATTTGTGTTGTCTGTGATAAGTAGAAGATAAAAGGATTATGTTGAAGAAGTTGTATTGTTCATGTTCTCCGTTGGTTTCTGCTTTGAATCTCTATTGTTGGGTTATTATTGGATATTAGTATACCCTGCTTGAACGTTGTTTTGCATCTTTAAGCACTCGGGTTGTTAATTGGTTAAACACAGATATTGGGATGGTTATATTGCATTTTGGGCGTTAATGAGTTCCTAGAACTATTATGCGATTAGTTGAAATTAGATTATGAAACTCTAATAAGTAATATATAAGGATTAACGATAGGAAAAGACAATGAAATTAATAAGTTAATTAATTGATTAGATTATGATAAATATTATTAATTGTGAAGGTACTAAAAGATAAAGGAAAGGAAAGGATAACGTTTAAACATTGAGCGCTTTTAAGGAAACGAGGTAAGTGATATGTATGTGCCTTGGTCTTCGAGCCCTACATCGCAAGAATAGGATACGCTCGTTTCGTTGTTTACAGTTTTTAAAGCATGTCTACATTTTTTATAGCATGTCTACAATATTAAAAGCACAATTTTATAGCACATATACTGTTTTATAGCATGTCCACAACTTTATAGTATGACTCTCGTTTTATGAGCACGTTTTGTGAATCGCATGTTGGGTGTTTATTTATATTGCTTTTAATTATACATTAGTAATTGTATGTATTCATGAATATCATACATCACAGTTTTCAAATATTACAAAAATGATTTTATGCACGGTTTTGAAAAGAAAAAATGGAAAATGAAAAGAAGTACAAATGAACGATTAATGAAAGATAAAAGATTTTGTAGTCCAGTAGGTCAAGCCTGGTACAAGAATAAAAGATAAATAAAAGATAAAAGATCTTGTAGTCCTGTAGGTCAAGCTCGGTACAAGAATAAAAGATAAAGATAGGATAAAGGTTTCTGTGTTCCGGTAGATCAAGCCCGACACAGCAACAAAAGAAAAGAAAAGAATATGAAAAGAGAAATGGATACGGATACGGGAATGGAAACGAAAATGAAAACAAATACGGAAATGATAGGAGCACAGATATCGAAACAGAAACAGGAACAAAAACAAAAAAAAACGGAAATAGAAACAGAAACGAGTTTTCAGAAATGAAAATGGATACAGATACGAATACAGATACAGATACAGATACAGATACAGAAACAGACACGGGGACGGATACCAAAATGCGTATGATCACAGATACCGAAACAGATACAGAAACAGAAACAGAAATAGAAAGAAAGTACGTAAATGTGGAAAGATAAATGATAAAAAGAAAGAGAACGAAAAGAGAAACTGTACACAGTTTTAAAATGGCACAATATGTGCATCTAGTATATTAGGTATTATCACTTACTGAGCATTAGGCTCATAGTTTACTACTTCCGGGTAGGTGCAAGTACGAGAGTAAATGATTAATAGATTAAAGAGCAGCTGATAAAGGATTTGCACAGACGAGACTTGCAACTGGCTAGGGTAATGAAGTTAAAAAGTTTGTAAATAATGTAAACGACTTATTTATGTAATTGTTTATACTTCCATTGTAAATTGAGAAAAGAGATTTAATAAATAAAGTCTTCCACTATGAATAATGATTTTAAGTAACGAGTTAAAGTAAAAGGATTTTAACAGTTCGATTTTCAGAAAAGAACTTTGATGTTGATTTAAAATGTTTTTTGCTATTGTTTTATAAAAGGAACAAAAATTTTTAAATTTCATGCATTTTTAAAGGTAAGAAAAACCAGGTCGTTACAAGACCTCCCACAATAGGTCCATAAGCCGTCATTTCCATATGTTTTCTTTCCAATTCATTCTTTGGGCATTGCAGAAGATTGAATTTGTCTTCTTTCTGAATCGATACTATACTTACAGAGCATGTTTCCCTTCTAAAATTTTATTAATGTATACTTTAAGACATAATTTCATCATTCCATGTGATCTATCACAAAATATTCTAATTCCTAAAACAAAGGATGTCTCGCCCATATCTTTCATTTCAAACTTCTTAGAAAGAAATTTCTTAGTTTTAAAAAATCATCCAAGATCATTAGCAAGAAGTAGTAGGGGTGTGCAAACCGAACTGATACCGAAGAATCGAACTAAAACCGGCAGTTTCGGTATCGGTTCGGTGCAGTTTTGGTGGGTACCGAACCGAATTCGGTTCTAATTGACTAGAACCAAATTTGGCAGTTCGGTTCTCGGTTCTTGGTATTGAAGAACCGGTACCGACCGAAGAACCGAGACCTGCGTGATTTTTAATTTAGGTCACCCAGAATTTTGAGGACCCCACCCCGAACGCAGATGGCACGACAGACTCAGTCCACTCCTGACTCCTGACTCCCGCACCCGTACCCCGGCATCGGCGTCCCTACTGGCAACTCCCGCAGTCCTGCTGCTTCTCTCTGTCTCAAGTCTCACTCACTCTCAGTCTCAATGTCTTGACTCCCGCTGCCTCCTGAATCCCGAGTCCCGAGCTTTCCGGCTTTCGTCGACTAAGAGGCATCAGGTGAGTCTCCCCTCCGGCCCTCCCAACCTAAACAGCTTCCATTTATTGAGCGTCGGCTTCCTTCGGTCAGTATTCCTATATCCTAGTCGGCTAGTCTTGTGTAGTGTGTCCTCTTCAATTTGTTAGTTGTCTCTTGTAGTCTTGTTAGTGTTGAATCTGTTAGTGTTGAATCTGTTAAGTGTTAACCTGTTCTGATTGTTAGTGTTCAATCTGTTAGTGTTCAATCTGTTAGTGTTAAATCTGATTGTTAGTGTTGAATATGTTAAGTCTGATTGTTCTGATAGTTTCATGTTGTAATATTTGTGTAGTGTTTAATCTGTTAGTGTTGAACTGTTGATGGTTTCTGTTCTATCATATGTAATGTTCTGTTAGTTTTCTGTTCTGTTAGTGTTCATTTGGCAAAGTAATGTGATTCTAAAATAAGTCTTTAAATTATTCAAAATGTAGATAATGAAAAGCTTTAATGAAACTATAGAGAGTGCTAATGTTAACCCTATTACGGGTCAAACGAAGAGGAAAATATCTAATGTTTGGATTTATTTTACTATGGTAGAAAGCATTGATACGAACAATCCTAAAGCAAAATGTAATTATTGTTATCAGACATATGCATGTCATCCAATAAAGAATGGGACTTCAAGCTTGAAAAAGCATATTAGTTTTGTAAAAAATTGTTGGCAAATGTAGATGTGAAGCAAAAGACTTTAAGCTTCTAAAATGTAGATAAAATGGGATCAACTTCCACATTTGCATCTTTTAGTAATGCAACTGGCTGAGAACTACTGCAAAAATGGTTGTTATTGATGAAGTGCCTTTCAAGTTTGTTGAATCAGAGGGTTTTAGAGCTTATTCTAATTACTTACAATTGAAATTTGTTGTACCCTCTAGAACTACGATTACACAAGATGTTATTGGAATGTATGAGAAAGAGAAAGCAAAGTTAAAAGAATACTTTAAGAACACATCTCAACGCGTATGCTTGACTACGGATATATGGATTTTAATTCAAAATTTGAATTATATGGTTTTAACTGTGCATTTTGTTGATTGTGATTGGAATTTGCATAAGAAGATTATCAATTTTTGTTTGATTGCAAATCATAAAGGTGAAACCATTGGTAAAGAAATAGAAAGATGTCTATTTGAATGGGAGATTTAAAATGTTTTGACAATTACAGTGGATAATATTTCTTCCAATGATGTGGTCATTTCTTATTTGGTTAAAAGTATTCGAAATTGGAATGGTTTAGTTTTGAATGGTGAATACATGCATATGCAATGTTTTGCGCATATTTTGAATTTGATAGTATGTGATGGTTTAAAAGACCATCACAAATCTATTACGAGAGTACGTCGAGCTGTGAAGTATGTTTGATCTTCTCTTGCAAGACTACAAAATTTTCAGAAATGTGTGCAAAATGTTGAAATTGGGTGCAAAAGTAGTGTTTCTCTCGATGTGCCTACAAGATGGAATTCCACATATTTGATGTTGAAAAGTGCAGAAAAATTTGAAAAAGCTTTTGAGAAATTGAAAGAAACAGATGTTCATTATCTCGCTGATTTGGGTGGAGAAAGATAATATTCGAGAACTCGTCAAATTTTTGATGATTTTTTATGATACGACTACAAATGTTTCAGCCTCCTTGCATGTTACTTCAAATATCTATGTTTGTGAAGTATGCAACTTGAAAATGGTTATCCAAGAGTATGCTGAATGTGATAATCCATTATTGAGGCGAATGGCTATTGGAATGCAAAGTAAATTTGATAAATATTGGGGAAGCTGCGATATGATGAATGTCTTGATGTATGATGTAGTTGTTTTAGATCCTGGTATAAAATAAAGTATTTGAAACATTGTCTTTCCATGGTAATGGATTATGATAAGACAAATGATTTGTTAACCCAAGTACAACTAGTTCTTCAAAAATTATATCTCGAGTATAGAGATGATTCGGGATTAGAAAATTCAGAAGACAATTATAGTACTACAAGTGTACTAACAACATCTACAATCTTGAGACAAAAGAGCAGTTTGAGCCACAACAAGCTACATGAGATGTTTTATAGTTGCCTTGAAGAACAAGATGTTTCAACTACTCGGTAAGAACTTGATCAATATTTGTATGAGGCATTGGAAAAATTTTCAGACAAACAAGACATTCTCATATGATGGAAATTGAATTCATTAAAATTTCCAATTCTAAGCAACTTGGCAAGAGATATATTGGCTATTCCTATTTCTACTATTGCATCGGAGTCAGCTTTTAGTAGTGGAGGACGGGTACTTGATTCATTTCGCAGTTCTTTGTCCCCAAAGACTATCGAGACGTTTATTTGCACTCAAAGTTGGATTCGATCTTCGAAATACGAATCAATCAACTTTAATGATGGTCTAGATGAACCAGATATCTTTTATATTGATAGTATTTTTCCTTTATATTTTTTTATTAATTAATTACTATGTTTTATAAATTTATTTTAAATTTATATTTTTCAGAGATTATACAAATTAATGACGCTGATGAAGTGAATTAGTCTAAAATTTATAGTGATGACTGATGACAACGTATAACAAAGTATTTATATTTTTATTCATTTTGAACCATATTATCATCATATCTTTTTGCTTGTGATATTGTATCATTCCAATATTCAATTGATTAATGTTTTTGACATGCAGGGACTTGGAAATAAATAACTCAGTTGAGTATTTATATTTTAATTCATTTTTATTCTTTTATAATTATCGTTTGTTAACTAATTACTTCTAACTCGTATTGTATAATATTCATTCTTTGCAAGTTTATGTTCCGAAATTGGAAGATACTAGACATTGGACTTGGCGTCTTGGACAATGGACAATGAAATTGGACATAAGAATAATTTTTTTTTAGTTCATTAATCTAAAATTTTATAATTTTTTTTATTTCTGAATGTTTTTTTTGTTTTGTAACTTTACTTTTTTGGTTTTTATATTTTTTGTTATTTTATATATTTGTTAATTTATTTATGGTTGTTTTATTTATACTAGGTTAATGTTGTGTGTATAGTGTAATTATTTATGATTCTTTTTTTTTGCATTTTTTATTTATAAAATTTTATTATAATATTTTTAAAAAAATTATATTCAGTACCGAATCGGTACCGAAGAACCAGTTTGGTACCCAGTTCCCATGGGATCGGTTCCGATTTTGGATTTCCCAAACCGGAACCGACTGGTTCTGTGCGGTTCCACTTCGGAACCAGACCGAACTGGATCGTGAACACCCCTAACAAGAAGGATGTCATCAAAATACAACATTAACATATAAATTTATTGTTAGCCTATAGACATTATGCTTATTTGTCTTGATGATATTTTATATTGATAAATTTATAAATTGTTTATGAATATGCTATATTTATTCTGTGATTGTGATATTTATTGGAAGTGCCCCTTAATAAATGTATTTATATTTACTAACATGTGTATTTAAGTACATGTAGTTATTGGTTATGTAATATCCTGTTTAAATCTTTCGTTAATATAATATAAAGAATTTTGTGAAATAAAAATTAAAAATGAATGATACCTAAATGAGCTAATTATGGTAAATTACTTGGGTTTAATTGGGGTAAAAGAATTATTTGGTAATTAATAAAAATATTGATAAAATGTAAAACAAAAATTAAATTAAAAAGAAATAAGAAAGAAGAAAACGACAGCGTAGGAGGAAGACATTTCTGCTTCGGGTCCGGTTGCATCCTTGCCATGCGGGTGCGGTCGACATCAGCACTCCGATCGTGTCCCTATTAACCAGAGCCAAAGCAATTTCTAAAAAAACGTGTTTTTTCAGCAGATAACACTCAATAATTCATTACTTTTGTGCTGGCCCTTAAAATGCAAAGTCTTTGTCTGCCATAAGACGAATTATTGCTTAAAACCTGGAGTAAAACTTGGAGTGAACTGTCTGCAGCCAACCTTTTTCTTCACCTATAAATCCTTCTTCTCACAAGAGGATGAATTATTGCTTAAAACCTGGAGTGAATTGTCTGCCGTCAACCTTTTTCTTCGCCTATAAATCCCCCTTCTTACAAGAGGAAATGAAATGGAGAGAGAAGGAGTGTCAGGTGAGGGAGAAAAAGTGAAATGGAGAGAGGAGTGTCAAGTGAGGGAGAGAAAGTGAAATTGAGAGAGTGTGGAAGGAATTGCTACGTGAGTAAAACTAAGCAAGAGTTTAATTTGTAACCAAGGTGTGCGTATCGAAACTTCGTAAATATTGAAGGTGAAGTTCAATCGTACCAAAACTCCTACGTGGTAAGAATTAAACGGGTCATGGCCAAAGGAGGCCCTACACCACAAGTAGTCTGTCTGTTTTAATTATTCTTCAATAAATTCTTTTTAACATGTTAACTCTCAATCACACATTTTTTACATGACAATTATCTACTGTTAATAAACGTAAAATGATAACTAAAGAGTATTAATAATAATTTTTTACCTATTAATTGCTCTTATTATTAATTTTAATAATAAGTTTTGTTATTTTTTTATTTAATGAGTTTTGTTAAATTATCATTATAGTAGTTTTAATTTTCTGTCATTCTATTGTTTCCTGCTATAATAAGTTAATTTCTTATTTCGATAGTTTTTGTTTCGTATATTTTCATTTATGAATTCTTATATTCATTTTCTTAATCTGTACCATGTTATAAAAGAAATATTCACCATGTATAAAAAGTAAACATAAATGTGTAAAATATTATTTCATTAAATAAAATGATTCATGTTATATTTTGTGTAATATTATTATTCTTCTCTTAAATTCATTGTCATGCATTATAATCATAAACGTAAGAGTGATACCACGTGGGATTGATATTCACATAACATGGGAGATGCATTGCATGGGAGAGATCGGACTTAATAAATGAAATGGGAATTGAGGGTTGAGGAGGTAGTTCGGATTCTAATTGGGGGACTTGAAATTAAATTCTTCCCTCGTAGGGATGTGAGAGCCTATCTTCTGGGAGGTTCCGGTCAAAAACTATTTTCCTTGTGGGAAATATTCCCAATATCCCAACTCAATATATGGGTTAAATATGAAACTGTGTGTAAAAGACAGTTGGGGTGGGATTCCCTTTTGACATAATCATGAAAAACCATGCATCATAGTACATTTTAATTTTTGCTGAGCGTTAGGCTCATAGTTTGCTTGTGGTGTAGGTGGCTACCATGATATTTGTATTACTGAAATGGAGGAAGAAACATTACATGTTGAGCCATTGGGTTACCCAGCTAAGTTGATCTGAAAAGTTATGGCTCCTAAAGAAATAAATAATTATGTTTGTTTTAATGGTTTACGAGACAATAAACATTTGTGAGATATTATGAACTGTCGGTAAATGTTTAAACTATATTTTGAATTTTGTAATGATTTCTAGTTTACGCACTCTGAAATTGTTTCATATCATATATTTTCATTCAGTAAATAAAAAGAAAAATTTTTAATGAAAAAACTAAAAGATAAGTGGTATAAAATAAAGTTGGGTTGTTACAGTTGGTATCAAAGCATAATAAGATCCTGGTTCTGTAAACTGCTGGTAATGCAAGACTCACCAAATAATGCTTTTTTCGACTGTTAGTTTAATTTCAAGTTTGTTTAAATATTTCTTGCTTTATCATTTTGGATTACTTTGATAATATTAGATTTTTTTGACAGTATAATTCGTTAGTATGGAAAAATAATAATAAAATTCCTAATAAATAAATAAACAAATAAAATAAAATAAAGAAAACCTTAATTTCCTAATGCTTTATCCTAACATTTCGTCAAAATATATAGGAATTAGAAATGACTAAAAGGACAAGAAGTACCGTGCAAATAAGCAATGAAAGAGAAGAAATATCTGTCGGACAAGAGAATATTAGTAATCATGTAGAAGCTAGGGTGCAGAATGGAAGAGATGAAGCCTTGGACCGCATAGCCATTGTTGTAGAGCGACAATCTCAATATATGGAACAACAATTTCAATTTATGGCAAAATTTATGGAAAAAGAAAATAGAAATGGAAGTAGAAACAATCGAGCCATGGTGGTCCCAGAACAAGCGGATTGGGAGAAATTTCACAAACTTAAGCTTCCCAGTTTTGATGGGAATGTTTTGGACATCTCAAAAGCTGAGGCATGGATTCGTTCTATTGAAGATATGTTTACATATGCAAGCATTCAAGAGTCGAAAAAAGTAAAATGTGTTGTCTATCTTTCAATAAAAGATGCACGATTCTGGTTGGACTCCGTTAAAAGATCAAAGAATGTGCAAACCCTTGAGTGGAAAACTTTTAAGGAACTCTTCTACGCAAAATACTTCAATCATACCATCCGTACGCAGAAAATGGTTGAGTTTATAAGATTACGCCAGACTAGAATTGTGTCTGAATATGTTCAGAAGTTTGAAGCACTATCTCGATTGGTCCCAGATTTGGTGGCTACTGAGGAGAGCAAAGTTAACCATTTCATCCATGGATTAAAAATGGAAATTCTTGAGGGAGTCACTGTAGTTGGCACGGAGGATATCCCTTATGCCAAAATAGTCACAATGGCACTAGCAGTCAAGAACGTGAAGGTAATGGTAGCCAGACAAAGAGAAATAACTCAAAGATTTTGGAGGGGTAATCAACATTAGCAGCATAGGAGTGGTCCTTCCATGAACCAAGGAATCAAACGATTTTCTAATAGCGAAGCACAACAAGGGAAAGATAAATGTCCAATGACAGAGATTGTTACTGCCCCTTTAGTTGCAAGAATGAATCAACCCAGTGTATTCCCCAAGTGCAAGAAAAGTCATTGTTGTGAAAGCGTGGCCGGAACTGGACAATGATTCAAATGTGGAGAAATAGGACATATTGCCAAGTATTATTACTCTAATAGCGGAGGACAGGGAGGAGTTGTCTCATGTCTTTTCTCCTTATATGGAACTGAAGAAGAGGAGGAACTACCATCAGTGGTGTCAAGTACACAGATCTTTATAAAATCTTTTGTGTAATAGATGGCTTTGTGATATTTCCTAATTGTGTTAGGAACCTTATATTAGAATAAATAAATTTCCTAATCCTTTCAAATACTGTTTACGTAAATATATATTACTGCATATATCCTTTTTTATTCGAGAGCCACCCATTCATTTATTTCAACCGAATTTTGTACAAAAACAAATTGCTTAGCTAATTGTACAACTTGTACGCATAGAGTATGCTTACCCTCCGGAGACTATTTGTCTGCTAGTGGAATTCTGAAAGCCTATACAATTGAGTTAAATGGTCGTTTATTCCTAGCCGATATAATTATTATGGACCTGAAGGGATATGATGTAATTTAGGCATGGATTGGTTATCACAATATCAAGCGATTATCAATTGCAAAAAGAGAAAAGTTCACTTTTTTCCTCTTATTGGCGAACCACATGTATTCCAAGGAATTAAGGAAAAGGGAATGCTTGCAATTATTTCAGCCCTTAAAGCATATCAACTAATGAATAACGGGTGTGAATGATTTCTCAAAAACGTGTTAGACTCTACGACAACTCCACAAGCAGGAATAGAAGAAGTTGTAGTGATACGAGAATTTCCAGGTGTTTTTCTTGACGATCTTCTTGGATTACCACCTAGCTGAGAAATTGAATTTGTAATTGATCTACAACCCGGTACTGAACCTGTTTCAAAGAATCCGTATAGAATGGCACCAGCGGAACTGCAAGAGTTGAAAATTCAGCTAGAGGAGTTAATTAACAAGGGATTCATTTGACCTAGCTTCTCCCCTTGGGGAGCGCGGTAGTGTTTGTAAAGAAGAAGGATGGATCATTATGAATGTGCATTGACTATCGGGGATTGAACAAAGTGACAATAAAGAATAAATATCATTTACCACGAATTGACGATTCGACCAATTGGGTGGTGCTAGTGTGTTCTCCAAAATTGATCTTCGCTCGGGTTATTACCAATTGAGGGTTAAACCAGATGACACACAGAAAATAGCATTTCGCACCAGATATGGACATTATGAATTTCTGGTGATATCCTTCGGTCTGACCAACGCTCTTGTAGCTTTTATGGACCTGATGAACCGAATCTTCAAAGACTATTTAGACAAGTTCATTATCGTCTTCATTGATGATATCTTGGTATATTTCCCAGTCGGATGAAGAGCTTTGCGAACATCTTAAAATTGCCCTATCCATTCTTGAACAACACCAATTGTATGCCAAATTTTTCGAGTTTGCATTCTAGTTACGTGAAGTCAGTTTCTTTGGCCATGTAATCTCTAAAAATGGTATTGCTGTTGATTCGGCTAAAATAAGAGCAATTGTTAATGGGGCGCAACCGAAGAACGTAGGCGATGTAAGAAGTTTCCTTGAGCTAGCTAGATATTATAGAAATTTTATTGAAGGATTCTCCAAGATTGCTCTGCCTCTCACGATTCTTACAAAGAAGCATGTAAGATTTTGGTGGTCTGATAAATGCGAAGAAAGCTGCCAATAGTTGAAACATTGGTTAACGTCAGCACCTGTCTTAGCTTTACAAAATGAGGAAGGTAGATTTTGGATCTATTGTGATGCTTCCGAAAGTGGATTGGGCAGGGTACTAATGCAGAATGGTAAAGTAATTGCGTATGCTTCAAGGCAACTTAAACTGCACGAAGCTAACTATCTCACTCACGACCTGGAACTCGCCGCAATGGTATTTACGCTCAAGCTTTGAAGACATTATTTATATGGGCAAGGTGTGAGATTTACACTGACCACAAGAGTTTGAAATATATTTTTACGCAGAAAGAGTTAAACATGCGACAACAGCAATGGTTGGAATTTGTTAAAAAAATTATGATTGCAAAATCAAATACCATCCTAGAAAGGCCAATATTGTAGTCGATGCTCTAAGCAGGAAGGCTGCCATCATGCATATACTGCGCAATGAAATGCTAGCAAGACTTCAGAAAGATGTCTGAGAATTGGATGTGCAAATTGTTCCTGCTCAGTTGGACATTGTTTTATCAAAATTAACTCTTAAGTCTTCCATATTAGAACAAATTAAAGAAGTCCAACAAGGAGATATCATATGTGAAGACTTTAAGTTAAATCAAACTTCTGTGAAATATCAGGATTATTCCTTATTATCCAATGAGATCGTAAAGTATAAAGGCAGATGGTATGTGCCTAGTTATTCACTATTGGGAACGGCGATCTTGCAGGAGGCTCATTCTTCAAATTTCTCTATTCATCCAAGATGTAATAAAATGTACAAGGATTTGAAAATGCATTATTATTGGCCAGGGATGAAATACGATATTGCTAATTATATGGAGTTGTGCCAAGTTTGTCAGTAGGTAAAAGCTGAACATCAGAGACTTGGTGGGATGCTTCAGCCAATGCCAATACCCGAATGGAAATGGAAGCATATTACTATGGATTTTATTACTGGATTACAAAGAACTACTAAAGGACATGAAGCGATATAGGTGATTGTTGATAGATTGACGAAGGTTGCATGCATGTGTGCTCGATTTCCAGCTTGGCTGAGGAAAAATACTGCCATTGGTGGAATTCTCATACAATAACAGTTTTCAAGCTACGATTGGAATGACTCCTTGTGAAGCATGATATGGCAGAAAATGCAGATCTCCCTTATATTGGAACGAAGCAAGCGAAGCTGAGTTTTACGGCCTTGATATAATACAACAAATTGCCAAATTTGTTGATGTTATCAAACAGAGAATGTTGGCCGCTCAGAGACGCCAGAAGAGTAAAGCAGATAATCGTCATCGGGATTTGGAATTCGAGGAAGGAGACTTAGTCTTTCTAAAAAATATTACCTTTCAAAAGAGTTATGCGTTTTGGGAAGAAAAGAAAGTTAAGTCCAAGATATATTGGCCTCTTCATAATCACAAAAAGAATTGGAAGAGCAGCATACCAATTACAACTTCTGTCTTCTATGGAGGGTGTGCATAACGTATTCCACGTATCCATGTTGAAGAAATACCTTGGAGATCCAAATCTGGTGTACCTCCTAATGATGTGGAAGTTCAAATGAACCTAAATTATGAAGAAAAACCAGTACAGATTTTGGACTCGCGAATAAAATAGCTTCGTCGCAAGCAAATTCCACTAGTTAAGATATTATGACAGAATCATTCAGCAGAACAAGCCACATGGGAAAGAAGAGAGAATATGGAAGGTAAGTATCCAGAGTTATTTAGTTAACTAAATTTTGAGAACTAAATTTTATTAAGAGGGTAGAATGTAATATCTCGCGAAAATCTTCTGTTAATATAATATAAAGAATTTTGTGAAATAAAAATTAAAGATGAATGATACCTAAATGAGCTAATTATAGTAAATTACTTGGGTTTAATTGGGGTAAAAGAATTATTTGGTAATTAATAAAAATATTGATAAAATGTAAAATAAAAATTAAAAAGAAATAAGAAAGGAGAAAACGATAGCGTAGGAGGAAGACATTTCTGCTTCGGGTGCGATTGCATCCTCGCCATGCGAGTGCGGTTGACATCGGCACTCCGGTCGCTTTCCTATCGACCGGAGCTGAAGCAATTTCTGAAAAAAGTGTTTTTTAGCAGATAACACTCAATAATTCATTACTTTGGTGCTGGCCCTTAAAATGCAAAGTCTTTGTCTACCATCAAACAAAGTATTGCTTAAAACATGGAGTGAATTGTCTGCAACCAACCTTTTTTTTTTTGCCTATAAATCCTCCTTCTCACAAGAGGATGAATTATTGCTGAAAACCTAGAGTAAAACCTAGAGTGAATTGTCTGCAGCCACCATTTTTCTTCGCTTATAAATCCTCCTTCTCACAAGAGGAAATGAAACGGAGAGAGGAGTGTCAGGTGAGGGAGAGAAAGTGAAATTGAGAGAGTGTGGAAGGAATTGCTGCGTGAGTAAAACTAAGCGATAATTTATAAATAGAAGTCACTCCGAATTGAAGAGCTAAGGAAGAGAATTTATACCGAAGTGCTGCCAAATGTACTCCAAATATTTCTCTTCACAAGGGAGTGTAAGTTTAATTCTCCTACTCCTAAACTTGAGACTTTTCATTTGAGAGAGTTAGGTCTCAAATGTGTATTTTATATTTCCATTCATTGTACTCCTTCCGATACATCAAGGGTGACGCCCCGTGAATAGTGGTGTAAAGGCTTGATTGATGCTAGTGAAGTTCAATCATTAATAACTAGGGAGGTTAATTGATTAAGGAATCTTCAAGGGGGAGCCTTGAAGCACAAATATAAGCAAGGTTAGCTGATCCGCAAATCGGTCCTAACTCTTTATCTCTTACTCTTTATATTTGTGGTTGCTTTTATATATATATATATTTGTGATAAATCACTTAGGGAATAGAATTATAATATCGCACGAAAAAGTTATATAACGCCTAATTAACCCCTTCCCCCACCACCCCGGCCCAAAAAATAAAAAATAAAAAAAAAATAACCCCACTCTCATTAAGCTCAAATAAGTCCTACACTTACTCCTACTGATCATTAGATATATACAACATCAACAATATTTTCATTAAATCCAAAAGAAGTATGATATCAAATATACCATTGGTTGGAAGCTTTTTTAAGTCCATAATATTGATTTCTTGAGTTTATACACCACTTGTTCTTTCTATCAATCAAAAACCCTTCTAGTTGATCCATATACAATTCCTTATCTAAATTTCTATTCAAAAAATTAGTTTTTACATACATTTGGTGTAGTTCTAAGTCATAATGAGCCACTAATACCATGATAATTGTAAGAGTTCTTTTTCAAAAATCGGAGAACGGGTGCTGGTTGGAAGAACATCTCTAAACACTTGTTAGCAAACAACGTTAGCAGACCAATACTTAAAAGTGATCAAACTCATTCATCTTTGTTGGGAAAGAATCATCTAGTAGGCTCACATATTGGAAAGAGTATAGACAAAGGACAACTACTATCTAGTGCAATAATGGATAATTTAGTTACAAACCTAGAGTAATATTGTGCAATGGAAAAACATAACAAACTTGGAAGGATGAGTTGGAAAATACGATGGTTTGCACCAAAAAGTATGTGTATAATAGTTGAGGAGAGATTAAAAAGCTAGTGAACAGCTCATTCACATAGTCACTCTTTCATTCTATTTCGACTAGGAATGAAATGGAGAGGAGCTTCTCTAAGTTGTGGGAATGAACTACTCTAAAGGTTGTCTTCTATAACCATCAGAGTGTGAGAAAAAGGAGACCTACTCGAGCCTTATAAGGAAGAACATAAAGGAGTGTGATTGCTATACAAGGCACTCCCTTTAATTTTTCATGTAACGAAACATGTAAAGAGATAGGCAAATTTTGTGGAGGGCCCTTGGAGATCGGAAAATTCAAAAAATCATTCAGAAAAATTTTAGAGGGGCAAGAATTATGGTGCAAGGTTTGGAAAGTGGATTCATTCCAACCAAAGCGGTTGTATCATTTCATGACAAAGAGTATTTAGTCGAGCTTAGATGTTTACAACAAACAAATATATATTCGTAAAAGAGACAAGCTCTTGGTGTTTTACATATCCCCCTTCCATGGGAGAAGAAAGTAGTGACACTAGACAAAGATTCAAGGGTTGGTTTAACATTTAGAGCAATTTTTTATCTGTGTTCAAACATATTGGTACCCAAGAGAGCAAATGAGGATGAAGTCCCACACGAGTCATGTAGAAACTTGTAAATGCATAGATATCATATGCGAGAAATAGTGATTCCTTCACAATTTGCTCCTGGTACTCATATCCTTTCTTTTACATTGTATTTTGACTTAGATGTATCAATATAGAGAGTACCTTAAGATTGAAAAATGATACCGATTATTAAAGATGCTCGAGACGAAGAACATCATCAACATGAGGAGACCCATAATGGCGAGGTAGTTACTGAACTAATAATTAGTGATTGAAATAATCAAATTTGGGCAAAGGTGGGTCAAATGTACCCTGAATTGAACAAGGAGGAATGGTATCAACGGAAAACTATCCAAAAGAAAATGGGATTATCATTGGCTTTGGGAACTTCATTCTTCCAAGTTTCATTATCTGCGCATGTCTAGCTTATGTTGTCTTGGGAACTTGAAGTGAATTATGAAGATCATTAGTTGGAATGTACAAGGCTTGGGTTCTGGTGTTAAAATTGGTGTTATCAAAGAAGTCACAACTAAAGAGAATCATGATACTGTCATCTTATAGAAAAAATAAAAAAATGGAGGAAATCCATCACTTTGGCTTCACAAAATGTGGGGTTTTTAGTTCGAGAAATGGGTAGTTTTACCAACTCACGGTCGGTGGGGTGGAATTCTCATGGTTGTGGGATGTTAGACATGTAAAAGTGGAAGAAGTGATGATTGGTTGTTTCTTGATCTCTATAAAAGTTGTGAGAATTGCAGCCCCATTTCTTGGTGGTTATCAGGGGTCTGTGCCCTATGCTCTTATAGTGGTTGGGTTGATTTTTTCATTCAAGTTGTTTGGTTTATACTCCATTAATTGGTGTTTGGGTAGAGACTTTAATGGTGTAAGATTTCATTCTAGAAAATTCACTCAAGGTAAAGCAACACATGGTATGAAAATGTTTGATGTCTTGATTTGTGATGCTCTACCCTTGATTGAATCCTAAAGGCAACTCGGTTAGTTGTATATTAGAGCGCTTCCTCTTTACAACAAAGGGGGAAAAGCTATTATGACGCAAGGTAAAATGCTCTACAAAGGTTGGTGTCTGATCACTTCCTAATCCTTGACACTTGTAAATTCAAAAGGAGGCCTACTGCTTTCAAGTCTGAGAATATGTGGCTCGTCCATTCCAAGTTATCAAGAACACCAAAAATTGGTGGAGTAGCAGCAGCAATCCGTGAGGTGAGGGTGGGAGGGTTCAAATTTATGAAGAAACTTCCAAAATACTAAACGTAAAATGAAAAAAAATGGAATGCGTCTACTGTAGGAGATACAAGAATAGAGAGAGATACTGAACATTATTAAGAGTGGTGTATTCAACCTCTTGTGATACCCATCCGTAAATCTCTCTATTCGTTAGGATATTTAATGGACTTGTTTTACACAACAAATATTGAATACAAACTCAAGTTTATTTTGGTATCAGAGCCCCTGCCAAATGGCTTCTTCTTCAAGCAGTACAACAAACCCTAATCCCTCGTCTTCTTTTTCCATTTCCTCTGATTCTGCTCCAATTCTTCCTTCCTTATCTCAGACGCTTACGATTAAGCTTGTTTCTCAAAACTATCTCATATGGAAACATCAGCTTCTTCTGCATGTGGTGATCGCAACTGGTCTAGACGCGATTCTTAATGGGACTTCTCCCCCTCCTCCTCCTCAATTTCTGGATTCTTCTCTTCAACCAAATCCGGAGTTTCATACCTGGCAATGTTTGAATCACCTTCTCAAGAGTTGGATTTATGCTTCTATGAGTGAGTCTCTTCTCCCTCAAATCGTTCACTATTCTTCTGCCTCAGAAATCTGGACATCTCTTGCGTGACTCTATTCCTCCACCTCTCTTGCTCGTCTGACAGAACTTAGAAGCAAACTTCATTCAATTACAAAGGATGGTCGTACTGCTTCAGAATATATTCATAAATTTTTCTCGACATGTAACAATTTGGCTGCTATTGGCGAGCCAGTGTCGAGGAAAGATCATCTCATCCATTTTTTTAATGGACTTGGAGTAGAATATAATGCATTTGTTACCTCTATTACAAGCAGAATCGATGAACCATCTGTAGAGGAGGTACATAGTCTTCTTTTACATTTTGATTTTCGTCTTGAAAGGCAGCAAGCAGCTCTCCAATTAAATACTGTTTAGGCGAACTTTGCATCTTTTAATATTAAGCGACGTCCTCCTTTTCCTAATCTCCCTGCTACTCGCCCATTATCACCATCTGGTTCTTTTCAACCAAGTATTCTTGGAAGACCTTCTGCTACTTGTTACCATAGGGGTAATTTTTCTTACAAGCCTTTGCCACCCAGATCTTTCAATTCTATGGTGATTACTTCAGACTCTTCAACTCAGACTGTTCCTTTGGTCTCTGATTCAGCTCTTTGGTATTTGGACTCAGGTGCAAAGCACCATTTTACACCTGCTTCTACTCCTCTTTAGCAAACAACTCCGTATACAGGTTCTGATAGTGTCATGGTGGGCAATGGTATGTCTCTTTCTATTTTCAGTACTGGCCATACATCTCTTCCCACATCCTCTAAATCTCTTATCACTTAAAAATGTTCTACACTCTCTTTCTTTGACAAATAAACTTGTTAATGTCTCAAAGTTGTGTTCTGACAATGACATTTTTGTTGAATTTTATGCCTCTCACTTTCTAATCAAGGATATTTTCACTAAACAAACACTACTCCAGGGTCCTCTGGTTAATGGTCTCTACAGCTTCCCATCTCTCAACTCATTTTCTTCATTCAGTGCTTTCCCAACTACTCTTCACCGCCAGCCAACAGATCTCCTCTCTCTTTGGCATTAGCGACTCAGTCACTCAGCCCAATCCACAGTTCGTCAAGTGTTGCAATTTTGTAATGTTTCTGCTACTTCGAGTGCCTCTCCCTTATTATGTAATATTTGCCCTTTGGGCAAATCTCATGCTCTTCCGTTTTCCCTTTCGGTATCTCGTGCATCTTCTCCTTTTGAGTTAATACATTCTGATGTATGGGGTCCATCACCCATTTCTTTAGTTACTGATGAAAGATATTTCCTAACTTTTATTGATGATTATAGTAGATATACTTGGCTATATGTTCTTAAATCTAAATCTGATTTACTTCATGCTTTTCAAATGTTTCATGCCATGGTTTCTAATCAATTTCAATCTCACATTAAAGTTTTTCAATCCGACTGGGGAGGCGAGTTCCATACCTTGACATCTCTGTTCAATAAACTTGGCATTAAACATCAAATTTCTTGCCCTTACACTCTGGCACAAAATGGTCATGCCGAAAGAAAAAAGCGTCATCTCATAGAAATGGGTTTTTGTTTGCTCTTTAATTCTCATATTCTCGTATCATATTGGCCCTACAGTTTCCAAACAGTTTCTTACATCATAAATCGTCTTCCTACTCTGATTCTTCAAAATCAATCTCCCTATGCAATCTTATTTCAAAAATCTCCTGCGTATGATCATTTTTCTATTTTTGGTTGCACTTGCTATCCCTTACTATGGGCATATAATTCCCATAATCTCCAACCTTGATCTGCCGAATGTGCGTTTATAGCACACACCACAAAGGTTATTTTTGTCCTCAACCTCTTACTGGTCGCATATATATTTCTCGTTATGCGTTATTTGATGAATTCACGTTTCCATTTTGCAAGACTACTTCTTTGCCATCTGTCTCATCAAACTCTTCTTCTTTTCAGCTTTCCATTCCATTTTCTCCCTATGTTGCTCATAGTGTTCCTCCTTTATCTCCCACACCTACTTCTATCTGCACTGATCCTGTTGAGTCTCCTCTTTTGTCTCCCTCTTCTATTGTTTCTCCTCTGCAGATCAGCCCTACTGAAAATAGAAAGGCTATTACCAATGCTCACCCTCTGACTACAAGAGGTAAATCGGGTATTTTTCAACCAAAGATTTTTCTCCAATCAACTGTTTCTTCTCTTGAACCATGTAATTTTCAGCAAGCTAGTTGTGATACCCATTGGCTTCAGGCCATGACTGATGAGATCACAGCCCTACAGCAAAATGAAACTTGGGAATTGGTTCCTTCTCATCCCAATTTGAAGTTTATTGGCTCTAAATGAGTTTTCAAGCTAAAACAACATTCTGATGGTTCTTTTAGTCGCTATAAAGCTCATTTGGTCGCAAAGGATTATGACCAAACAGAGGGTATTGATTACTTTGAGACTTTTAGTCCGGTTGTTAAACCAAAAACTATTCGGTTGGTTCTATCTCTCGCTTTTTCTCAAGATTGGCCTATTCGACAACTTGATGTTAACAATGCTTTTCTCCATGGTGATCTTTCTGAAACTGTGTAAATGGCTCAACCACCGAGATTTATTGATACTACTCAACCATCTCATGTTTGTCTCTTACGGAAAGCCATTTACGGTTTAAAACAATCCCCTCGCGCTTGGTATGCTAAACTAAGTGCAGCACTTATTCGTTAGGGTTTTATTGCTTCTAGAGCCGATACATCAATGTTCATTTTCCACCGTGCTGACATTACTCTTATTATGTTGATATATGTAGAAGACATACTTCTTACAGGCATCCATACTGATTACATCTCTAAGCTTATTGGATGTTTGAGCTCCATTTTCGCCCTTAAGGATTTGGGACCTTTACATTATTTTCTTGGTGTTGCCATCACTCGTACTGATTCGTATATTCAGCTCTTGCAATCTAAATATATTTCTGATCTTCTTATTCGGTCAAGCATGCAAGACTGTACGCCTGTTCCAACCCCCATGGTGTCAGGTTCTCTCCTTTCTCAGAATTCTGGTGTTCCCTTATCTGATGGTTCTCATTTTAGAAGTATCGTTGGTGGATTACAATATTGCAGCTTCACTCGTCCGGACATTGCTTTTACTGTGAATCATGTTTGTTAATTTATGCATGCTCCGACTGACTTTCATTAGCAAGCTGTTAAACAGATTTTAAGATATTTAAAGGCACTGCTGATTTTTCATTATTTTTTTACGAGGATTCGTCTACTGAGTTAATTGGCTTCTCAGATGCTGATTGGGCTGCTTGTCCTGACGAACGTAAAAGTACTGGTGCTTACTATATTTTCCTTGGCTCCAATTTAGTTTCGTGGGCATCAAACAAACAAAAAGTAGTGGCTCACTCTTCCACTGAATTTGAATATTGAAGTCTTCCTAATGCAGCATCCGAAATACAATGGATTAAATCATTGTTGAGTGAGCTACAAGTTTCCACATCTGCCCCTATACTCTTATGTGATAATATAAGTGTGACATATATTGCTACCAATCCTATGCTGCATTCCAAGTCAAAACATGTTGAAATCTACTATCATTTCGTTCGTGACCTGGTTCAAAAACATCTCCTCTCAGTGCAATTTACTCCTTCAGAAAGTCAAGTTGCCAATGCCCTCACAAAACCTCTTGCTATTTCCAAATTTCTTGCTACTTGTCCCAAGCTTTGCAGCGTTCGTTCTTCAACCAACTTAAGCTTGAGGGGGGATGATAACCATCCGTAAATCTCTCTGTTAGTTAGGATATTATTATTTTTTTTTATACTTATTTAATGGATAGCTACTGTACTTGTTTTACACAACAAATATTGAATACAAACTCAAGTTTATCTTCTAGACATACTAGATGTTCAATAGGGCTTTACATGTCACTCAGAGGGGGGAAAGATGCTCATTTGAAAGAAATTACAGTGTGTGAAGCACAATCTTGGAGGAAAAAGATTACACCCAAAGGTGTGTCAGTGAGTGGGATAATAACATTAAGGTTTTTCCATCGAGTTACATGTGGAAGAATACTTAAATTAGTACATGAGCAGACTGACTTGTGATGATGTGATTGTAATTGTAGAGGAAGAAGAGATTGTTCATGAAGTCATGAATTACTTTAAGAACCTTTATTTTGTAAGATTGATATAACTTAAAGAGGGAATGTGAATTAACTTATCCAACATTTTTGTGTGATTAATAATTTTTTCGTTTGCTATCTTAAACTATATATTTTCCATCTTAATTTGTCGAACTAATTCTAATATGTAAGCAAGCAATAATAATTATAGTAAAGAGAGTGAAAGAAACAGAAAACACGTTTGTTAACGTGATTCGATCAAGCTACCTGCGTTCACACTTCAAGCCTCTTTTTTGAATATTCTTTTCACTAACCTTTCAAGATACATGTGATTGATCTTGCAGGTGTCGATCGAATTTTTACAATTTTTCAACTGTTTCACCATTTTTCCTTGATTGATCTTACGAGTGTCAATAAAAAAATTATGACTCTTTTAGGACATCTCCTTTTTTTTGTGATTGATCTTAAGGGTGTCAATAGAAAATTTACAACACTTCAAGGGCATCACCTCTTTTTGCAAACAATGAGTGTGATATTTAAAGGTTGAAGCAAACTATCCTAACTCCCACAAATGAGTAATATCAAGTCTAGGAATGAAAGAGGTCAGTTTAACACTAGATAATAAAGGCTTAAGGTTGGTAAGTTGAATGACCAATACTTTGGTGTAATTTTCAATCGGTGAGTTGTGTAGGGAAGAGTGCTTCTATTTATAAAGTCCTTTAAAATTTTAGAGTTCTGGTTGCCCACTGTTATTCTTCTGAGTGACCAAGATATTTTTGTCGGAGACATAAATTGGTTTAGGGCTCATGTTGAAAAAGTTGTGAACTACCACTTTGGATGTCAACAATTCTTAACTGGGCGTTTGCTAAATTCTTCAATTAGAATTCTTATCTCTAGATCAGACTACCGTGACGCTCTTTGGACTTATACTGTGGGCTACAACACTTCGAGTCTGGGCATCCACAAATTAAGATTGAAAAAGCATTGCCTTAGGTGTGGGCTTCCACAACTTTCTTTAGGCTTCTGCTGTAAGTGACCATGTCAAAATAGGTTTTCTGGACTGGGCATTTGCGGTCATCTCCATTTTTTACATCACTCAACGCTAGGCGCCCACACAAATGAATATTCGACGTTTGGAGCGATATTTTCATTCGAGTCCTAAACTTGAATTTTAACGACTATTGCATAGACTAAACAAACATATTAGAACTTCCAAATATCCACTTTTAAATGTATTTCCTATGAGAGTAAAAATAACCTTAGAATTAAATTATTCAATTAAATATATTCATCATTAACTTAGAAATAAAATATTCAATTAACAATAATCATTATCAAAAAAATTAAACTTAATTCTTATTAAGATAGCAATCTTCTCCTTTTTTATTATGACAATAATTATTTTCTAAGAGACTGAGTATGTGCAGACAAATTCGAATAAAATCATGAAATAGTGATAGAAGTTAGTATTTAAAGATGAAAATATTTAGTTAGTATTTAAAGATGAAAATATTTTGATTTTGCTTAGAGTAAGTCAAAAATTGAAGAGGACAATGTTAGGGTTTGCTGGAAAGAACAAAAATCACACATGAGAAACTACAGTGTCCTAACCCATTATATGGGCAACACATCAGCATCTGGGGTGCGGACACCCATGCTTGGAAAGAGGATGACCGGTTAATCAAAAAGAGTTTTCTTCTCTTTTTAACTCTTCTTTTCCAAATCAAGTCAAATAAGACTAGGGGTGGGGGTGGGCAAACCAATTTTCTGTTCGGTTTCGGTTTCATACCTCTTAGAATCAATCATTCAGTTCTCGGTTCTAAGAGTGAAGAACCGGAACCGGAACTGCAAGAAACTGGACCCGGACCCAGACCCGGAACCAGAACTGAATCTCGGGTCCGGTTCCGAACTTGTTTCTTGAATAATGGCAGTGAAAAAAAAAACAAAAAAAAAAGAAGCTACATAGTGCCATAATCTGAATTATCAAATTGAATACAAAACAAAACAGAAGCTTGATTATAAAACAGAACTAAAGCTTAAATTGAATATCATTTCTATAAGCTTAACCACAAGATTGAACCATTAACATCCAATTGAATAATAACACTTCATTTAATTTCAAGTTTAAAATATGTGATACAAAGTAGAGCGATGCTAATCATTTTGCCCAACTAACCTACTCTCCAACAAGAGGATCAGGAGTATTCTCAACAAGTAAACTCTCCTGCTTCAAAGGATTTGGAACAACTGACCTTATGACCTAAAGATGGAAAAAATGCATAAAAAATTATTAAGTAAATTTGAAGTGTTGAAGAATGCAACTTTAGAAATATACAACGCTAAAGGTTGACAATCTTGTGGTAGTGAAGAAACATCCTATGATATCCAAGAATAAAATCCCTACTTCTCCATCATTAGATTCCATAAAGTTATGTTCTTTTCTTGAGTTCAGAGGAGGAGGGTCATTGAGAATTTCAATTTTGCACATCTAAAAATCTCTTCACAAGCCGGAGGTGAAGAAATCAGTAGCAATAAAAAAGCAGAAATCTGATATCAAATAGGTGATTTCTCATAGGTAGACAGAACCCAAAATCTTTGTTCTCGAGTTATCAACAATACGTCCGAGAGAAAATTATCAACTCAATAGAATTCAAAACAGATTTTTAACCATACAAAATCTATCACCCATCCATAAATCAAAAACAGAAGCAATTAACAACTATTTGTGAACCGAAAATCAAAACCCCAAAAATTTCAACCTCACCGAGAGTCAGATACACACCTTAACCAGAGAAACGGAGGAAGCTTCGATTCGAAGCTCACCTTCCTCTTCCTATAAATGAGAAGCTTCAAATCAAGAAAAGCAAATGAAGGGGAGAGAAACAAACCTGATAAGGGCAAGAACTGAGAAGGCAGAAACGGGAAGGGCAGGAATCGAGAAGGCTAGAAGTTGGAAGTGCGCAGATCTGAGGGAACTGGGAAGGGAAAGGGTGTCGATCTGATCTGATCTATCTAAGAGAACTGGGTAAGAGCAAGAAGAGAACCAAGTTGAGGTGAGGCAAGAAGAGAACATGAAGTCTTCTCTTCATGACGATGATCTGGTACCCTCACCCAATCACCCTCTTTACAAATATCGGTTCCTGCGGTTCTATACACCAAGAACCGAGACCAGAACCGAACCGAGAAGCAAGAATCAGAACCAAACCAAATATAATTTTGGGAACCAAGAACAGAACAGAACTGAAACCGAGCGCCAGTTTTGGGTCGGTTCTCGGTTCGGTTCAGTTCTTGCCCACCCCTAAATAAGACCCAATTAAACCTTAATATTATTAAAGCTCTTATTCTCCAAAGGTTTTATAAAAATGTAGGCTAGTTGATTTTCAGAATTGACAAATTCAAGAGACACATCACCATTTTGAATGTGATTTCAGATGAAATAATATCTAATTTTTATATGGTTGGTGCAAGAATATTGAATAGTATTCTTTGAAATGTTAATAGCATAAAATTATCACATCTAATTGTGATTTTCTCATAGTTTTGTTCACAATCTTCTAATGTTTGCTTCATTTATAATATTTGAGTACAATAACTTGTGACGGTGATATATTCACTTTTGACGATAGAAAGAGTCACCAACTTTTATTTCTCAGAGAACCATGAAACTAAAAATTTTTCAAGGAATGGACATGTCCCACTTGAGCTCTTTCTATGTACAAGACTTTTGGCATAATCAGAGTCAATGTATCCTACCAAATCAAACAAATTTCTTTTGGGACACCAAAGTCCTAAATCACTTGTCTCACTTAGGTATTTAAATATTCCTTTTACAACATTCAAATTGGACCCTTTTGGACAAACTTGAGATCTCGTACATAGACACACACTAAAGAGAATATCAAGTTTACTTGTCATTAAGTAAAACAATAATCCAATCATACCACAATATTTATGAAAGATCGATTATAACCTTAGAGAGGGGTAAATTAGATTTTTAAACTTTTTCGTGCGATACTCGAATTCTAACCCAATGTGATTTAATGCAAATATGTATAATCAATTAATGCATAAATATAAAGAATAAGGGTTAGAGAATGACATCGATATGTTCATGCGGTTTGGAAAATCTCGTCTACTTCCGTGCTCCAAGAGTCCATTTGGAGATCTTTAACTAGATTGACTTACGGGTGTCAACAAACCATTACAATCGACTATTCTGGGGCGTCACCCTTTTACTTGACTATTGCGGAGAGTCACCCTTTTACTTGACTATCGCGGGGAGTCACCATTTGATTGAGCTTTTGGATTTCAATCAAGCCTTTGGCTATTTTGCGGTGTCACCTTGATTTGACGTATTCGTAGGGAGTGACCCTTTTATAATTAAGTACAATGTGTTTTGGAAATTTAAAGTGCAAATCTAATCTAACTCTCCCAAATAGAAATCTCAAGTTTGGGATAGGGAGAGTTGGATTTTACAAGTTCAATAATAGATTTGGAATCAAGTATAAATTTTAGCAAGGTTTAGCCTCAATTCTTAGTTGTGTAGAATGAGTTATGGAAGTTTATGTATATATAGAACTGTCCATTTTCAGTTGACCTAAACCTTTTAGTCGAGCGTTTATAGCCGTTGGAAAATATAGTCATTGTAAATCTGACCGTTAAGCTCATTGGGCAAATCTGTTCGGCAGCGGTCGACCAGCGTCGCTTGAAAACGACTTTGGAATGCATGTCAACGTGTGAGCAGTAGACTGGATCCGTACAACAGTCGACCGCTCCTAAGAAAAAAATAGTTTTTCAACTCCTGTGATGTTTTTCGGTGAACCGAATCTCCATCCTCGACCGCACTGCGATTGAAAAAATGCAAAAAAATCTAGATTCATTATGTGAACATCGACCTACTCGATTGCAACCTCGACCGTAGTGCGTCTAAAACTGCCGGATAAATATGTTTACCATTTTGAACGCCAAACTCGACCACACCTTTGACCGCGGCTCGTCTAAAAACACTGGAAGCAATCTGTAAACATTTTTGGACGCATTCCTCGACCTCACCTTCGACCATGATGTGATCGAAAATGCTAGGAGCCATTTTTGGTCGACCAAAACTTCACCATACACGACCACATGCATCCCAAATGTCATCTACACAATTTCTAAGTCCTAAAACGATATAAATTCATTGCATGGATTTAGATAAATGCGTTAGCACAACTTAATACCCGTTTTGAGGGTATTTTCAATAAATATTAATATAAATATAACAATTAAACAATTTAGCACAAAAACTAATAAAAACTTATAATTCCAAATAATACAAATATCATCAAAATAAATAAGTCTAACCAAATTTAGGCTAACAATTTCTTTATGTCCATAGTCTTTCCACTTTTATCTTTATCCAATTTAGTGAATGTTGTTATGGGAATTCGAGAAGGTGTAGAGGTGTCCATCCCAAACCTATTTTGGATGTTGTTATTGGGATGTTGTTTCCTTTATTTATCTAATTTGTAAATGAAGAAAAAAAATCTTAATTCTCCCTTCATGTTCATCTCGAATTCACTTTGCATCAACTCCACAAATTCCTTACAAAGTGATTCATTTGTAGCACCACATTGATATCATTCACATAAATTTTCACAATTAAATTTCATTGCCTTTGTGCTTGGTGAACAAAGCAAAATCTATTTTACCTATTTTAAAATCTTTTTCCATGAAAAATTTGCCTAATCTTTCATACTAAGCTCTTGGTGCTTGCTGAAGTCCATAAAGTGTTTTATTGAGTTATACATGATCTTTCTTATCATGTGGTTCAAATATCAAAGGTTGCTCGACGTAAACTTTTTTTATAATATATATGTTTAAGAAACCACTTCTAAAATCATAAAATTTTTATAGCAAGCAAAACAAGTAGCATACTAATAGACTCTAAACGTGCTACTGGAGTAAAAGTTTCCTGAAAATCAATCATTTCTTCTTGAATGTATCATTTTGTAACCAATCTTGCCTTGCTCCTCACCATTATTCCATTTTCATCCAATTTATTGTTAAACACATCTTTGGTTCAAATTATTTGATGTGCTTTAGGCATTATGACTAATTCCCAAACTTTGTTCCTCTTACATTGGTTTGACTCTTCTTGATGGCTATGATCCAATTCTCATCAATTTCAGTTTCACCAAAATTTTTAGGTTCAATTTGAGAGATAAATGTTATATTTGTACAATAATTTCTAATAGAGGGTCTAGTTTTAACGCCTAAGGATGGACCACTAGAATATCAATTGTAGGATGACTCTTAGCATATCTCCAATTTTAGGATAAGTCCTCATGGTTTTTCTTGATTGAAGTTGCTTCCCTTTCATTTAGAGGATTTTCTTGAGATAAGTTCTCTTGGTTGTTGTTATCTTCCAAGTTAAAGGTTTCCATCCCCCTTTCTAGCTCATCATTTGACTTCATTTCATTTAATGATTGAATGGTCTCATCAAAGGTTACCACATAGAGTCTTCCACAACTAGTGTTCTCTAGTTGAAAATTCTATATGTTTTACTAGTTGAAGAGTAACGTAAGAATATCTTGTAATTTGGCTTGGAGTCTGATGTGCCACAGATTCCCTACAATCACAACCGAGTGAATAGATTTTTTAAAGATAATTTCAATATTTCCTTTGTAGGTAATCATGGAGAAAAAAGCATTAAAATATTAAGCACATCTATCAAGCATCCAAATATAGCTTGCAATTATTCAAGAGCAAGTATAAGTGGAAAATCAAACACAAGTTTAGAAGAAGTTTGGGACATTCCAAAAACTACTGATAATCTTACCCCCAAGCAACATTTGACATATTTGGCAGCGTTAACAGTATTATATCAAAAAGTGTACTTCATAAAGATTGCACCTAATATCTCAAGCTTTCTAGAATTAGGTGTTTTGTTAAATGTGAAATTTTTTTACTATGTCAAACGGTCCCTGAATAGAGAGTTTTGTTTTCTGCTAAAGAAGCTCAATATCTCTTACTCGAAATTGAAGCCCAAATCAATTTGAAGATGGACCTTGAAGAATAATCCATTGGATCATGGCTAAATGCAAGACTTTAAGTTTTATTTATAGTTTAATTTATTTATTTTATGATTAATTTTAGAGTCACTCAATTATAGGTTGTCCTAGATCGAATATAAGTCCTAGTAAGGTTAAATTTTTGTTTGTGAACCCTAATTTTGGAGGAGTTATCCAAGCACTCTTTAGGGATTTTGCTTTTCAATTTTGATGAATTAAAATATAGAGCTTTTAGTCTCTCCCCTTTGTTCTTTCAAACAAAAACTCACATTGCAATTCAATTGTTGACAATCAATTGTTTTGTGTTTCAATTTCTTATCCTTTGTGAGAGTTAGATTAGTTTTCTTTCTATTGCAAGCTTCACACTTCCTTTCCAACAAGTGAATTCCCCTAGTAAGGTTGTAAAAACTCACAAGTTTTCAAGTTAGAGTGGTTTCTTTCGTTGGAGATCGCATTTAGAGTAAAAAATTGTAATTAGGCAATTTTCTAACTAATTTGTAGTCCTTTAACCATATCTTGCTCCTCCCTATGAATTTCCCCCACAAAATTTTAAGGTTTCTTTATCATTCATGCCTTGAAATCGTTTCAAAAAATCATGCTCAAATTCGTTCATTAGAGTTACTTTTGTTATTGTTGAAGTTTTTTTGAAAATTTTGCATAATACCAAACCCTAGTCGACTGCGCATTTCTGAAACTTACCCAAAGTGCGTCATTTGGTATCAAAGCTTAATTTGATCATGTTCCAAATTCTTTACCATTCTACATAAGAACAAGAGGCTGCAGTTATGTTATGCATTACATTGAGGAAGGGGGTGGTTTAAACACTCATATGCCTTATTTTAGAGGTGCCAATTGGGAAGATGAATATATAGAGTGGGAAGAAGAGGTGGAAGAAGTTTTTGAGAGTCTTCATTTTTCAGACAAGGCCAAGGTGAAATTCACTTCTTCGAGACTCATAGAACAAGCTTCCCTTTGGTGGAGAAGCATAAATTTGAGAGAATAGAAGGTGGAGAGAAGTCATCAATTCATGGAGCATGATGAAGCATCTCATGAGAAGAAGGTATGCTCCAAAATTTTTTCAGTCGAGTTTGTCTTCGCCACCATCTTCTAATTTTGAGTACAAGTTTTCCAAGTTCTACATCAAGTGACTTACTCCTAGAGAGTCAAGTACCAGTGAGTAGAGTACTACCGAGCCTCGATTAATGCAAAGAAAGAAGTGAAGTGAAGTCACTCCCACCCAAAGTTGTCAAGCCCAAATCAAAGACAGTCAAGCCACCATGAAGAATATATCTCAACAACTTGAAAACATGTCAGTGAAATCTAGTTTTGCATGCGCTCCACCTTGGCATGTACAAGATCATGTTGAGGTATTAGAGGAAACCCTAGGGGCAGAAGAGCAGTTTGAAGAAAGGTTATATCACCTCAAGGAGGGCCATTACAGTCTTTGGATTCCAGAGCATGGAAGAATATTTTTTGGAAGAAGGAGTCTCTGAAATTACACGCCTCGTGAGCAAGGATCTTCCCATGGAACTAACTCTAGAAGAAAAAGAAGCAAAGTTGAGTTCATCGATCCACATTATGGTTTGCCAAACAAAATGAATTGGGAGTTAGTGGATATAGTTAAAGAAAAAGATTTACATGTGGAAGAATGTTGCGAATAAGAGGAACCTTTCCTCTTAAAAATACATGAGCCTCCAGCTCTCCAAACTTGTGGAGACAAACTCCTAGAGGAGTAATGTTTTCATGTTTATGTATAAGCCAAGGAAGGTACATGCTATTGAATTCCTTAATCGATTGGCTATTTAGAATTGAATAGAGTAAGGAACTTGTTGACAATTCTATTTGGGATTCACGAATTAGAGATTTTAGTCATATGGCATAGTTTATATCCTTTGATTATGTTGATTATCTCATGGGGATTAACAACTGTTGCAAATATGTTTGTTGGGACCAATTGTCGTATACATATTCATGGAGAGAAAGGACCAACTATAGTACACCTCGGACTTCTGTTGTTATCATTTTTTATTTGGTTCTTGGTTGGTGCCTTGAAGACTATAAGGAAGTTACTTGCTAGATCGAGAATTTATTTTTACCATTGGATCTTGTTGTTGATTTTTGTGGTTTGCAGTTTTTCAAAAAATGAGACTATGGCTTTGAGGATCCCACATGCATTATGGATTCTCTAAGACTTCCATCATGGCAGTTTAGAGAAAAGCTACTACTTCATGGTGCAAACCATATTCACTCGTTTAATCCGGGTGGCAATTTTTGAGAAGTTGTCTCATATGTTGGGGCTAACACTTTCAACCTAGTCCCTCGACCATAATTTATTTTTTTTTAAAAAGCAAAGAAGAAGACATTAAGTGTTTTGTGTTGTTTGCTTTGAGATTTTTTTTAGGATGGAGTTCTTTGACATTTTATTGCAAGCTTAAGGAATTTTTTTAGGGACCAGGCAGAACGAGGAAAAAAAAAAGCAACTCAATATTTGAGATAAAATCATTTTCAACTTCGGGTGGATGATGTGCCACGGATTTCCTGCAATCATAATCAAACGATGAGATTTTCTAATGATAATTTCAGTTTTTCCTTCATAGGTAATCATGGGAAAAAATGTATTAAAAATATTAAACACATCTATCAAGCATCCAAATATAGTTTGGAGTTATTCAAATCAAATATAAGTGGAATATCAACATAAGTTTAGAGGAAGTTTGAAACATTCCAAAAACTGCGGACAATTTGACCCCAAAGACGTATTTGACATATTGGGCAACCTTAACAACCTCGTCTCAAAAAGTGTACTTTATAAAGACTACAACTGACATTTCAATCTTTCCAGAATTGGGTATTTCATTAAACCACTTGCAATTCTGTTGTTGACAATCAATTATTTTATGTTTCGATTTCTAATCCTTTGTGAGAGTAGGATTAATGTTCTTTCTATTGCAATTTTCTCACTTCCTTCCTACCAAGTGTATTCCCCCAATAACGTTGTAAAAAATCACAAGTTATCTAGTTAGAGTGCTTTATTCCATTGTAGATCGCCTTGAGAGTAAAAGGTTGTAATTAGACAATTTTCTAACCAACTTCTAGTTCTTCAACCATATCTCAATCGTCCCCATGAATTTCCCCATTGAATTTTGAGGGTTTCTATATTATTCATGCCTTGAGATTGTGTCAAAAAATAACATTAAAATTCCTTCATTAGAGTTTTTTCCATTACTATCAAAAGTTTCCCGAAAAGTTTTCAAAATACCCAACCTTAATTGATTGCATGTTTCCAAAACTTACCCAAAGTGCGTTAGAGTCAAATTTTTCTGATTTGTCCTTAGTGTTGAGAATAAAACACTTGCATCCAAAAGACTTGAAATTCCAGCATTGGAAGTTCTTCCATTTCATAGCTCGTAAGTTCTAAAAATGTGTCTCATGGAAATTCAATTAAGACCATAACATGTGATGACCCAACTTTTATAATTTTTTTAAAATACGTTAAATTTAAAACTTTTATAAAACAACTAAAATCTCTTTTTCAATGTATCAGAGTTCTTTCTAAAAGTCGGACCATCAAAACTTTTTCGTTATACTCGTTTAGAAAACTATGGTTATAGAAGCCTTTCTCAAAACATAACGAAAGTAAACCATAGTTATGAAATCATTAGCAAAACGTAGCGAAAGCAAAAAATCATTTATCAAAATGTAGCGAAAGCGTAACGAATTTACTCTAGAAATACTACACAAAAATAATTTCGTATTAATTACAAATTACTTTTGCTCTTTTGTTTTCTTTAGCCTGGCTAGCCTCAAGTCCTGGGTGTGCAAATCTTTCTTCCTTACTTTTTGATCTGTTCATCGTTTTCTCACACATGTACTTACACCACAAGTAATACGTGAGCCTAAAGACCCAGTAAGGAAAAAGGGTTATGCAGTATACTTTATATCTCTATTTAGTTCTTTTTGGAATGGGTACCACCCTAAACCAATCTTTTCATTACGTTCTTTCTTTAACTCGTAGATTGAGTGGGAGATTAGTGGAATCCTGTGGAGAGGAAGTCACCTATCGAATACTAACCACCTATGATAGACAATCTTGCAGTCCCGACAAGAGAAAGGTAACGTTCTTAGTAAATATATTTGTCTACCTGGCCAGATCCGCACTACCCTTCCATTGCCCATGTAACGATCCGAATTTTCGTAAATCCTTGAAAATGCGTGAAAATTTAAATTTTCTTTTTGAAAGAAATCAGAGTGCGACATTAATCGGGTTGCTACCGACCATTCGTAAAACTCGATATAAAATCCCATTTAGTAAAGACTTATGCGCAAGCGTAAATAAAATCATCGTTTGTAAAACATAGCGGAAGCGTTATAAAATCGTATATTTAAAACTTGGCGGAAGCGTAAATAGCTAGTTGAAAGAAGAAATACTAAACCATTGAAATACCACTTTTATACGATTTACTACGTGACTTAATTACAACATTTAAAACTTGACTTAATTAACACGGTTTCTCTTTTACCCATTCCATGTCTAGCCAGCCACGATCTCCCTCGCGCGTGCAAACCCATCATCCTTGTTTGCTATTGTTTGTTTTTTATCTTTCGCTACTCCTAATCCATGCATTCCTCATAGCGTATTAGTACCTACATCTACACCACAAGCAACTGTAAGCCCAAAGGGCTTAGTAAGGAAAAAGGAAAATGCATTACGCTTATAACTCTCTTTAGTTCATTTGGAATGGGGGCCACTCATACCAATTCTTTCATTACATTTCTTCTTTCTTTCTTTCTTTCTTTCTTTCTTTCTTTACTCGTACTTCAAGCTGGAGATTGAAAGACCCGTATAGGATGGTATAGTGGGTCGGACCTAACCTCCTATGGACAACTAGGTCCCGTTCCTGAGAAGGTAAGAGCATTGCCTAGTTGTTAAACGAGGACCGCTACCCATCTGCCTCCCAACTCCCTTTTCTTTTCATTCCTTTCCTTCGTCTTTTCTTATCATTTTACTTTCCTTACCATGCATGTGAGTACCACTCCGTGAAAGTACTTCCTACTTTGTTTCTATTACATGATGCGTGAACATACATTCTCAACCTATCATGATGCATGACGCTTCTAACATTTCATAGAAATTGAAGTGCGCATAGACGAAAATAACTAAAATTAAAAGCAACTGAAATGGAAAGCGCAAAACTACATAGCAGTAATTAAAAACACACAATAGAAAACTTTCATAATATAATCTTGTAGACAGCACAGCACATAAGAGGAATTGAAAACATACTATCATATCCTAATTTCTTTCCTAGTCATTTTATATGCTTCCTAGTCATTTTACATGCTTCCTGGGTTTATATTTCTAAGCGATTATTCTAATCAGTTATTAACATGCTCTTACGTTAATTTTATGTTTTTATTCTACTTCGCTATCGTAAGCAATACAAGAAAACAATAACAAAAGCATTCATAAGACATTCATTCACTTAGTCAATGAAACCCTTAATTCACTCGCATTTACTTCATTCTCTTTTCATCATTTTTATCATTCTATTCTCTATTAAAGCAAAGCGTTGAATATGAAATTAAAGTGCGCATATAATCAGAATGAAACTATAATTGAAAGCAACTGTAAATGGAAGCATATATATATATAAATGAAGGTAAGGCACATATAAGGAAGATAGAACGTATAACAGAAGAAATAACTACGCATAGCAGAAAACAAGGACTATATCAAATTAAAATAGCGATGGTATATGAGTACAGTAAATGTGTAAGTAATTTATTTAACTAACATACTTAGAAATTAACTACATTTATTATTCTAGGCAATTCACATGCTCAACTTTCGGTGATTACTAATAAGTTACTCTAGTCAGATTTTCATAATCATCTTACCAATCACTCTAATTAATTCTAGCTAAGTTACTTAGCATGCTCATTGTTAATTTCCCTAATTAATTTAACATGCTCTTGTTAGTTAAAATCTATTTAATATGTTAAATGTCTAATTAATTAATCTAATTAGTTACATGCTCCTGCTCATACAATTATTGTTACCCTTACTAATTACATGCTTGTTAATTAAACATATTCGATTATCGTTATAGTAGAATCCTAAGTAATTTACATGTTCAAGGGTTAATCACATGCTTTCATCCTAATTATCCTACTTAGTTTATTACATGTTTGATACTTCATTTAGTTAACATATAGATAATTTAACATGCTAATTGAACACACTAACCACAAGCAAATTAAACATGTTTATTGGTTATTTAATTTCGTACTTGTTCTACTTAATTAGCATGCTCAATTGATTACCTAATAACTAAATGAATTAGCAATTAACTGATGAATTTATATAAACTAAAACCAAAAGGTTTCTATCCAGAACCATGAAATAAACATTTACAAGCTAATTTATTATCCTACAACTAGTGCACAATCCACATTTAGAGAAAACAAGGAAAATCCGAAATAACTACAACGTTCGTGCATCTTAACTTCTTAGACATTTTTCCTTCGTTTGTTCATTCTTTAGTTCTCAATAAATTACAGAGTGCTAATAATCATCCTCACTATCAAACAACTAACATTCACAAACCGATACTAGCAGTGAGTAAATACACAATTATCATTAAAGCTATTGAACCTTTTCTAACAGCTAACATTTAGAAAATTAACACAATCAATAGCAACTCACAGAACATTCATAGAACCTAACCATAAATTACAGAGCATCATTCACAAGCCAACAAATCATAGAACACTAATTCTACAGAACGTTAGCAATACTATCAACAACAAACTAACTCACCCACCCATACTTGTGGTGTAGGACCTCAATGGCTAAAACACCTCATTTTCTTTATCTCGAAACTTTATTGCAAATTAGCGTTACATCTTTATGCTCTATCTCTTTCCGGTACCTTCATAATTAAACACCACAACTTATCAATGATGTATTCTAACTTGTACAAATTCTAAGAACTTCTTCAATGTCTAAACAGGTTACAACCTATTTCAATTTGAACCACAAGAAAATAAAATTTCAAACCATTAACTGAATACATGTCCGTAGCAAAACTAATTTCAATCATGTAATTGCTTCCATCATTCACAATTTAACAACTATTAGTCAAACCACCGAGTAACACTTCTCCTCAACCAACGCTTTACAAATTATTATCATGCTTCACATTACATCCATTCCTAACAGAATAGTTCATGTTAAAACTAATTTGACTTAAGCTCGTGACTCCTCGTAAGCTTCAATAACAGATATAATCAAACTTCATTAACAACCCAACAGATTACAAATTCACAGAGCATAACTAAACCAACTGCAGATTCAGGTTCCTCAACTAAGAAAACAGTTTATGATCATCAAGATATCCTCATCATCAAACCGATTCAAACTTAAGAAGACACAAGGGGCTGCCATACCAGAAACATACATGAGTCGTGCCTCCAATGCCTCTGTCCATGCTTCCACTCTGAGATTTGTTCCTCCATATTAGGCACTGGGCACAAGCTGGAAAGAACGTGGGTTGTCTGGAGGTCTGCTTGTGCCATACGACGGTTTAACCCAAGCTATCAAACTGGGTCAGACATACCCGGGTCGGCCACATCTGGGTCGGAGCATCGGGGTCAGAGCTCGACCCGAGGCTGAATACCACCGCTCTGGCCCTGCCACCCTGACGCCATCGTTCCCTACCAATCCTTCATCGCCGGCATCGCTATTCATCACCGTCGTCGACTGAAATCAACAGAGCATCGACGGTTGCTGTCAAATCTGATGCACCCTGTGAACCAAGCGCCACACCAGCAGCTCGTTGGACGGTCCCGCGACGCTGACAATAGATCGTTCGTTCACCAGACGTCGCCGCTCACCCTCACCCCATCGCATTCTTCGATCACCGATTCACGCCTTCTCTGGGCCTCTCTCTCGTTCGCAGCCTCTCTCTCCCCCTCATTTTCTGATTCTTCTCCTTAAAGAATAACCTAATTGCTAATTTCCTTTTTAAGACCATAAACCGAACCAGTTACTAAACCTCTAACTGAACCGAACCAATTCCCTCCCCAACCTTCATTCAATTACATTAAATTTATTCATTTAAACCCATTTAATTAATTATCCTTAATTCTAATTTAATCTTTCACTAATTCTTCTCCTAATTTAAAATAAATCTAATTAATCCCAATAAATCCCAATTTAATTCTTTAATGTAAAACAATTTAAATTAATCTCAAACATTATAATTTAAATTTATTAAATTATTATTTATTTTAATTACAGTAAATTTCATTTAATCTTAATAAGTGGAATTCTTACGAATGCGTCCTTTGTAATACCCCGATAAAATAATTATAAAAAAGGTCGGGGTGTTACACCCCAACTCCTCATTCTTCATCTTTAATTTTTTTTCCTTTCATAATGCATGTGAGTACCACCCTAGAGGTGACACTCCCTATTTGTTTATATTAGCATGATGCATGTTGATACTGTATAACCTAACAATAACAATAATTGAATAGCGCATAGAAATGAAAGTAACGATAATTGAATTGCGCATATAAATGAATAGCAGCGCATAAATGAAAGTAACAATAATGAACAATGCATATAAGTGACTACAAGAATTAAAAACGCATAAAAGAGAACAATCATTGCAGTGAACTAAAACAAGGAATGGCATGCTTGAATTTACAGAACACCATAGTAAAAGAAACAACAATTGGAACATGTTATTAAACAGAGATCACAAGTCAAATAACTATTCGAACAATTAAAGCATACTTCTCAAGAATATGATGACATGAAGTAGACATGAATAACATGAATCAAATATAAGTAGACTTAGAACTAAAGGCAACATTCATATGAAAGTAAACATTAGAGTTAACAACTGAGTTCCAATTACTATTCTAGTTAATTGGGAGTAATTACGATTTAGTTTAGTTAATTAAACATGCTAGTTAATTAAATATGTTTTAGGAAGTAATTACAATTCATAATCTAGTAAACTAAACATGTTGAGAATTCTATTTAATTAACATGCTCATGTTAGTTAAACATGCTCAGATTACAATTATTATATCAGTTCATTAACATGCTCGATTAGTTAAACGTGCTTTGTTAAACATGCTCATATCAAGGGTCATATTACAATTATTATACTAGTGAACTTACATGCTCGAATTGAGTTAATTAAACATGCTTAGGAAGTAATTACAATTAACAATCTAGTTACTTAAACATACTTTAGAATTCCAATTAATTAAACATGCTCGGAGTTGATTACTCTAGTTGTTACATTTACTACTCTAGTTAATTAGTTAATTAAACATGCTAAGAATTAATTAAACGTGCTTGTTATCACAGAGACTGTAACACAGTAATGGCAGGACAAAATAGCATAAATTCATTCACAGAACAGCTTCATTGATTCTCATGTCATTCTTACGTGTTCTTCAATTCATCATTTTATTCTACAAGCTTAACGTCATTGATTATCATTCATTCATCATATTTCTATCAAAGTAAAGCATTTACAGTAAAAGAATTATAGTAAAGAAAGTGTGGAAACTAACAGCAGTATATCCACAAAGAAATCTACACCACTCACGCACACTACTTGTGGGTAGGGTCTCCAAATGGCCAAGACTTTACCCAAATCCTTACCCTCATTGAAGAACCCAATCACGGACAGCAACTCCTAGCACTCAATAGCTTGCTCCTTCCTTCCTCACGGTCACCCCCACTGATCACTAGGTCATAAACACTCACGATTTTTACTGGAAGATCACATTTTCCCACACACAGGGGGAAGCTCTTACTCTCAGTGGAAGCTCTCTCTCACGAAGACTTCTCTCACATAAGGGAGGAAAACTGGACAGAAATGGTAGAGAGGAATGGTTTAATCGAAGGCCATACTTGGGAGAGGGACAATCGTACTCTAAAATGGAGAGGGGTGGCATGGCGCGACGTGGTCCAGGTGCGGGGAGTCGTCACTTCGTGTCTCCCTTAGTGCGTATTAATTGACTATGCGACAAGAGTTTCTATTTTTAAACCCTAATTTATCACAGGTTTGGGACATTTCGGACGAAAGGAGTCATCCTGGCCTCGTCTGCGTGCGTTCAAAAAATACTATTCTTCAGGCAGAAATGCACATTCGGACGAAGGATGGCATCCTCACCTTCATCTGCTCCTGTCCGAATTTGCCATTTGGAAGAAGGAAGGCGTCTGCATTCCGCGTTCGAAATAGTTCAAAAATGACCACGTCCGCATGCATCCGCCGTCGTTTGCAAGTGTTTGAAAGTGCCGAGTTAAAGACAGGGGATGAATTAGGATGCGAGACTTCCGTCTTACATCGTCCCAAAGTGCAGGGACAACGTTCCATGCATTTGCAGATGACATTTCTTGTCCTTGAGTCATCTGCATGAGTTCGAATTCATCCATAACAGCTTTTTCTCACATTTTCCTACTTAACTTCCATCCCATAATATTTTTCCCATTAATACATGTCATAATTTAACACATAGATACACAATATGATATGTTAATTATCTCATTACCTAATTACATTGCGTATACGGGAAAAACTTTATTGGGGTGTTACATAACATGTCTTGGCAACGGCTTCCATCCAAAAAAATATTTAGGAATGAATGTTCTCATTAAGCATGATTTAAGAAATTTCTTGGAGGGATCTATTTTTCCTCTCAACAACCTCATTTTGTTAAGGAATTCTAAGTGAAGGAAAATTGTGTTCAATGTCATACTTATGACAAAGAATCTCAAAACTTTCATTTTCAAATTCACCACCATGATCACTATGAATAGCAATGATTGTGAGATCCTTCTCATTTTGAACTTTCTTCCAAAAGTTAGAGAAGATTTTAAAGGTTTTATCCTTTGTCTGTAAGAAGAAAACTCATGTGAACCTAGAGAAGTCATCTAGGATGAAATAGGCCTAGTATTTGCCTCATAGACTCGTAGTATTTGATGGACCAAAAAGATTCATTTGAAGTAATAGGAGGGACTTAGATAAGGACACAACATTTTTAGAAGCAAACAAACTCTTTGTTTGTTTTCACTTTTGACAGACATAAAAATTTTTATCTTTCTAAAATGAAATCATAGGAAATACCCTAACTAGATTATTTTTAAATATCTTAACTAAGGTATACATTCCTACATTTCCATGCCAAGACCAACAATCATTAGGAGAGGAATTTGCAGCAAAGTATTTCTAATCAAAATGAGATAAATTATTTAAATCAATAATATAAACATTTTCATTTCTATTCATTTCTATATCTAATAAATAAGATTTTTCCATCTTTATTATCCACTATTATGCAAACTTTAGATTAAAAAATAACATTATAATCTTTGTCACATAATTGGTTAATGCTCAAGTGCTTCAAACCATCAATCAATAGAATATCTTCAATAATATGGTTTAAGGCATTATCTATGTTGCCAATACCTATAGTTTTGCATTTTTTGGTTACCTCCAAATGTGAAATTTCCTTTTCTTTTAGTAATGGAGGTGAACTTTGACCAATCTCCCGTCATATGTATAGAGCACCCACTATCTTGATACCATTTGTCTTTCGTAATAGATCCTTTAACCTACAAGCAAAATTAGGTATTTTTCTTAAGTATCCAAGTCTTCTAGGGTTCTTGAGTGTTAGTTTTGGTTCTTTTAAGAACACATTTCGATTTCTCAAAAAATTTCTTGCCATTAGTCTTCATTGAGTAGAAAAAAGATTTATGACCTATCTTGTTATGTACATTGGAAGTAGTTGGCCTAAGAAAGAAATTTTTATAAGCATTCTTCTTTTGAAATGGTTGATATCCTAATTTGGCTTTAACAAAAGTAACTCTTTGATAACCTAAAAGCATATTTAAATTTTTGTTGCCATTTATAAATTGAAGTATTATAGCATACAATTCATCATTGTTATGTTTCAAATCCTTAATTTCTTTTTCAAAATATTAGGTGACATTGTCATGCTTTTTTAACAATTCAATATTTTTCTTTTTCAAAGTTTTATAATTTGACTCCAACATATTGAATAGTTCATGTAATTCCTCAAAAGCGTCTAATAATTCATTTCATCATAATTTTCTTCTAAGTCGCTTAACAACTCACATATCTCATTCTCTTTGGCCATGAAGCACATGTTTGTTACTTCTTTATCCTCAGATGATGTGTCTTCATCGCTATCATCCCAAGTAGCCATCTTGTTGAGGTCATTCTCTTTTTGTGACCTTCTTTCCTTGCCCTTTTTTTCATTGAATGAACTTGTTGAATCTCCTTATAATGAATGTGTTAAAAACGTGTTTATCAAAGAAATATGAATAAAGTAGAATAAACACTTTCTTATTAAATTCAATCACAAAGTTGGGCATATATAGCCTAACAAACTTGATTAAAAAACTATTTGAATTATGAAAAGCTTAACAAATTTCAAACAAATAACTAATGATAGAATTTATTTGAATCACAAATAAATTCTAACTTATTTTAATCACAAACAAATCCTATCTTATTTGAATATGAAACAAACTAACAAACTCTATCATCCTCCCTTAAATTGAATATCAATTCAATTCAGTTACATCTAAATATGGGCACATTCCCATTTGTCCTCTAAACTTCATAAACATATCAAGCTTCAATGGTTTGGTCATTATGTCAATAATATGTTCTTGATTATAATAGTGAACCAAATTTATAACTCCGTCTCTGGTAAGCTCATGAAGATAATGAAATTTCACATTTATATGTTTGCTTCAACCATGTAGTACAGGATTTTTTGAAAGCTTAATAGCAGAACTATTATCCCAAAAAACTATTGTACCAAAGTCTTGGGCATGATTAAAATCCTTCAAAATCTTCTTTACCCAAACTGCTTGACATGCACATGAAGTTGCTGCAATGAATTTAGCTTGAGTGGTAGATAAGGTAACACCTCTTTGTTTCTTTGATGAACAAGAAATGGCTCCTGAACTTAATAGAAAAATATAACCTGAAGTATTTTTTCTATCATTTAGATCTCCAGCGTAGTCACTGTCTATATAAGCAATCAAATTCTCATTTCCTCCCTTTCTATAAAATATCCCAAAATCAGAGGTCCCTTTCAAATATCGCGCAATACTCTCTTGGTAGCTTGAAGATGAAGTTCTGTTGGATGATCCATATATGAAACAACTCACTACAAACATAATATCAGGACGAGTAGCAGTCAAATACATTAAACACCCAATTATTTGCTTATAACGATGACTATCCACCTTTACACCATTCTCATCTTTTATAAGTTTGCACCCATGAACAATTGGATTATAAATTGAATTACATTCGTGCATATTAAACCTTTCTAACAACTTTTGTACATACCTCCTTTGACAAATAAAAATTCCATCCCGATTTTGAATCACCTCTATGCTAAGAAAATATTTCATTTTTCCAAGGTCTGTCATGTCGAATTTATGCATCATAGAATTTTTAAATTCAACACACATGTGTTCATCATTTCTTGTAAAAATCAAGTCATCAACGTAGAGACAAACAATTAAAATTTTATCACCTTCATCTGTTTTAATGAACAAAGTATGCTCATAAGGGCACTGCTTGAATCCCTCTTTAGAAAAATACGACTCTATTCGGCTGTACCAAGTTCGTGGTGCTTGTTTTAGACTGTGCAAAGTCTTTTTTTTATTTATAAACTTTATGTTCAACACCTTTTTTCTGATAACCAGGACGTTGTTCAACAAAAACTTCCTCATCAAGTTTCTCATGCACAAAAGCAGACTTGACATCTAGCTGAAAAACCATCCAACCTTTTTGAGCAGCGATAGAAATAACCAATCGAATGGTATCCAAACGTGCTACCGGTGTAAAAACTTTAGTATAATCCTCGCCATATTTTTGAGTGTAACCCTTTGCAACCAAACGTGCTTTGTACTTCTCTATTTCACCAGTTTAATCAAGTTATGTTTTGTACACCCACTTTACCCCAATCTTTTTTGCTCCATAAAGTAAATTTGTCCATTCTCATGTATCATTTTTCTCTATGGCTTTAATTTCTAAATCCATTACTCTTCTCCATTTCAAATCTTTGACTGCATTTTCAAATTGAATAGGATCATTCGCTGCAAACATTACTAAATTTGTCATGTCTTCTTCATCCGACAAACCTTCTCCACTTTCATAATCTCTCATCCAACTTGGTTGCTGGCTCAATCTCCGCTCATGGGATTCAAGAGAAGAATTTTCACTTGAATTAGATAAAGATTCTCCCTTTGGGTTGTTCAAAGGATTAGTTTGATTTTTTGGATTGTTGTGGTCATCAATTGCAACTTTGTCTCCATTTCTAATCACTGCATTGGTTCTTTTTCAAGGTCGGCACAATGCAACTCAACCATAGTAGTTTCTCTGTTAATTTTGTGCCAATCCCAATTAATATCTTCTTCAAATACTACAACTCTGCTAATTATAACTTTATGTGATATGGGATTATACAACCTATATACCTTTGATTCCTCATTAATTCCAAGTAAAACACATCTGAAACTCTTATCATCAAGCTTTCTTCTTTTACAATCAGGAATATGAGCATGACATACACATCCAAACACCCTAAAGTGAGCTACTGAAGGTTTAAATCCAATTAACAGCTTCAGGCCAAAAGGTTTTTGGAATTTTCTTTACTGAATGCATGCTTCGAACCATATTCATGATAGTTCAATTCTTCCGCTCTGCAACTCTATTTTGGTGAGGGGAATATGCTATTGTTAGTTGCCTCCGAATACCATTCTCACTGCAAAAACTAGTAAACTCAAGTGATGTGAACTCACCACCACGATCAGTACAAAGAGTTTTTATGCTCAAACAAATTTATTTTTCGACCCGATTTTTATATTTCTTGAATGTAATAAATGCCTATAATTTCTCAACTAAGAAATAAACCCAAATTTTGTGACTTTAGTCATCAATAAGAGTAATTATATACCTTTTGCTGTTGTTGGACATAAGGCTAATTGGGTCACATTTATCAGCATGCACTAGGTCAATAATTTTAGAAGCCCTTCATATGCTTTTTCTAGGAAATGATCTCTTTGTTGTTTTCGTTCCAAACAATCTTCACAAATTATTGATGAGGTTTCAAGAGGAGGCAAATATTTTACCATTTCCTTTTGTAAAAAAACTTTTAGACCATTAAAGCTTAGATGACCATATCTACGATGCCAAAGTCGAGTTGGATCTTCTATGAAAGAATTGAAACAAACTTTCTCGTTTATCTGTGTTAAAGCGAACAATTTGAACAATCAATTGGAATACATTGTAATCTTTATGAGTAGCCCTTTTTCAGGATGATAAATTTTGCATATTCCTCGCTGTATGAGAATTCTAGCACTTACTCAGCTAATTGTCCAATGCTTATCAAACTATTCTTTAATCCTGGAATGTAAAATACGCCATTAATAGCTTGCATAAAACCATTTACTAGAATTTGTATATTACCTCTACCCATCACATCCATGTTTGAATCATCTCTCAATTTTATAGTCTCCCTGAAATCTTCTTCAAAATTGGACAATAATTCCTGCTTTCCACACATGTGATCGCTGCATCCAGAGTCTAGAAACCATGGTTCTTCTTTGTTGGTTTTCTCATCATTCGTATAAGCCATCAACAACATTTCTTCGCTACTTTCCCCATAGTTTATTTTAACATCAAATTCCTTATTTGGACATTCATATTGAAAATTTCCAAACTTATGACAACAATAACATTCAATAGTAGATTAGTCAAAATTATGTCTGCCACCTCCTCTTCGATGCCCTCAAGATCCACCATGACCTCGTCCTCTTTCTCCTGAAGACTCTCCAAATGTAACTTTCAATGCTTGTTCTTCCGTAACATGTGTTTTCACACACTGTTCATGTACTAGAAGACTACTTTGTAATTCATCAATTGTAATGACATCTAAATCATTTGACTCTTCAATAGAACACACCACATAATCAAAATTAGGTGTCATGTGTAACACCCCGACTTTTCATATCAGAATTTAATAAAGATAATAGGAAGGTAATTGGAGGTATTGGATTAATTAGGTAATTGTTGGTGTATTACTAGTGATGTATTCATTATATTATATTATAGATATTAATGTAATTAAAGTAACTATTAATTCAATTAATTAAATTATAATGTATGTGATCAATTGGGATTAATTAAATTAAATTATAACATAAGTGATTCATTGAGATTAATAGTTATAAGTGGAGGTGTATTTTCAATTAACTGAACCAATTCTATTAAGGGACCGATTCAGCACTTCTCATTTCGTCTGGTTTTGGCCATTTGACGAAATGAGAAAGGAGAATATTAAGGCTTAAATTGGATTATTGGAGATCTAATATGGAATTAGATCAAACAAAGGTTTAACATAAGGGAGAAGCCCGAGAATGGTCGTTCAATTTTTCAGGTTTAACCGAAAGTTTAACAGTGAGTCGTTCCCTTATGGAAGGATGGACGGACCGGAGGGTGGGACTTTCGGTTTAATTAGGATTAATTAAATTGAATAAAAGAATTAGGGGAGAGTAAACTGATTCACAAGGGGGATTTTGATTGTCCCGTAGGCCATTATGCGTTGAAGACCAAAGAATGGTCTTCAGCTATTCTTTGCAATGGAGAAGCCCGAGAGAGGTGAGCTGAGGGAGATTGAGCGGGAGGGGGACGCAAGGTTGGCGACGGCGAGCTCGAGCTCGGCTTGGGTTCGTTCTGGCGAACGTGTGAGCAATGGAGGTGGCGGCATCTTGGCGAGTGCGAGCAACTAGGGCTCGCGGGTCATCAATTTTTGGTCGTCGGGCTGCGAAGAGCAGCGATGCTCTGTCATTTTTGGTGATGTCTAGCGAACGGTGAGGCGACGGTGCGACGACAGATCAGTGACGATGAGGGGGAGACTACTCTGCCATGTTTAGGTTGGCGGTTCGCTGGGTAGTGGTTGGTTCAGCTCCCAGTTTATTCCGAACAGGTACTTCTCCCTTTGGCTTTCTTCAAGTAAAAACGACGGTAAGTCTAGTGTGGGGAAAATCCTCTGAAAAGTTGGAGAGGTTGTCGGGCATGTTGGGAGCTACACTCTCTGCCTTATGGGAGTGGCAGAGAGTGTCTCTTGGTGGTGACTTACAAGAAACAAGGAGGAACGAGAGACAGAACAATTTTGTGTGAAGGGAAGCTGGAGAATGAAGCTCTCAGGTGAGTTTCTGCACGAGGAGAACTGCACTCTGAAAGGCGGAGATGCAGCTTGCCTTGGGTGTTCTTTGGTGATCAGTTTCCTTCACCTTATTCTGGAGTTTACAGATTAGTGTTATGCAGTTAAGATGAAAGATAAAAATGTGCTATTGTTGTCTTGATTTATTCTCTCGTTGGTGAGCAGTTTATGTGGGAGGATGTTGTTTGGAAATATAATTGGATGCCCTCTGTTGTTTTTCCATTTTTCGCTATGTTTATGGCCAATAATGGATAAATACACTCTGTTGTTAAGGATTAATCTCTTTTGTTCAGCCTTTGGATTCCGTTGCAAATGATAGTCTCACGTTGATTTAGATATTGTCTTGTTAAGGATTTCTGGATGAGTTTATTGACTCTGTTGGGTTTCTATTTTTGACCCTGTAAATGGATTCTGCCTCTTATTGTTCTGTTGGTTGTTGTTTTGGATCATGTGTTGGATGAGTTTTTCTTTGGTTAAATTCTACAAGATTAAAAAACAGACTATTGGACAATGATTGAATATATTGCCCTCTGATGTCTGCTTTTGGTTGTGTGAGGAACGTTGTTGGATTGCTGTCTGGTGACGGATGGGGATGGTTAAACTCTGCTAGTGGTAGTGTTTAAAATCCTTGTTATTGTGCTACTTCTAGAAATTGTGAAATATTATGCTTGGATGCAATGTTATGTGTAGGAAGAATATGTTAGTTAAGCTAGAGTTGGATTCTATGTTGCTCTTCTATTTGGAAAAGTTATATTATGTTTCTGATACAAGTAAGGAAGAAAGATGAGTAACGTGATTCTCTAATATGCTGCTGGTTATTGTCGTGTGATAAGTTATTTCTAAACACTATCAAACGAAAATAAGATGTTAAGTTGGATTATATTAAAGAAGTCGTTGCTGACCTCTATTGGTTTTGTTGCTGGTGAGTTGTTGCAACTCGGAATGGAGGTGGAGTTCTTTGATGTTGGACTGCTGGCTGAGGGTGGAGAGCTGTGGCTGACAGCTTCCCTGCTTGCTGGGTTAAAAAGGGAAAAAGGATAACTAATTAGCGCCAACCGCGATAAAGATTTGAGGTAAGAAACTTGGGTGTGTCTTGGCCATTTGGAGGCCCTACATCACAAGTAGTGTGCGTGAGTAGCGTTGTGTTCCTTAAATAATATTCTCTTGCTATTTCCTTGGATTGATAGGGTAGATTATTGTTAGCTTTGTGATATTTATTGGTTAATATAACTGCTATTATTCATTGTTGGTATTCTTTACTGTTAAGTGATATTGTTAGTTCTTTCATAAAGGCTTAAATAATTGATGAACGAGTGATAGACAATTGATGAATGAGAAATGCTTAGATAATGAACGAGATAGATGAGTTAAGTACTAAGACATTATTATGAGTTGTTCTTTATAGTTTAACTTATGTTTAATTATTAATTTCAAGCTGCTATGTATTTCATCATTATTCTACTGTCATTTGTTTGTCTTACTTTCATAACCTAGTATTAGTACTTGTGATAATGAACATGCAATTTAAATTAGGATAATTAACTAGAAAAAATGGTAATTCTATTTGAGCATGTTTAAGTAACCAGTCGTCTAATTCAATTGTTAATCACATCATTGAGCACGTTAACTAACTATGATAATAACGATAGATCTAAGTTATGTCATGTTTATTTGATTGAGCATGTTTACTTTATTAATTAACTTAATAGTCGTAAAATAGCAAATTCGTGCATACTTAACTAGTTGTGTAAGTTAAGCCTCAAGTATGTTAATTAACTTAACGAGGGTTCCATTAATAATTAGTCCGAGCATATTTAATGTGTTAATTAATCAATCCACGATAACTAGTTAACAACGATAATTAAGTATGCTTGAATTATTTGAATAAAAGTATGTAATCCGAGCATGTAAATTGACTAGAATAACCAATCACAATCTTGAGCATGTAAATTGATTAGGATAACTACTTAGCATAATAATTGTCATTCTACCTGAATATGTTAGTTTACTCTTATTAAGTAATATGAGCATGTTTAACTAGTTGTTAATTATTCCTTGAGCATGTTAATTCACTAGAGTAATTAATTGAACCTGAGCATGTAATTAACTAGGATAATGATTTATAATTATGCTCGTATGTTCAATCTTGTATGTTTAACCAACTTATTTGAGCATGCTTAATTAATTAATCAGTTAATTAACTAAACTAGACTATTAAAGTATAGCATATTTAACCAATTAGAATAAAGATTTCCAATTTACAAGCATGTTTCCGTTATTCGTTATCTACAGCATGTTTCCATGTTTAGCCTAGCTTAGTTCAATGAGCATGTTTAGTTAATTGTAATTTGTTGTATGTTATTTTATTGTCTCATCTTGTTCACTCGTTGCTTTTTTCGATATCATAATTGTTCCCTGTGTTATGTATGCTTTCAATTATTGTTATTCATTATATGCGCGAGTTCAATTATAGTACTTTTACTTTAATGGACATTTCAATTTCCGTTAATGTATGTTATAATGCATTATGCATCATGTTAATAGAAACCATAGGGAGTGCCACTTTTGGGTGGTACTCACACATGCATGAGTGAGCAAAAATGCTAAGGAATAAGAAAAAGAATGTTCGAGATAGGCGGGATATGCCTATCACCGAAGAAACCCTGAAGGCGGGATACGCCAGAAGAGGAGGAACCTTGAAGGTGGGATACACAGGAAATGGGACGAATAGGGAGTTGGGGTAGATGGGTAGTTTGTATCTAGCCTGGCAGCTAGGATACACCCTCACCAAGTCGGAAAAGGGACTAGTATGCACACAGGAGGTTAGAAGCGGATCAAACTAGGCCATCTCAAAGACAACCTCCAATCTTCAGCTTGAAGTACAAGTAAAGAACCAAGAACCAATGAACGTAATGAAAGAATTGGTTTGGGTGGCCCCACTCCAAATGAACTAAAGAGAGTCATAAGCATAATTGTATTAAACCTTTTTCATTACTGAGCCATTAGGCTCACGTATTACTTGTGGAGTAGGTACAATGACGAACAAATAATAAGTAGATGATAAACACATAATGAAGTAGGGGGGATGATTTGCACGCGTGAGACTCAGGGCTGGCCAGGTAAAGAAAAGAATGAGTAAATGAGTGTAATCAAATGATGTTTAATTGTCAGGTTCATTTGTTAAACGTAGTGTTTCAATTGTTTAGTATTTCCTTCATGAACGATTTCTTTACGCTTCCGCAAGATTTTAAACAGATGGATTTATTTTTCATAACGAGTTTAGCGAAAGAGTCAGTAGCGATCCGGTCAGACGCACTCTGATACATTTTGTTTTAAAAAGAAAGAAATTTTAAATTTTTACGCGTTTTAACGATTTAAGAAAATTTGGGTCGTTACATCATGGATGTTAGAATCTTCTCGATGACTGCTACATCATCCATCTTTCCCTTATTGACTCTAAGCTTGTTGACTACTACAAGGTTATGAGCAAAGTACTCGTTCACTGACTCTCCTACTTTCATATTCAGCATCTCAAAATCTTTTTGAAGAGCTTGTCATTGTTCTCGTTGCACTTATAATGTTCCTTGATACTTCTACTTCAAAGAATCCCAAATGCGTTTAGATGTATCTTTGTTTAAGATAGTTTGTAAAATTATTCTATCTATGGCTTGAGAGAGATAATTTTTTGCCTTCATATCCTTTAGCTTTGCTTCATCAATCACCTTTTTTTGTGCTTCAGTAAGTTGAACTCCTTCTGCTACTATAGGTATCCCATCTTCTATTATACTCCAATATTTTTTTGACCTCATGAAATTCTCTATGAGCACACACCCATGATCATAATGCCCATCAAATTTTGGAATGGCTAGTTGCACAAATCCACTTTTAGTAGACATATTTTGTCACAAAAAATTTAGAAGATTGCTACTTCTTATGGCTCTGATACCAAATATTAAAAATGTGTTTATCTAAGAAATATGAATAAAGTAGAATAAACACTTTCTTATTAAATTCAATCACAAGGTTGGTCATATATAGCCTAACAAATTTTATTCAAAAACTATTTGCATCATAAAGAGCTTAACAAATTTCAAACAAATAACAAATGATAGAATTTATTTGAATCACAAATAAATTCTAACTTATTTGAATCACAAACAAATCCTATCTTGTTTGAATCACAAACAAATCTTATCTTATTTGAATACGAAACAAACTAACAAACTCTATCAGAATGCAATTTCCCTATGATATTCTTCTTTATTCGTCTCAATTTGATTACTTTATGTGGCTTTGAGAGCTATATCATTTTCTTGAAAACTTATTTCTCCTTCATCGCTTCCTTTTTGTTTGCCTTCATCATGATCTCATGAGTCATTAGAGACTTGATAAGTTGTTCCATCTTTTGATCGCAATAAATGCTGTCACTTTTGGTTGCCATGTTCTTGATAGACACTTGAGAATTTTTTTAACCAACTCTTTGTTACCAAGAGCTTTCAAACCATTAGTAATATTGGTAAATTGTGTGAACATTTGACCAACGATTACATATTTATCCATAGAGAACAATTCATATTCATGTACAAGTAAAATTAATTTACTTTCTTTAACTTGATTTGTTCCCTCATGAGTGACTTTAAGCAACCTTCATAATTACATGCATTATCACATCCGTCCTCTCCATTAAATTCATCTCTATTTAAAGCTCAATACAAGGTGTTGATGGCTCTAGCATTTAAGTGTAGTTTAGGTTTTTCATTGTCATCATATTCATAAGGCATCTTACACACATTCCTATCATTTTCAAGTTTAATAGAAAAATAAGGTCCATTGTCTATTATATACCATAAATTATAGTCAATAAACTATACATGTATTTTCATTTTAGATTTTAAATAAACATAATCATTACCATAAAAAATGGAGATCTAGATATAGATTGACCCTCAACATAAACATTGTTCATACTATGTGATTAATAATTCCTTTAATTTGCTATCTTAAACTATATATTTTCTCTCTTAATTTGATGAACTAATTCTAATATGCAAGCAAACAATAATAATAAAAGAGAGAGGGAAAGAGATAACAAACTTGTTTGTTAACATGGTTCGACAAAACTGCCTATATCTGCGCTCCAAGGCTTCTCCTTGCAGATTTCTTTTAGCTAACTCTTCTGCTTATATGTGATTGATCTTGCAAGTGTCTATCAAACATTTACAACTTTTCAAAGGCTTCACTCTTTTTCCTTGATTTATCTTATAGGTGTCGATCAAACCTTTACGACTCTTTAAGAGAGTCTTCCTTTTCCATGATCTTATGGGTGTCACCCTTTTCTGTGGTTGATCTTACAGGTGTCAATTAATGAGTCAGTGTTAGAGTTCGGTGTGACATAAATTTTAGTTCGGCAAGGTTAGGCACGTATCCAATATTAGGATTTTTCTATTTACTCTATATATTGATACTTCAGTCGCAAAACTCATTGTACCTTGATTTTCGTGGTTTTTCTTTTTTTAATTTCGTGTTTAATTCTCAACAATTAGTATCAAAGCAAAGTTAAGAGTTTTTGTACTCGAATCGAACAATTTTTTAGGGTTTGCAATTTTGTGAAAATTTGCAATTTTTGGGAAAAGAAAAATTAAAAAGAAAAAGGAAAGTGTTTCCCCTGTTGCATGCGGCATTGCCTTCTTCAACAGAGAAGGACACCTTGCCGCCATTGTCCATCAAAGAGGAGCTATCAACTGCACAATGACCACCTCCACTTGACCAGATGTGAAGAAGGTCTCAACCTTGTCGTCGATCATCCCTTTAGACATAGAGATATTTGCCTTCTCCTCTACAGATTAGTCATTTTGCCACTTTTTGCCTCACCACTGTCACCGAAGAGAGAGCAAGGAGGTGTCTCTTTGTCACCGAGATAGAAATCTACCATACACAGAACTTCCTACATTGTCAACTTGGTATCATTTCCTCCATGGTCGAACTTTCACACATTTCTCTCTGCTCACTAGAGTTTATTTTTTAGATGAAAAAGTTTGAAACTTTTCATTACTTAAACAGTTATCTAAATTTGCCTGTGTAGTTTGGAATTTTTAGGTTTAATTCTGGTTTAGATCTGTGATTTGTAGGGCTAATTTATTTTGATTGTCAAGTTGATTTTTGTGTCATTGGGATATCGTTTATCATTGGTTTCAAATAATTGGGTGAAATATTTTTCAGATCTTTTATTTTGGTGCAATGGGTTCACTAAAATTTGATATCCCGTTGTTGGATCGAGACACAAGGTTTCAATTATGGCAAGTAAAGATACGAGATGTGCTCGTACAAATAGAATTAGACGACGCATTGTTAGAGCTTGATAAAATGTCAATGCCTTGGAGTGAAAATGAGAAAATTTGAAAGGATCAAAAACTTTATCTTTGATACATCTGTATTTGTCAAATCAAATTTTGCAAGATATTTTAAATGAGAAATCTGCCGCTGAGTTATGGTTCAAATTGGAGCAGTTATATATGAATAAAACCCTGACTAGCAAGTTGCATATGAAGTAGCGACTTTATTCTCATCAGTTGATGGAAGGAGATTCTATTGAAGAACACTTGATCACATTCAAGGAGTTAATTTCAGATTTAGATACTATGGGATATAAGTACGATGAAGAGAATTTAGGGTTGATTCTACTATGTATGTTCCCTACTTCATAGGGAGCTTTCAAAGATACGATCTTATACAGTATGGAAAATCTAACTTTGTAAGAGGTTTATGGTGCCTTGTTATCAAATGAGAAAATGAAGCAGATTATTGTTGGATCCAAGTCTCGAGATGAGGGATTCATCATTCAAGGACAAGAGAGTCAAACAACAAAGGTAGTGATAATGTTCAAGGATCAAAAGGTAGATCAAGGTAAAGAAACCGTGATAGAACTTGTTACTTCTGTCATAAAAAGGGGCACATTAAATCTGAGTGTTGTAAATTGCAGAATGAAATGAAGAGAGGTGCTGAGAAGGGAAAACAATCGATGACATCCAGTGAAGTTGTTGTCGCTAAAGAAGAAGACTATATTGATGGAGATCTTCTAGTTGTGTCAAAGGGAAACTTAAAGCCAAACAATGATTGAATTCTAGATTCAGCTTGTTCATTTCATATGTGTTTCAACCAGGAGTGGCTTTCAACATATGAGACCATTTCATAAGGTGTTGTGATGATGGGTAATAACACACCTTGTAAAGTAGCTAGTATTGGTACAGTCAGAATTAGAATGTGTGATGGAGTTCTCAGGACACTAGGTAATGTGTGACACATTCCCAATTTGAAAAAGAATCTAATCTTGTTAAATACTCTAGATTTGAAAGGATACAAGTACAATGTTGCAGATGGAGCTATGAAGATCAATAGGGGTGCTCTCATCATGTTAAAGGAACACAAAAGCTCTGAAAATTTGTATATGTTGCAAGGTTCTACAGTAACTAGTAATAAGGCTGCAAAGTGTATGAACTCACCTTCTAAAAGATTTTTTTAAAAGACTCAGAAGAAGTCAGATTCTTAGCAGAAATTCAAGTTGGGATCTGAATCTACATTAAAGCTGATACGTCAGCTTATTATAGATATTTAGGGTGATGAAGTCACCACATCATCAAGAGTTTTAGTTTCATGTTGGTTGAACCAAGAGAAAGGGTAAGGCTTTACGATAATATAGTGAAACTACTTCAATGGGTTATGCATTGAATATGTTCGTGGGAAATGATGTCAGTGAAGAGTCTCCAACATATTCAAGTGCAGTTTGTTACGACAACTCTAACAATTTGGTGATATAATGTAGGAGATGTGATTTCTTCTTAAGTGTATCTATTAAGTTTAAGCGTGGCGTAAACTTGATTGGTATCAATTGTTGAGTTGGCCCTGCGGGGGCCCTTGTAGAATATGAGGTTATTTTTCATTATAGTTTTGCAGATTTGTTTTTCTTGAATCGAAATTTTTTTGAAAATGGAGATTTTCAGAGTTCAGTTTTGGATTTGTTTTGGGATGAGACGAGAAACCTGTATTGAATCTCTCATGTGAAATTCATGTAAAAAGGTTGGCTTATTTCACTATCTCTTAGCTCCATTACCACGTGACATGATCTAGCACATAATTTTTCAGCAAAGTATTTTCCACCATCTAAAACTTCATGAATGCGTAATAAGATTACTTTATTTATGTAGTTGGATTCAAATTCTTTATATGAGGCATGAAATTTTTTTAAAGATTTATCACAGTGATGTCCTCACCATTGGATACCGAAATGACTTCAAATTCAAACCTTCTATAATGGATTGGACGGTCACTAAAAATCTAATATTGATGTTGCAGCTAGAGGGTCATTTATGATAAATCCTATTGATTTTGCTAATGATTATTAGAGGACATGGCAACCAACCACTACCAATTTCCAATTGAAAGATCAACACACAAAAAGGTTGTTAGAATTCATGAAGTGGATGCTACCACTGCGCTAACGACTCAAGTGACATTGTTATCTAAAAAGCTTGATACTATGGGAGTGAACTCGATGTAGAGCACAATCATGATTTGTGAGAATTGTGGAGGAAATCATGCTCTGAAACAATGCTTTATAAAGGTTGAATCTATGTAGTATGTGAGCAATTACAATAGATGACAGAGCAACCACACTTGAACTATCACAAACCTATATGGAGAAATCTCCTAAACTTTTTGTGGAGTAATAATAAAGGAAATTCATCATCTTCAAAGCAAACAACTCCACTGAGATTTACATCACAAGCGTCACCATAGGAGATAAAGGCGAATTTTGAAGAATTGATGGCTCCAATGACATCCAACAGCAATTAGTTCATGATCACAATGAAAAATCAATTACAAAGTTAGTCACCTTCGATAAGAAATTCGGAAATTCAGATGGGCCAGCTAGTTAACTCAATCAATAATAGACCTCAAAGATTTTTACCTAATAATATAGAGACTAATCCAAGGAGGGAACGGGAAGGAGCAGTGCAAGACTATTTCATTGAGAAGTGTTAAAAAGTTGTTTGAGCTTCTTTAGAAATTCAAAGAGTCACATCAACTTTCTGACAAAGCGAAAGAAGATGAAGTCGAGGTGTCAAAGAAAAGACTCAAGGAAAAAGTAAAAATTGCTTTACGAGCTACCTATAATCCCCCACTGTCATTTCCTCGAAGAGTTCAAAAAGTAAAAGGTGACAATCGATTTTTGAAAATTTTTCGAAGTTTTAAAAAAGTTGCAAATCAACGTACCCTATGCTGACACTATAAAGCAGATGCAAGTTATGCTAAAATTATAAAGGAAATTAATTTTATCCAAGAAGAGGAGATTGGGTGATTTTGAGATAGTTGAATTGACTGAGAAGAGCAGTGTGGTAATTCAAAGGAAACACACACCTAAGCTAAAGGATTCAGGGAGTTTTAATATTCTAAGTACAATAGGAAATCAATTTGGGTGCTAGCGTGGCGCTGTATGAATAGTGCGCTGTTTGCACGATGCGTGTGCCGCACACGCCGCCTGCCTTGTCCGAGTTTGGACAGCTTTGTCCAAATGCCGCCATCTTTTCCGAATATTGCCGCCCTTGTCTGAACACTCTTGTCTGAACCTTGTCTTGTCTAAACGTCCCACGTCCACATGATGCACGCCCCGCGCACATTGGGGAGGCCTCCCAGAAGCCTCCCATCGGGCCTAGCCCGTTAGGCCCCATGAGAAAAGGGGCGTGACACTTTTCTCCCTCCCTCTCTTTTCGTTTTCTGTCTGTTCGCGAAGGCCGAAGGCCGAAGGCCAATTGAACCCATTCAGCTATCCAACTGAACCCGTTCAGCTATCCAACATATTCCCCATTTTGACTCCTCTCTAAATTATTTCACTTCATTAATTAAATCCCCCATTAATTATATTATTAAAACCCCTTAATTTTCATTAATTAAATCCTTGACATTTTAAATCCCAAATTATTATATATTTTTCAATATATTAAATTTATATTTATTTTATTTGGATTATGTTAATTTCCCGTTAGTTTTCCCTAATATATTATCTAACGAGTATATTCTTGGTAATACTCCGATAGTCATCCCACTTAAAAAGTCGGGGTATTACGTAAAGAGTAACTGAGAAAAGCAATTGTAAAATATAAAGTAATAATTTAATTAACTGTCTATAAATGAACTATTTACGCTTCTGTTATGTTTTCAAAGAAAAAGTAATTTACGCTTCCGCTAGATTTTATGACTATAGTTTTCTACAAAAATCATCACGATTTTAATAACGAGTCAAAGTAAAAAGGTTTTTGTTAACGGTCCGGTTATAAGAAGCGCACTCTGATTTAATATTAAAAAGGTTTTAATAACGATTTACAGTTGCCTTATAAAAATTTTAAATGTCACGCGTTTTCAAAAGGTAACGAAAAACCGAGTCGTTACATCATGACTCAGTGTTTGCTAGGTCACGTTTCTGAGTTTCCTTATCGATGCTAATTGAGCGATATAATCCCCGATTTTGCCCAAATTTCCTACCATCAACAAATCCAAAATCCGACCAAATGCCAAAACAGAAACGATAGAACAAAAAAAAATAAAGTTTTTGGACTACCTCTACCTACAAACTCGGACTTCTGCAACCTATGATTGTCGTAGCTCAGAGTTGGATAATTTTTCTTCAATCACCGAGAAAAAGGTTCGTATAAAAATCCAATATGTTTGTCTGAAATCGAAATTATATAAGAAGAAAATCAACTTATCTCGATCAATGACTCTGTCACAGAGGTGGAAGTCGCCTCCCAAAATCCTCTGTGATTTTGTCAATAGAGAGCGCAAAGAGAGATAGAGAGACAGAGAGAGATAGAGGGTGTTAGTGAGGAACGGAAGAAAACTATCATCTGTTAAATTGGAGGAGCAAAAGGAAAGGAAAGATGGAATTTTCTTCCCCAATTCGAAACGCACCCACTGAATCGAGGGAGGAAATTCTTCCCTTGTTAAAATTTTTTTTTTTCTGAATTGAGAAGATATTACAAATTTACCTTGTTTACTCTTAGACATCCCATAATACTCGCTGGTTGACTAATTGGGTAAAATTCTAAAAGTGGCTAAACTTAATTAAATCGTGAGTGAATTTAGGTTAACTCAAAACACGTTGACCACGGTTGGCTTGAAAAAATTACATGATAATTTATTTATCATAATAAAAATATTTCAGTTTTTATAGAGCCGATCCAACCAAGCCGGACCAGAGCTGCATGTTGGCAGGCCAACCCAATTTGACTAGGTCCAATGCTGATGCTTCAGTTCTAACCCACCCGAACTTGTGCTTCTTATCGGCAAGAATTTTAAAAAGAAAAATTTGGCTAAGTAGGGGTGTGCATAGTTCGGTTCGGTTCAGTTTTGATATGAAATCAAACCAAACCGATCGGTTTCAATTTTGAAATTACAAAACCAAAACCGGTTGTAGGAAAAATCAGAACCGAGCCGGAACTGAACCGAAATCTCGGTTCCGGTTTCGGTTTTTTCTCTTTTAATTTTTTTTTCAAATATTATAATAAAATTGTTTAAAGATTTAAAAAAAAACACAATTAATAACACTGAAATTATTTTATCTCTTCTCTCTCTAAAACAGAGTTTTGTCCAAAAAATTAGGTATTAGATCCTTCGGAGATGAGATCACTTCAATAGCATTCACGAATGCAAAATCAAAGTTTTGTACAGGAACAAAAGAAATCTCAAGCTTTTCAGAATCAACCCATATAACAGGCCTTGAAGTATCAACCCTAACATCACCAGTATAACTCAAAGCCACATAATCGTTGATTAGAACATGATATTGAGTGTCAGTTAAATCTAATTTCGACGAATTGAATGTTCGAATATGGATGTGTACTATGTGAGTCTCTTTCTATTTGATCTCAAATTCATACTTCCAAGGCGCTCAGAATACCCTAGCCGTGTTGTAAATTTGGGGCAAAACCTCGTCGTTCCTGATTAAAACAAATTCGGTAGCAGACGACCGTATTGCGCCAAAGATGGAAGCGTAAGAAATGAAGTTTCGAATGTCAAGGGTAGCGTCGACGACAGACCAACAGATGTAAGTGCTGGACTGCTGGAGAGGGGAGTGGACGCCGACAAAAGACCTAACGAAAAAGATGAAGTGACGAAAAACCAGAGGCGGAGGCACGAATGACCGAACATGGAACTCCAAAAAAAGCTCTAAAAATTTATTTATGTGGTTCGATTTTGGTTTTTTGGTTTTGAGAAACCAAAACCGATAACCGAACCAAAACACTTGATTCTCACAAAAAAAGAACCAAACCTCGATTTTTTGGTATGCAAAACCAAACCAAACCGACTCGAATCGATCGATTTCAGTTCGGTTCTTCGGTTTCGGTTCTGTTTGCACACCAGGCCAAGTAATAAATAAATAAGAAAAGAAGCCTATAAAAAATGGTGATGTAAAAATGCTTCTACATAAATAGAAAACGAAGGACACTCATTTCATGAAATAGAAGAACGTCAACAAGTCTATCCTCCGCGACTGCGATCTTCTTCCCCTTCCGCCATTGATCTCTTCCCACCACTCTGCAGAACCTTCACCTCTGGAGTCGCACTCTCGAATAGAGTTGGCTTAGCTCGGCATTGTTCCTTTTGGATCTCAGATATTTCTGACGTTCTTTGATGGCCCAGCCTATTGTGAAGAAGGACGACGATCAGGACGATGAAGGTGATCTTTCATTGAAGGTTTTATTCACGAGTGTTCTTTTCTCGTTTCAATTTCGATCTGTTTTGCTTTAATTGCGTTTGTCTCGATTCGTTAACCGGGATTACTGGATCAGGTATTCACGCTGATAGATCTCTTCTTCGAGCTCATTTGTCCTAATGTAGTTGTATGGATGAATTTGAATAAACAGTCCTTAATTTTCGTTGACTCAGTTCAATCAAATGGATCTCATTGACTTTGACATTTTGATAGAGTTCTTACTTCTCTCTTTAGCCATAAATCGCAACGTAGATTGTTAGATCTCCATTGATCCTGTTGAGTAAAGTAATGTAGATCAATGAGTCTTCTTCCTCCCTGGTTTCGGTGTTTACAATTCTGGGTAATTTTTTAACGGTGAAAAACTGGTCTGTCTTTTTAAGAATTCTGTCGAGAGAGGTTGGTTTAATGTTAAATGGATATTTGGTTTACAGTGGATTATTCTCCATTTTTCGGGATAGAGAAGGGGGCTGTTCTTCAGGAAGCTAGAGTTTTTAATGATCCCCAGCTTGACCCGAGGAGATGCTCACAGGTATATGCTTTGGAGCGTAAGATTTGAACAATTAGCTTTGATTTCATCCTTTAAACCCACATAAAATTTTTACTTCGAAATAGAATTTTAATATTTTTTATTGTTGTCTAAAGGTTATTACAAAGCTCTTGTACCTGCTGAACCAGGGTGAAGCTTTCACAAAGGTTTGTTTTTCTTTTTATCCTTTTCAACTGTTATCAGTTTTCATTCAAAGCTTGTTTCTACTTGGGTGTGTGAACGTTCTAAAATGTAGCACTGTCGTTTTATTTGCTCTAATAAGAGACAGAGTTAAGACTGTGCATAACATATTGATAATTTTTTGTGCTAATGAACTGCTCATTTATTGATAGACTGAAGCCACAGAGGTTTTCTTTGCTGTGACCAAGCTTTTCCAGTCAAAAGATATAGGATTGAGGAGAATGGTTTATTTGATAATAAAGGAGCTCTCTCCCAGTGCTGATGAGGTTAATAATTGCAATGGGTTTAGTTCTACATCTACTTTAGCCTTTATTTAAATGAGTATTCATTGAAAATAAATGGTCGTCAACTTTTAAACTAACAGGTTATTATCGTGACAAGTTCCTTAATGAAGGATATGAATAGTAAGACCGACATGTACAGAGCTAATGCTATTCGCGTGCTTTGTCGGATTACAGATGGAACACTTCTCACCCAAATAGAGCGGTATCTTAAACAAGCAATTGTAGATAAAAATCCAGTTGTTGCTAGTGCAGCATTAGTCAGTGGTATTCATTTACTCCAGGTATGATTTTATTACACTAAAGATGTGTTTTTTTTTTCCTTTGTAAGATACTGTCAATAGGGTTTGACTTTCAAAATTTCCCTTTTCAGTTTGTTTTATTTTTATTTGTCTGTTACAGACAAATCCAGAGATAGTCAAAAGGTGGAGTAATGAGGTTCAAGAAGCTGTGCAGTCTAGGGCTGCACTCATACAAGTCCATGCTTTGGCTTTGCTTCATCAGGTAAACGAAATAGTCTTTCTCGAGTTTACATAGGAAAAGGAATAGCTTTAGTGAAACTCAATCCTGACGATCTTGCTTTCATTGCCAAATATGATAGCTTTAGTGAACAGGTTTGTAGCATTTAACTGTTATCTATTTCCAGAGTGAAGAGAAAATTGACCATATTGTTCTTAATGATGTATATGCAAATTCATTGTACGTATCATGTTTTTGGCCTCTCAAATCAAAGTAGCATCTTGTGTTATTTTTATTGCATTTATAATGTAATTTACTAGTTCTTTTTCATAATTCTTCTTTTTCCAGAAAAAAAATTATTGGTTTTTTTTTTCTATTTTCTAAATTAACAGCTTCGTTTCCTGTTTTTGGCTTCTGTTAAACTTGCATAAATTTTCTCTCCTTGCAGCACAACGCAAAACTTTTAAAATATGTATCATTGATGTTGTTTGTTTTACATTTTACTTTTTATGTTCTTGATGATATAATTAATTCTGTCATCAAACAGAAAAGAATACATTTCATGATTTTTTTCTCTTTGGGCAGTTTCTTTTATTCGGAAAATGTTAATGGAAGATTGGTTTCCCGCTTAGAGTATCTGTCACTATATTTTTCTTCTAGGCTTGTATGTAGACTTTGAAGTTATTGAATGTAAGTTATTTACTAACTCGTAGATACGTCAAAATGATCGTCTAGCTGTTAGCAAGTTAGTTACCAGCTTGACAAAGGGTACAGTACGCTCTCCTTTGGCACAATGCCTGTTGATTCGGTACACCAGTAAGGTGTGTATTCATTATACTATGTAGGAGTGCTTCCCATCTGCACTCTGTGTATTAAGTCTTAACTACAATGTATGTCTGTGTTCTTTAATGTATGTCAAAAAGGTTAGCTGCGAATCAGCCACCAACATGCACTCTGGGGACCGCCCTTTCTATGATTTTCTAGAGAGTTGTCTGCGCCACAAATCTGAGATGGTAATCTTAGAGGCTGCAAGAGCAATCACAGAGCTGAATGGTGTGACAAGCAGAGAATTGACCCCAGCCATTACCGCTCTCCAGCTCTTTCTGAGCTCTTCAAAGCCAGTACTGAAATTTGCTGCTGTCCGCATTCTTAACAAGGTTTCCTTCCTGATTTCCTTCAACAATAAGATTGCAATATTTTTCTTCAATTCTTTTATTTGAAAATTCCTTATTGCTTTGCTACTTGCCTTTTTGTTTTGTTTCTTTTTCTTTTTCGGGTAGGAAGGTTGGGGAGGGTCAGATAACAATGAACCTTAGCAGTGTAGCTGTATCTGAAAATGTGTTTGCAATTCTTGTAGGTGGCAATGACAAATCCAATGGCCATATCTAATTGTAATGTTGATATGGAGAGCTTGATTTCAGACCAGAATAGGAGCATCGCAACTCTTGCAATAACCACGCTTCTGAAGACTGGAAATGAATCAAGTGTTGATCGGCTCATGAAGCAGATAACAAATTTCATGTCGGATATTGCTGATGAGTTCAAAATTGTTGTTGTTGGGGCAATAAGATCTTTGTGTTTGAAATTTCCGTTGAAGTACAGATCCCAGTGAGTTATATGTTATACATTATATTTTCCTTTGAATGTTAATGAGTTATTAGACACTGGATTTTCCCTCTATACTACTTCTCAATGATCCTTGTGTTATATTATTTTTAGAATGAACTTTCTAAGTAGCATTCTCAGAGAAGAAGGGGGCTTTGAGTACAAAAAGGAAATTGTGGAATCTATTGTAATTCTTATAAGAGATATCCCCGAAGCAAAAGAGAATGGATTGCTTCATCTATGTGAATTTATTGAGGACTGTGAATTCACCTATCTTTCTACACAGGTTATTTATCCATCATAAATGTGCACAAAAATATGGACATTTATTATTTTTCACTTCTTTCTTGTTTAATATTCTTTTTAAACATCAGATACTTCACTTCCTGGGGATGGAAGGTCCAAAAACCTCAGATCCTAGCAAATATATACGCTATATATATAACCGAGTGCATCTTGAAAATGCAACTGTTCGAGCCAGTGCTGTAAGCACTTTGGCAAGATTTGGTGCTATGGTTGATTCACTGAAGGTACTTTTACTTCTTACTTAAGTAAGAGGATACTGTGTTGACTTGTTACTGATGTATGTTGAAAATGTTTTCTGACCCTATCTCAGCCTCGAATATTTGTTCTGCTGCAACGATGTCTTTTTGACATTGACGACGAGGTGAGTTTCTTTTGATGCTCGCTAAAATTTATGTTTCTTCATCTATATGGCTTAATCAGTGTGTATGACTGAATTTCCAGTGGTTGATATTGTACTGGCAAGCTTTGAAGTAAAATGTCTTCATATATTTATTTATCATTATCTCTTTTTCATTTTAGATGTAGTTATTGATCATTATCATTACCTTAGATGGACTTATTATTACAGGGATCATTATTGTTCTTGTCCGATTTTGTTTTAGGTTCGTGACAGGGCTACACTTTATCTTTCTACCCTCAGAGATAATAGTTCAGCTGCCAAAACTGAGAAAGATTTCCAAGACCTCCTTTTTGGGACTCTTGACATACCGTTGGTCAATTTAGAGAAGAGTTTGAAAAAATATGTGGGTATCCTGCAGTTCCCATTTATTTGTTTGGCTTGTGGTCAATTGTCGTTCATCTTTTGTCTATCATGGGACAGGAGCCTTCGGAAGAACCTTTTGATATTGATTCTGTTTCAACGGAGGTCAAAACTCAGCCATTTGCTGAGAAGAGAACACCTGGTAAAAAACCTAGTGGACTCAGTGGCCCTCCAACTGTTCCTTCATCAGCAGTTAATGGTTATGAAAAGATGTTGTCTTTAATTCCTGAACTTTCACAGTTCGGAAAACTTTTCAAGGTTCTTTCTTTTGATTTAAAAAAAAATTCAAATAGTAGACTTACCTGGTCAATGTCATTGCTGTATTTTTTTTTTATAATGTTGGATTTATGTGTCTTCTTCTGTGCCAGTCTTCTGCAGCCGTGGAGCTTACAGAAGCAGAAACAGAATATTCTGTCAATGTTGTGAAGCATATTTATGATAGCGGTGTTGTGTTCCAGTACAACTGCACCAATACAATTCCTGAGCAATTACTAGAAAATGTAATCTTAAAGAAATTGTGACTGATAATGACTACCTTAAGCACTGATTATAATGTTATGTTAATACCTTTTCAGGTCACTGTTATTGCGGATGCTTCAGAGGCAGAGGAATTTTCAGAAGCATTTTCAAGACCTCTTAAATCTCTTCCATATAATTCACCTGGACAGACCTTTTTGGCATTTGAGAAGCCTGAAGGAGTCCTTGCTGTCGGAAAATTCTCAAACTTGTTGAAGTTTATCGTCAAAGAGGTAAAGAATTATCATTTGCGTTGATGATTAATAATACTGTTAAGAGAAAGATCTTCACTTTAGCTTAAAAATCAGCAGTCTCAGTCACCAATCATTTTCAAAATCGCCAATCATTTTCATTTGGCAAGTGGCGCTAAATTTAGTTCATTTGAGGGTGAGGAATGGAAGTTTGAATTTAGTATCTTTGGATGATCTGTAACGATATGTGTAAGTCCATTTTTTTATGGTACGATGAAATGTAGAGAGAAGAATGGTTTGTAATTTCAAAATCACTAGGCATTCAAGTATGATCTCCTATACTGAATTTACTAGGTTGATCCAACCACTGGGGAGGCAGAGGAAGATGGTGTCGAAGATGAATACCAGCTGGAGGACCTTGAGGTGGTTGCAGCAGATTACATGTTGAAAGTTGCAGTTTCCAATTTTAGGAATGCATGGGATACTATCGGTCCTGAATATGAGCAGGTAGATGACTATGGCCTTGGCTCAAGAGAGAGCTTGGCTGAAGCTGTGATAGCTGTGATCAACCTTTTGGGCATGCAACCATGCGAGGTACAGATATGTTGGGGTGCATTTATTAAACACAATTTAATATGCTTGACAAAATGGAGGACGTGATCATTGTTAGGCACCACCGTGGAAAATTTACTGACATGTTATAGAGCACATTAGAAAATAGAATGTGACATTGGGAAGAGACATTTACCTTTGAGTATATGATGCATATATGTGGGATGATCTTAGTTTTCAAAAATTATATGTAGAATTTTTTTCCCAATCTAGAATACTTGTTGAACCCAAAGGAATGGGAGAGACAAGTAGGACACTAAAGTAAAGATAAATAGCATTTCATGTCATCAAGTCACTCAAAAGCTATCAATTCTGTACTGTTATTTATGGAAAATAGCTCTGATCTTGGATCTTTTGGAAGAAAACCATCTTATCAACTGATTAGATTTTTTTTTGTAAATTCTCGTGTTACTTACCTTTCATCTCCAAGGACTTAAGTCACATCAATTAGGTTCTCTGCCTGTGTTTTTCCTAAAATTAGTCAGAGAATCAAGTAAAACCTAGCTTCCATTTTATCTGTTTTCAAATTTGACATGCAGGGGACAGAAGTTGTTCCACCCAATTCGAGGTCGCACACATGCTTGCTGTCTGGTGTTTACATAGGCAACATCAAGGTGCTTGTTCGATTGTCTTTCGGAATCGATGCTTCACGGGAAGTTGCAATGAAGCTTGCTGTTAGATCGGAGGATGAAACAGTCAGCGAAGCCATTCACAACGTCGTGGCCAGCGGCTAGATTAAGCTTGGTATTTTCTCAATTTCACATTTTCTTTTAACAATAGAAGATGAGAAAAGAGAAAGAAGTGGGGGCTATTTCCACCTTTTTGGCCCCCTTGGGAAGTACAAAGTTATTTTTGGATGTGCACTTGGCTCCTATTCTTTCCAGTTAAAGCAATAATGTAATCACACTGGGCAGTGGCCTGATTCATGGCAATCTGCAAACTGAGTTTTTCTCCCTTCATATATTTTATTGATATGAATGCCCTTTTTTAAGCTCTGAAAAGTTTGGCAAGCATGGTTGAGCATAGCTGCAAATGATGCAAACCTAGGGTATACGAACCCTAAACCCTACAATGTATGCAAAAAAATAACATATTGTCACACGAATCAAGATCAAAAGGGTGGAACTACGACTCTAGCCAAACCTATCGACTAGAACCGGAGTATTTTAAAGAAGAGATTGATCATAACAAAACATGTCGGCTAGAACCAAAGTTATAATCCACTTGAAGAGATCAAGTTCTTTGCAAAGAACTCAAGAGAAGAATTATCCCAAAAGCAAAACTTTCAATTTTCAATTTGACAAGATTCTAATGTATTGTTTCTCATGTGTTTTTATAGGCTAAAATTAATTAAACATAACCCTAATAAAATAAGAAAACCTAATTTAAAGATAAAAATTAAAGTATTAAACTAAAATAACTCAAATCTCGAAAAGGATGGTTGCTGATGCGCATGGACATGGAAGGACATTCGTTGGGCGCTTGTGTTGGTGGGCCAGTGGGCGCACATGGGCTACAGGTGTGGGCGGGCTTCAGGCAATGTTGTTGGGCTAGGCGTGCTGGGTTGTAGGTTGTCGGATGATGAGGCGTGCTGTCAGAAGAGGCTGCTGAGCTGCGCGCGATGGGCTGCAGAAGTTGCGCTGTCGGAAAGATGTGTGGGCCGGATGTGCTGGGCCGTGAAGAGGCGCACTGTCAGAAATGGTTGCTAGGCTACGCGCTGTCGAAAGAGGAGCTAGGTTGCGCTGGAGATGGGCTAGGGTGAGGCGTGTTGGTCGTTCGAACAAGGGCGCATAAATGGCAGGATGTGCGCATTGACAGGGTGCGGTGATAGAGCACGAGCATCGGGACGTCCGTTGGCGCTGCGAGGGTTGGTGAAATGCGTACGTTGGCATTGCGAGGGTCGGTGAAATGCGTCCTTTGGCACACAAGTTGGTGAAAGGGGTGTTTGTTACAGTGAAACGGAAGTCCGTTACGGTGAAACAACGTCCATTAAGATAAAACGAACATCCGTTACGGTGAAATCGACCTCCGCTACAATGAAACAGACGTCCGTAATGGCGAAACAGGCATCCGTTACTAAGCATTCTTTGACTAAAAAAGATCCTTTTGCATTCTTGGACTTGGTAATTTTTCTGGATCACATCATTTCCCCTTTCTTTGAGAAGATTCGTCCTCAAATCACCTACCTCATATGAAAACAAGTAAATAATATTTAAAGAAAATTTAACCTTACTGTTTAAGCTTTGGTAGAACAATTCAATATTTGTTGTCTTTGATGTGGTCCAAGGCTTGAAATGGACCAGCTCTTTGTGGTTGAAGGGCAAACCGTTCCCTCTTTCTAATAAAATTAACAAACGGTGAGTAATATGTAATATAAAGAACAATCAAAACACATAAACTCATCAATTTGTAAACTCATCATCTATTCTCTTAAAGTAATTAAACCAATCTAAGTGTCCAACATGTATCTCCACAATTTTGTTATAATCTGAATTTTATCAAAGTATTCAATAGTAATGTTCCCAATAAAATATTTAAGTACATAATCCATCATGATCATAAAAATATTAGAAACATCTACTAATCCATAAAACATAATCAATCATTCATGTTATGATCATAAAAATCGATGGATACAAACTTTCCATAATCAACCCAAAGAATCATACATGCTCATAAAATTCTTCCAAGATCTTAAAGATATCAATTGTCAACTTATAATGATAAGACTTAGGAACAAAACATGTATGCTTTTCAAATAATATTCTTTATGCATATACAAATTGAAACATGCAATCATTTCACAGTCAATCCCAAACTTTCTATAAAAATCTATGCATGCTTCTTTTCTACAATCAATCCAAAATCTCTCAAACCCTAAGTTATTATCACACAAATTTTTAAAATTTTCAGACTTTAATAACTTAATTTGAAGAGTTAAATCATACTTTTTTGACAAAGGGTTGGTAACCACAAAGTTCTTACCTTTGTAGTGAATGTCATGTGGACACACCTTGATGTACTCCATCCTTGGATGTTCAATCCCCTTTAGTGGTATTATGTCCCTAGGTAATTCCTTTGGATGTATGTTTTTATTATCTTGCAAAATAAATGAAACATCCACTAAAAATAAAAGATTTTGTTTATGGGAGGTAAAACAAATATTTTAACATAAAAGTAAAAACATCTCACTATTTTTCTCACACTTTTTAGTCACTCCAATTCATTTTCTTTTCTTTTCTCCCTAGAATTTTACCTCCTCTCCCACTATTTTTTTCTCCTTCTCTCTCTCAATTTTTCTTTTCTCACCCCTCAATTTCTTTTCTTCCTCATTGCCTTTTTGGCTCGCTTTATTTTTGGTTTTTCTCTCTATAGCTCTTTTATCCCCTTTTTCACTTTCGTCTTTTTATATTTTAATTCTTTTTTATTTCTCCAACTTCCAAATCTTTGTCAACTACTCCCCAATAATATTTTTCTTTTCTTGCTTTTGATTTGAGGCAATTTTGGGACTCTTTAGCAATCTCTTTTTGATCTTTTCTTACTTCCTCGACTTGCACATTTAAAACTTTCTTTGTGACCAACAAATCTTCTTTTATGGAGTCTTCCACTTCTATATTGCTAGATTCCTCAAGTGGTGGCATTTCATCGTTACTTACATTGTTTTCATCTCCAATTTTAAACTTTTTCACTTGTGTACCTTTTTCAGTTTGTTGCTTCACTTTATTGTTCTCTTTTTCTTTTTTATCACTAACATCTAGTGTTTCCTCATCCTTTCTCTTTACGGCCATCTTGCCTTCTTGGTTGACATTACTTCCTTGCTTTACTACTTTTGGATCTTCATTCACCTCTTTAGAATGCTATGTGGCTGTGGCTGTGGTGTTTGGTTTCTTCTTCAAACAAGACTCATAAAGTTTCTCAAAATTAAATTGTTCAACTTTATGCTTCTTTTTGTCAACCTTGAATTTCCATGCAATGAAGAAAATAAAGTCTATTCTTTTATCAAGTTTTCTCCTTTTTGCTTGAGATCTCTTTCAACATTGATTGTCTTATGATAGTGTGAAGGTGCATATCTCTTTCTCATGATGGCCCTCAAGTTTTTCCAAGTTCGAATTGGTAGGTCTCCATATCACCTTTGATCCTTTAATAATTGTGTCCACCATACATTTGCGTAATCTTGAACTTAAAGGTGACCAACTTGATTTTCTTCTCTTCCGAGAAGCTTTGGCATTCAAATATAAGATCCACTTTACACTCCCACTCTACATAAGTCTCCAGGTCGCTTTTTCCTTGAAAATGTGTAATACCTCAACTTTTTATATCGGAATTAATAAGGATAATTGGAATTTAAAATGTGAGAAAAATAATAGGGAAGGATTAAATAAATTGAATTATTGGATTAAAGAAGATTAATGGGAGGATTTATGGAATTAATTAAAGAAGGATTAAATAAATTAATTTGATTGAAGGAATTAAGATAACAAAGGGGGTGAGGTGAACCGGTTCAAGTTGTGAACCGGTTTGGGTGAAGACAAAAGAATGGCCTTTGGCCATTCTGTGAGAGAACTGAGAGACAAGGGAGAGAAGAGAAGTCGCGATCGAGAGAAATGAACGACGAAGAGGGAGACGAGAGGAGGAAGAGGGAGCTCGAACTCGGGGGGCCGTTCTGCAAATGAAGGTGCGACGAACAACGAGGTTGAGTGGCTAGCGATTGCAAGCTAGGGCTCGGGTGGTCGAGCCTTGGGCACAGGATTGGATGAACTCCCGTGTGCTGCGTTTTCTGCTTACTATGAATCGTCGGCGGCGATGGATGGTGATGGCGATGGAATGGCCAACGTGGTGCTCGGTGGAGGAAGATTGGCGTCGGGGGGTTGCGATCGACAGTTCGAGTCGAAGAGGCTGGAGCTAGGGGTTTGGGCTGAACCGGCGAAAGGCCTGTGGTCCAGCTTGAGATTCGAACCGGTCTGACTTGCGTTGGAGAACCGACAGTGGAACGTGCGTGGAATGGTGATGACAAGGGATGGCTGGGCATGGTTGGGTGTCATGGTCCTACTTTCAAGAGACTTAAGGAGGGCTGTGAGGCACTCGTTGTTTTAGGGGAACAACGAGTCAGCCTACGAAGTGCGCCAACGGTGCCGATTGCCCACGATGTTAGAGCGAGCTTTGTGTCTAATGAGCGAGCAGTAAGCGAGCGAGATTAATTGAAAAGAGAATCATTAAGCATAGTGAGCATAGTGAGCATAGTTTGAATGTAAAAAGCTTTATCATTGATTGTCAGCAAATTACATTGGGTAGGGGGGTCTACGTGCAGTCATGCCTCTCCCCCTAAAGAGCAATCCGCTCCATCTCCACTCTGGCAGGAATGAACATGCAAAAGTGGTGAGGAGTCACTTGCCAAAAATAGAAATTAAAAAAAATAAAAAGGAGCTGCTAAGAATAGAAGGAATCTATTTTAGCAGCATGGGCGGCCATGGACAACACGTCCTGGACAAGCCCAGATTGTTACATTCTCCCCCAACAGAGCTGTTGACGTTCTCGTCAACTTGTCTTCAGCTTGAATTCTTCAATCTTCTGTGTGGCATTCTTCAACTTGTCTTCTTTCTCCCAAGTGACTTCATCATCTCCAAGCCCTCCCATCTGACCAGGTACTCCATGTGTAGGCGGCGGCCTGTCTTGACGCTCCGGTCTGCTAGGATTTCTTCAACTTCCTTCTTCTTCCTGTAGTTGAGGGCGATGTCCGGTCTTGTGATGTTGTTCCTTGTCTGATCTTCATCGTCTGGATGGTAGGGCTTCAAGTTGCTAATATGGATTACCGAGTAGATTTTAAGCCATGCAGGTAGATTGACTCTGTAAGTTGCCCGCGCGATCTTTTCAATAACTTGAACTAGACCTTCGTATTTTCAGACAAGCCGCTTGTCTCTCTTCCCTCTAAATCGGAGTTGTTCAGGCAATAACTTTACCAACACTAGGTCTCCAGCTTTGAACTCCACTGGTCGCCGCTTTCGATCTGCCCACTTTTTCATATGCTTGGAGGCTAGTTCCAAATATGCCCGAGCTATTTCGTTATTTTGCTTCCATTCTTTGGAGAAGTTGTACGCCTTTGGACACTTCCCAAAGTATGGTTGATCGAGTGTGTGGGGCATCGTTGGTTGCCTTCCGGAAACGATCTCAAATGGGCTCAATCCATTTGAAGAACTCTTCTGGCAGTTAAAACAGAATTGGGCTATGTCCAAGAGACTCGGCCAATTCTTCTGGTTGGTATTGATAAAATGCCGCAAGTATTCTTCAAGTAAGCTATTGAAGCGTTCCGTTTGTCCATCAGTTTGAGGGTCATAACTAGAAGAGACATTCATACTTGATCCCAGTTACTTGAACAACTCCACCCAAAAAGATCCGGTGAATCTTGTGTCTCTATCACTGATGATGCTTACCGGTATACCCCATAACTTGACAACATGTTTGAAGAAGAGTTTCGTTGTGGTTTCAGCAAAACAATACTTTGGGGCAGCGATAAAAGTTGCATATTTGGAAAAGCGGTCGATGATCACCAAGATTGCTTCAAAGTCGCCTGTGGATGGCAGATTAGAGATGAAGTCTAGAGATATGCTTTCCCAAGGTCTTATTGGCACCGGTAATGGTTCTAACAAACCCGCCACTTTGTCTCTTTCCACCTTGTCTTATTGACATACCAAACAAGTCTTGGTATATTGCATCACGTCGTCTTTCTTGTGAGGCCAATAATATCCCCTCTTTAATAGGGCATACGTTCTTTGCCATCCAGCAAGACTGGCCCATAAGGTGTCATAGCATTCCCTCAATAGGGTTCGGCGTAGATCATTACTTCGGGGAACATAAAGACAGTTTCCCTTAGTTAACAACAGGTCTTCTTCGATCCAGAATTGTCGGGTTTTCTTTTCTTTTACTAATTGTATGACGGCCCGAGCAGCAGGGTCGTCTTGTAAACAATTTCGAATGCGATCTCTCATCGACCAGGTAATTCTACTCGCTTGAAGTTGAGACAAATAGCAAAGACTGGCACACTCTGCTTTTCGACTGAGGGCATCAGCCTACCCGATTTGATTGGCCAGACTTGTGTTCAAAATGAAAATCAAATTCTAAGATAAGTTCGTGCCATCGCGCTTGCTTGGAGGTCAGCTTCGGTTGTTCAAAGAAATGACAAATTGTGCTATTATCAGTTTTTACTATAAACTTTGACCCAAGTAGGTATTGTCTCCATACACGAAGGCAATGTACTACGGCCAACATTTCTTTCTCTGAGGCTATGTACCTTCTTTCAGCTTCTTTTAGCTTGCGGCTTTCATAAGCGACAGGATGGCCATTTTGTAGCAAGACTCCCCAAGTGCGAAGTCAGATGCATCAGTTTCGACTTCAAATGGCAAAGTCACGTCTGCTAGAGCCAAAACTGGACTTTGTATCATAGCTTCTTTTAGATTAACGAAGGCCGTTTGACATTCTTGATTCCACTTCTAGAGGACTCCCTTCTTTAACAGTTCGGTGAGGGGTGCTGCCTTCTTGGAAAATCCCTCCACAAACCGCCTATAATAGTTTGCAAGGCCGAGGAAAGAACGTAACTCCATAATGGACATGGGGTTTCTCCAGTCTTGGATTGCCTTGATCTTGTCAACATTCATGCGAAGCTGTCCTTGTTCAATAATATGACCAAGGAATCCAATACTTTTCTGAGCAAATGAGCACTTTTCCTTCTTTACATATAATTGGTTCTGTCTTAGTTTCTCAAAGACTAAACGAAGATGAACTTGATGTTCTTCAATGCTCTCGCTATAGACCACAATGTCGTCCAAGTATACTACCACAAATTTTTCAAGGAATTCATGTAATACTTGGTTCATTAAAGTGCAAAAAGTCGGGGGGCATTTGTCAGTCCAAAGGGCATCACCAAGAATTCAAAAGCTCCATATCTGGTCACACAAGTTGTCTTTTGCTCATCACCTTCTGCAATCCTGACTTGAAAATAACCTGAGCGCAAGTCGAGTTTTGTGAAATATTTGGCCTTGTATAGTTGATCAAAGAGATCTGAGATGATTGGGATGGGATATTTGTTCTGAACAGTGACTTTTTTCAGGGCCCGATAATCAACACATAACCGTAAGGTATTGTCTTTTTTCTTTTGGAACAATACAGGTACTCCAAAGGGTGCCTTTGCTGGTCTGATGAACCCTACCTCGAGTAGTTCATCTAACTGCTTCCTCAATTCTGCTAGTTCTGGTGGAGCCATTCTGTAAGGCACCCTTGCCGGAGGTTTAGTTCTTGGGGTCAGTTCAATTTGATGATCGATGTCACTACGCTGGGGTAATGTCTTTGGCAAGCACTCAGGCATAGTACTCTTGTATTCTTCAAGAACTTCCATGATTTCAAATGACACTATTTCTTCTTTGCTATTATCCATTATCGAAGGGACAAAGATATATGTAAGTTCTTGATTCTTCAATCCCTTTTTGAATTGCATTGCAGAGATCGTCTTTATGTTGCTAGTACTCGGTTGCTTGAGAATAGTAGGAACTACTGTTGGGTCGTTCCTGGTAATTACCATGCACTTAGCTGATGGGATGAGAATGACTTCGTGTTCCATCAAGAATTCCATCCCTAATATAATATCAAAATCGTCCATTGGTTCCACAACGAAGTCAATTGGTCCCGTCCACGTGTTGAGTTTTAGCTGCGGTCTTTTTACCACCCCAACTATTGGCATTGCTTTTGCATTCACTGTTTTCATCTTGCCAGCATTCTTTTCAAGTTTCAAGCCTAAACGGTGAGCTTCCTTTTCTGTGATAAAGTTATGTGTGACTCCTGAGTCAATCATAGTGCTTTTGGCAGCCCTATTATTAACAAGGCTTTCCACATACATAAGGCCTTTATCTGGGGTTCTTTTCAACTCTGCCATCTGTTGTTGAACTGCCGATAAGAAGGTCATTGTTCCTCCTTCAGCCACTTCCACAGGTTCTTCTTCGGCAACCCCTTCAGCATGGTTGTCGTTATGGATTGAGGCTTGTAATGCTGTCAATGCTGACCTATGAGGACATTCTGCAACTCGGTGCGGTCCTTTGCATAAGAAGTAAGATATATGTTTATTCGGTGGTTGTTGATTACTAGCCCCTTTCCATGGCTCTTGGCTTTCCCTTGGGACAAATGGCTTTCTTTCAGTAGTGCCTGTAGTCGGCTTTGGACCTCTTGTATTACTTGAAGTGCTCGAAGTGTTCTTCTTTTGACTAGGATTTTCATTGGTATAGTCGAACAGTCTTTCAGCTGCAGCGAGAGCACTCGAGAGGGTCTGAACTCTCTATTCGTATAATTTTGTTCTGGCCCAAGGTTTTAGTCCTTCAATGAAGGTGAAGATCTTGTCTTTTTCTGACATGTCCCAAATATTCAGCATGAGGCCTGAGAACGTCTTAACATATTCGCGAATGCTGCTAGTCTGTTTTAGTTCTCGTAACGATCGGCGTGCATTGAACTCAACATTTTCGGGAAAGAACTGATCCTTCAATTGCTTTTTGAGCTTTTCCCAAGTATCGATGACACAATCACCATTGCAAATGTCATTATATTTTGACCTCCACCAAAGTTTTGCATCTTCAGTAAGATGCATTGTCGCCAAGGTCACCTTTGACTCTTCATCAGTTTTGGCTGCTTTAAAATATTGTTCCATGTCAAAGATGAAATTTTCAATTTCCTTGGCATCGCGGGCTCCCCTAAAGGATTTTGGCTCTGGGATTTTCACCCGACTACATTCAGCCGAGCTTGAAGCTTGTTCTTGGTTTCCCATAGCTCTCATAGTGATATTCAACTTGATGTTTATTTCGACAATTTCAGCTTTGAGGAATTCAAACATCCCTTTGAATTCTTTCGTCAAAACAGTCAGGGTGCCAGATAGTTGAGTATGAGCATTGTCACTCTCTCCGACGCGCTCCAGGACCCCAAACCATAGCACTCGTGCAACTTTCTCCACTATCTACCCCTTTTCCCTTTTCTTTTCGGGATTCAAGGTTCTCCACTCGATCTAGCAGCTCTTGGATCGGGATGGAGTCTATCCGGTTGTGGATAGCAGCTATCTCATTAGGAAATTCAGACATTTCCTTCATTCGTTCCTCCAGAAAATGAATGCTATCCAGTATCTCTTAGAGGTATTTTACCTCCTCTTCCAACTCTATTAGCCGTTCGAGCTGGTCCATCGACGAGTTCGCCTTGTCTGACGAATTCTTTTTCGGCATGCTTTCTTTCGATTTGAGCTAACTTGGCTCTGATACCAACTGTCACGGTCCTACTTTCAAGAGACTTAAGGAGGGCCGTACGGCACTCGTTGTTTTAGGGGGAACAACGAGTCAGCCTACGAAGTGCGCCAACAGCACCGATTGGCCACCACGTTAGAGCGAGCTTTGTGTCTAACGAGCGAGCAGTAAACGAGCGAGATTAATTGAAAAGAGCGTCATTGAGCATAGTGAGCATAGTGAGCATAGTTTGAATGTAAAAAGCCTTATCATTGATTGTCAGCAAATTACATTGGGTAGGGGGGTCTACGTGCAGTCATGCCTCTCCCCCTAAAGAGCAATCCTCTCCATCTCCACTCTGGCAGGAATGAACATGCAAAAGTGGCGATGAGTCACTTGCCAAAAATAGAAATTAAAAAAAATAAAAAAGAGCTGCTAAGAATAGAAGGAATCTATTCTAGCAGCATGGGCGGCCATGGACAACACGTCCTAGACAAGCCCAGATTGTTACACTGGGCATGTCCGTGGCAGTGGCAGTGATAGAGAGTGTCTCCCTGGTGAGATTGAAATGCCGAGAATGAGGAGAGAAAGAGCATAGTGCTCTCGGAGGAGAAATGGAGATTGAGTGGGTGTGAGTCTTCTAGAGAGTTGAGAAACTGAGGAATGGAGGAAAGGGTGAGAGAGAAGAAATGACCATGGCATTTTGAAGAGGAAGAGAGAAAGGAAAGAAGGCAGAGGAGAAGAAAGAGTTGTTGCTCCTTTGGGGTCCCCTCACTTCTTCAGGTAATGGTCCTCTTCCTTAGTATTGGACAATTTCAATGAAGTAATTGGATTGTTGTCTACTATTGGTTATTCTTTGATTTGAGTTTTTGCCGGTAGTTTAAGTTGAGAAGATTAATGTCCTATAATTATTTTGGTTAATGGAGAGTAGATATTATGGAAGAGTCATATTCTATTGATGGATATTTGGGCGATGTATACTTTGTTGCTTGCTGTTATTGGTTTTGTGAAATGGAGAGAGATTATGCATGCTTGTTTGATTAAATTCTCATGCACGGTGAAGTTAAAGTTAATTGTTCTGCATGCTTGATGAGTGCTCTGCTAATGGGAATTGCCTCTTTAGGTTCTCTGTTGTGGATTGTTCATTGTTGTGAGGTTGTTTGTGATTGATATGGAGTTGAGAATATGTTCTGTGAGTTCTAATGAGTCTTACAATTTGAATTTATATTTTCTGAAATTGGGGGGAGGGTTAGACTCTGTTTTGTTTATTAAGTTTAAATTATGGAAAATGCTAAGCGTTATAATCCAGCGATTAGTGGTTATAGAAATAAAGTTAATGAGTAAATGTTTTAATTGTGAAGGTATTGAAAAGGAAAAGAATGACAAAGATTAAGTATGAGTACGTGATAAAGTTTCGAGGTAAGGATTAGGTAGACTCGTTGGTCAGTGGAGGCCCTACCCACAAGTAGTGTCTGCATGTTTCCTTGTTGTTCTGCATTTTCTCTATTGCAAACTTATATTCTGAATGATAGAAAAATGATAATGCTACTGATACTTAGAACTATGATATGAACTCACGAACTGAACTAATGAGATGATAGACTACAAATGAATGAACTGTGTACTACTTCATGAATAACAATTATGTTTTGTCTAAATGAGCTGCACATTACCTTGTTCATTAGTATAGTAGATTGATCAATAATGTTGTTAATCCCCTGTACTAATTAGAAGCTCTAGTTTATTATCCTGTAACTGTAAATCAAGTTATTAACCCCAACTGAAGTAAATCCCACTGAACCATGCTTTACTCTTGAATGAACACTTGCTTAGGATTGATTCTTGTTATTAGCTCTTAGCAATATGCTAAGCATGTTTCCGTTAGCTATTTAATAAACATGTTTTGTAACTATTTACTAAGCATGTTTCCGTAGTTATTTACTAAGCATGTTTCTGTTAAGCTATTTAATAAGCATGTTTCCAGTCAATCGTCAAAGCATGTTTCCAGTTAATTGTCGATTTCACGTCTAGTTAATATTGTTAAGCATGCCTAATTAATTTAAATAGCTCGTTGTCATTTAACGTTAAATCTCAGTTTTTACAATATGTTCAATCTATCGTTTCTTTTATTGTTATGATCTATATATTCATGCATGTCATTCGCTGTTTTAATTCGTTACTATATTTGTTCTCTTTTATTCATTTTAATTACTGTAATTCATTCATATGCGCTGTTCAATTATTGTTCTTTTTATACTGCTTCAACTTGCATCACGATAATGTTTCTTATTGGCATGCATCATGATAATAGAAAAAAGTAGGAAGTGCCACCTTTGGGGTGGTACTCATATGCATTATGTAAGGAAAAGAATGAAAGAAAAGAAAGGAAAATGGAGAGTTAGGGGATGGACGGGTAGTGCAGATCTAATAAGGTAGACTGGACAGGTCTCCTCCCTCGTCTGGAACGGGACCAGCTACCATAAGTGGTTAGAAGCCGACCAAGTCTATACCTCCAACACGGGTTCCTCTAATCTCCTGCTCGACGAATGAGTCATGAAAAAAAGAAAGAAAAAAAGAAATGTAAAGAAAAGATTGGTTTGGTGCGGTACCCACTCCAAAAAAAAATTAAAGAGAGACATAAAGCAGACTGCATACCCCATTTCTTACTAAGCCTTTGGGCTTACAGTTTACTTGTGGTGTAGGTACACGTATGAGAAAATGATGAACAGAAGAAGGAGCAGTTGATGAATAATTTGCATAGGCGGAACTTGTGGCTGGTTAGGCTAAGGAAAGAAAGAGAAAAAAGAGTTTTATAAATGTAAAGTAATCATTTATTTATTATCCTTTTAAAATGAACGAGTTACGCTTCCATTATGTTTTGAGAAAAGATTGTGTAACTATAGTTTTCCACAGCTTAAAGGAATTTCATAACAGGGTTTAAGTATGATGTTTTAACGATCGTGTTTTTAAGAAAAGAACTTTGATTTCAATTAAAGGATTTTAATAAGGAACAGTTGTTTTATGAAAATTTTAAATTTAACGTATTTTTAGAGTAAAGAAAAATTCGAGTCGTCACAAAATGTGGTATACTTTCCTTTATGTTGCTCAAATCACCATCTTTTCGAAATCTCTTTCAAAACTTTTCTCTTCTCGACCATTGGTAGGAATTGGTGTTGCTAATCGATCCAACATCGAATTTATGGCTTAGAATTGGTCTTGTATAGCCTTCATACATTCTCAAATCCATGTTCCTTTCTTTTCCACTGCCCCTCATAATTTCGAATCAAGAACCACACAACAAGAAAATGTTAGTAAAATAATAATAGAAATTGGACCTTTCCACTCGCTCACGTGTTTCACTCAATTGATGGATCACTCCACTTGTGTTTGCACTCAAAAGGGTTTTACAATATGATCTCATACTCTACTTTTTACCACTCTGTCTTCCCTTTTTAAGCTCTTTACTCACAACTCAATCAAAGAAAAAAAAAGATTTTCAATCAAGCGCAAACTTTGAAAAATCAAACTTTAAATTCAAATTTGCTTCAAGTTTGACCAAAACCAAGCTAGTCAAGCAACTTATTGTGATTAAGTAGCCTAAGAAGTAAATACCTTGAATTTGGAATAAGGTATTCAGAACTTTCCTAAAAAAGGAATTTTTTCCAGAAAAATTTCTAAAAACTGACAGAAATAAACCGGAGATTGGATATTTGAATAGCACTTTTTGAGATGTAACCAAAGTTGATTTTCAATTTTCATTAGGCCTTTGTAGAATAAAAGACTCACTTTTTTTTTTAAAAATAAAAATCACACTTTTTTTTTTTTTTTTGTAGAAGATTGATAAACAAAAGAATAACTTATTTTTATGTTTGATAGTAAGGGTCAAACCTTCTTTTTTTTTTTTTTTATAGAGAAAGCGAAAGCAAATATATATATTTTTGATATTTTTGAAGGTTGATCGTAAGGATCAATAAAAGAAGAAAATTGAATGCAAAAAGTAAAGATAACACCTTGAAATGTTCGAGTCAACACTCTAATACCAACTTATGCGAACCTAGGGTATACTAACCCTAGACTCTACAATGTCATAGGAAAATAACAGATCTTCTCAGGAATCAATATCTAAATGGTGGAACTACGACCCTAGCCAAACCTATCAATTAGAATCAGAGTATTCCGGAGAGGAGCTTGACCCTAACCAAACCTGTCAGCTAGAATCAAAGCTATCAAAAGGTTCGACCTTTCAAGAAACCATTTGACGAGATTAAGTTCTTCACAAAGAACTCAAAAGAAGAATTCTCCCAAAAGCAAAAGCTTCAATTTTCAATTTGACAAAAGATTCTAACGAATTGTTTCTCATGTGTTTTTATAGGCTAAAATTAATTAAACCTAACCCTAATAAAATAAAAAAAAACTTATTTAAAAGATAAATTAAAGTATTAAACTAAAATAACTCAAAGCTGGTAGAGGATGGCTGTTGGTGTGTGCGGACATGGAGGGACGTCCCTTAGGCGCATGTGTTGGTGGGCCAGTGAGTGCGCATGGGCTGCAAGCGTGGGCGGGCTTCGGACAATGTTGCTAGGTTGGGTGTGTTGGGTTATAGGCTGTCGGATGATGAGGTGCGCTGTTGGAAGTGGCTGCGCGCGATGGGCTGCAGAAGGCGCGCTGTTGGAAAGATGTGTGTGTCAGATGTGATGGGCCGCGAAGAGGCGAGCTATCAGAAATTGTCGTTGGGTCGCGCGCTCTAGGAAGGGGAGCTGGGCCGCGCTGGAGATGAGCCAAGGTGAGGCGTGTTGGTCGTTCGGACAGGGGCGCGGAAATGGCGGGATGCTCGCGCTGACGGGGGGTGGTGACAGAGCACGAGCATTGAGAACGTCCGTTGGCACTGTTGGAAATATGCTTTAGATTCCTATGAGTAGGGTCCACGTGAAGTTTATTTGATTTTTGAATTAAGATTTGATCTATTCAAATTAGTTTTAAAATAGGATATCTTGTTAGTTTGTTATGTTTTATCCTTTTAAATAGTTGTTAGATGTAATTTTTCAACTATGAGTTTATGAATTTATCTCATCAGTTTGCAGCATCAGTTTTCTTCTTTTCTTCCAAAAATAGTTTTTTTTTTGTTTATTGGTTAAAAAACCCAACAGGCACTGCGTAGTCGGTGAAACGGCGTCCGTTGGTGCGTAGGTTGGTGAAACGGACGTCCGTTAGGGTGAAAGGACATCTGTTACGATAAAACGGACGTCCTTTATAAGAAAATCGACGTCTGTTACAATGAAACAGATGTCCGTAATGGTGAATCGGAGATCCATTACTAGACATTCTTTGACTAAAAATGATCCTTTTGTGCTCTTGGACTTGGTAGTTTTTCTGGATCACATAAGCAAATTGATTAGATTATACAAGTGATGTTTGTGGTCGTAAATTGCTATTATTGTGTCTCGAATAATATCATTTTTTGTCTTTTATAATTTCTCCGTACTAGTGTAAATCTTGTTCATCTCATAATTCTGCATTGTACTATTTTCTCTCGTCAGAGTTTTGAGAAAAGCAATATTCTAACTTTTAAATTAAATTATGGACGCAGAACAATTTAGTCAAATTTCTTCTTCCACCATCTATTCCTCATTGTTATTCTAATATCTTTTCATTTTTTAAAACCAATGAACCCGTGGAGAAATTGGTAAGCAGTATCATTCACACATGCAGGCACCCCCCACAACTTAGCAACTGTCAAGACCACAAATCTTAGGCAGAAGAGGTAGTAGTACCAAGGGCCAAGGGGGTCTAAGTCTAGTGTAAGAAAATTGACATATTATAATTAAACACAACTTCAAAAACCATCAATTGATTTGTCTTCTGAGTGCAGCCTGCAGTTCAAAGGAAAAGAAAAAGATGGCCATCAACTGGTACAAAAAGACTGATTTCTCAGCAACTGAAACGCATTCCATTGAAGCTTAACTGACATTCCGGAGCCCTCCAAACGCCCAAATCTGTGACAGAAGAAAATGAAATGATGATGCATAAGTCACCTCTACTTAACTAGAATTACTTTCAAGTTTACAGCCGCACATTTTGAGGGGCAAAGGAAGCACCATGATCGTTGACTGGCTCTAAGACATTATTTTTGCCAATTTATGCCTAGAAATTGAATCATAGATGACAAATGTAATGGAAGATTTGATAACAGTGTGACAAAATCACAATTGTGCGCGGAATGCATGCACAATTGTCACTTATCAAGGAAGAAAATTCAACTTGACATGACCAAAAATATGTAATTTACTCTCTTCAATTCACCATATTAGCAACAACTTACAGATTAAAAGAATGCAAGATCTCATATTTCAATCCTTTAATCAATTATCTGATTTATAAATGATTTATTCTAGCTAAAGGTTGAGATTCTTTTCGGAAAACCATTATATAATAATTTTGGAACTTAAAACTTTCCGTTTATTCTTCCTACCCATTAAAAGTGCAGAAAATCAGTTCTAATATTCAATTAAAAAAAAAAGGGAATTTTAAAACTTGGTTTTGTCATGTCTTTAATATACGTCAATGGAAACAACAACTAGAGATCTAAATGCGATCAAACCTTCAAGTTTGTGTCCCAACTTCCTGTACACAAGGCACTTCCATCAGCTGACAACCCCAGACAACTAATCCTGCTTTCGTGTGAGTTCTGCAGAGATCCTAAGTTTAAAACCACCTGAAATAACATAAATAAAGGGGAAAATTTAGTCATCCAATTGATAACAAATATTCCAGCTCCCATAATCTCGTGTCTATCTTTGAAAAACATCTCAGCCAAAAGCTCCATATTTATAAGATATTTGGCACAATGTCTATATATCTTGCTTTAAAAAAACTTGTAAATAAGACTTCACTGGAAGAAAGTTCGTATTATAACTTAAGTTGGTCACATGAGGAAGAGATTAAATTGTATCATAAATTACTACCTTGGCCAATAAAGTGTCCCAAACATAGCAATCACCATTTGTGTATCCAGCAAACATCAGTCTTCCTGATATCGAGAATGCAAGGGAAGTCACATGAGGGGCATCATTATCACCGTGCTGCTGATGGTACACTTGGAGTTGATGGCCAGTCCGTATGTCAAATAACCTACAAGTGCCATCATCTGAGCCAGTTCCAAATCTATTACCATCTGGGAAGAACTTTACAGCATTGACGTCCCCTTCGTGCCCATGAAATGTCCTCACAGCTCGGCTTGCAACACGAGTGTCCCACAATCGAGCAGTTGCGTCACATGAACCAGATACAAACATTTGTGCATTTGATCCATTTATTGAGACACTGAAAAATGCAGAGTATTTGTAGAATAAAAAAATTAATAATTACTCTTGCATCAACATTTAAATAATCCAAAAAGGGGTGAACATAAAAAAAAAGAAGGAAAGTTAAACACCATAAAAATACCATGTCAAGTTACCTAACAGGAATAGTAATAGTACTTATAACAAAAAATGATAATGTTAGACATGGTAAGGGGATTTCTGATGATATGTTTCTAGATTTTCTCGCTTAGTAGAAGAGACTCAGAAAGTTTAATTTTATGTTGGAAAGTCAGCTTGTACTTGAAGTTCTAAATCACTTTGAAATTTATCCCTTCTTTTTTCCCCTTTGAAACATTAAGCTTCTTCTTGATGTATTTTATTCCACGTGGAGTATCTGTCATCCACCTCTGTTTAAGCCTTCTCTTTCTTATATAATTTTTTCCCTATATATTAATTATAGTGGTAGATTATGGCTTGATATTCATCTAGATAATACTGATATAAGAACTAGCAAAGCAACTTTAGTTTATATTTTAACTTAGAAAAGGTATTTAATCAAACAAATAATTTTTAAGAACGTAACTAAGTACAAATGGTTCTAGGTCTGTTTCATAATCACTTATAATACCTCAGAACATCTGCACTGTGTCCTGATTGAAATTCACCTCCAAAAACAGAAGTTCGTAATCCAGTAGTAATATCCCACAAAACACAAGTCTGGTCCCCAGAGCTCGTAATTAGGTGAGTGTCCTCATCTGGAACATATTGGCAGCAAGAAACATAACCCTTATGCCCACTAAGCATTCTTGAAACTGGGAGATCCCCATCCTTCTCAGTGGGAGAGTTCAGATTGAAGATAGAGCAAACACTGTCAAGACCACCACAGGCAACAGACTGACCAGTTGGAGAGAAAGCACAGGTCATGACCCAAGCACAAGGCAGTTTAATGGCATGAGTCTTTTGGCTTGTTAGGGCATTCCACACTATTAACCTACCATCTTGAGAAGCACTAACTATTCGGTTTTTTTCTGAAGCCCAAGCCAGTGAATACACCTAAACATTATTTATCATAGTTAATATTCAATCCCATAACATGATCTAGAATCAGATCTTAGGAAACAACTAATCCATGCAGTCTTACACTTCATACGTTAAAATGACTAAATTTTTAATTGATTGACCCCTGAATCTACGAAACTTTCACACACCGATTAAAATAAAGAGAGAAAATATATACTTTGAATAAATTCTGATATTTCCCATAAATTTAATAGCTTCTATATCCTCAGTGAAAATTGAACCTATCAGCTTTCCCTTCACCTTAAAAACAAAAAAGAAAGTTGACATGAATAGTTAATGGGGGGATGTAGATCTATATCACAACCACCAGCCTAAGTTACATAATTGAAAAACCAAGACTCTCTCTGGCAAGATACATAAAGCTCATCTCATAAGATCATTAAGAATCTTCAAACAGATAGGGTATAGTAAATCAGATAACATGAAGATTACATATTGAAGCGGCGAGAGGACATCCTATTCACTGACCTAAAGTTTTTATGAAATCCATTTTACACCTCTGAACTGAGTTGTGGAACTTGATGGACTTAAGGGCGTGAACAAACAACTTATTATTTAATGTCACAGAGCATGAGGTGGTAAATACTAAATTCAAAAAAGCATCAGTTAATCTAATTGTGAAGGACCAAAGCCATTGCAGTATTTTAAACTCGCCAAAGCCATTGTTGGAAACATCCCAGACCCTGGTCTTAGCTTCTCAGTTGCTTTCATACCAAACGATGATATCTTTATATATCCCCAACTTTGAGGAATTTAAAAAATTAGAACGGATTATGAGAAAATGCTCAAAAGTAGTGAAATTTCAATAGATTGGATACTTCATGCACGCGTACACACGCAGAGACGCGCAGACAATACCCCTACATATAGAAACATATCAAAGAAGAAAGCTTACTTTTCCAGTATGGCCTTGCAAATTTCGACAGCAAACCAGATCCGTCGGTCCGAAGCACACAGGAGTCTTCCCCTGCGACCTTGAATAGGTCGATACTGAAATAAAAAAGCATCACGGAGTTCAATGAGTTCGCAAGTATGGACAGATACACTCAAGGAAAGCAATGGATGAAAACAAAAAATGCATAAAATCACCCTCGACGTCGAGTAAAGAGAGGCGCTTCTGCTTCAATCGTTCTCTGAGATCGGTCACGGTCTCCATGGCAGCCGCATGGCGCTCTTTAAGTTCGGAAACAGACATGATTGAAAAAATTCAATCTAGTAGCGCCATATGCAAATGGAAGTGAGGTAGATTTGAGCTTAAAGAGTGAAGCAAAGACTCGATGGATCGGAATCGAAGTCAGGTCTGCAGAAAATGTTGGCCCTTGGATGGAGTTTCAGAGAAGAGGGACGGCGACCGATTCACGCTCGGCTCGGCTCGGCTCATGGAGGAGAAAGAGAATATCTTTTATGACTGTACGGAGTGGGTCCCACTTTCACAGCCACGGACTTGGTGTAATTCAAAGAAAAACATAATTCCGTTGCCGGGAATCGAAAACAGGCGCCGGACTTGCCGAGATTGCAACGCATAAAACGCGGGTGTGGTCAAAGAGTTGATGTTATAATTAGAGATAAATGTGTGGATTTGGATAGAATTGGAGAGGGTGTCTAAAATCATAATTCCCGTCTTTTGTTTGTTTTATTGGATTCTCGAATTCAGATATTAAAGGTTGCAAGAAGAGGAGTGGGGAGAAAGGCATGAATATGATTTGATTATTCTGGAGATTTCAAAGACTTGCTTTCAATTCCAATTGGTGTTTTGCTGCTTGTAGTGACTTTCAAGTTCGACTCTGGACTACTTTGGAGAGACGTGGGAGAAAAGCAACGCCCCTTTATCTTGCTCGCTTCATTCATCCACCTCCGTAAACACACCCTTCGTAACCTGCATTTGCATTCACACACCCCACCCCTTCAAACTTCCATATTTCCATAAATCTAAACACCTATATTTATCTGCTAAATTCAACCCCTTTTTACCATGTTTCCTATTCAACCACCTGTTTTACCTCTACATCCACAAACTTCAAAACTTTATTCTAAGGTGGTGTAGTTTATAAATGATAAATGTGCAAACCGTAAATTACATTTTCATTTTATTATTCTGTCAAAATTAAAACGAAATAGAAAGAACAAGAGACGCTTACTGGGATTTGTCGATGTGAGCGTCGCTGTTTGCGAGAAGTCGCAGTTCCATGAATTCTTGCCAAAAGATTGGTAGTAGACGTTCATGGCGTAGGCAGCATGTGACATAATCGTGTTTGGTTCGAAACACACACCTCCTGCCTGAATTGGGCTGCAATCGATGGCCTGGCTGCAAGCATAGTCCAGATTCTCCTGAAGTTGAGCGTCCGAGACACCTTCCTTGGGCACGCACCAACCAGTTTTGACAGGTTTCGGCGATGGGGTCACCTGCCCAGCCGGAGTCTACAAAAGCAATGAAAACGCCTCAATTGTCAAATTCTCGGCTGCAATAACCATCAAAAACAGGCAAGAAAATTGCTCCACCTCACTACTTTTGGAAAGACCAACATCGTAAGTCATGGTCAGATCAGGCCTGAACAATCCAAACGCCCGTTCGGAGGCAGGGCCTGGCTTCAAATCCTCATCATAGAGCGCAAATATGTAACTATCCACAGACTTTCCAGGCATCAATGGGGTCCCCACCATTGACCTAAGGTGCGCAATCAAATTGCCATTGTAGGCCCTCCCATTTTCTATGCTGGGTCCAACTTCATTGCTGTCCCCTTTATACGGCCATCCTGTCTCAGCCACCACAATATCAACGTCCTTGAATCCCAGCGAGTTAAGGGCAGATCGAACCGCATCAACCTGCATAAAATAATGGGTCGTGAACAAAATGAACCAAAAAGGTGTAGAACCAGTTTTCCAAAGGACAATAATTGAGGAGGCTACAGTACCAACATTTTCTCCCCGGAGAACGATAAACTACTAGGCCCTGTTTTTCAAATAGATGCACGCATCAAAGTGAATACTTTCTTTTGGTCATCCAGAAACCATTTCGTCAAAAAATAATTGAGATTTTGGAGGGGGTAGATGCAAATAATAATTGCGACTTGTAGCCTGCCTGTTGTGTCCTTTTGTGCACTTGTATGGGTGGATCCTAATTTTTGTATATGTAATCCTTTTGTCCTAGATTTGACAGAGTCAGCAAAGCATGCGATCCTAGTCCTCACCCAACATCATAAACCCAAACAAAACTAAATAAATCAGTGCCCTGATTTTCAAATGTTTTATCAAGCACACAAGAATCTTATACTGCAGAGAGTTGCGCTTCTGAATTCAAGGTGGTAAAGACTTCAGCTTTAGCACTACCCTTTTTCATGGAGAAGATGACATCGTAAGTAAGAACAAGGGATTAATCTTCAAAAAAGAAACCTAATCCCCTAAAAAATCGTTGATTGTATTCTTACAACCTAATCCTCTGCAAAATCATTGTGAAATTGACACGTGGCAATTCAAAGAAAGGTATGCACGTGCTCACCTGAGCGTCGAACATGTTCATGTACTTTATTCCCGTTCCCGAGTCGACTCGTCCTGAGTTTTGCTGAAACAAACAAAATGCGAGTGTTTCGGGCCTCGGATCGCTCTGGTAGGCGAAGAAAGGGTAGGGATTAATGGCTAGTGGCGATCCGTTGTCTCTTTGAAAGGTTAATAAATTTCTCATGGTATCTTGGAAGACGGGGTTGAAAATGCCCGACGAAGGTGGGTCAGACTGAGTCAGAATGGCCATTGAGTGAACTGTCGAGACTCGGACCTTCCCGCCGAGTTTGACAGTGCTAAGAGCGCTTTGCACATTTTGCATGGCCGGAAGAAGCTGAGCAATTAAGGTCTGGTCCATGGAGGTCATTACCTCGTTGCCGACGGTAACGAGGATGATGTTACTGGCGGGGTAGTAAGGAACGACGTTCGAGTTGACCCACTGAGTCGCAGCGTCGGGATTAGAAGCCAAATTAGGTATATCACCGTTGGCGGCGCCGATAACTATTCCGATCCCGGTGTTGGCAAGGGCTCTAATGATATTGGGATCTGTGCCGTACAACCTGATTTTACCGATTGTTGTGGATTGGAGAAGGTTTGCCGTAGTAGCTGGCGGCGGAAGATTGTCAGCCACTTGGCCATAGTTGACGCCGATAAAGGATTGTGACCCTGATAGAGAAACAGAGAGGTCTTAGTCAATTGGTTGGAAATTACGTTCATCCTCTACAATGGCAGAAACTGGACATCTTGTGCAGCAATAGCAGAAAAACACTATCGTATCGCTTCAATCCCAAGAAAATAGAAAGTTGAATTCAGCGAAATTCAACTCATAATTCTAAGCATTAGAGCAGCTTGAATTTCACCACAATTCAACTCAAGAAAACCAAAATTAAAAAGAATTTAAACCGTCGCTCAAGAGAACAATGCGAGGAGCTAACCTGCGAGGGAAAAGGCAGCGATGGCGAGGGAGAGAAACACAGAGACGGTATGCCGTGAAAAGGAAGCCATAGGCTAAAGGAAGCTTAAACTCCCCCACTATTTCTAAGCCGAAAAGAATGAAAGAGACATCGCGTAAAGCTTCTCTGAAAGGGGGAGGGGAAGTGCAAAGCTGGAAAGCAGGCTTTAACGGAAGGAAGAGAGGGAAGGCAGTGTTATTTGTTGCTTCCTTCTCAAACTGCCAAGAAAGTCCAGGTGCAGTCCAGCAAGCTTTTCTTTAATGGCGCTGGATGAGTGGGACCCCTCGACGTGCCTATCACGTTCAAGACCAGGACTAAAACTGGAAGGGCAACTCTTGCCGACCAAGATAAATAGGGAATCTTCATATTGGTTTTGTTTTTTCTACTGTAAATGAATTTGTATTAATTTGAATGTGGAGTTGTAGTATTGTGGAAGCCCCCTTACCATCGTATCAAATTTGACTAATTTAAACTCTGATGTTAAATCAGTCACACGCGCAGCACATTAATGCTTTGTTAGTTTTTGTAGAAATGAGATGCAGTTGGAGGATGCATGGGTCGTCTTGGAGAATTAAGTTGCAAATGTCAAATTTTCCAATGTAAAATTTGATCAGCATCTGTGAGTAGATTCAAATCAAGAATAACAAGCATTTCACTGCAAGGGAACACTCCAAAAAACACAGTACGGAAACACACACACCACACATAACCATCAAAACCATAGCCGAGAAACCAATCGTGTTATCCAAACACATATCCAGGTGAGAGTACAATTCTCCAAATTCCAATTAGTCTAATAAAAATTCAAAAATATAAGAATTCACATGAGAAGTTAACGAGAGAGTTCGATGTGGCCATACATGGTTCAATTGTAACATTTTATATATATATGTACCTATCTTCCATGATGTCAGCCATTACCTCCGGGCATGAAGACTCCTACAAAAGAAAAATATTGTATCATTAATACTTAAAGATACAAAACCATACCCGTTCTAACACGATAGAGAAGAAATGTAATTTATTCATACTTAATCCAAAGGAAGAAGTATCTTTATCTAAATATAGTGTTATCACTTTTCCTATACACCCACTCACTTTTATTTTAATTCGTTATTCTATTCCAACATACTTCCGTGGTGTTTTAGGATATTAATTTTGTACATTTATTTCATTATTTTATTCATTTGTTATTTTATTCCTACGTATTCTTATTCTACATATTTCGATTTAAGAGATTAATTTTGTAAATTTTGAAAATTTATAAATTTTTCGTAAATTTATTAGTATATTTATTTATTATATCTTCATATATTTTATTTAAACTAACTAATTAAACGAGAGAAGTAAATTTCATTTAACCGTTTCTATTAACCAGTTAATTTAAACTAAGAATACAATTTAAATAATTTTACTTACAGTCAGAAGAGCATTTCCTGATGAGTCTTGTATTATCAACAGTCTACATAACCGAGTTTGACTTGGTTATGCTCTGATACCAACTATAACGCCCCGCATTTTCAAAACCTTTTATTTCTTTATATTTTCAGTCATAAAAATTTTTCGTTTTCTTTTTTCTTAAAATGTGTTCAATAAAAACATATCAGAGTAAATTAACGGAATAATTTCATAACATTACTTAATAAAAAGACCATTTATATTACAAAAGCGTTTAAAAAGTTCACAGTCCATTATATTACAAAACATTACCGAAATAAAATCATTATTTAAAACAACCCGATTATTTATTTGAGCCATAACCTTCAGGTCGAATCCGGTTGATAACTCAAGACCTCAACTGGCAATGCTTCCTCCTCCGCATTGATATCAATATAATCATCTGCATCACGGGTAAGAAAATGAGTCTAATGCTCAGAAAGAAATAGAATGTATGCTTATGTTCATGCTTATGCAGTCATTATCTAGAAATGAACCTATCTTTTCTTCTTTTCATCATTTCCTTTTTCCTTTCCTTTACATTTTCTTTCTTTATCAGAGATAGGATACATCTGTTGGTATGACTTAACCAACTCCATACTCTACATGAGCTGGATGTTTCCATCAGGGGTGTCACCACTACTGTCACCTAATCTCTGTTCGACGTTTGAGGACTAAGAGCAGGGATACATCTGTTGGTCTTGTGGTTTAACCAACTCCACACTCTACATGAGCTGGAGTTTTCCATCAGGGGTGTCACCACTAAGCACCGTCACCCTCTCTCTTGAACCCTCACACGTCCCTTTTTCATTTATTCATTCATTTTTATTATCATGTCATGCATATGTCACATTTTCATAAGCCTTATCATGATGCATGAATGTCAGTTTATATACAATTCATAGCAGTCCAAAATATCTTAACGAAATTAAAGCAGTCAACTATAATCCATGCTTACACTCAAACTATTCATATATTTTCACAAATAGTAGTTTACAGTTTATTTAGCAGAGAACGATTCACATATTGATTAACAGAGGCAATTGATACGTTATTAATAAAAAACAAGTAAAATATGACTTTAACCCAACCTCTCATTATTTATTATAATACGGTTAACACACAATTCATAGGTTGTTTTTATCTATTCCAACTAACAAAACTAAATTCAATTATTATCAAATCCACTCTTTGCCAAATTCACACTTCATCGCAGGAGGAACAATTCACAGAGATCATCAAGGATGCTAGTAAGTTCTTATCCTTCACTTGAATGCATATAATTTAGATTCTCCATCTAATTTAACAGGTAGTAATTTGGAATAACAGATTATTATCAAAGTAATTCTTCATGATTTAATGCTCTGCGGTTTACCAATGATTCACAAATATTCCCAAGTTCTCCATCTTATAATAATTAGCAGGAAACCCAAGATTATCAAACAATCCAGAGAGATGTACCAACAATTCCTAAGTTCTCCCTACATATGAATCAACAACTCTCCATCATACTATAATTACAGAAGCTAAATCCAAACAGAGCAACACTTCTTGGAAAGATATTCCACCAACAGACAACATTTAACTAAACAATGACAGTGACTAATTTTCTTCTAGCAAGCGCATATTACAACAATTATAGTTATCTATGTATATAACATATTTTGATCGACGATCGTGGGCCTGTTTTGTAAAATGATAAAGAGTTTTCGATTTAAAATCCATGTACGGTAAAAGAAAAACATGACATTGTTTTCTAAAGATGAGAAAGACATGTTTCACATGCTATGCATCTAGTTTAGATATCCTTTCTGAGTTAGTCACTTACCCCAAACGACCCATTCTCATTCCAAATAAAGGCAAGAGTGGCTAAAGGATATAGAGTTGGAGATTTCTTTCCCTATTTATTTTCTAAGTGTTTAGACTTATTTTCGTGGTGATTATAAATTCTATGGTTTGTATAACTTAATTCTGTTAGTTGGATCTGTTGCATAATATTTGGATTATTTATTTTTATGCACCACTATCTCGTGATCACTATACGGACCTAGACACATAACTTTTGGGCCGTGCTAAATTACAAAAGTCTTCTGCTAAAATTTATTCCTTAGACTGGGTGATCAGGTTCTCTAAGAGGATCGAGTTGCCTGACCTGACAATTCTGTTAGACCAGCCTCCGGGTCATGACAAAGGGTATTTCCATTGAAGATCAAAGATAAACATAATAATAAATTCCATATATATTCAAATGATAAACAACTTATAATCAAGTTAATTCAATCATCATCAAAACAATTAAGTCTAATGTCTATTAGGTTAACATTTTGAACATCCATTATCCAAGTATCATTTATCCTTCATGGAGAGTCTCCAATCTACAAACAAAAATTAGTTCAGTTTCTTAGATATCCAAATCTTTTTGGGTCCTTAATAGTTAGTCTTGGTTCCTTTAGGAACTTATATCAATTTAAAAGTTATCTTTCTATCATTCGATTTCAATGGACAAGAAAAAGATTTACGACCTAGTGTATTACATGCATGTCAAGTAAATGGACCAACGAAGAAATTCTTAAAAGTCTTTTTCTTTTGAAATGATTGATATCCTAAATCGACTTTATCAAAAGTAACTCTTTGTTTTCCTAATAACATGTTTAAATATTTACTTCCATTAGTAAATTTAAGAACAATAGTATTCATGTCATCATTTTTAACTTTCAAATCGCTTTCAAATAATTGAACAATACTAGCGTACTTTTTCACTAGATTTATGTTTTCCTTCTTCAAGGATTTGTATTAAGATTTAAGCATGTTAAATTGTTCAAATAGTTCATCAAAAACATCCATCAAATCATTATTATCTAAATCATTAAAGAAGTCATGTACCTCATTCTCCTTAGCCATAAAGCACATATTTGCCACCTCTTCATCCTCGGAGGATGAATCTTCTTCATTATCATCCCACGTGGCCATCATTGCCTTCTTCTTGAAGGTTTTTGGTGCCTTCTTAGTTTGTGGGCAGTCAGCTTTGAAATGTTCTGGCTTGCAACATTCAAAGCAGGTTGATTCCTTTTCTTTTTTATTTCGATCTCCCTTTGTAACCTCCTTTCCTTATAACCTTTTTTGTTGAAGAAATTTATTAAATCTTCTTGAAATAAAAGCAATCGACTCATCATCTTCTTCCTTTTTAGATTTCGCTTAGTTGCTCGATGAGGCTTTAAAAATGATATCCTTCTTCTTGGAGACTTTCATTTCCTTTTGTTTTTCTCCCTCATTTGCCTTCTTGGTAATCCTATGTGTCATGAGAGAGCCAATGAACTCTTCCTTCTTCAAAATTAAGCTTGATTACTCAAATAATCAAGCTTTTTACTTTTACTTTAGACTTTAAAACAAATTAATAATTATCTTACTCAAATATTATATTTTCTTTTTCCTAAAGATGTTACAGCTAATATACAAGCAAAAAAAAGTACAACAAATAAAGGAGTAGGTGAGATGGAGATGCAAATAATTTGTTAACACGATTAATCTAACTTTGCCTATATCTGCGTTTCAAGGTTCCCCCTTGAAGACTTCTTTCCACAATAACCTTCTCAGTTACAATCTATTGTTCTTTCAGGCGTCAATCTTACCTTACAATGACTATTATGGGGCGTCACTATTCAAGTGTATCACAAGTAGAATATATAAAAGTTTTTGAACAATGAACACCAAGCTCAAATGCCTACACTCTTGCAAGAATATAATCTCATGTTGAGGAATGAGGGAGTTAGGCTAAGCACTCTAAAATTGAAGAGAAATTTTGAAAATCAAATCGGTAGCACTTTGGTATGATTTCTCTTCTTGTACCTTCAAATTTGAAACTGCCTCTATTTATAGTTTTCTTCAAAGATCCCAAGCAACAGGCGTCCACAAGAAGCTTGTAGGAGTCCATTATATATTTGTTAAAGACTCGTTAGAGACAACAAAATAGGCAATGGACTTCCCCAGCTTAAGTTGTAGGCTACCACAGCAGGCGTCTGCACTTGGATCCAGTCATCCGTAGAAGTGTTAATTTAAAGCTTCAATGTTTGTTCCGGATATCCACGTCTCATGTCCGGATGTTCGCGTCTCATGTCCGGATGTCTACGATTTGAAATATTTCCTTGTCCAAGCATTCACATATGAAAGCTTCGCTCTGGTCTGGACGACCACAACTAAACATTTTCTGTGGTTCAGGCGTCTGCATGTTAAAACACCGCTCTAGTCTAGACGATTGCGAGTGCCATTTATTTCTCAAATTTTTTCTGGGTTTCCGCATGTTTAACTCTGGACGTTCACATTGAGTGATCTTCCCCACTCTAACCTTCTTAATTTGATCTTTCTCAATTGGAGTCATATATCATAAATTTGTCCTCTTCTGCATAGACTCAATAACCATATTAAAACAATTAAATACTTATTTTCAATATAATAACTGAAAATATTATAATCAAATAAACGCAATCATCATCAAAACAACATCATCTACCTAGCATATGAGTCAAATACATTCAATCCACATGTTAGCCAATATGTCACACCTTTGTGATAATTCTACACACATGAGATGTACACCTAAAACAAGCATAAAAGACACATAAAGTAATGACATTCTAATTACTATATGGCAATTATACCACGTGATCATGAATTATACGCCTAATACGTCATCTATTTATTTCTAATATATCACATTTAGGAATATATATAATAGTGTACCAACTCCAGGACCCTACTTCTTGGGTGTTGCAGCCTCAACTACAAAACAACCAGTGTTGTGGCCACAAGCCCTTAGCACTGCAACTTCAATTTCATATCACATTTTTAACTTAGACCTCAAACTTGGTGCTGCAGCCTCATACTCTAGGCACTGTGTTAGAATCCGGGCTTGTCCAGGACGTGTTGTCCATGGCCGCCCCTACTGCTTAGTTAGATTTATTTCCATTTATAGTAATTTACTTGTATTTCTTTTATTTCCATTTTAGGCAAAGTGACTCCTCGCCACTATAGCATGTTCACTCCTACCATAGTGGAGATGGTCCAGAATGCTCTTTAGGGGGAGAGGCATGACTGCACGTAGACCCCCCTACCCAATGTAATTTGCTAGCAATCAATGAAAAAGCTTTTTGCATTCAAACTATTCTCTTTATACTCAATGACGCTTTCGATAAATCTCGCTCGCTGCTCGCTTGCTCGTTAGACACTCAAGCTTGTTCTAACGTCGCGGGCCACCGGTGCCGTTGGCACACTTAGTAGGCTGACTCGTTGTTCCCCCTAACAACGAGTGCCGCACGGCCCTCCTGAAAAGTCTCTCAAAAGTAGGACCGTGACACACTGCGAAGCTGAAAACAGAATACTATATTTGACAATCTGAGGCTTGACAAGCCTAATGCCCTAGCACCAATCGAATAATGATCTTCACAACCTCAACAGATTGCTTGGGGCTGCGACCATGGCTGATAGTGAGCCTAAAACTTTTAATCCCCCTATATTTATATTCTATTCAACTCAATCAATTTTATCATTTAGACCCATATATGACATCTTAAAATGATAAATTTGGGCTATCATATCCAAAACCAATAAATATACTTCTTAAATTTCACATAAGTCTCCAATAAGAATCTCTTGAACTTTTTGTTGATTTTATACTGTTTAGGAAGCTCTTGGAGCGTAGAATACTTCTTTGTTTTTTGTTTGCAAGGGTTAACTCCCCCACAATCTTCTCCTTTTTCTTCGACTTCCCCCTTCCGTTTCTTTCCCTTTTTCTTCCCTCTCTTCGAAAGGCCATTCTCCTTCCATTTTGATTTCATCCATTGAATTCGAATATTTTTGTCCATTTTTTCCGCTTGAAAATGAAAATGACCATTTTATGTTTATCTCAATTAATCTTGATTAATTTTAACATGTTTAGATCATGTCACATAGAGTTTACTTGTCCAGCTTTATGCTCAATTCAAACTGTAGACTTTCGACCTTGTACAGTTGGAGATCACATTTTTGCTCAAGGTGTTAATTTTATATTTGACTATCAATCTCCTCACATATCCAATTAGCATGATTCTTTAGCAAACTTGTAACTTAATTTGTCTGCTTTATGTGTTAGTTTGGTTTGCAATATTCATATAGCAATCCCTATATCCCATTTCCAGACCATTCATCAACACATAAACCTCCAATCACAACTACTACATAGTGATTAACCATTCTTAATTAATTATACTAAGCATACCCTTATATTCCCTTAGATTAATTATCCAATTTGATTCTTCAAATCATTTTATTAATCTAATATATATGAAATACTCACTTGATCAATCTATTCATGTATATTTATTACTTCAAATCACATTATTATAGTCCTAATGTGATTAACATGCATACTTCAATCTCAGACCATTACTTCCTCCACTTCTCATTTTCCGTTATGGCCACATTCAAAAATATTTAATTACTATCGATGAATTTTACCGAAAGGAGGAGAAGGAAAACAAGAAGAGTTAGACAGAAGTACGAAGATTAGAGGAAAGATTTGTTAAATATGTTTATTAGGACCATTAATAATAACACTTGTAACTATCTACAATAGTCTTACATTGCTACAAAATAACAAGCCACTCTAAAAACTAGAAACAATATGTAACTATTGTGTAACGAACCACGATCTTAATATAAGATCATGCTGTTGAGAAAAAGAACCCAAAAAATACATAGCGGAATAAAATATATTTTTATCTCTTTGTGCAATCAAATAGGTAAAACAAACCAACAAAAATAACGATACCACAATACCAATTTTTAGTGTGGAAAACCCTCAAAAGTGTGAGTAAAAAATTACGGGATCCGTATGCCACTTAATTGAACCTTCTACTATAACAGAAATAATGGGTATACCAAAGTTCTCTCTAGCTCAACAAACTAGAGGCATGCAATATTCATCAAGACCAAAACAACAACATTGGAAGATAACAAAACATAATAGAAGATAAACATAGGGTTACCAAACTGCAGTCCTGTTTTTACCCCAATAGACCGCCTTAGAAAAATCAGACGACAATTCTACCGTTCAGAATATACCCCTTGATGTCGTGAACCTACAGTTCAAATGTCACAACGATCCATCGGTAGAAACTAAAGAAAATTGAATTTGTTTCTAGTTGCACCTGAAAAATCCAAAAAATTTTTCTCTTTCCTCTCATTTTTTTTTTTGTTATTACTCTAAAGTTTCCTCAGCCTAAAAAATATGAGCTGAACCCAACACATGCACTATTGAGTAACTTCTCACATCGTGCAACTATCATCCAACTACTCACTATCTATGTAACTTCTCGCTATCTACAATTACAATTGCTCTCCGCTTAGGATAGGTTAATCTTGTGATGGCCCATGTATGTGTTGCGAGGGAATCGTATAGACTCATCCTATTTGTTTAGCACCATTAAATTGGTGAAACATATCTAAAGTCCATGACAGGGCTATGCATTGCTTTTGCAACCAGGGTCCATGACCGGCTCCCACACTACTTGACATGATAATTTGATAGAGATGAGAAATGGGGAAGATATAGAGAAATTGAAAGATCAGAAGAATGATTCTGTCAAATGTTTTTTGCATTATAACGATTGACGACAACATTTACAATAGCCTTAAATTGCTAAAAGCTAAAGTACCTTCAATTTACCCAACGTGACCAAAATTCTTTTTACCATTATTACTTCAAAGTTAACTTCAATTTACCCATGGTAGAGTTTCCAGGACATCTAAAACTGCTAATGCAAAAAGAAATGATCAGATTAGATATAGTGGTACAAAGTGTAACCATAAAAGATTCACATAAATGGTATTTTCCAATATATTGACCCCACACACCTCTCTACCAACTTAAGACCCCCATCACTATATTGGAGATTTCTGTGCTACCCAACAATTACAAACCACTTTTTGGCATTGTAATCAAAATGAGTATCAATGATCAAACGGTTCATCACATGATTATTTAAGACGTTACTCATTTTATATATCTAGACTCCGTGGCCTTGGACACTCGTACAAAAAGTCTTGATAGGATGCAAAAAAATTGATAGCAAGTAAAACCTACACAATCAATTCCATTTTCCAGTTCCGGAAGCAAGCATCATTAATCTCAGTCCACCAAAGTAAAAAACAGACGTCAAACTAATGCGCTAAAAACACTCAGAAATTTAAATTTATCAATAACACGCAACACAATCAATTGCATTAGAACATAACCTGTTCATGTTTGAAAGCCAACGTTTAGTGCCAAGTTGAATAACTCAATCACTGGTCTAAGGAGATGCGGAGAACAAACATTTTTCAATCATGTAAAATAACGAGTTCAAATTTTCATTACATCACAAGTAAATGTACAAACGCAAACATCACAACAGAAACCCGCAAAACCTTGTCAACTGTCAAGGGAACTCACATGCATCGTGCATGATTAATCATGGGAAAACCATCACGGCTGTAATATACTATGTACTAACCACAATTAAATTGAAGAAAATAAAATAAAAAGCCACATCTCAGCAAAAACAAAACAATTTATAATCGCGCTGCTCAGTTGCTAGTTTGAAGTCATCAAAATTACCAGATACGTCTGAATCAGCCTCCTGAGTGCGAGACTGGGGTGGTTTCAAAGTGGCCATCTTTGAATATATGAATGAATTGTTGTGGTAGAGCATGTTCCCCCTGTTCAAGAAAACAGTACATGTTACCCATACAAGTGAAGAATGATCCCAACGTTTCACTTGCTCCAAAACATAATTAGCTCCTATTAATTTTCTAAAACTAAAAATAAATAAATTATCAGATAATAAATAAATTAATCAATCAAGAAAATAGTTCTTCTAAACTCAGTATCAACGACGTTACATTAAGTAGGGCAAGTGACTATTTTCAACAGTAGGCTAACATGCTCATAGTATTTGACAGTTGATCACAAGCAAACCTATTAAATGTCTTAATAGAATAGGGCCCACAGAGAAGCTTACTTTTTCAGCAACCTTTATCAAAAAGCTTATGAGTGTGAGCCAGTGCTACTAAAGTTACTTTTTTTGCAACTTTTATGTAAAAGCTAACACAGTGATTAGTTTCAGCATGACGATGAAATCCCTTAGCCATTTTAGCACTTGTTCACACTCCTCAGAAATGAAAAATTACTTGTCATATCAAGTCTCCAGACTACCTGACGGTAAACTCACCCTAGTTACTTAAACCAACATGGCAGAGCATCAAAAAGTTTTTCCGTGATGACAGTTATGTCAAATAGCAGACTTTAAATTTTGTCTACATAAATTTTCAAAGCTATAGATCAAAGGAGGCAGAGTAATATGCGAGAAATGAAAATAAGTGGTTTTCGCCACAGCTTCTAAATAATAATGGAAGAACCTTTACCTTGTCTCCAATTTTATATATTCATTAAGAATAAGAAAAAAGACGTCAAAAGATTGCATTATTAAAACATGGCATCCCCTCCAAGCCTACTGTCAGTTTTTGAGATTTCAAATCAAAAAATCTAAACAAGAAAAATGAAAAGGGGAAGTACCCAATCATCATCGGGCCCAGCACCGGGTACCAAAACATTGATCTCACTAGACTTAGCAGTTGTTATAGATGCTCCCAAAGAGTCCTTACTCAAATATAACTGGCACCCCGTAGTATTATCAACTGCAATTGTTGGAGCTGAGCCCTTCAATAACCCGAAAAAAGTGAATACAATTGTGATCGATCCATAATTTGAAAACTCGAACAATATCTAGAATGAATGAGTCGATTACTACTTGTGCTCCACAGATTCCTAGCTTCATAAATAATAAATCAGATATATGAAGCATATAAAAATTGCTTTTAAAATACTAAATTAGATACATGAAGCATATAAAGACTTAGAAACCTTACGTTATCTATTCACCACATATGGTACATAATATTTTAAGATAACATGTACCTGGCATTGCACCTCAATTCCATTGCAGTTTACAATCTCACAAGCAGCCACAACATCCTGTAATCTCCAAATAAAGAGATAAATTAGTATCTTTCTATAATACAGCTTGTCTTAATAAAGAAATAACTATTAAACTGCTGTGTCATACTCACCATAAATACAATTCCCACTTTAGTGCATTTATCAACAGTTATATTGTTGACTTTTCCTGCATGAGTTAAAATAAAATAACTTCGTCAAAATTTCAAAAAAAAGTATCAGCAGCTCATCAATAATTTACAGACAATAAAATTTCACGCATAAGTAAAATTAGTGGAAAAAATAATATTCATGCTTATGGGTGGTGAGAATTTGTTTTGATGGATGGAAAGGAAGAATAATTGGATAAATTAAATTACCTTGAATCTGTAGGACAGAATCTTTGCATCCAAAAATATAGGCTGATTGTTTTGCGTCACAATCATCAATGACCAAGTTTTTCTTTCCAATTTGGTTCTCAACAACCCACCTACCATTTTACAAAATGGTAAAAGCACATATCTTCATAAACTCCTTACAACTGACAAGAGTCCTAAGCTGCAAAACTGGTAAATAAACTTACTTACGACCCATTTGAAGCTCCAATTTTGGAGGGCCCGATTTGGAAAAGGAAGGTGAGCTTGTACGTCCTTTCTCACTAGCACCAACAATTCCAGTTCTATCTTCACGGTTTTTTGTCTTCATATCATCCGTGACTTTCCTCAAGCCTAAAGAAATAAATGTATTTGGTTAATATAACTGTAAAAGGGAAAACAACAATCATAAAACAATTTGCTAGAAAAGATACCAGAAGTTACTGGCTTTCCGGAGCTAATCTCTTGAAAAACAGCAGCCATCCCTTCCTTAGGTCTAGATGATGAAGGTTGAGATGGTTCCGAGCTAAAGAGTGAAGCTGGAGGAGGAGGTGGAGGGGCAGGAGCAACTGGTGCAGGAGCTTTAATTGAAGTAATGGTTTTTTTCCCAGATAGACTCCACACTGGCCCCAATGGATAAAAACTCTTGACATAATCCCTCAGACCAGGGACGTAGAGTTCCTTCAGTGCTTTGGCCCACTCTACATGATTTGGATCTTTATTTCGGTACTCTACAAGAACCTGCACATAAAAAGTACACTGCCATATTGATACAGAAGCCTACCTCATGAAAAAACATGAACTGAAATAGAGGAAACATACAATGACGATGAGAAACACAATAAGTAGGAGAGGAAAAAAAAGCAAAGTATCATCTTGTTTTATTGTAAATCCCTATTCATTTATGCTTAATCTAAGCCAATATCGTCCAAATCATATAAAGTGTGGCTTGTACAACTTTCAAATAAACCTCCACTTGAGCTCTTACCCCAGTTTCTAATTTCTCATCTCTTCTAACTGATACTCTAAAAAAAAGTTTCAACCAACAGATGCAACTAATATTTTTAGAAACTATCTGATATACCTTGTTGTTATAAAATTCGGCCATTTGCCAACTTTCTTCAACGTGGGCTATGGGCATGCTCATACCTAAAAAAATAAAGATAAATTAGAGAAAGTACTTAAAACCTTCATGTACCAAAAATCAATTACACATTTTCCTTACCACAATCTTTGCCTGTAAATGCAATCCATGCTAAAGCTGAAAGACTGTCAGCAGCAGTCTTCAAATGGTTGAAAAAATCAGACCTTCTTCCTTCTGTAAGTGCATTTGCTTTGAGGATCACATCATTCAATGGTTTAAGAAATTCGCCCAATCCTGCGGTATCAGGTTTCTGTACAATAATGCAAATTCACTTAACACCCAAGCTATTATATTCACAAGCAAAGAAACTGTAAAAGAAAGACTTAAAATTAGGCTAGCATATGATAACTAGGACTTCTGTTCTGTATCTAATTTCCATCTTTATCATCATTCTTGGTGTTCAGGTAATCTATCAGATAGTTCATCGCTATATGAACTAATAAAGTGACTAAAAAATTTTGGCTTAGAATTTTATTCTCAGGAGATAGAGAGTGGGACAAGATAAACTGTGCAGAAGCAGAATTCATGAACCCAATACTATTTAATGAAGAAAAACACTAATGATTAGAAATTGGTAAGCAACGAGAAAGAATCTTCCACTTTTCAAACAGATCACTAGCAAATCAAACACCTTGTTGAGTAGATCCATATAGTACGTTTTGAATGTACATAATCCAGCTCTAACTGCGATACATTTCTCAACATAATTGAATTATAGTCAATCCCTAAGTTTCCAGTGATTTACAATCATTGGACATATTATTGCAGGTGTTAGAAAACAACGGTTGGCAGCAGCCAAATACGAAACGATAATTGTTATTAATTTCTGAGCAAAAGACTAAATCATGGAATGACATTTGGACGTTGCTATCCCTTGAGCTCAGAACACAAAACCAAAAATAAAAAACACAAATCCAAAAATCGAAAGCAACCTACCTGAGTTTGCTTGACCTTCATGAGAAGCTTTTTCTGGATAGAAAATGCTTCTTTCACAATCTCTGTCACTTGAAGCACCTGTCCTCCAATCTTCTCCGCAGCACTACAAACCCTACCGATACACAGTGCAGTCAGATCGTCAAAAGACACAATAGACGGATCGGAAACCGCCAAATCTCCACCATCGTCCACAGAACCACCGGCTCGAAACCCCACGGAAAGAGCCTCAAGCCTCGTCACCGCCGATTCCAATCTCTGAATCAGCTTCTCCTCCATAGCTTTCTCTCACTCTCTCTCCCCCTCTCTAAAAGCGCGGATGAGATCTGGAGAAGATGATTCTCAACTCTGCTTTTTTTTTTTTTCTTTTTTCCAACGCCTAAAGGCGAAATGAGGAGAACGATTTGGCGCGGAGAAGGAGGGACTAAGGTTGGGTAAGGCAAAAGAAAAATCAGGGGAATTTATGACTACACGTGTCAGATAACGAGGGAATTTCGGATCTTCTTCCGTTGTTGAACATCTGTAAGCCTCCTTGTAATTAATTTTCAACATTGTTATTTCGGTATTTATCGAAACAAATCTGGGATATCGGAATAGATCAATCTTATACTAATTTTGTTAACAAAAAAATCTTGAATTATCCAAAATAAATATTGCAAACTTTGTAATTATTTTTTGTTAAAAAATGTGTCCCGACCACTTATGTCAATTCATAGACGTCTGTGTATACGCCTTTATATAAAAGTGGATAACCGCAATCAAAGAGAGATCGTTTGTCCACCGATAAGATATAAGTTCTGGACGATCGTACTTATATAATGAAAGTCTGCGTCTTCGCCTTTACATAAAACAGATGATCGAACATTAAGAGCGGAAGTCCGCTCTCTTAAATATTTGACTTCTAGACAACCATACTTAAATATCAAATGTATGAGTAATTACTCTAAAGAAAAATAGCCGATCACATGCAAAAGCGGACGACCAAGCTTTCAAATATATTGCATAATGAAAGAAGTCATTTTTCCATGAACCTTAAATCATCTGTGGACCTAAATCCCTAAACACCATCCAAGCACTAGTCTCACTTTTTCGGCCTTCAAATCATTTTCTCTTGGCAAATGAGTAACAGAAATCAAAGTGTTTGAGTGTTGCAAACCAAATTGCGTCAAGAAGAGGTAAGTTCTGTTAAAAATTATTTGTAGCAACTTAATATGCAACTTATTATATAGTGTAATTGGTGTGTGAATACTTTATTTTTCAGACATAGAAGAAACCAACGATCAAGAATCCATTAACTACAGAATGAATGTGGAGCCTATTTTGGCATTTCAGGCCGATGAGCTTCGTGCGTTCGATCATGAAGCTGCTATAGAGGTGCATTCAATCTCAGCATCTCTATATGATGAACTTCATTCTTTATGCGATTCTGAAGGCCTCAACTGAAATGTTCTTTCCCAAATCTTTGAAGAATGGGTATAGGATAAAGTTCAACAAAAGTGAATCTTATTGGTTGACACCCGTGTGTTAGGAAGAAAAAAATTGGTAGATTCACACTTCAAAAATGCAAGGTGAACTTATGTGTCAAATAAAGAGTTAAAATGATGTTCACAATTGTTCACGAAAGATAGAAAACTGTCATGCCTCTTCTAAAGGGGTGGTAAACCAATACTTAGACATGTTCAAAAGTCAGACCAACTGAGACATTACTTCCATCATTGAGATAGTTATGAAGGATTTTTAATGTCAACATTACACTTCATGTTGCTAAAAAGGCAAGGAATGAAGCTAGAAAACTGAATGAATAGGATGACAATAAACAAAATAAGTAACTCTAGTCAGACAAAAAGAAGATTCAGCGGTCTAATCATGACAACACATTGGTTGTTGGTGTAGATAGGTATGATCTTACGCTATATTATATATTTAAAAAGATGTACATGTGTTTGACTGCGTGCAAGAAATGTCTGTTGGAGTGTGGTAGACCTATCATTTTCTTCGATGGTTGTCACTTGAAGGGCTCGTGTCCAGGCTAGTTGCTCACGGATGGTTGTCACTTGAAGGGCTCATATCCACTTGCTATAGCAGTGGTTGAAACAGAATGCAGATGACTCTTGGTCTTAATTTTTGCAATTGTTTCTTATGGATATAGACAATGTTTCAGGTAGAGGATGTACATTTGTTTCAGATCGACAAAAGATATGATGCATTGTCTTTCTAATGTCTGTTTATGTCATGTGTTGTAAGGGAACATTTTTCTTATCATGCCTATTTATTTTTATAAAGGTTGGTGTCTGTTATCGAAGAGTTTGCACCATCAGCCAAACATTGTTTTTTGCTTAAGACAATTGTATGTTAATTTCAAAAAAAAATTTCAAGGTAAGTTGTAATGCCCTTGAGCGTTAAAGACATTTTCGTTACATTTTCTTCTTTTTAAAAAAAAAAAAATACATTGTGTTCATAATAAATCTACAGAATAAAAACCTTTGCAATGAAAGACTGTAAAATTAAAAGCAATTTACATAATGAAGTTCAACAAAACCGAAAGTCTCAATATCTGTAAGCAAAACTAAGTATAAAGGAAATTCGTTAAAACAATCCATTCAGAAAACTTATGTAATACCCCAATAATAATTTCCCCATATATGCGATGTAATTAAATTTTGGAATAATTAAGATATTACGTTGCGTGACGGTACATATTAATTTGTGACGTGTATATATGGAATAAATATTGAGGAATAACTAAAGTATGAAAAATTGGTGAATAAAATGTGTAGTGGAGATTTCGGACGCAGTGGATAAATGGTGTAATAGAGATTTTGGACACACGTGGACTAGAGGTCGCATCCGAAAATGCATTGCACGTCGTCCCCGAGTTTTGGGACGACACAGAACGAGACTCCGCTTCCAAAATCCTCCTTTGCCTGTAAGCACGAGTTTTCAGATGAACCCGGTCGATGGCAGATGATAGCGATCACAGAGAAATTGAATCGTCTAGTTTTTTGACAGTTTCGGATGCATGCGAACGAAGGCGAGGATGACTTCCTTCGTCCAAAAATGCAAATCTGACAGGAAAAATGGGGATTTTGGACTAACGCGGACGAGGCCAGGACACATTCCCTCGTCCGAAATGTCCCAGTTCTGCGATAAAATAGTCATTAATTTCCCACTAAAACGACACGGTAGACAACTCCCCCACGCCGAAGCACGCCTCCCCCTCTCGGTTGGTGAACGGACACCACGTCTCCAGGTAAGCTTCATGCTATAAGCTGTCTAGTTGTGTCTCCCCTGCATTTTTGTCTGAGTGTGCGAGAGAGGAAATTCCCTAGAGACTTCGTGTGTTCTGTGAGTCCAAGTGGTGAGCAGTGTGAAATTGTGAGGTGATACGTGAGTGAGTGTGAAGTTCAGTAAGCTAAAGAATGCAAAGGTTGAGCTAGGTTGCTACTGCTTTTCTATCCTTATAGAGTTTCTCCAACAATTAGCACACTAAAATAAGGATTTGGTATAGTCATGGCCAGTGGAAGCCCTATCCACAAGTAGTGTCTATTTGCTTTCTCTGTTTTATGTTTCATATTTTCATTTCCTACAATCAATGTTTAGCCTGATAGAGAAATGATATTGCTACTGCTTAGGTTCTAGTTTCTGATGTTAGCTCTATGACACGAACTTATGAACTGATGAACTGAAGGTTATGTGATGGCACGTTACATATGAATAAGTTGTTAACTACTTCATGGATAGTAAATCTGATCTGTTAGATGTGCGGAATATCAAATTGCTTGCTAGTATAGTAGACCCAATTGATAAAATGATAGAGTCCAGGACTCTAATTCTCCACAATCGGGTTTGGATAATCGGAGGAAACACTAAACCCAAGCTCCAGAATTAAAACAGAGAGATCTCGACTTGCAGATGATGGATTAAGATTAAATTCATAGATTATGTAGCCAATAACCCTGTCACGACCCTGAGGGGGGCCGGACAGAAACGCCGGGCCAAACGATCCGATCTTCGTAGAAGACCCGATCGCCCAACCCAAAGCTAGTTGAAATTAGCAGAAGACTTGTAAAAATTATCTAGCCGCAACCCATAAGTGATGGGTCACGGTCCAAGTAGTGATTGCAAAAGTTAAATTAATAATAATTGCAGAATAATAAACTTAATTGTCCAAACAAACTGTGCATCCATGTCCATACATCTAGAATCCTAAACCATAAAATGTTACAGAAACCATTTGTTCTTACCAGCGAAAAATATAATTAAGCTTAAGGAAACAATACAAGTCTGCTGCATACCAAAGTTACTCCACAAGTCTAATGTGTCCACGCTCTAAGTATTCCTATCTCTACCTGGGAAACATATAGTCGAAGGGGTGAGTGACTAGCTCAGTAAGAAACTTATACTCACCGCCAAGCACGTGAGAAAACTTGTTTTTCCTTTTCTTTGTCAAAACTCTGATTCATTTTAGGGGCTATGCATTTTCATCAAAACGTTTTCAAATTCACTTACATCCTTTTTAAGGAAAACCAGACTCGAAGGGCCCCGACGAGATATCATAGAAAACACCGCTGCATACATAGACACTTATACTCAAAATTACTCTCGTCAGTTGCACACTGAAAATCATCCCCAGTGAAAAGGGAAATCGCTCATGGACTCCTCCGGTCAATCGTACAGAGAAAAGCAACGACGGTTTGTAGACTTGGCTCGTCACCCCGGGCTTTGTTGACAAGCGAAGCTCAGCGCCGACCCAACCCGTATCGTCACCCAAGTCCTGCTGACGAGCCAAAGCTCAACGCCGACACAACTCAAATCACGTCCCGAGTTTGCCGATGAGCCAAAGCTCAGCACCGACAACTCGTATTGAGATAAACTCTAGTCCTGCCGACGAGCCAAAGCTCAGCGCCAACACAACTCGAACCACCTCTTGAGTTTGCTAACGACCATAGCTCAGCGCTAACAAACTCGTATTGAGATAAACCCTAGTCCTGCCGACGAGCCAAAGCTCAACGCCGACACAACTCGAATCACCTCTTTGAGTTTACCGACGAGCCAAAGCTCAGCGCCGATAACTCAATTTCAAGTTTGCTGACGAGCATAGCTCAACACCGAAAACTTGAATAAAAGTACACCCTGGCCAAGTTTAGGGGTTCAAACCCAAGGAAGCGTCATCACCTTCCCAATCCAATAATTATCAGATATTGCGTACAAGCATTCGTCTCTTCATAGCACGAGACGTACTGGGGATGCCTCATGATACTCTGACGCCGCGGTCGTCCAGAGTGCCAAGAGGATTCATCGCCCCAAAACAGATATCACATACCAAGAAAACTATGCACGGAATCTAAACGTATAAAACTCGCATACATAGATATAATAAAGTCAGACGTATTGTCGAGTAGTCCCCGTCGGTTTTTACGCATGTGGTAAACCACAAAATATTAGTTTTTGAAAAAGATAGATGGTATGGGATATGCAAAGCAAGTAGGTATAAAACCCCTACCTGGTTGACGGTCCTTCCTCACATATGAAGGGTCAATTTCCTCTGGCACTGACTCGAAATCCACAAACTCGTCCGAGCTTATAATAGATCAGAGGACAAATAATATTGTCAATGATTCTCAAGAAACATGTGGAAGTGTCCTATATCGGTTTAGAAGCCCAACTGACGTATACATGGCATAGTTAATAATCCCCACAAATCTCCAAATTTTATCACTAAACATTATGAAAAGGGCTTCCACTTCACAGTTCATCATTTTAATAGAACCCCAAACTTATTATCAACTCCAGTCACCCTACTGGACCAACATAACATTATCTCCAAATTGTATCAACAAACCAAGAGAGTACTATTCTTGGAAAATGGCATAAATAAACACTGTGCAATATTTTTAACCGTTAGCACAATGTTCACATTTTATTAACAATTGTGGTAATGAGACAGAATCCACATCATTGACAAATCAACAAACCAAATAACCCTCTTCTGCTATTATGAAATTTCAACTCAAATCGTCAAATTCCATCAATAAAGCCGTGAGCTAATATTCATATCAAAGACCAACATAACATCTTCAAACCCCATTGATAAAACCGGAATAGCATATGGTCAACTTCTTAGGATTTAATCAATAACCCCTTGCATAAATAACAGAGCAGCAAGCAAAATTCCCAAAAAAAAACAGCAGCTTAATAAAAAACCCATTATCAATGGCAGTAGCAATAACAAAAAACAAACCCAGCTCACAACATTACTTACTAAAGTCGAAGAAATGGCGGAAGATGTCCAAGTCGAGACTGCCCTAAATCCGGCATTCTCCGTCTTGACCAAACCCTAGCAAAGGGTCCTCGAATAGACGACACAACCACTCACCAGTGCGAAAAGCCCAACTGATTGCAGCTTCCGTGAGCCAGAATCATCGATTCATCTATTGCGAAACTTTTCTCTCGGCTGAATAAGGGAGGGAGCTTTCCCCATTTTTTTTTTTTCTCTTTTCTCAGCCACTGCCGCAACTCTTTCTCCCCCACTTCATCTTTATTATAACTTAACCCTACCTCTTTCATTTTTATCTTACATTTTTACCCTTTTCTTTTCTAATCTCCTTTTTATTCCAAGTCTACCCTTCTCTAACTAAACCTCCAGCGTCCTCACTTCCTTTCTCTCCATTTTGTTTCTTTCCTTTATTTAACTTTTTAATTCTTTCCCTTACTTTCCTTAATTCCTCAATATATAATCTTTATTTTCAACGCTTCTCTTTCCCTCTTATCATTTCCTTACTTGAAATCTCCCTTTTCCTTTTTATTTTATTCATCCTACTTCCCCATTAATTTTGTCCATAAATCATACCACTCAACTCCAACTTCCGACTTCAATCCCAATTAATCTTTAGATCGAAAATTTTTAATTCGACCGATTTGACCAATTGACCCAAAATTTTACACTTGGCCACTACGCGACAATTCGAATCAATTTTTCAACGTTATAGCCAACTTTAACGCAACAAAATTTACACGTGAAATTTATTATCCTTAAAATTCTCAGGTTTTACAAACCCACACATTAATGTCTCCAAAAATCAGCTTCAAAGGAGAAGTATACTGAGAGTTATGATCAAAACAATGAGCTGGCAAGGATAGCAATCTGCTAGGTTTAATCCGATGCATTAAAATGAAATGGCGTCATCTCTCAATTCATACAGCCAATAAATCCTAATTTTGGAGGAGACTAAGATAACATATGGAAATAGGGGCCCTTAAAATTTCATGCTCAAAATCGTATTACACAAGGAGATATGCCCTTAGCAATAATCTGCTCGGAAGTTTATAAATTAAAACAGTTTTCAATCACTCAGATTAGAATGAAAATAACTTCAAAAGCGTATGTCCTTTAGAGCTCAAATTTCTATGGCTATTAGAAAATAAACCCAGCAATAACTCTGCCAAATATGAGCTTCAAATAACCAGAATTCGCAGGTCAAATCACAATCACAAAACACGGAACAAATCTGCCAACTCAGAAAATAGATTCTTAGAATTATATTCTTTCCTTCTAAAACAATGTTAATCGATTCCAAATCTCCACCAAATCCAGAACAACAAAGATACAACAAATAACTTTAAGAAAAGGGAATCCCTTCTCAAAAGATGGATGGATAAAATGTGACAAATCGATGAAGTCCGCAAATCCTCTAAAGCCGAGGGGTGACTTGTTCGGCCACTCGATTGAATGGCTCTCTCCACCGGGGGTTGCTAGTTCTTCTACCTCCACGCCACAAGCACCACCACACAAGGAGGAGTAGTTGGAAGAGGCAGCAAGAATCGGTTTGTCCAAGATCTAGCAAGAACAAACAAACCGATTGAATAGATTGAAGGTGGTCGAGAGGGTGGCTCCACGAATCTCCAAGAGCTCAAGAGCAAAAAGCAATCTTTTAGGGTTTTTTTTTTTAATTAGTTCGAATAGGGTTCATTAGAGAGGATAAAACCGATTGGAAAAATTACAAATTTGCCCCAAAAGAAAAATTACAAAAGAAACCCCAAAATATAAAACAAAACAAAAAAAAAAGTTTCTTGGCTGGTTTTTATCATTCTGTTAAAGCTACGTTTGACATAGCAAACAAGCTCCAAAATTAACGCCAAAGTACTTTATGGAAAGCATTACGTATCAGCTACATTTGTTATGAAGAGCACTTTCCAATATGAAGTTTGTTAGATCGTTAAAAATGCCATGTACACCTCGGGGGTTAGTTTACGAGCAGATTTTTGGAATGTGTCATCTATCTTCATCTTTAACGTCTCCATGGTTTCTAGCTTCTCTCACCACACTTCCTTATAAAGAATCCTATTACCAATTAGTAAAGAAACTAATTTAACAATTAAAATTAAAATCTACATCAAGCATACTTACAGTTGGGGAAGTATTCTGATGTAGAGGCTTGCATTGTTGAACAGTCTATAGGAACGATTTTAACCCGAGTGCTCTGATACAAAATTGTTACGCCTTGAGCACTAAAGACATTTTTTTTTAAAAAATGCATCGTTTCTATAATAAATCCATAAAATGAAAACCTTTGCAGCGGAAGACTATAAAATTAAAAGCAATTTAACATAATGAAATTCAATAAAACCGAAAGTCTCAATATCTGTAAGAAAAACTAAATATAAAGGAAATCCATTAAAAAAATTCATTTACAAAACTTAATTATGTCATTTCTTTAGCACCCATGGTCAATATTGCTCATACAATGCTATAACTTCCCCCATGAGTATACTTCTTCAATTGCCACATCAAAGCTTAGTTTCATCCAGTTCATCAAAATTTTCATCCTCACCTACACCCCAAGGTTCAACTAATGAGTCTAACGCTCAACAATAGATTTATAAAATAAAATATAAGAAAGCATATAATACAATTCATGAAGAAATCATGCCAATTTCAGTCTTTCATTTTTCTTTCACTTTACAGTCCGATTGTTTGGGACATCAGTTTAAGGAAGAGTGACACCATTTAATTCATCTCATGTGGGACAGCCATCTTGAACCCCACCCAAAACGACCCTTTATGTTTATTCATTCTTTCATTTGTTCTTTATTATCTTTCTTACATGTAATTCATGCATGAAAGAATATCATCCAGATGCAACAAAATATATCATTATGTGAAAACATACCATCTACATGCAAACAAAACATATTGTATTTCATCCAAATAGAGAACATGATAATAATCTCAAAATAACGAAGTATGATGGAGCACGATTACTATATCCTCAAATAACATAACATTATCGTGAAAAGTAGCATGTAAACAGATTCTCAATTTAGGTCATCAAGACCAATAAAACAATGATTGAATAGAAAGCAACATTTTAATAACTTATAAATAGATCATCAAGTTTTTGTCATCATGACCAATAGAGACAATAAACAAGCAACTAAGTATTATGGCTTTAATCAACAGGTTATTATTGTGAACAAAAATCAAGTCATTATCATGAATAAAATTTTTCTCCAAATAAACCCTCAAATCATCATAACGAAAACAATATACATCACAACAAAATCCTATCACCTTGTAGTGTAGGCCGTGAGGCTACACACATTTGGAGATGGTTTCTGGAATTATTGCTTGACCATCTAAACACCCCAAGAGACAATGGCTGGACAATTATTTCTGACTGACAAAAGGTGCGGTTGAATGGTTTTGCCTTCTATGTTTATGTTATGCGTTGTGTACCAATGTTTGACTCATACTAGGAATCTTTAAAGGGGCTAGTGCCAGCTGTTAGAAAGTTGGCAAGGCAAGCGGACCATCGGTTTTGCATCCGACACCTGTATGACAATTTTCAAAAACAATTTAAAGGTAGGTTGTTCAATGATGCAATGTGGGCCGCATCTAGAGCCACAACAAAGAGACACTTTGAGAGAGACATGACGAAGTTATTTTTGCTTGACCCGGTGGCCCACAACTATCTACGAGGATAGATGTAAGATGCTGGGCTAAACATGCCTTCTGCTCTATCCCCAAATGCGCCCTAAGCCTCAACAACCTTAGCGAGTCCTTCAACGCCAACATTTTACCAGCTCGGGACAAACCGATTCTAAGTATGTTTGAGATTATACGAAAGGACATCATGGGTAGGATCGTGAAAAAAATGAAAATATGGCTCGCTTGATGGACCTTTTGTGTCCGCATATCAACAACCGGTTTGCCAAACTACAACTTGCCAGTCAAAATTGGAGCCCAGTTTGCAGGAGCTGCCCAGTTTGAGGTCAGCAATGGTAACGAATAGTACTCTGTCGATTGGGATAGGTGTACTTGTAGCTGTTACCATTGGGAGTTGACTGGCATCTCGTGAGTCCATATAGTTTCGTGCATTCACTTCCAGGAGATCTCTTGATGTGCATGCATGCTATCACCAGGAAACGTACATGACGATATATTCCCACTTTGTTTGCTCTGTCAATGGACAAATCATGTGGCCTCCTGTGACGTATCTTAATCCAATTATCCCACCGCCATTTAAAAGGCTTCTAGGAAGGCCGCGAAAATGTTGAATACGGGATGTGGATGAGGCCCCAAGCTGGACAATGCTGCCCAGAAGACATATGAAAATGACCTATGGCCGGTGTGGGAGAGTGGGGCACAATTCCTGCACGTGCGAAGGTGGAGGCGAGTCTAGTGCGTATGGTGGTAGAGGCGACAGAGCCAGAGCTAAAGCCAAACGTAAACTTAAATATGTAAAGCATCCCTAAACATCTAAACTACCTTAAGCCGACTTCTTCCTGCTCAATTTTGGCTGCAAATCCGTGATTTCAAAAGATAATTGTGGGTCCAAGTATATCTTGGACGCATTGGAAAACAACAGACCCTTCACAGGTTGATCGTTGTGCTCCTGGAACCTTATTAGTGTAAATTCAAATCACCCTCATTCCCTCACTCGCACACTGAAAGATGCCGTATGGGCTGCAATGCAAAGGGAACAATTGCTAGTAAACAAGTGGAAAGCAATATGAATCTACATAAGGAAAAATACATACCACTCTTTGTTAGTGGGCACTACGATGATGGAGATTGCTTCAGGCATCAATTGCTGGTAAGCAAATTGAGTGTGTAGGTCAAAGGACGACATAAAACACGCCTACTTTGGGTGTGTTTGAACTGTAAACAATACATTAGAAACCATGGAACATGAATGACAACTCGGAGAAGTGAGATGGTTACTTACGTGAATCCACCCTAATGTGAGTAGCACTTTTTACTGTTGAAACACGAAGGCATCTTCTTCGTTCACCGCATAACACTGCATATAAGTTTGGATGAGAACTAAGATAAAAGCTTATAAACTAAGAAACAAAGAAGGCTTCTCATCATGTTTGGCGTCCCTACTTCCTCCGGGAAGATGATATCAGTGATGATGTACACTTCCTCAATCAGCTTTCCCCCAAGAATTGCTCACGACTCCAAGTTTTTTCGAGTATTTACCAAAACATACTTCTTGAAGACATCCATCAGTTCACGTGCCTGAAAAAAACATGGCAAAAGGCCGTCAGACTAATAAGGTATGAATAAGTGCAAACACACGTATATAACCAAATCAAACAAGTACCACACACATAGATTTAAGGGGCTGAGACTGTGACGCACTTGTCTCCTGTACGGCAGGAGGAACAGGTTGGCCTCTCAGGGCAATGGTGCTACAAATGAATGGCATGTTATTACGTCAAACACAAATAAGGTAAAGACTAGAGTTTGCGTACAAAGTAAATAACTTATAAGTGGTTTGTGGCTTTTGTTGCTTCGGAGGATGATGGAGAGGCTACTGTAGGGGCTGCTTGCTGCTCCATTCTCTGAAATGCTACCAACATCTAATGATGCCTCTCTTCTGCTTGCTGATGCCTCTCTTCTGCTCGTTCCTCCACTTTTTTAATTTGGAGCAGCGCCATTTGAAGGTGCTTCTTCATCATTTCTATTCTGTTAAGCGCCATATGATGGAGCTCCTTCATCTTGCTCATCCAGCTGGATATCTCCTCAGGCATCAAAGTAAAATGAGATGTCTGAGGAGGGATCGATTGCATCAGTTGCGAAGCATCCTCCTTCATGTGCTGTAGAGGCGATGCTGGAGGCTGTTCCTCCGAGGGGGCTGGAGGCTGATCCTCCGAGGGGGCTGGAGGCTGAGCCACTGAGGGGGTTGAAGGTTGAGCCACTAAGGGGGCTGAAGGCTGAGCCACTAAGGGGGATGGAGGTGCTAGCTGCTGGGACATTGAACCTCACTTCTTCGTAGTCTTGCGTACCCATTCCCCTCCAACTTTGCTGACCCCCATTCGGTCCACTTTCAATTTGTTGTACACATCTGTGGCGGTCTCTTTGATTCTTGGCTCATCGTCCTAGATGGGTAACCCAGACTGCTCAATAATCCTCTGGATAAGCTAGTTGAATGGCTGACTATTGGCCGAGTTGTTGAGCACCTCGTGCATGTAACTCAGAATGACATATCCGATGTCCACCTTTTTCTTGGTGAACACCTTCTCGAGCAAATAGAGATCCATGCAGCTAACATGGTCTCGATGTCCATCGCGAGGCAAAATGGTGTACGTCGTGATGATGTGGATCACTCTGGCTTTGACATTTAACTCTATGCCCTTTGGCTTCTTGTACTCGCCAATCTCGGGATCTCGGTGTAACAATCTAAGCACTGCCAGCCCTTCTCCTCAGCTGTTGAAAGGTGGATCCTGAAACACGTGGTAATACTCATCGCTTAGTCCCTCCATTACACATTCAAGCATCACATTCAAATCGTTGGGAGTCAACCTCAACTTCCATCCAAACATAGATCTCTAATGGCTGGGTGGACAGTTCCAAATTTGAGTAAAAGAGTCTGACAATCCTCTCGCAGTACTTCCCCCCATCCAGCACAAACCGGCTAATCTAGCACCCTCGAACAATTGTTGAATTCCCATTTTAGCCAAGGACTCCAACTCTACTGATGTGTCCCAAGACCCTCCACCAAAACCTGAGCCATGAGGCTTTTTGTTTAACTAATAAGCTGTTATTTTGTAGGTTGGAATAAGCTAAATAACTTTGAAGATGAGCCAAATGATGAAGATAAAGAGGCTCCTAAGCTTGCACTTACTTGGAAGCAAAATTATGGAAGAAAGGGTAGATGTTACAAGTCTGCCAACAATCCAACCATGGTGGAGTATTTGACGTTTTTATAGCCTTAAATGATGTCAAATGAAAAAGTGTTCTTCATACAGTTTGTAGCCGACGGATATAGCTTTCCAAAGTGGTATTGACAAGAATATTTAGTATTCGTTTGGCATGAAAAAGTTACATTTACAGAGACAAAAAAAACAACCTCAAACCTGTTTTGTGATTTATTATTTGGGGTCACTTTTGTCATTTCATTTTAGGGCATTTTTGTCCTTTTTGTTGTAAAGCCCCTAGAGGGTATTTAGTCCCCTCTAAGGCAAGCAAGAACGCAGTTTTGAAGAATTAAAAAAAAAACCCTAAATTTCTCCCTTGGTGTGAAGACCACGGAGTTCCCTCTCCTCACGGCCCTTTCTCCCCTTTGCATCAACTCGACTGTTCTTGTTGCTTCTTGGTTGAGCTGATTGGTGCTACCTCTTCCAAACCACTCCTCTCTTGTAGTGGTCTATTGTGGAGTGGAGGTAGAAGAAGCAATAACCTCCTTGGAGAGTGCCTACTCGATTTGGAGAGGCCAAGCAAAGTCGCCCCCTCTTCCCTTTTGGAGGTGTGCGGACTCCTTGGAGTTCTTTTCTATTTTTGTTGCTGTAAGTATTAAAGTTATTCTTGTGTTCTTGAACCCTTACTGTCTTCTTGATATTCTGGAATTGTGGGATTATTTTGAATTTAAGTTATCTTAGTTGAGCTGTGATTAGAAGACATTTATTTTTAGTCGAGAAAACTGCTCTACGATACTACTTGCTCTGATTTGAGATTATGTTCGCGATTTGAAGCACTTATGTTCATTGTATTGCGCTCATTTTTGGCAGTATTAATATTCATATTGTTATTGTGTTAACCTCCAAAATTGGCTCTAATTGGCTGTATGCTCGCTGAGTTCTGGGCGTTCTATTTCGAGTCGACGAAACTGTTTCGTAAAACCCTAATTCCATGGGTCGTCTTCTGTTGATCATATCGGGTTATTTTGAAGGACTTTTAAGTTGAATTTTTGATATGTTTGATCTGAATGTGTTATTATAAATTCCTCCAAATTTCAGCCCCTGATTCCCTTTGGTTGTCAAGCTGTGGTCGTTTGAAATTTGTTGGACAGTTTTTGAACAAATTATTGGCTAGCCGATTGCTCTTAGTGATCTTTGAGACTTGGATCACATCATCTACTCTTTTAGAAACAATAATTGAATGGTGTTTTACATCATCTTCATATCGTTCTTTCACGTAGGTTGTCCAAAATAGTGGGGACTGGAAACCTGCTGTAACGGGTTGGAACCGGACCACTGACCCTCCAGCTGGTGGTTGCTAAGGCTGCGGTTGAGGTTGAGATTGTGCAACAGTTTCTCCACCAGCTGCGGTTTCTCTGTGTTGCACCGCGGCAGTTTGGCCAGCTTACACCATGGCGATTGCTCCTTGTGCCGCGGGTGCTCCTTCTTGCACCGTGGCTGGATGTGCAAACTCCGTCGTTTCTGCCTCTTGTTGCGGGTGAGTTTGCGACAGACCACCCTTTCGCTTGAGCGACATTTTCTTTGCTCGAGAATACATTGGTATTGATGGCACAGTGTGGAACGAAGGTCTGACATTATCGTTGTTTGCGGTGAAAATGCCGGAGCCCATGATCGAGCCTTATGTAATACGACAGAGTATCAAAGACCAAGGCATGATAAACCATTGTGGTTTAGGATGACGCTGCAGCAATGTGTCAATACACCGTGGCGGTTTGGTATGAAGCCGCCGAGGTGTATTGGCACACCGCTACGGTTACTAGATGAGTTGCGGAGGTTCTTGACAATTGTAGGCTTATTTTTTAAAAACTATAGAGCCGTGGCAGTTTGTATATGAACCGCTGCGGCTCGACTTCATTACGTTTAACGGCAAACGCGACAGTGATGTTGGCAGAGTCATTTTTCTATAGTTCAGTGGTTAATTTATTAGCAAAAAAAATAGTGATTAACTTATCATTGATTGCAAAGGATGATAGTTGATTTGTCATTTTCCCTTAACTTTAACATGTTTTCCCTATAATGTCCTTTCTTTTTTACGTGTTCTCTAAATATCTTTTGTTGCAACTCTTTCATTAATAAGTATGCAATCATAAGGTCAGTGCTTATATATTTTATATGTGAAAAATATGAGAATTCAAATTGGAAAAAAAAATAAAGAAGGCTAGAATTTCTTACTAATACTTAATTAAAAGATACAATGAAAGATAAGTTTACATAAACTTACAAAAGTGAGTAATAAATTAATTTACTCTTAATGAGAAACCCTAAATATATTTTTCATAATTTAAAATCCTCCCTCAAACTTATGATGCTGCAACAAGAAACATTTAGAGTTTGCTAACAAGAAATGGGAAATGTGAAATGGAATGTGATTTTTATAAATAAATAAGCTATCTACCAGCAAGACTAGACAAAAAAAAGTGTAACCCTATTTGTCTGAATATGATTTTAAAGTACATGACAATCAATCTCAATATGTTTGATTTAATTATAAAAAACTAAATTATGTGCAATTGGTGGAGAGTGCAGGGGAGTAGGTCGATTAAGAATGACACTCACATTAGCAAGTAACCAACATAATTTAACTACTTCATAAATAGTAGAAGTCATAGCACGAAAATATGTTTCTTTAGAAGATATAAAACTGCGATCTTGCTTTTTGCTCTATTGAGAAATATGGTAATCACCTAGAAAAATACAAATCCAAAAGTAGACTTACAAGTCGTAGGATTACCAGTCCAATCAGAATCATTGTAAGCACCCATCTTTGAGGATGAAGATGAAAAAGAAGATTTTATAATTCAGTGCCTCAAAAATATCCTAAAATACAAAGGACAGTAATCCAATAAACTATTGTAGATGAAGTAACAAACTGATGACAATATTAACAACATGTGCAATATCTAGTGATAAACCAAAAACCCAACAATAGTATGATATAATTAAGGACAAGATAAAGGAATTCCAACTAAAGGAGAATATCAAATATTAAGCTGAAGAGGTGTATCAATAGTCTTGTTATTTGTGAGACGAACACTCAAATATGTCAGTAATATATTTAGTATGAGAGAGAAGAATACTATTTGGTGAATAAGCAATTTCAATTCCTAGAAAGTAACAAAAAAGACCTACATCTTTCACTGCAAAGCACCTAGCCAACTCAAATTTTAATGCAACAATTTGATCAGTATCATCACCAATAATAATCATATTATCAATATATAAAAATTTGATAAACAAAGTCAAGTTAATATAAAATCCAAGTGAATTAACCATAGTAGAGAATGCTTCAAACCATGCATGTGGTGGCTATTTAAGGCCACAAAGAGCTTTTTTGATCTTGCAAGCTTTTCCAAGTTGATGAGAAACACTAAGTGAAGGCAACATGTTGACTTTTTCTCAAAGATCATCATTTAGGAAGACATTTTGATATCCATATGAGAAATATGACATTGTCGTAAGGAAGCTATTGTAGTATGGGTATGAATTATGGTCATTTTGGTAATAGGAGCAAAAGTCTTATATTTTATACCATACTCTTGTAATATTTGGAAATTATCAGGTAATATTATGCATTTTAATACATGGGTATTGATATTTTACGTAAAACATTGGCAGTATCTATTAATTAGGAAACAACAGAAAAAAAATGATATGGGGTGGACAATCGGTTTCAATTAAAAATGTGTCTACAGTAGGAAGGGAGAAATAAGTAGAAATCTATCGTTTAGGAAAGATTGCAGAAGGAAACTTTGTCGTGGGAGGATGGAGTGCCTAGAGATTTAGACATGTGGTTGCGAATTTGTTAAGAACTATGCAATGGAAGTAGCGGGCATCTGCAGTGAGCAATATAGTTGCAGATATCCAAAGTGAATAGTGGAAACGCATAAATGTAGACGTCCGAGGGAGGGATAAGCATCCACGGATGCGGTGACACATGTATTTGCAGAAAGAAAATAAAGGATAAAATGACGTTGTTTAGTAAGAGATTTATGGATAATCGGTATCTGTGGATGGAAATGCATTCGCGATAGGTGAAAAAAGTTGTTGTTTCAGTAAGAGTTATGGATAATCAGCATCCCCGAATAGAAATGTGTCTGCAATAGTTAAGAACGTCATCGTTCGAATATGGGATGCTCAAATCTACAGATGGAAACGTACGCAACAAATGAAATGTTAAGTAAAACGTTGTTGTTTGTATGTTTGATTCGTGGATAATAGGTATCAACGGAAGCAAATGCATCTATAATGAATAAAATGATGCAAAAACATCGTCGTTTAAGATAAGGTCGCGAAAAGGTGAGTATCTGGGAGGGTATTGGTGTCTGTGGTAGTGTATGTCTCTGGAGCGGACGACAAATCAAAGGTGAAACGTCAAGTGTAGAGCCTATGATGTCATGAAATAATGATTGATGCTAGAACTCTAATTAATAGGCAAGTTGTGGTGTTCTTAGGAGGACTAAACACTGAATTAAGGCTGAAGAAAAATTTAACACCTATATTCTCTCTCTTCCCTCTTGCCGGCTATATAAAAGGGGTGAGTTTTGAGGGAAATTTCATTGGTAAGCTATAGAAGACTGTGGAGGTTGGCTCTGCATTTGTAACACAAGGTATGTTTTTTTGTACTGTTATAATGGTTAACCAAAAGAAGCAGGAAGGGAAAGATAAGAAATATGGAAGGTGTGAATGAGAAACTTGTATACAAATTTGTGCAAGAAAACAGTGTCATATTTAGTTGTTTGTGTACCAAATAGATGAAATAAAATGAAAGGAAAATATTGGAATAATAAGACACTAAAAAATGTGTATTTTTGGAGATGAATATTAAACATGAAAATACCAACACATTGGTCATTTGTTTAGCTTAAAATTTCAAAGTTCCAAATCGGATATTGCTTAGGTAAGTAACGACTATGTGTTCTAGGCTTAACAACCTACATCACAAGGTATTACGAGCTAATTGGTTTACATTGTTCACTGAAGAGCTGAAGTTTATTTTGTTTATGAAGAACTGTTTGATTAAATCGAAGAACTGTTGGTATTCTGTAAACTGTGTCATATTTGCTTATAGAGGAACGAACTGGTTTAAATTGTTTATTGAGAAACTGTAGTTTATTTTGTTTATGGATAATTGTTCTAAGATCTGTTGGCCTATTTCGTTATTATTGGTTATTGAATTTATTTCTACTCTCTGTTGGCAGGAGTGTACGCATTTGCGGTTGGAGTGAAGATTTCCGTTGAAGCACGCATAAACATATGCAGCCGCGGGAGCGAAGGCTTCTGCGAAAGCATGTGGAAGGCATGTGTCCGCGGAAGCAAGGGTGTAACATCCCAGTTTTTTAGACAATTTAAAACTTATGGTTTTGAAAGACTTTTTCTTTTTAAAATACAGCAGAAGACTTTTCATTTAAAAACTAGTTTAAATAAGAAGCACATTAATAAACTTATTTTTGTTAAACCGTTTACTACTTAAAAATATGTCATAACTTAAAGCTTTACAACTTCAAACATTTACAAAACCATTCTATTAAATCTTTAGCTCAGCCAGTCACCAAATCTACAATGCGTAAATCCTCCATCCACCGCTCCTTTTCTTGTCTTCATATATACTTACATCACAAGACTTAAACTATGAGCCTAAAGCTCACTAAGAAGTAAAATGAAATATTAAACATGCAATGCATTTTTCTTAAATCCTTTTTATAAAATATTTTTCTCATTTTAGTTTCTTGTGCATATTAATACACTTTGTCCCGATATCAATCGAAGGCTCGTTAACCGCTATACACATCAATGTATAACTTCTCTTGATAAAGGTTCGACATCAATCGAACTACCTATTAGCTGCTGTGTACTTCAAGGCACAACTACCCATCACCTCTAGTAAGCAACTCTGGCATCGATTGAAAGCTTTGCTAGTAGTTGTATACATCAATGCACAACAATCGGTTCCGACATCAATCGAAATGCAATAGCAGCCATGCGCATCAACGCTTAATGGCCTCACCAACTGTTAGCTGGTCTGTCTCGACATCAATCAAGAACAAACTAACAAACTCAAGCTATTCTCTCCGTATTATTTAACAAGTAACATTTAAAATCATGAAAATACTTGTGCATGAGAAATCTATTTACGTTTTTGAAAACAATGATGCATGAATGCACACAGCTAGCATTACATCCTCGAATGATGACAGAATCACAACCAATCATCAAATAAGCAATCATCAAAACATCTCCAAGTAAAACATGATCACAACCTAACATCTAACACATCTCAACATTCCTCAAATCATGCTATAATACTCAACCATCAAGGCAACTAAAAAGAATTATAACACTAAGTGTTCAATAGTTTATCCTAATAGAGAGCAATTCCTACCCTTACAACATATCTTACCTCATGGTTATCAAGTAGTACCCAACAGAGAACTAATTCAACATTTTCTTCAACAACTGAAACCTAATTTCTCAATAGCAACTTGTGAGACCTACTTTCTTAGCACTTCAACAACCTAACACAATAGAATAATATTAACCATGACATTCTATTCTCAATTCATATGCATCCAGCACTTCAACAATGATCAAGGAGTCAACTACATTTGGTTTATGAAGTATATCATCAACAACATAACATTCCTCAAGCAACAACTTATTCTCCAATGTTGAATATATATCTTCAACTTATCAACAATAACAACCTATCTAAAACAAGCATCAAGTAATCAACATGCTATTAATAAAATACAGAACCTATCCATCAACATCCTTTTCATAATAATATAATCCAGAACCTATCCATATCAACAAGCATCAAGGAACCATAATTAGTAGAGCAACATTATCAGTATATCAAAACTTAAATCAACAAACAACGCAAGCATCTCCAAATACAACCCCTAATTCTTGTCATGTAGGTCTTTTCAAGCAAAACACATAAAAAACTTCTTACCTGGATTCTTCGCAAATCCAGCCATTGGTTCTCCTCTCGCACACTCGTTCAGCAACAGAAATCCTTTCTCGAAGTTCCTCCCCGCACAGTAGCTCACTGAAGATAAAAGAATACTCTAATATTCCTTCCTCTTTCAGTGAAGCATAAACCTTTCACTATTTCCCTTCCTCTTTCTCTCAAAGGTTCCTCACAGTTCTCCTCTCTTCGAAATTCACCTTTGTTCCATCTTTCTCCCTTCAATTTTCCAGTCTTCTCTCCCTCTCACTGATCTACTCTCTCTCTCTCTCTCTCTCTCTCTCTCTCTCTCTCTGTCTCTCAGCAACACAGCATTCCATAAACCTGAAGAACGCAGGAATGACCTTGAAGAACTCTAGAACACCATGGAGATTTTTCCCTCTTGTTTTCTATCTAAACATGTAACATGCCGGTTATTCTTACAATTTAAAACTTATAATTTTGAAGACTTTTTTTTGTTAAAATCACAACGGAAAACTTTTTATTTGAAAACTAGTTAAAATAAGAAGTGCATGAATAAACTCATTTTTGTTAAACCATTTATTGCTTAAAACATGTCATACTGTAAAGCTTTAAAACATTTACAACAGCGGAAGACTTGTATTTACAATACCAAAAGAATTAAACACAATTTGAAAACCTTCTGAATAAAATGAAATACTATAACAAAGGTTCACTTTCCCAAAAAAACGTTATTACCAATCATTACATTTCTTCTTTAATCTTTTAGCCTAGCTAGCCGCCAAGCCCACAACGTACAATTTGATCCCTTGCATACCTACATCACAGGACCTGATTATGAGCCTAATACTCAGTAAGTGGTATAAAAGTAAAACATGCTCTTGCAATATTATTCAAACATATATAGTTTTTTGTTTTGTTTATCTATTTTTTACCGTTGAATTTTCCTTTACTGTTGAATTTTCCTTTAAATATCTCTTTTATTGCCATCTTCATGTTTATTCACATTTGGGTGAAAGTAACCTCTTCAGTTTCCGAACTCACCACCCGTTGAATGAGAGCAATCTCTTCAGATTTCGAACTCACCCAACGAGCTTATATTTATTACAGTTTGGGGTGAGAGCAACCGCTTCAGTTTTTGAACTCACCACCCGTTGGATGAGAGCAACCTCTTTAGTTTACGAACTCACACAAACGAGCTTGTTTTCACCTTTATTATAGCTTGGTGTGAGAGCAACCTTTTCAGTTTCCAAACTCACTCACTCGTTGGATGAGAGCAACCTCTTCAGTTTTTGAACTCACCCACATGAGCTTGTTTATTACATTTAATTCGATTACATTTGCATTTTTTGTGTATCTTAGAAACAATAGTGCAAGCATACAATTCTATCTATCGGGTCTGTTATCGATATCTCAAAATGTGCACAATTTCCTAACTAAAGAACTAAACTTAAATCTAATAAACCTACAATTCATACAAGCAATCGTTCAACAATACATCTCCCAAATATAACATAACCTATACACCTAGTAAACAAGCATCAAACAAACACCCCCCCTAATTCCCGTGATTTAGGCCCTTTCGGACAAAACACATGCAATACCACTTACCTAAAGTCCTTAGCTTTAAGAGGGTTACCACTTTAAGTTTCTTCACAAAACCTATTCATTAGTCACATAAAATTATCAATAATGATTCTCCAATAATCAACCATAATTACAAGCAATTCATTGCTTAACAGATCTCCTCTATCCAAACTTACAAATTTATTCCAACTATTACTATTTCCTATAGGTTTTTATAGTATACTAATTCCTTTCCTTAATGTCTATCATGCATGATCATACCAACATAATATAATTTCCAATCTAACAGTGTATCCCAACTTCATCAGCATAAACAAATGCATAATATATCCATCGACTTAATGAACCAATTTCATCCTAGTTGAGTGTAACAATTAAAGCAGAGAATATGCTATCCAATATTACCTCACAAAACCAACCTTTTGGAAAAACCATAAAAACCAACAAGGTATATCAATTGAAGTAGTAATAACACCAATATTTTCCACTTGATAGCAATAATCAACAACACTTAAACCTCAACAATAATCCTATTATTTTGATGAGAATAATGTACCAATAACATGCCGACATCATAATCACAATCCAACTTAACAGCAACAAATGACAGAAACAATCTTATACAATAAATTCTTTAACAAAAACGTGAGTGAAGGTCAAATTACCTGAATAACTTGAACCTGAAAACCTAAACTCTCCCAAAACCACAGCAGCAGCCCTCTCAGCTCATAATCTGCACTGCTCAATCTCTCTATTTTCCATGATCATCAAAGTAGCTCCTCACTCTCACGATTTTCCTTCTTTGTAAAACTCTCACAGTTTCTCTTTGTATTCTTTCATTCCTTTTGTCGTTCTCACAACTCTTCTCTCTGTTATTCTCACAAAACACCAGAAGCAAGACTTCTCCCAAAATTTTGGCAGAGCTTCCGCAAGGTTTCCTCTCTGTGAAATCTCATTGCCACTCCTCTCTATTTATAGCCACATCCAACACCTCTTTAGCGTCCCACTAAAGACAGAAGGCCAAGGGTTCAAACTTTCCTTCACCCAAACGTTTCAGACGACGCATCATTCAATCTTCAGCGTCGGTTAAACCTTTCAGATACCATCATAAATGGTTGTCAATTGTGCCGATCGATCATCAATCATCAACAAGTCTTCAGTTTTAGACGCCGGACGATCGAGCTAGACGATCACGTCCCCTCCATCCGACCACCACGATCGACCAATGAACATTTTCTTCTTTAGAATTATATCTTCAATATATCAATATATATATATATATATATATTATCCTCATTAAAGTATATAAATATTTATATGTCTATAACCTTATGTATATAACCTCATTATTAACTCCTTTTAATATTACTTCTCTTAACTCTAATTATCATTTTCTAATTTTCCAATTTATTCTTGTATCACATAAACAAACCTCATATCCAAAACTAATACTAGATTCAATATACTCTTAATTGTTAATGAACTTATTATCCCCAACAACTCGAGTACTATAATTCACTATTTTTCCAAATACCTTTTTCCCTTGACCAACACTTGAATTATCCAACTATCCATAACTTTATTCCCTCCATAATCAAGGTATATTCCATAACTCCTCTTCTACCTTATTCTTTACTAAATTAAATATACTCCAAAATATTATAGATCTTATAACTTCAACCTTATTATATCCAAGTATATTTTCTCTTACCAATTTCACTGAGTATACATCACTAATCTAATTCTATTGTCATCTTATCTAATTCCAAATATCATCAACCAATTCTCCAATGACCTTAATCTTTCCTTAAGCTACTTAATCTGGAGTATCATGGTTCACTTTATCTAAATATATTTTCCTTTACTAACACCTTCAATTATCCAGGGATTAATATAACACAATTCAAGATATCATAATTTACTTATTCCAATATGTTTCTCTTGACCAACATCCTAAATTGTCTAATTTAGCTCTTATCATCCCAAAATTATCACCTAAGTCGTATGCTTAGCATAACTAAAATTCGAGATATTACAAAACCCCTTCTTATATATTCTATAACTTTCACAGAATGTCGATAAATCGCGAAATTCCATATTCTAAACATCTCTTCAATTTCCCAGACGTCGGTTAACAAATTCCTGGGCGATCATTGACATTCTGATCGATCACCTTCTTCCTGTGATCGACTATAATCACCAAGGTTATGATTTTTGACGGCCACGATCGACTGCAAATCCTTGACGATCAGCAGCAAATCTACATTTTTCAGAAAATCTGTCAATCACTCATAGTGGACGATCGACCGCCTCAAATATCACTGCTCTCTATATACAGTTTCCTTTGAAGACGGTTGATCACCCTCCTTCAGCTGATCGACCTCCCAACAAAATCCTGGTCTCTGGAATATGTTGTCCATGAAGGAGATCCACCCCTTTCACCATGATCGAACGCCCTCTCACTAATTCTCTATTTTCTCCATTTTTACTAATTCTTTCAACCTATAAATAATTACACTAACACCACTATCATCCAATTTATCCTTAAACTTCAATAACATTATCATCCTCAATGATATAACCCACTTAGAGTTACCATTTCACTTAGACCAAACACCTCATATCCCATTCATTCAAACCAAACACCACAAATCACATCCCTATCCTACAATTATCCCATAAATCTCTAAAATCCTCAAACATTATCATTTAGATTTTATGATTAGTATTAAGAAAATCTGGGATATTACAAAGGGCTTCTGCGAGAATGCACATATCCGTGGAAGAGAACATCAGAACCCAATCCGTAGTCGATCAAATTTTTAACAATGTGAAGGATGTTCAATGGAGGGACATCCAAACCAGATTCTAAAAGTAGGATATTTTTTGAGATTGTTTCGTGGATTCCCCAAGTTGGTTACAATCCCGATTATGGGTTCCAATGATTTTTTTTTAAAAAAAGGTTAGAATAGTGAATTGATTTCAATATGTATATTTTGATAGGTTCAAAGGATTAATATGAGGTTCAAACTCCTTGGATTATTGTTGTTTGGGCTTTGATTTGGTAGGCCAAGTTGAGGTAGGGGTATTTTATGTTTAGCATCTCATGGTTTTAAAAACATTATTTTGATACATGTTCTTATTCCAAATGGGAAGTCTATTTTTATGGCTTATTGGTTTTTATACTATATATGCATTTCACTGGACATATTTTATTTAAGTATACATATTTTGTTGATTGATCATCTTGGTCGTGTGAACAAAGTTTGATCGACCTTGAAAATGGACATATTTTCTTTGTGCACATTCGACCATTGGAAGATGTATTTGTTTGTGTTAACTATAGTAACGAGACAATTGGTTGAGTCTGTCTCTAGGCGCAAAACTCTAAACCTAATCAAGATTTTATTTTCACAAATTTAATGATCGTCGAGTATCGATGTTACTATATGCCTATGGCATGATGTGTCCAGAGCTCGTGAGTGACTCTATTTTCACTAATACACTGTAGAGTCTATTTTATGTATGTATCACACTATAGTGGAATGTTTTCAATATTTATCTTACTGTCTAAATTTTATGCTAGTTTTAAATCGATGTTTTTTATTTGGCATGCTCTCCGTATTATTATACTTTATAGTTGAATATAATATTTTACTTCTTTTGAGTTTAGTCGACTCCCTCCAATAACATTTCTTTCATATTTTAGTTTGGAGGATCTCTTACAGCCGACGTAGGAGTGAGCTCGGAAAAATTTTTAATTTAACATTAATTTCCCTTGAGAGTGTTTTCAATAGATTGAAACTTGATTTAAATTTGTAATAAACTTTTAATTATTTACTTTCGTGGCACATGTATTTTCAAACCTATATTGACCGCTTTATTTTAATGTCACTGTTGAACATTTGGTTTAGCTAGTTGGTTGTGTTTTGTCTATTTAAGTTTCATTTAAGACTTTTACTGCCTAACTAATTTAAAATAAAAGGGTTAAGCGACTCGGTTTGGTTTCAGGCTGGGTTGTTTCCCATTCTATCTCAAGTTCCCTTTAGAGTGTGACACTAAAGTCCCCACTTGAAACTAAAAAATGCAAACACGAAATTGAAATATGACCAAGATGAGAGTTCCATAAATAAAAGTTAAAAGAAGAATGACTTAGACCAAAAGAAGACAAATCAATACTAGAAACTGTAATATTCAAGTTCATCCAAGATATCAAATCCCCCTCTCTCACGACCAGCCTCAATTGCCATATGATATTGTGGGTCCTTCACAAAACAAGTGATAGGAGAAAAGAAAACTAAAAATCTTGATTCACATAGTTGACTGATAGAAAAAAGATTCATGGTTAGATTAAGAATGGAATAAACATCATGAAGAGGTAAACAATGTGTTACAATAGAACTAACACCTACTCTAGACATAGGAGAACCGTTAGTTAGTAGTCATAATTGATACAAATAATTTTAGTGGTAATGAAATAAAAAAAACACTTATGAGGTGACATATGACGAGAAACACTAGAATCAAAGACCTAAAGAGGAAGATGTATCTGATCCCATAGAGAAAGAGGAGGTAGACATGGCATATGACTGAAGAGAATCGTCCATGATCATTGTGAATTAATATGCAAACTCCCAAATCAACAAATAGCAACCCAAAATTCAAACCAAAATACCACAACGGAATGACTAAATCCTTGATGCGTTTCACAAAAATAATAACTAATAATCCAAAAAGTAAGATATAATAAAAAGACCAACAACTATTTCTTAAAACTCAGAAAATGAGCAAAAAAAATTATATGAACATCAAATTATAAAATATATAAATACCCGATTACTATTGTAAGAAAATTCAATTTTTCTAATACAAATATAAAAAATAAAAAAAAAACTTTGAAGAGATTAGACATCCTTCAGCAAAATTGCTATGTTACCATGTAAAAATATGAGAATTCAAATTGAAGAAATAAAGGAGTTTAAGATTTCTTATTGAATACTTAATTAAAGATACAAGATAAGTTCAAATAAACTTATAAAAATAAATAATAAAAGACTAATTTATTCATAGTGAGAAAACTTAAATATATTTTTCATAACGTAACACTATAGTCACTTTTTGAGTTTGAACTTCTTCTTTTGTAACAAAGTATTTCAATTACTTTAGTTCTTTGAAAAGAAGAATGATGTGAATTGTTATAGTAGATTTTCAACAGCTTGAAGGTCGTGGCTTATATGTTCTATAGTTACTGATGCACCACAAGGACCATACACAAGACCTCAAGCTAAGGGACTCACTAACCTTTTTATTTCCTTGTATTTTGCCTAGAAATACTTTTGTGAAAATTTGGAAGAAGAACAAACTACAAGAGATAGGGAAAAACCAAGATATTTACTCAAATAGGAGGGCAACATGAACACCCGAAGCACTCTTACCACCAACACTTCATCAACCACTTTTAGGGACATTTGAGTCATCAACATGAGAAAAGCCACTTCAAAGAACCTCTGAAAATCTAAGAAGGTAGCATGGAGAATTGATAATGAAATATTTGGATAAATTGGATGTAATGCCCCTTTTATAAATCTTATTTTCTCGAAAGATTGTCATATATATATATTTTGTTTAATAAAACTTTCACACAAATAAAAAAACCATGTCCCTTAAATTCTTTTTGAGATAAAACATACTCTTAAATCCAACAACTAAACCATGTATTTATAAAAATCTTTGCAGTGAAAAAACATTTCATCTAAATTAAAATATAACTTTTGCCAAGACTTAAATTTAAGAAGTCCCTTATAATATTTAAGTAAAATCCCCTACTAGACATAAAGGATCTAAATACAAAATAGATTTTGATATAAACCATCATAAAAGTTGGCTGACACCCTCAACCATAAACTGTGGAGATACCTAACAACCACTAAATCTCCTTCATGGGTGAGCTTCCTCAACCTGTACATCATTTGAGACAAACACCATCGTTTCTTCCTCACCTACACTACAAGGTTCATCTATAAGTCTAAGACTTATCAAGTAATGTGACTGTGAACATGACATGTGATGACATTTGTTTTTTTCTCTTTTCTTTCTTTCTTTGCTTTCCTTTTTCTTTTTCTTTTTCTTTTTCTTTTTTTCACTTTTCTTTCACTTTTTGGATATGAGAAGGCTAAGCAGTGGAGCACACTTCTTTTCTGCACCATTTTGGGAGAGAGTCTATCCCTTGTGAAGACAGACTCTACCCTTTTTAGCAGTTCTTCGTTAACTGTTGTGCAATTTAATGCACAACGACCTAGGTGCCCTTAGTGCCAATCAGCCCTAGGTTGCTCTAGAGGCAAGCTAACGGGCTAATATCTCACTAGCCCACCCTTTTGGGGCAGTCTGTCCTTAGTCACCATTTACATATATTTTATCATCTTTGTTTTTCTTCTTTTCTTTTCCTTACACTTTTCATATATGAGTAGGCTCAGCGGTGGAGTACACACTACTTTTCTCCACTCTTTTTAGATGAGTCTCTAGCCTTTGTGAAGACAGACTCTACCTTTTTTGGGAGTCTTCCGTTGGCTGCTATGCAATTAACGCCCCTTTTTATAAATCTTATTTTCTTGAAAGATTGTTATACACACACACACACACACACACACACACACACACACACACACACACATATATATATATATTTGTTTAATGATGCCTTCACACAAATAAAAAAAAAAACCAACCATGTCACTTAAATTATTTTTGAGATTATACATACTCTTAAATCCAACAACTAAACCGTGTATTTATAAAAATCTTTGGAGGGGAAAAACATTTCATCTAAATTAAAACATAACTTTCGCCAAGACTCAAGTTTAAAAAGTCCCTTACAATATTTATGTAAATTTCCCTACTAGAAATAAAAGATCTAAATACAAAATAGATTTTGATATAAACCATCACAAAAGTTGGTTGACACCCTCAACCATAAGCTGTGGAGATACCCAACAACCACCAAGTTTCGAAACTATAAATTACACTATAAATGTCATCCATCACCCATAAATAGTGCATCAAACAACCAATATTGATGTTTGGTACATTTTGGTACTCTCAGCTAGCTAATGGCCGAGAGCTTATATTTTACATTTTTGTGTTTTGATGTCTTTTTAGTCATTTGTTTGCTTGGGCATCCTTAATGAGGAGGGATATATATACTCACATTATGGTTTTCTGAAGGTAAAAAATTTCAGCTAAGAACATTGTTCATTTCAAAGATTGGTTTTCCCTCCATTTCGGCTCTTGTCTTCTTGGTGGATATTGAGTTGATTTGTGGTGTAAAAACATTTGTTTCACTTTTTTTTGAGAGTTTTGAGTGATTCCTTTTATTGATGCTTCCTTTTTCATCTTTTTTTAGAGGTGGACATCCCTAGCAAGGAGGAAAAAAGCTCACTAAACGCCAAGTTGGAGTGCTTTCACCATTATAGGCTATTGAAGTCGATAGGCACGGTTAGATGTCTATTCGGACCAACTTGTACCTTTTCGTGCATAGTTTCTGTTCCAAGTGGTTTTTGCCTTTGCTTTTTGGAGACTTGTGGTCCAAATTTCATATTATTTGGATGCTATTTGATCGAGTTACGATTTATATAGTTGGGGCTCCGATTCTGCGTGTAGGCACCTGTTCGGGTCAATAGCACCTCTCCGCATATAACTTCCGCTCTCAAATGAGATTTTATCTGATTTTTGGAGGGCTATCTGTTGATTCACATAGAAGGACATGGTCCAAATTTCACGCTATTTGGATGCATCAAGACCGAGTTGTGATATTTTTCATTTCGAGTTTGTTCTTGTCTTTTATAATCGCCAGCATCCAAGGGGTTTCCTTCTTTCCCTTCCTCCGTGGTGCATCAGTTACTCTATGCTTCTAAACTTCTTCTTTTCGAAAAAGTATTTCAATTACATATTCTATACCTTCTGTGATTCATTAAAAATAAGACTCTTGCAAAATTATCATAGTAAATTTTGAGTAGCTTGGCATTAGAGCCAACAACACCAAGTTCACATATATAGTTACGTGGTCATAAACCATGAAGTGTTACCCCAAAGCATGTCACGAACAGCTTCCATTGTGAACGTAATTTTGATAGACTGTTTCATAATTTTCTATGAGATTACTTCTCTAGCTAATAAGAAAAAGTAGTCAAACGTGTATTTTCTAGTATCCATACATTTAGTAAATTCTGAATCTCAGTAGCCTACTTCCTTGAAGATGATTAGGTCTCTTATAAGTGAACATGTGATCTTCAGCACTTTATACGTACATCAATACTTTCTTTTCAGCTTTCACCTAGTCTAACTCGAGATTTCCTTGATGTCTATCTAACATTCCAACAGCGATATTTGCGTTTCTTTTGGTAGAAGATGAGCATACATCAAGTTTTCTACAATAAATGCATACGAGATTGTCTCTACCTATTTTCTTTTCAATTCATTTTTTGGGTATTTGGAAAAAAGTAAAATTGTCTCCTTTCTAAATTGAGACAATGTTGGCAACCACTCTTAACATTTTCAATATCTTTGAAACAATATTAATATATGTTTTCTGAGACAGTCCTATCATTGTTTGTGTTTTGCCACAATATAATTCTAATTCTTAAAACAAATGATGCATGATTGACAAATTTTACAATAAAACTTTCATTCACTTTGGATTATGAATTTTAGTTTTGATACAATGTTTGTCATTTCATTAGAGCATGTTATGCGCGGTACGTGAAACATCACTCATTAGTGTTCGGGCAATTGACTTACCAATAGAATTAGATTTTGAATGGGCTTCCACTTGCTTCTTGAATTCCTTAGCAATTTCAATCTTAGAAGTTATAGATTTAATGTTGGTCATTGTAGTCATTTGCATAAACGCAAGGCTTAGTCTATTTGATCTTTCCCAGGCTTATGGAAAGATCAATACTCAGTGGTGCTCTAAATTGGAGTTGGATCTCCTCACGTCATTTCAAACATGACATCATATAAAGTTGGTGAATGAAGGAAGATGGGAACAGATAGAACAAGATCATAAAATGCCAAGTGTTTTGAGTAATAATAATTGTTTATCCTTGGTACAGATGGTAACACATTAAGGTGGTGATTCAATAATATGTTAACGGTAATGATTGATACTCATTAATTAAAGATGTTTATTATATGTGGAGCTACTAAACATGCATTATTGAGCATTTTATCTACCACAGTTATTTTAAGCATGGCAAAACTATGGAACTTTAATTTTGTAATCCTAATCTGACTTACGTGAATTATAGAACCTCGATAATAAAACTCTTTAATGATAAGAAAATGCTGCAGTGGGACAAGTGCTTTGGAAAATCACGCAGAAGGAGGAAGGAGGTGCGTGGATTTAGCAGGGTAATTTATTAGTACCGTGACAGAGTTGGTTATTAGTGGGAAAGGAGGATTGCATTCACTATTATTCTGTTGATTGAATGTTTTTGTATCAGAGCCATGACCAAACCCACAATGAGAGGAGAAAGCGTTGATGAATTAGACAATGATTTCGTCGGTGCATCAGATGTGGATGATTCCAAAACTTGAAGAAGCACTCCGACTCCTACCACCATGATTGGCAGATATAAAATTTCTCAGGCCAAGGGGTGGAGATGACGACATTGGATTCTGGCCACGGAGATGCCACCCTATATTTGAATCAAACTGAGGAGCAATGTTTTGACGGTAACTTTCGTCCTGAGTGTTGCAAATGGGAGGAGAATTGGGAGCCGTCGTTTGTGAGACGTGCTTGCGATCGTGTCCAAGAGTGGAGATTTCAACCTTCGAAGGTGAAGGTGGGGTGCTGGGTAAAAACGGGGGGAAACTGACATTATGGGTTTACATAGGAAGAAACTGGGAGGATTACAAATTTGCAATGGCGAACAATTTGGGCCAATGGAATTTTGATATGTAATGACCCACCTAGACATGACTAGCAAGCCCTCTTGCTCGACCTAGACGTTACAAGCCAGACCGCTTGTTCTATCACGACTTAAAGACAGACCTAACAGAAATATCAAGTCGAACCACCCAATTCTCAAAGAGGACCCAATCGCTTAGTCCAAGGCCAAGTTGTCAGCGGAAGAATTAGCACAAAATAAAACTCAAACCCAAAGAAAATGGGTCAAGATCCACGTAGTGATCAACACGATATACAAATAACATAGTAATAAATAGAAAGGAAAATATTATGCTGCAAATGAAATCATTCAACACCATATGAATAAATTCTACAACTATAGAGAAATAAAACGCTCACCGTGAAATACAAATACCAGCCACCACGATCAAACTTGTGAAGTAGGGGAGTCATTGGAGTGAGTGACTAACTCAGTAAGAAAATCTATACTTATATGCAATGTATGAGCAAACTGATTTTATCTTTCATTTAAAAACTATGATCAAATGATATCTCGAGCATTGATTTAAAATCATTTTTAACATTTTAAGAACTGCCGCCACTGGCCACCGATGAGCAGTCAATAAAGCATGGCTGTATACATAGACAGTTAATATCAACGTAGCTCTATAGAGTTTTCCACAATAAAACAAGTCTCAGTGAAAAGGGAGAATCACTCAATTACTCCTCTGTACAAATGCATAGAAAGACAGCAACCGTTTTTGGGCAGCACCTCATGACCTAGAAGGGAAATGTGATGGCGATACAAAGATCAAACAGTGTCACTAGGATTGTTGACGAGTAAGACTCAACAACAACACAACTCGTAATAGCAAAGAAACAAAGGGTTTCCAGCAATCTGAAAACTAGGTAGTGTCACAACTTGTAAAATCAACAAACATAGGGCTACCGGCAATCTTAAGACCAAGCAGCGACACAATTTGTAAACTCTAATGACAAATATACTCTGGCTAGGTTTAAGAATTCGAAATCCAAGAAGAGTGTCATCATTGCCCTATTACCCATTCGCTTTAGGGATTCGAAACCCAATGACACATCATCGATGTCCTATTACTAGAGATGTTAAATGAGCAGGTTGGCTTAGTACTATAGCGAGAGAGCCTAACTTAGCTCGTTTAACTCATGGCTCGTGAGCCAACTCGGGTTGCATTTTTTTTGGCGAGTTGGTTAGGCTTGGCTCCTTAAGCTTGCTACGCTCGTTAGGCTCAACTCGTTTAACTCGCCAGGTTTAGTGAGCCAAATTTTTTCAAATTCGGTTCAGCTGGCTCGTTTATCACGTCTACCTTCAAATGCATTTTATCTGTTTGTATAAATGCCGAGATGAAAGTTTCATAAAAAAAAGTAAGTTGCTCAACTAACACCTATCATTCAAAATGAATTTTATTTTGTTATCTCTCTAGTTATTTTAAATAAATCTCACTGTTAATTAGACTAATTAACTCGAAATTGGTTATTGAAAGTTAAATTCAGCAAATTTGATATTTACATGCTTTTTTTTAGTCAATAGTTTCTTGAGTATAATTGAAAACATTAATTATTTATATGACATGTGTGTCTGTTGGATATATAGTATTTGATGAAAAATCAAGAAATGGTACAAAACCCATGTAACCAAAGTATTAATGAAAAAAATATTTACATATGAGCATCGTTCCATCTCCTCACCACTTTTTTTTCCCTCCCTCTTTCCTTTTCCTTTCCTTTATTCTCTTTGTTTCTTCTATAAATACCACATTTCTCCCTCATTTTCTTTCACCATAAATTCTTTCAATATCTTAATTCCTTACTTTTCAATTTATAGTACTCTATCAATAATATGTGACGTTAAATATTCATAATGATATTCGTGTGATATACTTTTTTATTGAATCGTCTCAAATAAATTTTTTTTTTCTCAATACATGTCATTTTATACATTAATCAAAATATTTTGTTAATTAAATGACTAACTATTATATTTTGATATTATAATAATAAATAATTATTATAATTTTAATAATTGAATTTTTTAAAAATATACATTATATTGATATAAATTAAAAATATTTATGTATGTTCGGCTCATCAGACTTGTTTAGTCAGCTCGGCTTAGCTCGACTCGTTTAACTTGTGGCTTGCAAGCAGCCTCGAGTTAAATTTTTTTTTGAGCGAGCTTGTTATGCTTGGCTCGTTGGGTTTGCTAGGCTCAACTTGTTGGGTTTGTTAGGCTCGACTCATTGAACTCTCTAGGCTCGATGAGTCAGAATTTTTCAGGCCCGACTGGCTAGTTTGTCACCTCTGCCGATTACTCATTTTCACCACGTGCAAACAAAACATCTTCATGTAGCAGAAGATATACTAGGATAGCCTCGTGATACTTTGACTCCGAGATCATCCAAAGCATCAAGAGGATTCATCCTCCTGTATATGAATATCACAAAATATCAAAAATGATAACTATACATGTAATGCTCGGATAATCCCTCTATGTATAATATACAATCTGTAACGACCAAGACCGACCTCCCCTCATAAAATGATTGAACACAACATCTAAAACTTCACAATTCCTCAAGAAGTCGGTCGATCATCGAACGACCACAAAATCCTTCCTATTTTGACTCTATTGAAATCTACAATGTTGTTGAATGACCACTCATCCATTATGAATGATCACTAACCTACATAGAATTCCATTTCTTCCATCTACACACTCAGTGGTCAATCAATCCATCATAGAATCGACTACTCCCTCTAATTTACTATAAACATAAAAAAATCCATACTTCCAGCAACCAAAATCATAAATCACATTTCTATACTAAAATGATCCCCTAAATCTCCAATAATCATCAAATATTATCATCTTCATCCTAAGCTTAATATGACCAAAAACTCGGGATATTACATTGCATCCTACCCAAGGAAGTAAGACTTCCTTTTAATTGGAAGAAAATAAAATAAAATAATTTTATTTAATACAAATATAACACTCCATGAAAATAAGTGAGATTTGGATTAATTATTATTTAATTGGAAAAATTGAAATGTTAAAAGACAAAATGACAACTGTAAAGATTTAAAATTTGTATTTCACAGATCTATTGGAGAGGAATATGTTAGTGGCAATGAGGTAAAAGACCGAAAATATGAAATGGTTAGGTTATTATGGTCGACCAGTGTGTGTGTGTGTGTCAAATCACCATGAATCTTCTAGAAAATGGCTTAGGTAGCTCACTTACTTGACAATCAAGGAAAAGAGACACCTCATAGGATCCCTTATTTGTTGATCAAGGAAATGAGACACCTCATAGGACACTTGAATGCATCTAGGAGAGATACTTGACACCTCATGGGACACTTGGATGCATTTAGGGTAGTTGAGTCACCACTTAAATTTTTATAAATAGGGAGTTTGGCTCTTCAATTGAACCATAAATTGGTGCCTCTTCTTCTCAGCTTGTTAAAGGTTAGTAAGTTTCTTTTGATGTTTAAAGTGATGTTAAGAATTAGCTATGTTTATGAGTAAAAGGATGATGAGAAATTGGAGATTATAAAGTGATGTTTAGGGTTTTATTAAAATGATCATGAAATTGGGTTTCATACTCAAGTTTTATGATTCAAATAAATTTTTTATGTCCTAAAAAGTATGCTACTGTTAATTGATGGAAGGATTTCTCAATTAATTTATGTTTAGGAAACTAATATCATGCTTGGTCAAAAACTAGGAGAATCTGTGTAGTTTATGTGGTTGTAGTACCAAAGTATCTTAATGGCTATGAATTATTAAATTGTTTTAGTATATTAAAATAGACACGTTGATGGAACTATGGACATTGGAATAAAGTCATTTGGACCTATATAATGAAAGTTATGAATTTTGGAAATTGATGGAAAATTGTGGGACAAAAATTAGGTATTGGACATGAACAAGGTTCTGTTTTTGACACTTTATCCATGACAAAAATAATTGGATTTGTAAACTAATTTATATGTTAAAGAGCATCATTTAAGGGAACTATGAGTCGAAAAGTCACTTGAATTAGAAAAATATACAAAAAGTTATGAATATTAACGTAAAAGTGTGTAGCTGGATACTAACAAATGATTGTAACATGTTTAGGTCTTCCAACTCAAGGAAATAATTCATAGTTGCGGTGAATTGTTCTAAGACTCCAAAATAAGTAATGACTGTATGAGCTTGGCTTAATGGCCTACATTATAAGATGCAAGGATTTATGTGATATGATAGTTGTGATTATTTTGTTTATTAAGTGTAATACCCCGAATCTTTATATCAGAATTTATTAAGAATAATTAGAAATTAATTAGGGGTATTTGAATTTATCGAATATTTATCGGAGTATTACCAAGGACGTAACCGTTCAGTTATAATTTAAGAGAATTTATTGGAGGTTTAATTGTTGGAAATCAATTTAGGAAATGGAATTAAGAAATTTAAATTGGACCTCTAATAATCTTTTAACAATATTTGGATTAAGTCAAGAGTTACAAACTTGGGTCGGTTAATATGTGGTACGAATATTTAACACTTAAATTTATATTTTTAATGATTAATTAACTAAGATTTAAAATGAGATTTAAAAGAAAAAGAAATTGGGGAAAAGGAGGGGGTGAGGTGGACCAGTTCATGCAGTGAACAGGTCTGGATGAATATAAATGGCCTTCAGCCCTTGCGAAAGAAACAGGGAGAAAATGAGAGGGGAGAGAGGGGAGATCGCGAGCGAGGGAGAGGCGAGCGAGGGCTCGTTTCGGCGAGCAGTGCGAACGGTGATCGACTTGGGAGACGTCGACGGCGAGCTCGGGATGGCTGGGTCGGCGTTGTCTAGCGAATGGTGAGCTGTTGGAGGTCGGGCTTCACGGGTTGATGCGGTGAGAAGCTCGTGTCGCGATGAGCGGCAACGCTCGGTCGACTCCCGGCGATGCTCGACGATGATGAAGGCGATGGCGATAAATGGGATGGCATTGGGTTGATGCCTGGAGGCGATTGAAGCCTCGGGTCGATGGGAAAGGTAGTCGGCTCAGGTGGAGCTGCTGGGTTCGGGTTGTGGTTTGGCTGAACCGGTGCTGTCTCCAGGTAAAAATCGATAGCGTGTTGGGCATGAGGAACAACATCTGAAAAGCTGGTTGGAATTGTAGGACTTTTTCGGGCGTGCTGGAGACTACACTCTGCCTTCTGGGAGTGGCAGAGAATTTCTCTTGTGGTGAGCTACAAGAACGAGAAGGGGCGAGAGAGAAAGAGAGACAGTGCAAGGAGTCCTCTCGGCTGTTCCGTGCTGCTACTGGAAATCAAAAGCATAGTGTGGAGGCCTCTGGTGCTGGAATTGGAGTGGTGGCCGAGAGCTTCTGATGGTAAGCTTCCTTCTCTGTTCCCTTCCGTTTACTGCTATGATATGGTCAATAAGGGGATAATACTCTCTGTTGTTGGAAGAATAAATGGATAGAGGCAAAGTTGAGTGTTAAGGAGCATTTGGCCGTGAAAGGTGCTAATGCAGGGATGTTTTGGAGCTGTTGGACTACTTCTGATGCCCTGTTGGTGAGATTCCTCCTCTGTTATTTAGTTGTTTGGATTATGTTTGAATGTTGATGAGTGGTGATTCTCTGGATAGCCTATTTTTAGGGATTTCTGGATAAGTATATAGGATGGAATGTTGTTGGGTTTGATTTTAAGTTCTGGAATATTGTTGATTTTATGAAGAAAAGATTTAAGTACATTGGATGCATATCTGGATCAATACTTTGTTGCTCAAAATGATAGTCTAAGAATGTTAGTTGATGGATATATGCTGCTGAATGGATGATTTTGTTGGATGAAGTAATCTGTTGCGTTGGATTAATTTTACAGTTGGTTAACAATCTAATGTCTCTATTGTTGGTTATCTCGTTGGTTGGATGGGATAAACTGTTTTGTTTGTTAAGCTGTTTTGGTTAAACTTGGTGATGATTCTTGGACGTTTGGATATTTAGTTAATTGTGGATAGTGTTGTGAGATGGTCCATGTGCTGTTGAATTTGGTACCACATGTTAAAAGTTGATGAGCAGGTTATTAATATTTTGTTTATTATGGAATTAATTAGAGAGATTAAATGAATTGTCTGTTGCTCGAATGGTTAAGGAATATTGTCGAAGGATATAGATGTGTTCTGTTAATTGCGTGATATCATGGGAAGTTCATTGCCATGATAAGATTAGAAAATATCGTTATTGGGTGAGCTGAGATACATATTGTTGGAATATGGATTATGAGACACTATCAAATGATAAACGTTTCTAATTTGTGAAGGTAGCGGAAAGATGATGAAGGATAGTGAATAAGTGTAAACCGCGATAAAGATGTGAGGTAAGGAATTTGAGTGTGTTTTGGCCATTGAGGCCCTACACCACAAGTAGAGTGTGTGCGTTTTGTGTCCGTTCATGAAATGCTTGCTATTAGATAGTTCCTTTGATGATTTTATATGTTAGTTTCTTGCTGATTTTGTGTAGTTCTTCTTGCTACTAATAGTGGTTATTCTCCATTATGTTTTCCTTGTCAATTCTTGTTGTAGGTCATTACTAGCTCTGTGATGTTTTCTTTTCATTGATTTTTTCTGTTTTATTGACTATTGAACCATATAAATGCTTTGTTGAAAGAAACGATGAATGAGAAAAAGGTGATGAATGTCAAGGATGTGAATGACGAGTGAATATGTGCAGTCTGAAAATAAGCTAGGACCTCTATTTTCGATACTGTATGATTACTTGCTGTCTAGTTTCCGCTATCATGTTGTTATTCCTTGCTGTTGCTCTGCCATTTATTAACTGCTTTATCTCCCTGAACTGGTATGCTCACTTATTAATCACTTTAGTTAAACGTTAATCTATGGTAACTAATTAGTTGATTAATCTGAACATGTGAACTAATTGATTGTGTAATCCCGGCATGTAAATCGCTTAATTCTATGTTTATAATATTTTGAGCATATAAATCAGTTAGTTGTTTGACTCCACTAATTCTAGCATGTTTATTTAATGATTAACGCTCTAATTCTAGCATGTTTATGATTAGCGCGCTAATTCTATCATGTTTATTTAATGATTAGCGCTCTAATTCTAGCATGTTTGTTTAATGATTAGCGTATAAATTGTAATCAATTGAGCAGGTCAATCAAGCTAGTTAATTGATTAAGTATGTAGATTAACTAGCTTGTTTAAATGTTAATTAGTATTGTACGAGCATGTTAATTGGCCTAACTAAATCAGTTAACTTGAGCATGATAATCTGATTAGAGTAATTAACTTAATTAGAAATTGAGCATGTTAATTGAATCACCTAACTAATTAATAGTTGTTAATTACTTCTTGAGCATGCCAATCTATTTAGGAATATTTAATCGTCTAGAGAGCATGTTTAATTTATTATTTTAGCATGTTTAATGGCTAGAATTTAATTGAGCATGTTAATTAATTTATGCCTCACTTTAATATGCACGTCGCTTGTGATCCGTTGTATCTCCTTTATTATTGTGATTTATATATTCGAGCATGTTTCCCGTTGTTCAATTGGTTCTATAATTGCTTCATTCATATGCTGTATGTTATTGGGTGTTCCATTCCTTTTATTTGCGCTTTTAATTCAGTTACTATCTTCTATATGCGCACTTCAATTCCTATTAAAGTTATGTTATATGCATTGTGCGTCATGTTAGTTTGAGATCATGTTAATAGAAACCTAGTAGGGGGTACCCACATGCACGAGTGAGGAAAAGGCTAAGAACAAGAATGTTCGGGATGAGCGGGATACGCCCATCACTGAAGAAACCTTTCCAGCGGGATACGTCGGGAGGGAAGAAACCCTGAAGGTGGGATACGTTGGAAGGGGAGGACTCTTGAAGGCAGGATACGCCGGAAAGGGGACGAAAAAGGGAGTTGGTTAGATGGGTAGTCTGGATCTAGCCTAGCAGCTAGGATACACCTTCACCTAGTCGGGAAAGGGACTAGCATGCGCATAGGAAGTTAGAAGCCGATCAATTAGGCCATTTCAAAGGACAACCTCCAATCTCCAGCTCGAAGTACGAGTAAAGAACAAAGAACCAATGAACGTAAAAAAAGAGTTGGTTTGGGTGGCCCCCATTTCAAGAAGAATTAAAGAGAGAAATGCATAATTGTTTTTCCCAATTTCCTTATTAAGCCTTTAGGCTTACAGTTACTTGTGGTGTAGGTACAAACGATGAACAGATAATAAGCAGATGATAAACACATAATGATGCAGGAATGAATGATTTCACACGCACGAGAATTGGGGCTGGCCAGGCAATGAAAAGAATGAGTAAACGATTGTAATCACATTTAATTATTGTATTGTACTCCATTGTTTAGATTTCCTTTCAAATGATTTAAATACGCTTCCACCATGTTTTACGATGATTTATTTTATAACGCTTCCGCACATTTTATCAATTGGTTTTCATAACGAGTTTAAAGAAAGAGTCAGTAGGGATTCGGTTAGACGCACTCTGATACGTTTTTTTTTTTTAAAAAGAAATTTAAAATTTCACGTATTTTCAAGGAATTACGAAAATCTGAGTCATTACATTAAAGATCTGCTATGTTTTGTTGATAGTACTAATGATTATGTTGTTCGAGGTAATGATTTATTATTGCTACAGGTTATATTATAATTATGCATGCACATGTTTTTATAAAAGAAAAATGAAAATTGAAGTAAATGTATGTAACTGAAACAAGAAGGGTTGAGCTGGCCGAAGTTCACCACTCATTCCTAATTAATGTAAACAGTTTGAGCTAGGCGAAGTTCACCACTTACTCATAAATGATAAGAAGGATTTGAGTTGACTGATATTCACTACTCATTCCTAACTGATAAGAAGGATTTGAGTTGGCCGAAGTTCACTCCTCTTTTCCTAAATTATAAGTGATTGAGTTGACTAAAGTTCACAACTTTCCTTAAATGATAAAAATAATAAAGAACAAGAAAAGAAAAATAGAAATGCAAACATTTTATAAAAAATGCATATCATGTTTATATTATTTATTACTTACTGAGTATTAAACTTATAAATGGTTCTTGTGATGTAGGGGAAATTTTGCAAGGAGACTAATAATGAAGGACCACGCAGTTGATGGTGCATGCTTATGAAAAGCGCTTGAAGTTGTTACAACAAATTTGATTGGTGGGGTGACAGATGATTTGTAAAAGGAAACTAAAAAGGATATTGTAATGATTTATAAGTGTTTTGTTAAAGCCATGATTTAAAATCAGACTATTGTTTTATAAATGACTACCAAATTATGGATTTAATTGTTTTGGTACACCCTTATGAATTTATGTTAATGACATATTACAGTGTTTGAAAGAGAAAAGTCTTTTGCTATGCAAATGTTGTTTTAAAAAGCTTTATTCAAAACGCTCAAGTATTTGATGAAAATGAACATGAATTTCGAAGCATGACAATATATATTGTAATAAATTATAATATATCTACTAAATAAAATACTTAATTCAATGATAGAAATTTAAGCACTAACTGATATTCGAATCTCAACAAAAACTTAAACTCATCGATCACGACCTTGTAGACCCACACAATAACGTGAAATGTCACTAGTTTGACCTGTTGAACGAACCCATACATGTGCTCGAAGACCCACGACATGTAGCAAAGACTTGGTCAAAGCAAACAAATTGAATTCGATTAACACGAAAAATTTACTCCAAAAATATAAAATCCAAAAAATTATGGATCTTACGGATTTGGCCCAGTCCCAGAAAGTCTTCCCTTTCTTTCTTTCTTCTATTAATGGCACTCTTCTCCTTCAATTTTTTTTTACCAAAAATTCTTCATCCCTTAATCTCTTACTTCTATATGTCTAGTCATCCCTTAATCTCTTACTTCTATATGTCTAGTGCTTCATTATTCTCTCTTGCTTTTACAAATTTTATATCATTTCCATTCATTTAACAAGGTATGTTTTAATTTATTTTATATTAATATATTTTTACATTAATATTGATTTTATTTATATGAACTAATATTTTTTGAATATTTTTTGTAGGTTCATATATGCGGTGATGATAGAATTCACACCAGTTATAAACTATTGTTAGTTTTGTGGTATCAAGTTATTATTTAAAATTTATTTTAGATATTTATTTTTAATTATTATAGATTCACGAAATTATAATATTGAGATTATTGATGACAATGTTGAAGTAATTTGAGAGTTAATTCCTACATTTTTAATAAGACAATTATTTGCGCAAACATTTATTCACTTTGAAAAAAATGAAATAAAATGTTTGATATATGGAAATAATTTAAGTTAAAAGAAATTAAAATTGCTAGAAAAATAAAAACTAGAACTCAATGTAAATATGATATTAAAAATTTTCCATATGTTTCTAGTAGTTCAGTTAACACAATTGATAAATATTTTAAAAGATATTATTTAAATGAGAAATTAAGAGATTCTACACAAACACAATGAAATGATATTGGTAGTGACACTTTTACATATTCATAAAATAGAATGAAAAAAATGAATAGCAAAACTTATAAAACAATATGAGTTACCGTTATCATTCACCGACAATGAAATATTTGAAAATTTTATAGAAGAGTATGTTATTCTTAGTTTTAAACATATACCTAGAAGTATAATGAGAAACAACATTATTAAAATATTTTATGATATGAAAAGTGAATTAATTACATTTTTTTTGCAAATGCCCCTTTAATATTTATTTGTATTATGTCTGATTTATGGAGTGTACGTAATTTTAGAACTTTATATTATAATGATGAATCTTGACAATTAAATAAATGAATTTTAAGATTTTGTAACTTTAAATATTCTTACACTAGTATTACTATATATTGATATATTGTAAGAATATTCTATTTGAAATATAATTTTTAGCATAACTCTTGACTAGCATTAGATATTATTTATGATTTCATTTTTCAAATGAAATGTGTATATCACATTTTAAATTTAGTTGTTAAAGATGTTATGACTTTATTTCACCTCATATTCAATTAATTGGATCTATAATTTCTTACATTATTAGGTCTAATTTGAGACAACAATAATATAAAAAATTTTGTAAATCTGTTCAACTTAAATTAAAAAAAATTAAAAACCAACGTAGATAGTAGATGGAATTCAAATTATTTAATGTTGCAAATGTTATGTCATATTGACAAGTTATTTGTGCTTTTATTAATGAAAAAACATAAAGTATTAAGCTTGATAAATTTAGTTGTGATATTGCTAATATAATTCTTGATTTTTTAAAACTTTTTCAAGCTGCTACAGATCAATATTCTAGAATTTATTTTCTCACTTCTTATTTGGTTCCTCTAATTTTTTAAATTTAATATGTTATTTTGCATTTTATTGACAAGAAGATGGATTTAGTAATATTCTTAATATAATAAAAATAAAATTGAAAAAATATTGACCCTAGTTCCTACTATTTTTTTTGTTATGCATATATGATGGATTTTATATATAAATTAAAAGAAGTGTGTCTTAGGCTTAGTAAAATTTTTACTAATTTATGTACTATTAATTTAATTATTAGAGTTAAATAACAAATAGAATTGCTAATTTATATTACTATTATGAAATAAAGTATTCTAATGTTTGTCATCTACATCCCCTTACACATCAAGAGTTATTTTAGTTGTAGTAGTAGTAGTATTGCACTTCCATAATTTATTATGTATAATATATGGAGTAAATTAGTTACTGAAAGTTATTTTACTTCGTTGCGAAATGAATTTAATATTTTTTTTGAAGATCATCATCACTTTCTCAAGAAGAAGATTTTGATATTTTAGATTGGCAGAAAAGAAACTCTACTACATATCTTATTTTTTCAATAATTGCATGGGATTTACTAACCTCTAATCGCTAATATCAGAGTCTATTTTCAGTGTAAGTGAATGTTTGTACGATAAATGAAGAGGATGACTTGCACTTGACCTCATGGAGGTACTCATTTGCATTAAAGATTGAATCGATGTCAAGACGAGAGATCAACTACGAGATGGTGAAATACTTGAAGAATTTAGAAATTTAGATGTTGAAGACTAGAATTTATTTATTTTTCACTTTGTATTATAATTTGAAGTAATTTTTTCAAACTTGTAATTTTTTGGGCATGTTGCAAATAATTGACAATTAGATAGTTGTCAACCTAGTTGAGATGTATTCAATTTATAGTGATACATCTGTTAAATATTTGTAATGATGTTTGTGTGATATATATTTTTATTAGATTATCTCAAATAATTTTTTTCTAAATACATGTCATTTTATATATTAATAAAAAAATTTGTTAATTAAACGAGTAACTATTATACGTTGACATTATAATGATAAATATTTATTATAATTTTAAAAAATATATACATTATATTGATATAAGTCGAAACATTTATATATGTTCCACTCGTTAGGCTCGTTTAGTTAGCTCGGTTCAATTTGTTTAACTCATGGCTCACGAGCCAACTCAACTTAAAATTTTTTTTAGATTGGCACATTAAGCTTGACTCATTAGGCTCATTAGACTCAACTTGTTTACCTTGCTAGGCTCAGTGAGCCGGATTTTTTTTTTTTTTTTTACCTTGACTCCACTAGCTAGTTTGTTACCTTTAGACCAGCCTAATATTTAGTTCTAAATTAGAAACCCTAATACTTTTTTCTTCAAATTTAATCACAAAATTGAACTTAATTAGGTCAGTTATGAGCCCTGAGTTCCTAAATTCATGAATCATGGAACAATAATGCAATAATTAATTGTACACAAGGTGTTAAAATCTTATTCAACATACTAACTACATTTATTATGATTAAACCATAATATTAAGATAAGTAAATTCTCATCTATTAACTGACCTAATTAAGTTCAATTTTGTGATTAATTTTGAAGACAAAAATATTAGGGTTTCTAATTTAGAACTAAATATTAGGCTAGTCTAAAGGTAACAAACAAACTAGTCGAGCCAAGGTGGAAAAACAATTTGGCTCACTGAGTCTAGCAAAGTAAACAAGTTGAGTTTAATGAGCCTAACTAGTCAAACTTAATTTAAATATATGAAACCAACAATAAGATTTAAGAGTATAATGCCTACATCCTCGATAATTGAATATTATAGCAAATTAAATATCAAAAAATAAATACTAACTTTTAATCATGATTAAATCCTCGAGAGTACAACAAACAAGAAACAAGTGAGTTTTACTATCTAATCTTATTAAAATCATAATATTCCCAAAATAAATACTTATTTCAAATATTTATTATACACTATTTAATTGTTAATCACTTCATTTGTATCCTCACTCAAAACTAGAAGAATCTTGATTAGCTGTAAATATTTATTAGTAAAAATCTATCTATATCACAAAACTACTAGTAAAAAAATAATCTTAGTAAACAAATACAAACAAAACTAAACACAATCTTTAGTTTATTATCATTATCATCTCATTATTTTTGTAAAGTAGCATACTGGTTGAATTCCTTAACCTAGTAGTAGGAGTGGAATCGGCTTGGTTCGGTTCGGTTTTTTTACTAAATTAGAACCGAACTGATTCGGTTCGGTTTGTGTTTTGAAAAACCAAAACCGAACCGAGGACAATGACAAACCAGATCAAAAACGGAACCTCAATTTCGGTTCTCATCGGTTTGGTTTTGGTTTCAGTTTGGCTTTATCTTGTCTTTGATTTTTATTTTTTCGGTTTTCTGGTTAGTTTTGAGGTAGGTTGAGGTTCAGTTCTTTCGGTTTTCTTGAAAGCTCTGGTTGCTTTCTTCACTCCATATTTATTGATATTAGAGTCCTGTAATAGAAGAAATGGTAAACAAAAGCATGGCCAAGAAGTCAGCAAGAGAATGTGTTATATTTCTTAATTGTGCTGCTCTATTCAGACGAAGTCTATTAAAGGAACCATCATTTCATCATACATTCAAGTAAATGCAGACCATACCTTCATCTTGGAATGAACACTTGCTCCAAACAATTTCACTAGAGCTTTCTGATCGTTGGACCGAAATGTCAAACATAGAAACTGATATTAGCTTAAAATCAAATGAAATATGATCCTCTACTCTCGACATTTTGCAGGGATAAATCCTATCTCAATCACTTGTTTTGTTTTCTTCTGGTCAAAACATTTTTCAAACATAGGAAGATCAAAATTCCCGGCAAGTTAAAACAGAGCAATTGGCTACCCAATGACGAATGACACCAACCATAACTGTAAAACTAGAAGAATCTCGATTAACTGTAAATGTTTATCAGTAAAAATCTATTTACATCACAAAACTACTAGTGAAAAAATAATCAATCAGTAAAAATTTATCTACATTACAAAACTACTAGTGAAAAAATAATCTTAGTAAACAAATACAAATAAAACTAAACACAATCTTTAGTTTATTATTATTATCCTCTCATTATTTCTGTAAAGTTGTATACTAGTTGAATTCCTTAACCCAGTAGACTACTCGAAGACCCTGCTGTATTGGCAGTCTCTAGATCTTGTTAGCTTTGTTGTCCAAGGTAATCCAACTCCAACATAACCATGTCAAACTCCTTGGATCGATAGGCTACTCGACGACCAATGGCACCAACGGTAACTGGGTCTCATTACCTTTCCATCTAAAACAATCCAACTTCATAGCATCCACATTGAATTTTCTAGATCAGTATGCTAACGATGACCCATGGCACCAACCATCATTGAACCTCAAAAGCTTTCCCGTCTATGACAATTCGATTTGTGGAATTCCTAAGCCTAGCTACATGATAACTCAATGTCTCTAGACATTGTCTACTTTTCTAACTAAGATAGGCTACCCAGTGATCCATAACACCAACCGTATCCACAATGAGTTCCCTAACCGAGTAGACTACCTGTCGATCCACGACACTAACTGTCTCTGGATCTCATGAGCTTTCCATCTAGGAAATCTGCTCATTAGATATCCTTTAGCTCTAAAGTTTACATCAATTCCATTTTTTTCATGTGATCACACATTCACGCATTCATTCATTAAACATTATCATCCACAATTATTTCAATCATAATATATCAAAGGCATACAATATCAACAGTGAACAAACACATAATATCCATCAAAACCAAAATCAATAGATCAAAATATAATAAAATGAAATACTTTTAAACTAACAAGAAAAATAAAATTTCATATTATACTTTGTGACGTGGGGCGTACAGCCAAAATTGATCAAAATACAACACTTACTTACCTTGATTTCAAGATGTAGGTTTAAAGTTCGCTCAAGGATTTTGGAAGTCCTTTTCCTTATACAAAACTTTACCATTAGTATCTAGATGAATATTAGTAGTCTTCTATTTAAATATCTTCGTTGACATATTTGTCAAGAAGGAATTGAAGATTTCTGAAGAGATGAGGGCCTTGCTTTAGTTTTAGGGAAGTGGGAGTCTTCGCTCTTTAGAGGAGAATCTTCTCTCTTTATATTCATGAAAAATAATATTTGAAAGAGTGTTAAAATTTGGCCTTAACCCAATAATATTTGGATCAGACCCACATTATAAACCTTAGTTTTAGAATTTCAGGTTAATCTTATAAATATATACTAAACTCATTATATTTTGACTTTTGTCTGTCATTTTTTTTTTTTTAAAAGTTTTTTAGATAAATCTTTTTTTGTTTCATATTTGATTTTTAAAAATTGATATAAGATTGAGGTGGAGAGTTTTTGGAATATGTTTTGATTTATGGAAAAGGCTCCCTTGACTCGAACAAATTTTATAGTTTTGAAAAGTTGTAAAATTTTGGAAGAAAAAAAATTCTTGTTTAAACTTAAATAAGAAGCAGAACACTTCGATTAGAAGAACGCCGGCCAACCATTCATTCAACCGCCGGTGTCATTCCGTCCTCAGCCTCCCAACATGCTTGCCTATCATCTTCTTCACGAAGATAAAAATCGCCAATCTCATCGGGGAGTCTTTCGTCATCTTGCACAATCTACCACACGAAGAAATCAACACCCCTACCATTTTTCATTCAAACGGCTCCGAACAACCATCGTCCTCAATCAGGACTGATCAAAATTGAAGTTGTCTTCTTTTGATCTGTTCGACGAAACACTGAGCTGCCATAGCCCATGCGTCTAGGAATAGAAGTTGTCGACCTTTTGTTTCCGTCCAGTTCTTCCGACCATTGCTCGCCGAACTGCTCGGTCACCGGATTCTATTGAAAGCTCGAATTTTTTGTTTTCAAAGATTTATAAGGCATCTAATTTGGCTGATCTCTTGGTGGTAAATATTTGCGTATTTGAGAATTTTTTGGAATCAAAATTCAAACTTTACAGTTTAGAATTTTGGAACATTTATGTGATTACGTTGGTTTTGACGCTAGTTCAGATTTATGAATAATGCTTGGAATATTTTTGAGAGGTAATTTTCTTATTGTTTGAGATATCGTAATCTTGGGCTTCAAATATGTTAGTCAATGATAGGTTCAATAAAATATGATATTTCATTATTAGATCGGGATACAAAATTTTTGTTATGGTGGATGAAAATGCAAGATAGGCTCATTCAAGTAGATTTAGATAATGCATTGTTAAAGCTCGATAAAAGTCCATGTCTTGGAATGAAGAGGAGAAAATTTAAAAGGATAAAAAAAACTCTATCTTTTATATATCTGCATCTATCAAATTGGATTTTGTAAGATGTCTTGAAGAAGAAAACTATCGCTGCATTATGATTAAAATTCAAGTAGCTAAGTATGAAGAAAAGTCTACCAAGTGAATTGTATCTGAAACAACAACTTTATTCTCATTTATTGATAGAAGGTACTTCTATTAAATAACATTTAACTACATTTAAGGAAATGATTTTAGATTTGGAGATTATGGAATACAAGTATGATACAAAAAAAGGTTGGGGTTGCATCTATTGTAATGACTAGAAATTTTATAAAATGTAACTTTAACTTGATTTTTGGTGAATACTTTTGTCCAAATTTATAGATTTTCCATTTTGTTTATGTTAAATTGAATGGCTGGAGTAGATGCAGTTTTAAGGATAAAAATTATTTATAAATTAGCCATGTTAGAGGAGCGGATATCCGCAGTAGGCGCGCACACATCCGCAGTGGTAGCACACACATCCACGAGGAAAAGAAAGTGTCTGCAAAAAAGAATATGTCCGTAGGATGGTGGACGTTCGATGTAAGCTGAAGGACTTCCGTTGTGTTGGAATAGATCCGTGGTAGTGTTGTTGCTCACAGAAATGAATGTATCCACGAAAAGGAACGCGCTCGCAGTGGATAAGTAAAGTGAAAGATGTTGTCATTTGAATTAAAGGATTCACTAGTGATGTTCGTGGAAAGAGATGCATCTGTGGTGGATAAGTAAGGTGAAAGACATCATCATTTGGATTGAAGGATCCACTAATGACGTGTATCTGTGGAAAGGAATTTGCCCACCGCAGATAAGTAATATGAAAGACATCATCATTTGGATTGAAGGATCCACTGATGTCGTGTATCTATGGAAGGAAACACATCTGCAATGGATAGTAATCACTATAGCAAAGTACAAATCACTGTTCTAAATAGTATGATAGTCTCACCATTTGTACTATCCTAGAATGGATTATTTCATAATCATACTAATTACTGTACCTTTAGTATTTTTACTTACCCTTATAATTTTATTATTGATAATTGTAGAATGTTATAGAGAAGAACCAATGTTTAGGATAAGATACGCAAATGTACCACCTACTGTATTACCTAATAATTACACGTAACCTTAATAGACAGAGTCCACCATGAATAACATTGACAACATTGAAAAATTACAAATTAGTAATTTACATATTAGACCATTGACTACAGAATTAAATAGTTTACCAGGAATACCTTTCAAGACAAAATGGTTATTCTACCCAAGAACTTACCAATGGCAACTCACTACGCTATAGGAAGCACATACTCCCAACCAGATACATCAGACAACTCCAAAATAAAAGCTCTTTTAAATAATATCGTGGAAATTTTATCTTATATTATCATTCATCATAATACAGACGATCTACAAGATATACAAAGTAATGTAGTTAAAACTAATGAATTTTTAACAAAATACTATTACAAACTTAAATTAAAAATCAAAGATAATCATGATATCATAATAGAAAATCAAACTAAACTTCAAAACATAGAGCAAGAAATTATCAATCTAAAATCCCAAATTACAGATACTCAAATAATGATAACAGAACTAGAACACTATTTACGAAGTTAATTCGGATGAATAATAGTTTTCAAGAAAGAACTAAAAATGTAGAAAGCATAACTATAGAACTTAATGAATTAAAACAACAGAATATAACAATCCAACAAATGATAAAAGAAATAAATTCCACTAGAGAAAATTTTACAGAATTAACAGAAGCAAAAAATATAGTTCTACTATTAGTCGATAAATTTATAAAAGATTCAGAAAAAAGTCACCACATAGATTATGGAAAAGATATAGTAGAAATAATTGATAATCTTCAACAAATTATAATCAGGCAAGAAAAAAAAGAGATGTGTCATCATAGAAGATCTTGAACAAATCCATCTAGGAAGAAGAATAAAGCAAAAGCTAACAATTAAACCACCTCCTTCAATATAATGGAAACTTTAGAAGAACAGATATCTAAACTTACTAGTTTATTTGCCGAACTAGATATACCTAAAAAAGACATAGAAGAAGAATATTTATTAATGAACAATGAAACAAAAACTAATGAAATAGCTACGATTATACCTCTGACGAAAACCCAAATGAAAATCCATATAATCCTCACTATGTAAAACAAGAGATACCTGAATCCAGTCATCTAAATAGAAAAAGAATGCATGACGAAACTGAAGATGAAGATTTTAAAAAATACATGAGTAAACAAGGCTATTATTACAAAAATAAATGGACTAAAGTACCCAATCAATATATTCTGAGAATTGAAAACTTACTTGGAAACAATATATTAAACCTAGACTATGTCGAAAACGAATATAAAGTTTTAGAAGATTGGAAGAATAGAATTAATATTTTCATATAATTAAATTAGGAAATTAGAGATTTAACTCCTGAAGATTTATTTAATTACGTAACTCATCAAATCACAGGTATAGTATATAATTATTTAACAAATATGACACTTCCTTCGAAAGTAGTATTATTAGAAACATATGCAGTAACTACATTTAAAAATATAATTCAACTATTAACTAAAGAATTCATAGGAAGATATGCGAAAGAAAAAGAAAAAACAGATGCCTTTATTAATAATGCATTTTGGCAATTAACAAATTCACAAATATGTGATCTCTATTATTTAGAAAATTTTATTTGTAAATTTAAAAATATATACTATCAATTAGACGATAAACATCAAAAGTTGGCAGATGAATATTTTACAAAAAACTTCCATCTCAGATTCACTTAGTACTATAAGAAAATTATAATAAAGGACTCAAAACGAATGCCATACCAGATTCTCTAGGAGCTAGAATTACAGTATTTAGAGTATGGATGCAAGAGTCATGTAATAAGGAAAGAGCGAAAAGACAAGTAAAAATTAAGCTATGTTGTGACAAGAAGTAATCAAAATCATACGACACGAAACATTAAATATAATTCACTTTTTATATACTACCCACCAAATTCTAGAACAAAAATTACAAAACATCTGTAGTGATAATCCTCTTGATCACATTAAAAACACGAATAAAGAAGAAGTTATTATTAAATTAAAAGACCCGCTAGCCGAAATTAATGTCCCTAATCGAATACCATATAGTATTAGAGCGTAGAAGAATTTCAACAAGAATGTAAACATTTATTAGAATTAGGAATCATAAGAGAAAGTTCGAGTCCTCATAGCGCTCTAGCTTTCTATGTTGAGAATAAAAATGAAATTAAAAGAGGCAAAAGAAGAATGGTAATAAATTATAAACAACTAAATGATGCTACTATAGGAGACAGTTATAAACTACCTAGAAAAGACTATATATTAGAAAAACTCAAAGGTAATAATTTGTTTAGCATATTAGACGCAAATCAGGATATTGGCAACTAAGATTAGCCGAAAATACTAAACCATTAACATCCTTTAGTTGTCCTCCACAAAAACAATATGAATGGAATGTATTACCTTTTGAACTAAAACAAACACCATCATATATCAACGATTTATGGATCATATTTTAGATGGTTTAGAAGACATGTTTAGCCTATATTGATGATATTATTATTTTTACATCAGGAAATGAACAGGATCATATTAATGCAGTATTAAAAGTGTTACAAAGATGTAAAGAAACAGGACTAGTTATATCACAAAAGAAATCTAGATTACTTCAAAGAGAAGTTGAATATTTAGGACTTAATATAAATCATAAAGGTGAAATCAAATTAACATATAATATTCAAGAAAAGCTATATTAGTTTCTCGATAAATTACAAGATAGAAAGCAGATACAGAGATTTTTAGGATGTTTAAATTATATTGCTGACAAAGAATTCCTAAAAGAATTAGCTAAAGAAAGAAAAGAATTACAAAAGAAAATATTGGAAAAAGTAAAATGGACATGGACGAATCAAGATACTAATACAGTTAAATATATTAAAAATAAATGTCAAGTCTTACCAACATTATATAATCCAAATATTAAAGATTTTCTTATTATTGAAACTGATGCATCTCAAGATACTTGGGCAGGGTGTATGCTTGCTCTAGTAGATGGAAAGAAAATTTTAAATATTGACATATTAGGTAATCTAATTATACAATCAAACACTGAAAATTCTCTTAAAACAGATAAATTAGAAATAAAATTATGTAAATATTTATTAGGAACTTTTACTAAAACTAAGCAAAATTATTCGATACAAGAATTAGAAACATATGCATGTCTTAAAATATTGAAAAAATAGAAAATTGATCTATTAGGAACCAGATTCGAATTAAGAACTGATTCAAAATATGTAACTGGATTTTGGAAATATAAATTACAAGAAGACTATCGAAAAGGACGATTAATAAGATGAAAATTACAATTACATCAATATCAACCCTATATCAATTATATAAAATTCGAAAAGAATTGTTTTGCAGACACATTGACCAGAGAATGAAAATAAGACAAAGGTATACCTGGTATGAAAATGTAAGATACACTGATCAAAAGAATAATGATGATGAATTATTACTCTCATCAGAACTTCTGCTCATTGAACTATGATCCAAACTACATATTATTACTTTTATCAGAGCTTTTTGCTCACTGAACAAATTATTACTCATATCAGAGGTTTTGCTCATTGAACTACGGTTCAAATTACATATTATTACTCTTATCAGAGCCCTTGCTCACTGAAAAAACATATCAGCGTATCAAAGCTTCAACTCAAAGATCGTATCAAAACTATGGACATAAGGATACCTATTATTCAGATAACCTAGCAATATCATTATCTCAGCGATGAAGACATATTACAATTACTCAACGATCCATTAGATTATGCCAAATATTCGCGAGCACCCAGTAGAGATCAGAAAAGATTATTCTGTGAATATTTATGGATTAAAAAGAAGTATGACGAAACCTATCAAAGAATCAGTCGAGGACATTATCATCTCCACATAAAAGCTCAGAAATAGATCAAGAAAATTAGAATATCCGCATTCGACCATCTGGATATCACACATCTCCTACACATCAGTCATATCACATATATGGACAACCTTATTTCTTTGGCCAAAAGAAGCAATCCGTGGGCAAGCCATGGAATGATTATTAATGCATTACGCTTGTTCATCGGTTCACAATCATCTATTGAAGCTAGGAAAAAATATAAAGAATATCAAGTATCATGCAAACAGTTTTTCCTAGTACAAAAACATATGAATATCAAAAAGAAAAAAGAATCCATAGTACTATGTGATTATAGCCATCCAGATACCTACCATCTTTTTGACGAATAAAGACAAGAATCAAAAGATAAGAAGCATCACATGGCTACAACATCAACAACATTATCACAAGGACAATCAGAAGGAATCCCGAAGATCATCACCTACAAGAACGAAGCAATAATGTAAACTTTAATTATTAAAGTTTGCAATAGTATGTAAATTATTTTGCTTTTTATTTTCTTTCGTGATGTAGAAGAAAGTTTGAGTCAGGGAATATATTCCCTGCAAACCTTTCTTTATGTCAATTAGATGTGAGTCAGGGAATATATTCCCTCTATCTTTATGTCAATGTAAATAAGAAGTCTGTCGAGGAATATATTCCTCTAGGGTTTGTGAATTTGTAAGGAGACTGACCCTCTCCTATAAATAAGGGTGTTCTCTTCCGAGAATACTCAGAGTTATTGAAGAGTAGTTTGTGTAAATCTCGTTGCAATACTCTCGCGATCCTTGAGGTAATACTCTGGAGGGATCATTCTCATCATATTATCAGATAATTATCAGATTATCCAGCAGCGAAACATATCAGGTATATTCTTAACTTTCTATGATAAATACTACTACTTCTAGTTATCATCCCAATATGAATAATAAAATGATTGAATCTTATGAAGAAAAAGAAGAAGATTTAGAATATATGTGTCATGGAATTATAGATCTAAATAAAATACGAAAAAGTGAATTATCATTAACTGAAAAACATAATTTTAATATCTCTATATTAGAAATTATAAAACAAAAATTCCAACGAAAAAATATAATTAAATATAGAATAATGATCGGAGAAGCAGCAATTCCTATTGAACGAACAATAGGCAATATAATAATCCCTATTATAAATAAGAAACAAATTTATGAAAAGATAAATAAAATTGATCAATCGGAACGAATGAAAATATCATATATTCATTGCAGTACTATTCAATTATTATTTAAAAGTACTTTTATGGAAGGAATTAATGCTCCAATTGAACTAAAAATTCAGGATGACCGAATAATAGATAATAATGAATGTATTATAGCTAAATGTATAGGTAATTTATCACAATGAAAAATTAAATTTAACATTAATATTCAACTAGGATTTAGTCTAAAAGATAATGACTTAAGTAGATCTATAACACTACGTTATGAGTTAAAAAGGAAAAAATTTATGAAAGCAAATAATCATCCTTTCACTATTACCTATAACATTAATTATGCCTTAACAAATAGCCATCATAGTTTAATATTTAGACAAGATAAAAAAAATATTTATCGATAAATTATTCGAACTAGTATTAAAACTAGAAACTCCTCCAAAATTATTTCTCCAAAATGTAGAACAAAAATTTATAGCAAAAGACCGACATCATTTAAGAAATAGATCATTTTCAGAAATTAGCAATTTCATACCATATGAATTTCCTAGATATTCTCTAGTAACACCACCATTACACATTAAAGAGTTAGTCCCCTTAATCAAATGATCACCTGAAAAGAATCAAGAAGAACCACCATTACAATCATTAAAAACAACCATCAGATCATTAAGTAGTAAAATTAATTAAAAAAAAAATTGTGTCATTATACGGGGTTAAACTTGATCACGAAAATATACAACAAATGGAAAACGATATATATCTAGCACAACTTTTAGACTACTTTATCTATTACTTTAATGAATATTTACTAGATAATGATTATTTAAATTTATATCTAGATAATTAAAATGAAACATTGATATATTTATATACATAGACTTCAATATATGAGAGACCTAAGAATAGAGAAAGTTAAATACTATAATAATAAATACTTGATGCAATAAAAATGTCATCAGAAATATGCGACAGTATTATGGAAAAATTAGAATTTATTAATTTTCTTGATAAACAAAAAGTAAAATATTTTATTAATTATCTCAAGAAGTATCTAAAAGACTTCCCACAAGAACTTAATAATAGACTATTAGATGATATTGATTCAACACCAGAATCTCAAGAATATGTAAGATAAGAATATTTAGCATTCGAACAATTTTTATACAAATTCAAACAAATATGACAAGAACAGTTAAAATATTGTCCCGACTCAATCAGAACAACACAATTTACTCATTTAATCCCATTAGATGATTATCAATCGTGGTGATTGGCGAACTTGTGTTGAGGGGCAGATATCCGTAGCGGATGTGCACGTATCTGTTGTGGTAGCGAAAGCTTCCGCAATTGAGGCATAAGTGCTTGCAAAAAATTTTCTATACAATTTTTCCACATAATAAATTCATATATTGAGACAAAAAGTGACAAATTCTCGACTGAAGAGGTGTGATCAACATGTTAGCCTAAGTGTCGTTAGGCTTATTTATTTTGATGATGATTGTATTGATTGCAATTATAAATTGTTTATTGGTTTTTGTTCTTAATTGTTTATTCATTATATTTATATTAATACTCATTGGAAATACCCTTAATATGGGTATTAATTTGTGCTAACATGTTTATCTCCATGTAGTGAATAAATATCATATTGGGACTTAGGAATATCAAGGATATCAAATGGTAGGCAAGAGGTCTAGTAAACAGTAGAGGAGGTTGACCAAAAATTGCCCACACGAAGGAATTGATCGACCGCAACATATACAGATTGCTTCCAGGTTTTGTGGTTGAGCACTGAAGATTTGGTCGACCGATTTTAAAGAAATATTGTCTCTCAGATTTACGGTCGATAAAGCGGTCGAGCAGGAAGAAAATGGTTGACCACAATATATTATAGATTGCACCTCAAATCTGCAGTCGACGATGCGGTCGAGGAGTCGAGTTGATGATCAATCAAAATTCCTAAGCAATGAAGTAGTGATCGAGCAATAAGAAAGTGGTCGACCGATTTGGTAGACTCGAGCGAAAACTGGGCGACCAAAATTACAATGGTAATATCCAACGATCGGATGCGATCGACCAAAAAGAATATAAGACACTCTGAAGCTCAAGGTAACGAAGACATAACTATAGCATAGCTCTACCAAAATCCATACTCGAGCGCTCTCAGCAATTAGAGTGTCAAGCTTAACTTTCTGTACTCTCTAACTTGAGTTTTATATTTGGGAGAGTTAGGTTATTGTTTGTAACTTTCAATTTCCATTTGTACTCAAACTCAAAGAGTCGCCTAAGAATAGTCAAAGGCAAGATTGACGTTCATGAAGATCAATCCAAAGGGTGACACTGAGAAGAGTTTGTAATGGTTTGTTTGACACTCGTGAAGTCAAACATCGCCAATCGGGAAGATTGGGCTATTAAGGATCTCCAAGTGGGAAGCTTGGAGCGGGACATATGCCGAGGTTGCCAAACTGAGTGAACAAACTAGTGTTAACTTTTTATCCCTTATCTCTTTATTATTGCTTTTGATTGTATATTTGATTTGCATTAAATCACTTAGGGATAAAATAATTAAATCGCATAAAAAGTTTAGCACACCTAATGCACCCCCCTTCTATAGGCATGCACGGATCCTAACCATTGATATCAGAGCAGGATTAATTTTTTGTGATATTGTATATATTTGCATAAATTTGTTTAATTGGTTTAAATTGTATTCATTGAGTTAAAAGTCTTTATTGAAATTTAATTTTATAAAGTTGATTGATCGTTTTGATTATATAAACAATTATAGATTTCAATTTGAATGTTGAAGGACAATCCATTTCTAGACCTCCATTGTTTGATGTACATCATTATTTATATTGGAAGTCTAGAATGAAAATTTTTATTCAATCTATTAATTTTGATATATGGCATATTATCAAAAATAGAATAAATGCCTTAAATTTGCCTTGTGATTGTGATAAGAAAAAATTGAGCATAAATGCAAAGGCTATGAACATATTATATTGTGCTTTGAGTTGAAATGAATTTGATAAAGTACAATCATGTGATAGTACTAATGATATTTAGAGGATTCTTGAGCTTACAAATGTAGGTACGACTCAAATTAAAAGTGATGAAAGCACATCCTCCGAAGATGAGAAAATAGCTAATATGTGCTTCATGGCCAAGGAAGAAAATGAGGTACAATTCATCTAGTGAATTTGATGATAATGATGAATTGTTGGATGCTTTTAATGAGTTATTTGATAAATTTAATGTCCTTAAAGGGAAATATAACATGTTGAAAAAGGATAATGACAATTTGATTGAAAAGAATGTTGAGTTGGTTAAATCTCTAGAAAATCAAATTGTCGATTTGAAAAGCATAGTTGAGGGCACAAATGCTACAATTAAATCTTTAGAGTTTCATGTTAGTGAATTGAAATTGAAAAATGATGATATGAATTCTATTGTTTTGAAATTCACTAATGGTAGCAATAATTTGAGCATACTTTTAGGAAAACAAAGGGTTATGTTTGATAAAGTCGGAATTAGCTATCAACCCTTTGCAAAGAAGAAAAATTATAACAATTTCTTTGTTGGTCCTATTACATGCAATATTTATAATTGTATAGGACATAAATCCTTTATTTGCCTTATAAAATTGAATGATAAAAAGAAAAACTCTAAATTAGTTTGGATTCCGAAAGGGACCATGACTAAGGATAAAGGATCTAAAAAGGTTTGGGTGCCTAAGAAAAACACTTATGTGTTTTTTGATTTTTGAATAAAGAGTTGAAATATAATTTGATGATATTGCTTGATCTTTATACTCTTGATTTGAATAAAATTTTCTTGATATATATATAGGTTAAAATCGTATTCTTTTATTTGATTTGATTTTATTACTTGCATTTTTTTTTGTATCATTTTATTTCTCAATTAGTTTATTTTAGGATTAATCTTTGATAATCCAATAATTGGCATAATAAATTGCATATGTTAAAGAATGGTTGGTAGATGATTTTGATGTTTTATTTTTCCTCATTGGATTGAAATTGTTTATTGATATATGGGGAGAAAATTGTAATATTTTGTTTTGATTATTAGATCTCACCATGGATTTAAAATTGGTTATTAACATAGGTGGAGAAAATAAAATTGTGTGTTTGATGCATATTCCCTAACTCTTATATGTGCTTAATGACTTAGGGGGAGAATAATTTTTGAATAAATCATTTTTTTTTATTCTTTGAAAATATCCATGGATTTGATTTTGAATATTGATAGAGGGGATGAAAAATTTTATTTCAATTGGTAATATTACAATTGACATCATTTTTTTGAAAATAAATTGTATTGCTGAAGTGTTTGATATTTCCTCCATATATTTTTGATGATAATTCAAAGGATGAGATAAAAATATGTTGAATTGTTTTGATTGATTGATATTCTTCCAATATTTCCTATGTTTTGAATTATGACAAAGGGGGAGATTTCTTGTTGTTTTAGGCCTCCCCATGAATTCTTTTTTATTATGACAAAGGGGGAGAGAGATATATATAAGTTGTGTGTTGCATGTATGCATGAATTTAAATGTTAAGAATATTGCATAAATTAAGGGGGAGAGATCAAAATATGTTGTACTATATGCACATTCTTAGATTTAGGAATAAACAACTTATAATAGTTTGTCATCATAAAAAGGGGGAGATCGTTAACCTAAGTATCATTAGGTTTATTTATTTTGATGATGATTGTATTGATTGCAATTATACATTATTTATTGGTTTTTATTCATTATTTTTATATTGATACTAATTAAAAATACCCTTAATAAGGGTATTAAGTTATACTAACATGTTTATCTAAGTCCATATAGTGAATAAATATCATATTGGGACTTAAGAATATCAAGGATGGCAAACTGTAGGCAAGAGGTTGAGTAAATAGTAGAGAAGGTCGACCAAAAACTGCCCACACGAAGGAACTGGTCGACCAGTTAATCAACCACATCATATACATATTCTCCCAGGTTTTGTAGTCAAGCAGCAAAGATTTGGTCGATTGATTTTAAAGACATGTTGCTTCTTAGATTTGCGGTCGATGAAGCAGTCGAGCAGGAAGAAAATGGTCGACCACAATATATTATAGATTCCATCTCAAATACGTGGTCGAAGATGCTGTCAAGTGAGCAGTCGAGGAGCCGAGTTGATGATCGACCAAAAGTCCTGAGCAACGAAGTAGTGGTCGATCGATAAGAAAGTGATCGAACGATTTGGCAGACTCGCTAGAAAATTGGACGACCAAAATACAATGGTAGTATCCAGCGGTCAGATGCAGTCGATCAAAAAGGAAATGCTCGACCGATAATGTTGTGTCTATAAATATAAGACACTACGAAGCTCAAGGTAACGAAGAGAGAAGTATAGCGAAGCTCTACCAAAATCTATACTCGAGCTCTCTCAACAATTAGAGTATCAAGTCTAACTGTCCATACTCCCTAACTTGAGTTTTATGTTTGGTAGAGTTAGGATATTGTTTGTAACTTTCAATTTCCATTTGTACTCGAACTCAAAAGATGACGCCCTAAGAATAGTCAAAGGCAAAATTGATGCCCTTGAAGATCAATCCAGAGGGTGACGTCTTGAGAATAGTCTGTAAAGGTTTGCTTAACACCCATGAAGTCAAACATCGTGAATCAGGGAGATTGGGCGATTAAGGATCTCCAAGTGGGAAGCTTGGAGTGTAGACGTAGGCCGAGGTTGGCAAATCGTGTGAACAAACCGGTGTCAAATTTCTATCCCTTATCTCTTTATTATTGCTTTTGATTGTATGTTTGATTTACATTAAATTACTTACAGATAGAATAATTAAATCGCACGAAAAAGTTTAGCACACCTAATTCACCCCTCCCCCCTATAGGTGTGCAAAGATTCTAACACAACAATTGATTAAAAATGTATCAGGATGCACTCTGTGAGGAGCAGGAGAATGAGAACTCTTCATTTCAGCTAGTCACCTCTTGATTTAAATTACAAGAGATCCGTCCGAAGGTTCTGATTTATGTGCATGACTGCTAGCGAACATTTTGATTTATGTCAGAGCTGCCTCACCAAAGATTGAGAAGATTTTTGTGCATGACCACTATCAAAGCTTCTGATCGATGTCGGAGTTGATTTGTCGAAGGTGTTGGGGTCATCGTGTATTGTTGTGCATGGTACCTAATGGAGAACTTACTTGATGTTAGGTTTGTCTACTAAAAGTTGGAGACTAGTGGTGGGTGTTTCATTGAAAAGCCTACTAATTCTTGGAAAGAGAAAGAACAAAAGAAATGAAGAACAAAAAGAAAGGTAAAGAAAGGAAAAAAGAATTATTAGTATAGTAACATATATGGAATGCATGTACATAGTGAATGTAATATGCTCATGATGTTTATACATTGTTTACTAAGCATTAGTGTAACACCCTAGAATTTCATTGCATTAAGTATGGACTTTGCAATAATGATATTCAATAATCATTATGTTATTAGATTATAATTGAGGAGATTAAAAATTAGTGTAGATTAATGAGAATTTAGTTCAATAATAAAGGTGGTAGTGTTTATTAAGGAAATTGGACTTTTGGTAGGGTAGTGGAGATCTGCAAGTGAAAAACAGCCTCTAAAATTGACGTCCAACACAAGTTATGGTTTTTGGAAATTTGCACTTGGATGGATTTGCGATCAACCAGTCCAATGCATCACGGAAGCGTGGATGTTCGAATCTCACGGCTAGAAGCTCTTGGGTAGGGTTGTGGTCGATTGGAGTAAGAGTGTGGTTGACCAAGGCCATGAAAATTCCAAATGACCATGAAAATACGAATGATCATGGAAGCAGGAATGACCACAAAAATATGTTTGGAATCTCTACGGTCATTGTGCGGTCGACTGGTGTAAGAGTACAGTCGCCAGGACTAAAGGCAGATTGAAAGGATTTAGCCTCGTGTAGATATGCGGTTAACCAGGCACGTAGTTGTGGTCATTCACAGTAGTGTAAAATGACTTTCTGTGAGAGGTAAGGCATCCGCATCGGAAGGCTAGGCATCTGTGGTAGGCTAGGCGTCCCCGACAAAAAATTTTCTTTGAAATGTGAGGAAGCGATCTACCAAAGTTTAGGTGCGGTCGACCAGGGATATGAATAGTCGCCTAAAAATAGATTACATGTCATGATTTAAGAAGGGAGAAAATTAAATAGTCAGCATTAAAATGCTGAAGGGGAACACCTCATGCTTGGAGTTGGAAGATTATATAAGGACTTACCCTTAGTAAAAGAAAAGCTTTAACGGTGAGAATTTGCTAGAAGGAAGAAATTCTTCAAGGGCTATAGTTTTCTCTCTATTAACTGACGATATGTTTAGTCTTCGTTATTATTTTATGGAATTTTAAGGGATTTGGTTGAGTATGATAAGAGTTGTACATGATTTAAGCTACTGGTGTATAAATGGATGTTAATATGGAAATTGGTATGTTTTAGGTGTTGCAGATCAAGGAGATACTTGAGTCTTCCAAGACATTGTACTAGAGCAGTAAGGTAAGTTATATATGAGTGTTTTTTGGCATTTTGGCCTACATCACAATATATTAGGATTGTTTAATTAGTTGTGTATATAAGAACAATATTATGATATGATTTGATTGTTTGTATAATATCACTTGATTATTATGATAGGAAATATATGAGGTTATTATTGATCCATTGGAAAGATTAAAATGTTGTTTGTTTAATGATTGATTTGATAAGATAAATAAAGAAATGTAATGTGTTGTTATGATATAGAATTCTTAGAGGATAATGTGCATTGTATTATTCATATGTATTTCCATGCATTATGGTTTTCGAGAAAACATATAAAAATGTTTTATGCGTATGTTTATACTTGATAAATTGAAAATAAACAGAAAATAAATGTAAATAGATGTTGTGTGGTATGGAGTTCGAGATGGATGCCTTGTGTGGGTTAGTAAGTGTTACTCTCTTTTGTACGGTGATACCCCAACGATTGTATGGGTAAGTGGAACAAAAAAAATAAAAAAAAATGGAATAAACATAAATAGACGTTATGAGGTATGAGGTTTCGAGATGGCTGCCCTAAATTGGTCAATAGGTGTCACTCTCCCTCATACGATGATACTTTCAATGCCTAGATCGGTAAGTGCAAGTAAAAAGTAAAAGTAAAGAAAGATTAAAACATAAACTACATGTTTTGATAAAGTTGCATAGCACGAGAATATCATTTTTATATCTCTTACTGAGCTTTAAACTCATAGTTAAATCTTGTGATGTAAGTGTGAGGATCTTATCGAAAAAATCAGAAAGAGATGATGAATTTGAGGAAGATCAACCATGTGAATTAGAATTTTGTAAAAAAAAATTGTATGCGAACACAAAAATGAAATTTTATGAATGAGATTTCTAAATAAATTGTGACATCCTATTTCCATTTATACATTTCCACATATCCATTTCGCATTAATATAAAATTTGATCATTTTAAATCCCATTTAAAAATACTTAAAAAGAAAACATAAGAGTAACTTTATGCGGAATAATTAAAACATTTAAACTATTTTCCAAAAACAACATAATTTAAATTATTTGAAAACCATAACGTAGAGTCTTTAAGTAATTTAAACAACTTTTATTCTTTCAAGTCATAACCCCCGAGGTCGATCCATGCATGGTAACACAAGCTTGCATCGCATCACACTTCTTCCACGTTCACATCACTTATATCACAATAAATACCTACATCACAGGAGAAATAATGAGCCTATTGCCCAATAAGAAATAGAAATGAAATGCAGATGCAATTCCTATGACAACTTTACATGCATAAGTCTAATAGATCCGTAAGTTGGGTGAGAGCAACCTCTTCAGTCTCCAAACTCACCACTTGGATTTGTTTTTATGTGAGAACAACCTCTTCAGTCTCCAAACTCACTTAAAAATGAACCCACTTTCATTTACATTTAAGTGAGAGCAACATTTTTAGTCTCTGAACTCACCTACCTATTGAGTGAGAGCAACTTTTTCAGTCTCCAAACTCACCCAAACGGGTTGTTTTCTATATGAGAGCAACCTCTTCAGTCTCTGAACCCACGTAGAAAATGCCTATTTATTATCTTCATTATTATTCCATGTAATGCATGATATGTAATCCTACTGACATGAGTATATGAATGTCAGATAGTAGTTCTTATATCGCAAACAATATTAGAATCAAACAAAACAATGAACATGAATCATGCATCAATTATAGTTTAACACTAAGCATATTATCACTAATATGTTAACAAAGTAGAAAACTAACCATAACAACCAATGTAAAATGAACTATGATGCAACCATGAATAAATTCAGGACACCAATTATTAAAACAAATGGAAATCATCATATCATTTTCTAATTCTCACAGCTTCCATTAATTCACTTTGATACATTTATATTTACTCATCCTATTTTGTAAACCTAACAATAAAATTACAACACTTATTCTAATCCCCTATATTCACCAATTAATGTTTATAGAAAATGGTTCCTATCAATATATTTTAATATTCTAAAACCTACGGAGAGCATACAAAGGATTTACCCACTAACTGAGAATACACCATCAGTAGTATATTTCCTGAGGAAAATCATGCAAAACCCATTTCATTGATTACTAGCATTAACAGGTTATATCATTTGACATCTAGATTATTAACTAATGAAAACAACAGGGAAATATATAATCGACAGTTCTATTCCTAAGGAATATATTTATCGGAGGCATATCTAGGTGGTTATCCATATAGAGAACAATATCAACTCAAGCATAACAATAAATAACAGTCTATTAGCAGAGAAGAATTATCTATTTAACATCCAGATTAATAACAAAGGAAACAACAAAGTAGCGAGGAACAAAGCAAATATTAACAGAGACAAGAAAATCATAGAGAACTATCCAGAGTAATCATGCAGAGAATAACCTAAGCAGTAAGCTGTCACATAACAATCTTTACGAGGAATAATCAAAGAAATCATACAGAAGTAGGAAGTCTCTTAAGGGCTATCACAGATTCATTTCTTCAGGGTTGTACTGCTAGCAAATAATTTATCAAGGAAAACAATTACAGGTTCATGCTCAAAGAACATATTCATTCATAAGGAAACCATTAACGAAGACACATAAACAATTATAGGGAGCACATCAAGAATTACACAACAAAAAAACTCTATTCCCGTGATGTAGGTCCTTATGGACAAAGAACATGATTTCTTACCTCATGTTGTGATTTCCTTTCCTAAGTAGTAGCCCTTCCTCTCCATCAAAACTTTTCTTTTAGAATACCAAAACCAAAAAACTCATTCGAAAGGGTGTAGAGAAAACTCGGGAGAATAATCTTCTGGTTTTCTACTTTAAGCCCCCTAAATACACTTAGAAGGCAACAAGGAGTTGCAACTATATGAATTCCAATGACCCTTCGCACCGTCAGACATCGGTTACATATTTCCAAATTGACGATGCGTGTATCGGACGATGGGTTTAGTGTCCACAATAAGCCTTTACCTTCTAGCGATTAGCCGCGCATTCATCTACCAATTTTCCAATTGATCGATGTCTATCACGGTACCCAACTACCAATTTATCCATAATTTATTTTCCCAAAATTATATTAATCTTATTTTCCTAATAACAATTAACCTTATCCCTATAAATCCAACATACTTCAAGGTATCTAAGACTTTATCATTCATAATAATAACCCCAACAGTAAAGTGTGACAATTTCATAATGACTAAAATATTACTATTCACTTAATCCAAGATTTACACGTAGTTGAATACCCATGGTATTACATAAATTGTCTTTATTGTTTTACAAAATTTATTTGAAAAGAAACAAAAAAGCTTCCGCTACACATTTTAAAGAAAAAGTATTTCAGATTACACTTTTTAAGATAAGAAATGTACATGACGTTACAGTTAGGCTCATAGTTTAAACCTTGTGATGTAAGTAATGTCTATAGTGAAGATGCTCTTATTGATGAGGTTGTTGATAGATGCAATTGAGGACGAGTTTCCATGGATGAACTCTTGTGGTTGTCTGGCAATTCACGACCATTGGAGAATTTTTATGAAAGGCAAAGAATTATTTAATAAATCTTGCATTTTGATATTTGATGTTTTCTTTGTAATAACTTATAGGATTTGATACTGATGATGTATGAATTTTGTTGGGTTTTGACACTAATGGTCTATGGATTTCGTTTAATCAAACTATGTTTTTTGCTATTTTTAATGATTATGTTAAGGATGTTTGATGACCACTTCTTTTAGAAAAAGGACTTAAAAATTCGAGATGTTACATCTACTATCTTTGTTGCCTACGTCATATGGTACTTATAGTCCGGATACTCTAACTCTAGAATAAGTTCATGGTATCATGTTATCTGAGGAGAAGATAAAGCAGACTATTGTTGGATTTGAGTCTCAATGAGGGACTCTTTGTTCAGGGTAGAACACAAAAGTCTAACAATAATAGAGCTGTTTATGTTCAAGATTCAAAAAGCAAATCAAAGTCAATGAATTGTAATAGAAATTGTTACTTTTGTCATGAGAAAGAGCACATTAAATTTGAGTGCCGTAAATTACATAATGAATTTAAGAGAGCTACCAATCAAAAGAGAAAACAATCAAAGATGTCTGGTTAAGCTAATGTTGTAAAAGAAGAAAACTATGGTGATGAAGATCTTATGTTCTGTCAGAGGGAAACTCAAAGCCTTGCAAGGATTAGATCTGGATTCAAATTGTTCATTTCATATGTGTTTCAATAGAAAGTGGTTTTCAACATATGAAACTATTTCATAATGGTTTTTGTTGATGGGTAATCGCACATCTTGTAAGATAGTTTGTATTAGAATAGTTAGAATCAAAATATTTGATGGAGCTGTCAGAACACTTGGTAATGTGCTACATGTTTTCGAATTGAATAAAAATTTGATTTCTTTGAGTACTCTTGATTATAAAGGATACAAGTACAATTTTGTAGGTGAAGTTATGGAGACCAGTAGAGGCTCTTTGGTTATGTTTAAGGGACACAAAAAGACAATAATTTGTATGTGTTGTAGGATTTTACTGTTGACTACAATGATTGGTGGCACACCTTTTAGAGATTTCTCTACAAAGTCTTAATTGACATCAAGTTCTCAGATGCAGTTTAAGTTTTGATCTTGAACTACATTAGAGCCTCAATGCCAGCTTTGCTAAGATGTTCAGAGTAATGTTGTCAACACATCGTCACTATTTTTTATTTCACTTCATTTTTCTATTTCTAAAAGCATATCCAAGAGAAAGGTTAAACCTTTAGGACGATATGGTGAAACTAGTTCAGTGGGTTATTGATGAACTTGTGGAAGCTCTGAGAATCAAATGATTCATTGGTGAAGCTTACTCGGATGTTGGAGTGTAAGAAAGAGAGGTACGGGTGTTTGGAAGGACGTAGGAAGACTTTAGAAAAGATGTACGCTCAAAAACGAGAACAACAGACGTCCCTTGTTGAGGAACTGACATTCTTTATATCGAGAAGATGTTGTTTTGAGCTAAGAGAGAAGGGAATTTTAAAATGGGGAAAGAGGGATGTCCCTTTTATAAGAACGGACGTCCTTTAATGCGAAAGAATTTAAGGCATTAAAATTGGAGTAATGACGGACGTCCTTTTTAGAAGAACGGATGTCCTTCAAGGTGAATGAATTCATGACACTAAAATGGAGTTATGACAGGCATTTGAGAAATAGGAAAACGGATGACAGATATGGATGATGGACGTCTTTTATAGCTGAAGCATCATTGTTTGGAGCACAGGGACGTCGTTTCGTCTAAAATGTAGCAAACACTACCTGCGATTGCAGAACAAAAAACCTCTTTCAATATACGTCCGAAAACGCAAAATGGAACCATGAACTACTCTGAATGGGAAGGCTGTGCAATTTAATCCTTTATACTTAAATAATGACAGAGCTTGTGTAATGACCCAGATTTTCATATATTTAAAATGTGTTAAATTTTGAGCAAAACATATCAGAGTGAAAGCCGGGTCGTTAGAAACACTTAAAACGTTGCGGAAATAAAAACATTTGCGGAAGCGTTAATTAAATTGTTTGAGAAAGAACAAAGAAATACAAATAAAAACAACTTAATTACACTTTAGAAAACTTAATTTAATTAAATTACAACCCAATCATCTCTCACTTCTCATAGCTTGGCCAACAACAAGCTTGCTTGTGCAAATTCCTCATCAATTGCTTATTCACTTGCTCAAGGACTCTGCGCGCACGTGTACCTACACCGCAAGTAAGACGTGAGCCTAAAGGCCCAGTAAGAGAATGGATATATGCATATGAGATGCCGCTCTTTAATTCTTTGGAATGGGTCCGCCCTAAGCCAATCTTTTATTTACATATATTAGGAGTAGTTATGTGTTTTAGGAATAGCTCGTATATGAAGTGTGGAGTTAGGGGAATCCTATGGTTTTTAATTAATTACGTTAATGGTCTTGTGATCCCGATAAGGGAAGAATTAATTCTTAACCTCACTCGATTATGGCCACCTCATGGTGGTGTTCCTAAGTTTTTCTAATATCGTAATGCATGAGACTATCCTAAAAATACATACAAGAAAATTAAAGAAGGACGAATACAAGAGAGTTCTATAGCAACCATAACGGACATAATATTGTATGACAATAATATACATTTCAAACAAGTAATTTAATAAAGCAATCCAACGTGCTTGAGAAGTTTATAACCTAATTTATTAACATGCTTATATTAATTAACTCGTTTGGGTTAACTAAATCCATTATGTTAATATACTCAACCAATTAACAGTTTGATTAGCATGTTCAAAAGACCAATTTATTTACACGCGCTACAATTAATTTAATTAATTGGCATGCTCAAGGGAATTATGCACAGTAGGGAATTCAAGAAATGGACCCATTAACAGAGAAATTACAACAACACTAAAGCACAAAGCATCTAGGCATGGAAACCAAACAAGCTAACACTATCACAGAGCAATATAATTATAGGAAGATAACATGGACATAGGAATATTACAGAGAACAAAATATGTAACATTCAAGCATAGAAACCTACAGAGCAACGTGATGATCTACTAAGTACCACCAATTCTACACTAACAATACCAAAGACAGGTTTTCAGGGAACTAATACACAATCATCCAAACAGACGAACACATGAAGCATATAACACATACAGATTTTACCGTTATCACAGAGCATTATGGGAAATAACACTAATAGAACATTCCAGGAAACAAAGCAACCAACGACAGAGATCAACAACCATAGCTTAACTCATGCACACACTTGCGGTGTAGGGCCTCCACATGGCCAAGACACACCCAAGTCTTACCATTTGAAGAAAACCACAACAGGGACAGCAAGCTCACGGTTCTAGCAGCTCCATCACACTCTGCAGAACAGCAGCTCCAGGCACCTTCACACCAAGTCAGCATACAAGTAAACTCTCGGTTCCAGTTCTCTCGATCTCCATCACTCCCTGAATATAAACACAAATGAAATTTTTAATGTAAAACAATCTATCCCACGATTCCTGCCACATCACCTGATTTTTCGGCCACAATCTTGTCGCTCAATCCTTGTAGCTTAAACATACTCTGTCGTCCTTGAACCAAAGGATGAACCAGTTCGATCCTACGAGCTGGACCGCAAGCTTGTAGCTGGACTGCCATCCCCTCCAACCGAACCGTCAACCCACTTGCATCCCACGCAAAACGCCAGAATGGCCCCTACAACTGGCCTCTAGCCAACAATCCAATAGAAGAGAGCAAATGAGGAGAAAACTCGGTGAAACGTAACCTAAATCGACGCCAGAGATTGCCACCTGATGGAACCCGAACACGAGCCCTAGCCGCGAATCGCTACTACTCGCCGCTCCTCCATGCCTGGACGTCCCGTACGTCGGACCCACCTCGTCGCCGTTCGCTGTTCGCCCTTCATCGTTCACCCTTCGTCGTTTGTCGGCACGAGGTCCCCGTCGCCCTCTTTCTCCCTTCTCTCATTTGCGATCGACGCACACAAAATGGCCTTTGGCCATTCTGTGTTTTATTCGCTGGACCGGTTCGGTTCTTGCTGAACCAATTTAGCATATACATCCACTAATTAAATTTAATTCATTAAATTTAATCCAATTTATCTAATTAATTTTAAAATACTTTTTCATTATTTCAAATCCCTAATAGTTTAACCCGTCGCTTATTTATATTCAATAAATCCTTAATTTAAAACAATTATAAGTAATTCTAAACATTATAATTTAATTTACCAAATTAATATATTTATTTTAATTATGGTAAATTCTATTTAATCTTAATAAATGGAATTCTTATAAATACGTTCTAAGTAATACCCCGATAATTAAATAATTATCCATAAAAAAGTCGGGGTGTTACAGCTTGTACCTCATGTCTTTCTGAAAATGAATGACTGGTTCTTGACAAAGTTACGTCTCGAATCAATGGAAAAGTTGTAGATGAATGGTGGAAATTGTAGAACGAACCTCCACTGTAATTTGATGTTGGTTTCTTCCAATGGTAAGAGATGAAATGAATTGTGCAGAAAGTAACAAGTTGGTCCAAAAAACACTACTATTGTGTTTTCTGACTTCAATGGCTACCTTGTAAGAAGGAACTCTCCAACTTGGATCTTCAAAAGTTTTCTACACCCTTTTTGGATATTCTTCTTCGACGGAAAAAAAGAGACAGGAGTAATAGTAAGAGAAATCACCTAAACTTACAAGAGATTATCTCAATTTGTACACACAAACTTGTTTAGATATGACTCACCGAAAAGGATGCGGCAGACTGGAGAAACTCCAAGTTTGAACAAACGTTCAGTTTTCTGTATTCAAATTCTTCACCTATAAAGTTCACTTAGAGATACTTAAATACCCAACTAATTGGGGTTAAGCCCTAATGACTAAATTACATCAATAACCTTAAAGATAAAACACAAAACACATTGACAACAAAACCAACCAACAAAACCAAGCAACAATTAAACTATTACGAAATAAATTATTTAAATTAAATTAAAATAAAAATGAGGCGGAGACGTGGTGTATCAGTTATGCGTTGAATATATTCAAGGGTATTAATTCCAGTGGGGAGTTTTCAACATATTCAGATATAATTTGTTGTGATGATTTTGATAGTTTAGTGATACCATGAAGGAGATGGAATTTTTTCTCAAACATAAAACTAATATTTAAAAATTACTTAAACTTAGTAGGTCTCAATTATTGAGATTGCCCTTTAGGAGCTTTTGTGGATTAAGAGGTCATTTTCTTGATGAAGTTTACAAGATATATTTTAGTGAAATTAACAAAAACAACTATTGAACTGTGAGGTCAATAACAAGTCAACCAGTCAACAATTTTTGTTAACAAATAATGTAATGCCCCGAGTTATTTAAAACCTTTTCTTTTTCATTACTGTATTAAATTTTTCTTTTTATTTATTCAAAACATACAAGAGGAAAATAAATCATAGTGAGTAAAGTAGAAATCAATAACAATTCCCAAAATATGGTTTGAGCATTTAACATGAATCCACAGTTTCACAAAATAATTATCGTCTTTCAAACAATTTCCAAAACATCAATTTACTCCCTGTGAGCCATAACCCCTCAAGTCAAATCCGCTGGGTAACCCAGATGCTCATTATGAACCACTCCCTCCTCAGATAGATAACTCATATCTTGTACGTCACCTACACCACAATCAAACTGTGAGCCTAACACTCAGCAAGAAGTAAGATGCAGTATGATGCATGCATATGTCTGATTATGTAAGAAAGGAATCCACCTAATCTATCTTTTATTCATAGTCTCATATCATTAAACTCATACATTGAGTTGGTACATCGAAAATATTTCTCACAAGGATAATAGTTTCTAGCCAGAAACTAACTCTCAAGAGACAGATTCTCGCATACCGACGAGGGAAGGGTTTAATCTTGAGTTGTAATGACCCGAAATTTCGTAAATCATTAAAATGTGTAAATTTTGAAATTTCTTTTTTTTTTAAAACCAAAACGTATCAGAGTGCATCTAACCGGATCGCTACTGACTCTTTCGTTAAACTCTTTACGAAAACCTTTTGATAAAATGTGCGGAAGCGTTATAAAATAAATCATCGTAAAATATGGCAGAAGTGTATTTAAATCATTTAAAAGGAAATCTAAGCAATGGAGTACAATACAATAATTAAATGTGATTACAATCGTTTACTCATTCTTTTTTTTGCCTGGCCAGCCTCGATTCTCATGCATGTGAAATCATTCATCCCTGCATCATTATGTGTTTATCATCTACTTATTATTTGTTTGTCGTTGTACCTACACTACAAGTAACTGTAAGTCTAAAGGCTTAGTAAGGAAATGGGGGAAAAAATTATGCATATCTCTCTCTTTAATTCTTCTTGGAATGGGAGCCACGCAAACCAACTCTTTTATTACGTTCATTGGTTCTTGGTTCTTTACTCGTACTTCGAGCTGGAGATTGGAGGTTGTCCTTTGAGATGGCCTAGTTGATCGGCTTTTAACCTCCTGTGCACATGCTAGTCCCTTTCCCGACTAGGTGAAGGTGTATCCTAGCTGCTAGGCTAGATTCGAACTACCCATCTACCACAACTCCTTGGTTGTCCCTTTTCCACCATATCCTGCCTTCAAGGTTCTTCCCCTTTTAGCGTATCCCCCTTCAGGGTTTCTGCCATTCCGGCGTATCCCGCCAGAGGGTTTCTTTTAGTGATGGGTGTGTCCCGCCCATCCAGAAACATTCTTGTTCTTAGTTCTTTTCCTCACTCATGGATGTGGGTACCACCCCGAGGGGGCACCCCCTACGGTTTCTATGAACATGATACATAATGCATTATAACGTACATCAACGGAAATTGAAATGCGCATTGAAGTAAAAGACTATAATTGAACTCGCACATATAATGAATAACAATAATTGGAAGCATACATAAATATGGGAAACAATTATGATATCGAATTGAAGCAGCGAGTGAACAAGATGAGACAATAAAGTAACATACGACAAATTACAATTTAACTAAAAATGCTCATTGAACTAAGCTAGGCTAAACATGGAAACATGCTGTAGAAAACGAATAACAGAAACATGCTTATAAATTTGACATCCTTATTCTAATTGGTTAAGCATACTTTTATTTTAATTAGTCAAACATGCTATATTTAATAGTCTAGTTATTATCCTAGTTAATTACATGCTCAACAAATTAGTTAACATACTCAAGGTTTAGTCATCGATTAACATGCGGACATGCGCAACTAATTCAACATACTAATTACTAAACATGCTCAAGGATTGATTATTTATTACACAACTAGTTAAACATGCTCGTATTACTTAATAATAGTAAACTAACATATTCAGGTAGAATTACAATTATTATGCTAAATAGTTATCCTAATCAATTTACATGCTGATTGGTTATTCAAGTCAATTTACATGCTCGGATTACATACTTCTATTCTAATAATTCAAGCATACTTAATTATCCCTGTTAACTAGTTATCGTGGATTGATTAATTAACACAGTAAACATGCTCGGACTAATTGTTAATGGAACACTCGTTAAGTTAATTAACATACTTGAGGATTAACTTACACAACTTGTGAAGTATGCACGAATTTGCTATTTCAAGACTATTAAGTTAGTTAATAAAGTAAACATGTTCAATAAAATAAACATAACATAACTTACGTCTATCATTATTATCTTAGTTAGTTAACGTGCTCAATGATGTGATTAACAAATTGAATTAGACAACTGGTTACTTAAACATGCTCAAATAGAATTGCCATTATTATTCTAGCTAATTATCCTAATTAAATTGATGTTCATTATTTCAAATACTAATACTAGGTTATGAAAGTAAGACAAACAAATGGCAGCAGAACAATGATGCAATACCTAGCAGCTTGAAATTAATAACTGAACAGAAGTTGAACTATAAAGAACAACTCATAATCATGTCTTTGCACTTAACTCATCTATCTCATTCATTATCTAAGCATTTATTGTTCATTAATTGTCTATCACCCGTTCATCCATTATTTAAGCCTTTATGACAGAACTAACAATATCACTTAACAGTAAAGAATACCAACAATGAATAATAGCAGTTATATTAACCAAGCAATATCACAAAGCTAACAATAATCTACCCTAACAATCCAAGGAAATAACAACAAAATATCATTCAAGGAACACAACACTACTCACGCACACTATTTGTGGTGTAGGGCCTCCAAATGGCCAAGACACACCCAATTTCCTTACCTCGAGCTTTAATGCGCATTAGCATTCCGTCATTATTCTTCTTCCTCTTTCTGATAGCTTCACAATTAGAAATATTTATCATTTGATAGTGTCTCATAATCCATATTCCAACAATTTGTATCGCAGCTCACCCAATAACGATTTTCTCTAATCTTATGATGTGCCCCAAATCCCTGTCACTTGAGCCCGAGCCAAGGGCTCTTTTATTTTCTAAATTTTTATTTATTTTGTAGGTTATTGAATCAAATAAACAAAGAGGAGTTGGCATTTCGGCTAATGAGATCTTGTAATCTTTGGGAGGAAATTATAGGTTTTCCATTTTCGCCTAAAACCGGAGCTGTGGATGTTCAAGTGCTATTTCAACAATTGGGATGGCATTGTTTCAACTTTTGTCCTTCATATGAAATGTAACGAACATCCAGAGGTTTTGAACGAGATATTGAACATTGTATTTGGGCTCCATTTGGTATGTCAAATATCTTTGTTTCAGAGAGAAAAACTCAAACTCGGACTTGTTGTTGTTGTTTTAATTAAGAGTTATTTTAGTCATTTTGCTACTAGGGTATTTTGGTCTTTTGACCTATTTTGTAAACAATAGGATTTATGTACCCTCGTTTGGAAGAAGAAACTAGTTTTGAATTGAAGACAACTTTTGTGTTTTGGTAAACACTAGCCACGGCCTTCCCTCCTCTTTAGCGCCGATTTCATCCATCCCCCAAGCAAGGCCCCTCTTGAAGCTTCTCAACCTTGCATCCTTGGGATATTGTTTCTTCCAATCCTTATCTTCGAGGTAAGATTGTGGTGTGGAGACAAGAGAATTATCCAACCTTGGAGAGTGTTGGTTTTCGGCCAACCCCAAAGTTGCCCCTCTCACTAGGAGGTCCACGAACTCCATCGTATTTCCTCTTGATTTTTGTGGCTCTTTTATGTTCTTTTCTTGCTGTTTGGATAACCTATGTTCTGGTGATTAAATGATTGTTATGTGTTGAAGAAGCCTTTTGGAGATTATTGATTGTAGAAGGCTATTTTCGGATTATTGTTGAGGTGTTGAAATCTGTAATTTTGCTGGATTGTTGTTAGCACTGATTATAGTATCTGTTTGAGGCCCTTACAACATTCGTCTCTGTTTGATGCCTTCTGGTTATTTGTTCAAGATTAATTCAGTGAGCTACCCTCCAAAAATGAGCTTCATTGGGTGTATGTAGCTCAAGTTATTCCGTTTTGAATCTGCACTAGTAAATCTGTCCTGCTGGAAAACAGATTTCGGGTTGTTATTGAAATTGATAGATCTCCTAATCCAGAGTGGTTTTTGGGCTGGATTTTTTATACAACTTTCCTGAATATATTAAGTCTATGTTCTCCAAAATACAGCTCTAGTTCACGTATATATTTGGAGCTTGATTCATTTTATTACTGCTGGTTCGAGTATTGATAATTCTCCAGAACAGATTTCTCTAAGGCTCTCCATTTGTTTCTTGGAGACTATCATTTGGTATCAGAGCCTTGGCTCACGTTTTCTTGCTGTATTATTGTGTTTTAAGAGGGTTATTATGAGTACGAGAAGTGGGGCTCACTATCACAACCCTAGAGATATGAGAAATAATTCAAGTGCACCACCACCCGAGGAAACTCATGAGCAAACCGAGCCTACTAAGCGGAAGTTGTTTGACATGATTCTTAGGCTTCAAGAAAGTCTAGAGAAACGTTCTAGTAGGCATGTGAGGGGTGCTAGGACTCCTATATCAAGGGAAAAATTGAACACATCAATCGAGTCAAGGGGTCAAAATAAAAAATTGTATGATTGGGGTGCGAGAGAAAGCGTTATGGAAGAGTTTCCAAATTCGAGAAGAAGATCTCATAAAAAGAATGATTTTCAGCTTGTGGATTTATCCATCCCTCCATTTAGTGGATTCAACAATGATATTGAGTGTATCGATTGGTTGGAAGAAGTTGAAAGCATATTTGATGGTCACGAATTTTCGGATAAAGGTAAAGTGAAACTAGCCTCCTCGTCATTTGTGGGTTATGCTAAATCTTGGTGGAATAACTTAAAAGCTCAGCGGCTAATTGATGGGGAAGATAATCTTATTACTTGGAAGATGATGAAAAAGTTTATGAGAAAAAGATTTGATACATCTCGGCTAAAGGCTAAAGACATCAATTGCTCTGAGTGCCTTGAGATTGGGCACAATGCTTTTAAATGTCCGAATCAAAAGAGTACTATCTTAAAGGATTGTGTGGTTGATGGGGGAAGCCAAGTTGAATCTTTGGCAGGCACTAATGAAGAAGACACTTTGGAAGTAGAGACTATTTATGCTCCCAAAGGGCCACTATTTATGATGGACACTCAAGTGGTTCAAAAGGTTTTATCGATTGGTCAAATCTGTGAAGATGATCACGTAGAAAATGAAGTTAATTTTTTTGCTACAACTAATGTGGTCAAGAAGGAACATGAGAAAGAGATGCAAAATCAGCATTGTAAGATTCTACAAATGCCGAGTCCATGGGAAGAATTTGTTAGAATTGAAACCAAGTTGGAAGAAGATGTGGTCGATCATCAAGAATTGTTGTACACATGTACTTCTAATGATACTTTACTTGTTCCACTTAGTGTTGAAGGACTATCTTTTGATGAAGAGTTACCAAATTTAATGATGGAAGAGGAAGAAACTCCTCCTCAAAGGAAAAGACTCATGGCCTTAGAGGAAACACTTGTGGAAGATAAAAAGTCTTCAATTTTGCATAACCGAAACGATTTTTGTAAAATGGAAGAAACGAGCATCGTAGAGCATGGAGATGAGTTCTTTGCAGCAACCATCGAAGGAGAAAATGATTTTAAGGAGTTAGCTCTTATTCAAGATGAATTTTTTTTTACTGTAGAAAGACCTCTCATCATTGAATATCGAGAAGAGAAAATTCATGGCAGGTTGATTTGTTATGATTTATGTTGCGGCATAGACAATGTAAATTTTTTATTCATAAATGGAAGGAGATTTGACATCAATGCTTACATGCATATGGATAAAGTTTGGAGCTTTGGTGCATTACCACCTTCGGGTCTTTATTTGCTAGTCTACGATAGTGGAGAATCAAGCATACTAGCCGAAACTAGTTGCTCGAGGTATCCCCCACTAAACACTTTGATTACTTGGTTTTTTAAAATAGGTTGGTTAAGAAATATTGTTGTTATTGATTTTGTTATGCCATTGCTGGATGATAATGTTGTGGCTACTATTATTGACAACTCTTTGAATTCTGGATTTTTAATTGGAGATGATAACCTCTGCATGCCTAGTGGTTTAATAGAAAACGAATTGATGGGCCATCTGAATATGTGGGATGAGAATTATGTTAACTCTGTTTTACTGTTATCGGATCATCTTGTTTCTGATTGTGGTGGATCCAATTCCATTGAATATGCACCCCAAGAAAGGAACATGGTGTTAGATTCCTTACTTTCATGGCTCTTTAAAATTGGGTGGATGGGAAATTCCATTGTTGTTGGTGCTAATTTTGAGTTCTGGAAGGAGGGTTTTAATATTGTAATTGAGGAAAGAAATTCTAAGATTGAAGATTATCTTGATTCAACGTTTCTACCACTACAAGATCCAGATATTGTCTTGTCTAAACTCATCATTCTTCTCCCATCTTTGGCAAGATGGTATGCAAGTTACTATATGAAGGAAGTTCTTCAAGGTGGAAACAAAATTTTTCCATTTGATCCAAGAAGATTTGTGGAAGACAATCAACTATACTCCCTGGATTTGAGGACAAATCCTTTTCAACCCCGGGAGTATGATGTGCCCCAAATCCCTGTCACTTGAGCCCAAGCCAAGGGCTCTTTTATTTTCTAAATTTTTATTTATTTTGTAGGTTTTTGAATCAAATAAACAAAGAGGAGTTGGCATTTCGGCTAATGGAGATCTTGTAATCTTTGGGAGGAAATTATAGGTTTTCCATTTTCGCCTAAAACCGGAGCTGTGGATATTCAAGGGCTATTTCAACAATCGGGACGGCATTGTTTCAACTTTAGTCCTTCATACGAAATGTAGCCAACATCCAGAGGTTTCGAATGAGATATTGAACGTTGTATTTGGGCTCCATTTGGTATGTCAAATATCTTTGTTTCAGAGAGAAAAACTCAAACTCGGACTTGTTGTTGTTGTTTTAATTAAGAGTTATTTTAGTCATTTTGGTACTAGGGTATTTTGGTCTTTTAACCTATTTTGTAAACAATAGGGTTTATGTATCCTCGTTTGGAAGAAGAAACCAGTTTTGAATTGAAGACAACTTTTGTGTTTTGGTAAACACTAGCCGCGGCCTCCCCTCTCCCCTTTAGCACCGATTTCATCCATCCCCCAAGCAAGGCCCCTCTTGAAGCTTCTCAACCTTGCATCCTTGGGATATTGTTTCTTCCAATCCTTATCTTCGAGGTAAGATTGTGGTGTGGAGACAAGAGAACTATCCAACCTTGGAGAGTGTTGGTTTTCGGCCAACCCCAAAGTCGCCCCTCTCACTAGGAGGTCCACGGACTCCATTGTATTTCCTCTTGATTTTTGTGGCCCTTTTATGTTCTTTTCTTGCTGTTTGGATAACCTATGTTCTGGTGATTAAATGATTGTTATGTGTTGAAGAAGCCTTTTGGAGATTATTGATTGTAGAAGGTTATTTTTGGATTATTGTTGAGGTGTTGAAATCTGTAATTTTACTGGATTGTTGTTAGCGCTGATTATAGTATTTGTTTGAGGCCCTTACATCGTTCATCTCTGTTTTATGCCTTCTAGTGATTTGTTCAAGATTAAGTCATTGAGCTACCCTCCAAAAATGAGCTTATTGGGTGTATGTAGCTCAAGTTATTCCATTTTGAATCTGCACTAGTAAATCTGTCCTGCTGGAAAACAGATTTCGGGTTGTTATTGAAATTGATAGATCTCCTAATCCAGAGTGGTTTTTGGGCTGGATTTTTTATACAACTTTCCTGAATATATTAAGTCTATGTTCTCCAAAATACAGCTCTATTTCACGTATATATTTGGAGCTTGATTCATTTTATTGCTGCTGGTTCGAGTATTGATAATTCTCCGGAACAGATTTCTCTAAGGCTCTCCATTTGTTTCTTGGAGCCTATCATCTTATGATGGCAATGAACTTTCCATAATATCATGCAATTAACAGAACACATCTATATCCTTCGACAATATTCCTTAGCCATTCGAGCAACAGAAAATTCATTTAACCTCTATTATTAATTCCATAATAAACAAGATATCAATAACCTGCTCATCAACCGTTAGCATGTGGTACCAAATTCAACAGCACATGGACCATCACACAACACTATCCTCAATTAACAGAATATCCAAACGTCCAGGAATCACCACCAAGTTTAACAAAACAACTTAACAAACACAATAGTTTATCCTATCCAACCAACGTGATAACCAACAATAGAGACATTAGCTTGTTAACCAACTGCAAAGTTAATCCAACACAACAGATTACTTCATCCAACAAAATCATCCATTCAGCAGCATATATCTATCAACTAACATTCTCAAACAATCACAGGACACAAATTCCAGACACCAAATCAAACCAAACAACACTCATTATCCAAACAGCACCCAGATGACAAAATCTCAAAGAAGAAACCTCACCATTAGGACAGAGCAGACCCGAGGCACCAGCAGCTCCAGCTTCTCCTTCTTCATTCTCTGCTCAACCTCTAGAACATCATCCCTCTCTCCAGAAGTAGAAGCTCTTGGCCCTCCCCTTTATCAATTCCTAAAAAAGTGGTCCAGTAAACAAATACTCTGCTTGCCGACTGCCACTGCCCAGTTCGTACTATGTGTTCCCCACGTCGATTCCACGCTAGAAAGGTTGTCTGCATAGCAAACAACACTTCATTCGAACCGGTCTAGTCAAACCCGGTCGGAGCTTGACCCGTCACCCACCAAAAATCTGACCAGACGCCGGAATTGTCATGCCGACTGTAATCAACACCACCTCCAATCAATTACTAACCCAGAAGAAATGCAAAGGAGGAGGAAAAACTCGGTCAACCCTACCTCAATCATCGTCGGAACTTGCCATAGCTCCAATTCGTTCATCTTGTGGAGCCCTAGCCACACCTGCGTTGCCGGTGGAGCTCGCGTCGCCGATGGAGCTCGTAAGCTGTCCACCCAAGCCTTAGTCTGCTCGCCGTCGTTCACTCTCGCTCCGTCTCTCGTGTTCTCTCTCAGGCTTCTCTCTCTCCCTCTTGTTATTCTCTCTTTGGGCTCCATCTCCAGCAAATGGCCAGAGGCCATTCGTTTAAGCTGCCCAAACTGGTTCACAGAGAGGGAACCGGTTCACCCACTTCCTAAATCCCTCTATAATTTATTTGACCCAACAATATAATTTAATTGAATACATGAATATTTATTTTAATTACAAAATTTCCTATTTTATTTATCCTCAATTATCCAATTTAATCTTAATACTCTCTCTTTTCTCATTTCGTCAAATGGCCGAAGGCCAAACGGAATGAGGAACACTGAATCAGTTCAGTTATTTAATAACAAATCCCACTTATACATATTAACGCAATTAATCACATGAATGTTATAATTTGATTTCATTAATATTTATTTTATTAAATTAGTATTCATCCTAATTAGTTTAATTTTCCCAACATTCTCAAATCTTACGAATACGTCATTGGTAATACCCCGATAATTATTCAATTAAATTAAATGCCCCTAATAAATTTTCAATTGTTCTTAATAAATCCTAATATAAATAATTCGGGGTATTACATGAGTCTCCCTGTTAGAGTCTGAACTACCTCCCTAACCCCCAATTCCCATTACATTTATTTAGTCTAGTCTCTCCCGTGCAATGCCTCTCCCATGCAATGTGAATACCAATCCAAATATGGTATCACCCTTATGTCTATTATCATGATGCATGGAAATGCTTTGCATTATTAATCTCAACAAAATATCAAAGGTATATACATCAATGCTCTAATAAACAAGGGGAACAACAATATACGGTGCCATTTCTAAGGATATTAGCTATCACTATTAACAACAAGAGGTCACTTTCAAGTACCAACAATATATATCTATGTAAGCAAAGAGACACATTTAATTCAATGGAACTGAGTGACAGAAAATATGCTCATATTCACAGCCTTTCTCTTTAATATGCTAACCGTGAAGTCTTAAATTATTTAATCTATCGACTAACATCCTAATAAAATCAGGATTGCAATAACTCGTGCTATCAACAGGGCAAAATGATTTGAAGCAATTATCAACAAAATAATATGGACAAAATCAGGAGAGGCAACCCACCAGAACCATGCAAGGAGCTAAATCCCAATTTAATAGAGTCATAGAGTAAGAAATCCTCCATATAATAATGATTCAGCCATATCCAAGTAGAGATTTCCATATTTCATTTATTAAAATGATAGGGTAACTAATATGTAGTAGAAGGTATTCTCGGCAGAAACAACATCCAAACACCCAACATAACTAAGCAATGATCAACATAACCAAGCAATGAGCAACATAACCAAGCATTGAGTAGAATCCTAAACTAACAAAATGATAGTCACCTAGCGGGGAAGAAAACTATGCAGAAAGTTCCACTAATAGTTTACAGATTATACTTTTCAATTCAACAAAACAGACCTTGCTCATGGTGTAGGCCTCCTCTGGCCACGGCTCAACTTACTTCTTACCTTATAATGTCACACTATGGAACTCCAGAAAACCCAAGGCACGACTTCCTCACCCACGACCAGTAGTAGCTAAAATCCAAGGCCCTCACTACTTCTCATTCACACACGCACACTCTCTAACCTCACTGCTTCTCATTCACAGACGCACACTCTCTATCTCTTTGTCGTTGCACTCTGTAAAGGAGAAAATAACTAGAAGCCTTCACATGCCCTACCTATTATAAGCATGGAGAAGCTGCCTGGAGAAGCAATAGTTGATGGACAATTACCTGGGGTAACGCCAACTGGAAAATCCTTATCATAACAAGAGAGTCATGTGGAAATCATCGGGAGAAACATGAAATGACTGCGATAGACAGGAACAGTAGACCACCGTGTCGACCGGTCTCAAGGAATTTTGCTTCAGACCCATATTTTGGTCGAGCTACTCAACCGCTCCATCAATGGATGATTCTACCAAAAACCAAAAATACAAATTGTAATGCATTTTGGTTGAGCTCCTCGACTGTTGCATCGATCGATGATTCGACCAAAAAGCAAAAATACAATCTGTATTGCTTTTTGGTCGAGCTCCTTGATTGCTCCATCGGCCGATGGATTGACTGAAAATAAAAATTACAATCTATAATAAATTTTGGTCACGTTACTTGGCAACGCCTTCGACCACTCCATCGACCGAAAATGCCAATTACATATTTTTCTCAACAATTTATACTTTAATGAATCCGATAATATTTCTTCATTAATTTTTCATTGTATTCAATTGAATGTAACATGCACAATTATGAAACGTATTTCCTTTATCTAAATTTTTATTCCATAAAATCCTTGACATCATACATAAAAGGATTTATCTAGGTATTACATTCTACCCACCTTAACAAAAATTTTGTCATCAAAATTTAGCTAACTGAATAGGTCCGGGTACTTGGCTCTCATATCTTCTTCTCTCTCTCACGTGGCTTCTTCCATTGAATGAATCTGTCACAATACTTTGACCAGTGGGATTTTCTTACATCAAAGTTCTTTAACTCTTGAGTCTAGAATCTAAATAAGCATTTCTTTGTAGCTCAGGTTTGTTTGGACTTCACATTGTTAGAAGGTACCTCTTGAGTTGGATCACTGAGGCACCTTTTCAGCATAGACACGTGATATACGTTGTGTACACCCTCCATGGAAGCTAGTAATTATAAATCATATGCTACCTTTTTGTGACGACAAAAGGGCCAATATATCTTGGATTGAACTTTCCTTTCTTTCCAAAGTGCATAACTCCCTTGAAAGGTGATATCTTTAGAAAAACTATGTCTCCCTTGTTGAATTCCAAGTCCCTTCGTCGATGATCTGCATAACTCTTTTGACAACTTTGGGCTGCCAGCATTCATTGTCAGATAATTGCCACAGACTCGGCAACTTGCTGTACTATATCAGGGCTGAAAAACTCAGCTTCACCTATCTTGCCCAATACAACAGAGATCTGCACTTTCTTCCATACAATGCCTCATAGGGTGTCATTCCGATTGTGGCCTGGAAACTGTTATTATAGGCAAAATCAACTAGCGGTAATATCTTTCCCCATCCAATCTGGAATTCTTGTACACATGAACACAACATATCCTCCAGGAAATGGATCGTACACTCACTCTGGCCATCAATCTGGGGATAAAAGGCAATGCTAAATTTTAGTTTAGTGCCCATGGCCTTGTTCAAGCTCTTTTAGAATGTCGAGGTGAATCGTGGGTCCTAATCAGATACAATGGAGACTAGAACACCATGCAATCGCACAATTTCTTTAACATATAGATTGGTGAATTGATTAATCTTGTAGGTCATTTTTACTGGCAAGAAGTGGACAACTTTGGTTAATCTGTCAACAATCATCCAGATCGCTTCGTGTCCTTTAGCAATCTTCGGGAAGCCAATAATAAAATCCATGGTAATGTGCTCCCACTTCCATTCGGGTATCGGCATCGGCTGAAGCATTCCACCTGGTCTTTGTTGTTAGTTTTCACTTGCTGGCATACCTGGCATAATGCTACGTACTGAGCAATGTCGAACTTCATCACCTGCCAATAATAATGCATTCTGAGTTCTTTGTACATTTTGTTACATCCCATACGAATGGAGAAGCTTAAAGAGTGAGCCTCTTGTAAGATCGTCAACCTCAAGTGTGAGTCATAGGCACGTACCTTCTGTTTTTAAACTTTACTATCCCATTTGCCGATATAGAGTAGTCATGATATTCTCCTAGAGTTGGATTCAACTTGAAGTCTTTACATATGCCATCTCCATGCTGGGCTTCTTTAATCTGCTCTAATATGGAAGGCTTCAGGGTTAGCTTTGACAAAGCAATCTCCAACTGAGTAGGAACCATTTGCTTGTCCAATTCTCGAACATCTTTTTGAAGCCCCACTGGCATTTATTCACATATTATACTCATGATGGCAACCTTATGGCTTAGAGCATCAGCCACCACATTACCTTTTCTAGATGGTACTTGATTTTGCAATCATAGTCTTTCACGAATTCTAACCATCATCGTTGCCTCATATTAAGTTCCTCCAACGTAAAAATATACTTGAGGCTTTTATGATTCCATGTCAATTTTGCATCGCTACCAATATAGATAATGTCTTTAGATCTTAAGTGTGAATACCACTGCAGCAAGCTCTAGATCGTGAGTGGGATAATTAACTTTGTGAGATTTGAGCTGTCTTAAGGCATATGCAATCACCCTGTCATTCTGCATAAGTATCCCATCAAGTCCACTCTTAGACGCATCACAATAAATGCAGAAATTGCCCTCTTACACAGGCAGGGCCAATGCAGGTGCTGACGTCAACCGGCATTTCAACTCCTGAAAACTCTCTTCGCATCCACTAGACCATTAGAATCTTACATTCTTCTTCGTCACGCTGGTGAGAGGTAGAGCAATCTTGGAGAATCCATCTATAAAGCGTCTATAATATCCTGCCAGCTCGAGGAAGCTTCTCACATCGCCCACATTCTTTGGTTGTACCCAATCCACTATCACCTGTATTTTTGCTCAGTCCACCACGATTTTGCTTTTAGAGATTACATGCTCAAGGAAACTGACTTCATTCAGCTAGAATTTACACTTAGAGAATTTTGCATAGAGCTGGTGTTGCTCCAAAATAGATAGGGCAATCCTTAGGTGTTCACAGTGCTCTTCCTCCGACTGAGAATAGACAAGAATATCGTCGATGAAAACGATAATAAACTTGTCGAGATAGTTTTTGAAGATCCAGTTAATCAAGTCCATAAAGGCTATAGGGGCATTGGTCAGCCTGAATGACATCACCAGAAATTTGTAATGCCCATACCTTGTGCGAAATGCTATTTTTGGTACATTGTCTGGCTTGACTTTCAACTGATAATACCCAGAACATAGACGAATATTTGAAAACACACTGGCACCATGCAGCTAGTTAAATAGATCATCGATTCAAGACAAAGGGTATTTATTCTTGATTGTTACCTTGTTCAATTCTCGGCAATCTATGCACATTCTTAACAATTCATCCTTCTTTTTCACAAACAAAATTGGTGCTCCCCTAGGTGAGAAGCTTGGATAGATGAACCTCTTGCTGATTAATTCTTCCAACTGGATCTTTAACTCGCGTAATTCTGCTGGCACCATTCTATACGCATTCTTTGAAATGGATTATGTGCCAAGATGGAGATCAATTACGAATTCAATTTCTTGGTCAGGTGGTAATCCAAGGAGTTCATCTAGAATGACTCCCAAAAAGTTTTGAACTACTACAACTTCTTCCAATTTTGCATTTGGAGTTGCCGTGGTGTCCATTATCTTTACTAAAAATCCCTTGCATCCGTTTTTCAGTAGTCAATCTGCCTTGAGTGCATAAATAACTGCGAGCTTGCCCTTTTCCTTAGTCCCTTGGAAAGTGTGTGGTTTGCCATTAATAGGGCAAAAGTGAACTTCTCTCTTCCTGCAATTGATAACTACCTGTTGATGTGAAAATCAATCCATGCCTAGAATGATGTCATATCCTTTCAAGTCCATAACAATTAGATCGACATGGAATGAGCGGCCATTTATCTCCACTGCATATGCTTTTAGAATATCATTGGCAGACAAGTAGTCGCCAGAAGGTAGTAGCACTCTCTGCGCACAGTTCATAAGACTCGAGAGACAATTTATTTTAGCACAGAATTCGGTTGAAATAAACAAGTGGGTAGCTCCCAAATCGAATAAGATAAACGTGATAATACTATTAACATAAACAAAACCTGACATGATTAGAAAACTTATTTATTCTAAGAGTAAGGTTTCTAACACAATTAGGGAGTACGACAATACCATAGCACATATAAAATTAACTTATAAAGTCATGTGTACCTGACACTACATCTGGTTGCTCCTCTACTTCGTCATTCCCGTATAAAGAGAAAACCTGATGAGCCACACTTCCCTATCCTCCACTGTTGGTGGGTCAATATCTAGCAATATGTCCTTGCTTCTTGCATTTGCAATAGTGTTTAGTCCCCGCCATACATTCCCCATGGTGGCTCTGCTTGCACTTTGGACATACACTAGGTTGACTTATTCTTGCACCTAGAGGGGCAGTGGTTATCTCTGTCATCGGGTGCTTCTCTTTCCTCTGTTGCGCTTCATTATCTCATGGTCGTTTAATCCCTCAGTCCATGGCTAGATCACCCTGTGGTTGTTGGTTTTGGTTGTTCTTCCAAAACCTCTGATTCACTTCTCTTTGTCTTGCTACGATTGGTTTCATATTCTCAATTGTCAGGTCCTTCGTGACAATCTTTGCATAGGGGACATCCTCCGTGCCAGAAACTGTGACTCCATCGAGAATCTCTATTTTGAGCCCTTGAACAAAATGGTTGACCTTGTGCCCTTTAGTGGCCACCAAGTATGAAGCTAATCGGGATAGCGCTTCAAATTTCTGGACATAGTGTAATACTCGATTTTCCGTAACGGGATTTAATATAGATAATTGGGAAATAATTGAGTGTAATTAAATTATTGAAGATTCATTTGATGGAAATTATTAGAATTGGTTAAGTGGTAATTTCGGTTAAGGATTAATTACATAGAAGAGTTAATTGAATAAAATAGAAATTGAAGATAAATAAAATTAAAGTAAGATAAGAGGGATGAAATTAAAATGGAAAGAGAAATTACAAAATAAAATGGAATAATTGATGATGGGAGGAAGGGAACTGGTTCTGGGAACCAAATTGCTGAACTGGTTGGGTCCAGTTGAAGACAAAAGAAAGGGGGAAGAAGAAAGAGCAAGGGAGAGGATTCAAACGAACTCCTCCTGCAAAAACGAAGCGATGTCCAGCGCTGTAACACCCCGATATTTTTAAGTTGGATAATTATTGGGGTATTACCGAGGGCGTTCGGAGCGTTAAGACTAGGAGCAACCCTATTACGTTTCCCCGTAGATGTGACGTAATCGAAGTGTTGGAGTTATGAGGACATTACATCGCGTATCTATACATGTCATATTGTGAGGTGTATTTGTGGGAGGAAATGTTGTGGGGTAAGAGTTAAGTGTGAAAAGATAGAGAAAAGTGGGATTATAGAGTTGCGGATGACATTGGGGACGCATTGTGTCATCTGCAAGAGCAATCACACGTCACCCTTAGTCTGGGGATGACTTAGGACATGATTTTGCTTCCCAAATGCACTGTGTTGTGGAGTTTCGGACTACTCTGGACAAGTGCAGACGAGGTATAGCCTCATCCGAATCGCCTCTGTCCCAATTCTAGGGACTTTCAAACAAAGTCCTGGACGATACAGACGATGAATGCTGCATCCGCATCGAATCTGTACACCTTGGGACAATTTCGGACGATGGTGCGGACGAAGACAGGATGCGTCCGCATCAAATCTGTCCAAGTCTGGAGACTTTCGGACGTTAACGGGCGCTGGCGAACGAAAGAGGGTATCGTCCGATTTGAATCTGTCCATTTTATGGACACTTTTGTATGACGCCAGACGACACATACGGATGCCATATCGCGTCCGCAAGTCGCTTGTGGACGGACGGACAGACATGGGTAGGGGAAGCCATTTTGCGTTCAAGGTCACGATTTGGCCTGGGGATTTTGGTCTTGCGGAAGAATGTGGATAAGATCAAGGCGTCTGCACTCGTTCGAATCATAGCAGATCAGCGACAGAATAATTTTAAAATTAGAACAAATCGACGACCAACCAATTAAAAACATTGTTTCCCCAATACGAATCGCCTCCACCACGATCCGACCAGCAGGAGGCTGTCTCCTGCACCTCCCTCCTTCCACAGTATGACTTGTTCCCCCCCACACCCCCCCCCCCCCCCCCCCAAATAAGCCTATTTCACCTTCATCCCCTTCTTCTTCTTCTTCCTCGTTATTTTCTTGGGAGGAATTTGGAGGGAGAGCTATTGTGTCTTCAAGGTTGGGGTTGGAGGGAGAGTTACTGTGTCTTCAAGGGTAAGGGAATGGGGGTAGTTTTGGCCATTTGGAGGCCCTACACCCAAGTAAACGTGTGTGTGAGTGATCGTTTTGCTGTAGAAACTAAGTAGTTGTGGTTGCTTTAAGTTGTTGTGTAGTTGCTTGCTGTATTTCTTGCCTTACCTCTCATGTTCCTCTTTAGATGCTCTACTAGTTGTTGTGTTTTACTTCTGTTAAATGCTTATATGGAAGTGTTGAGAGAAAGAGAAAATGTCTAAGGGATGAGAAGTATAAATGAATGGCTAATGAATTCCTATTGTTGTTAAGAATGATTATTTTGTTTGTTAATGATCTTTCACTCGATAGCCTTGTGTGTATGGTTATTCAGCACGTGCTCATTGTTTCATTTCGTTATTGTTCGATTATGTTATAGATATTGGGAAAGCATGACTTTCATTATTTCATTTTCGCCATTCTTACTATTAGTATCATCTATGAAGTATGTTTTCGCTGCTATATTCATTATTATTGCTGCAGATTTTAGTTGCTGGAGAGCATGTCTTTTGCTGTTTCATTTCTGTTGTTATTTACTACCTATTATACCCTTTTATGAGGCTTGTTTCGTTGCCCTATTGCGATAATGCCACCGGTATTTAAATCGCTTGAAAAACATGTTTAATGTTTATTTGCCACAGCATATCAATCACTTGTGAAGCACGTTTTGGTATCCTACCTTCGATACTTTACTGTGGTATATTAGCCGTTGAGAAGCACGATTTGGTGTTCTGTTTCGTTACAATTTACTGCCATTATGAAGCATTGTTTTATTGTTTCATTTCAATGTTTCTCGCTGCCGTTAGTACAGATTAAAAGCATGTTTAGATGTTGTAATTGCTACTGATTTCTTAGTCATTCCCGAACATATTTTGATGTGTGGGCTGATATTTTTGTTGTAGATTGTAGTTGTTGAGGAGTATGTCTCTTGCCATTTTATTCGTTAATAGCTACTGTCAACTATAACCCCTAAGAAGCACGTATTCATTGTCCCATTTCGTTATTTCGCGTTGTTGTTGTCTCTAATTCAAAAGCATGATTCGTCGTTTATTCGATTTATTATTTCTTGCCGTGTTAGTCAATTACAAGTATGTTTAATGTCCCTTTTAGTGCTGTTTCGTTTTTAGTCGTTAAAGAGCAGACTTTCGCTGTTCATTTTGACGTTCCTCGCTGCTGTTACGTTGTTAGGAAGCATGTGGCTAATGATACATTTTCATTGTTTCTCGTTCTTTTTAGTAGTTCAAAGCATGAACCATAGGTTGTGTAGCCATGCGTTACCACTGTTCTAGTTGACGATTTAACGAATGATTAGCAATTATTTTTCTGTTGCGTTATTAACCCCCTAGAAGCATGGTAAGTCATTTAATCATGCGATTACATGTAGTAAACCGATGTACATGAGTAGTTTGTTGAATCTCCCAACACGTTAATTGTTTTTGCCCTCATTCCCAAGTATGATTATAAAGCATGTTGACTTGTATGTTCTCCATTAACTAGCACTTAAATTAACCTTTCTCTAAATTCCAAGCATGTTAGTCTATCACTCGTAAAAATCTTCAGATTTGCAATTAATTGTTGTGAAACATGTAAATTTTCTGTTTACGATTTTTGCACGTTAATTACTATTAGTCTTCAAGCATGCTCGTTAGCCAACTCAATGTCGTTTTTGTTTTTCTACTATTGTGAGCATGATATGATAATTTCGTGATGCCGCTATATTTAGTATTGTTGCCTAAGAGCATGTTCTAGATGTTGTTTTTACCTGTTTCTCTTATTGATGTGACTATGCCTTCATGGATCTTTAAATTTGCACTCTTTATTATTGAATTGGAATTGTTGTTGTTACTTTCTATGTATGCACTGTTTAGTGTCATCATGGGAATTGTTGCTATGAATTGTTGGGCTTGATAGTTGGTCGTACAATGAAATGCAAAAACCAAGTTTTTGGTGTTGATCCAGCTGAGAAAAAATTACATATATTTTATATAATTCCTCCATGTATGTTATCTTTATATGTGGTAGCATCAGATGAATTTACTGTCGTGGAAATAATGGAGATATTTGGAAGCAGATGGGAGAAAGCTCGGGAGAACTGTGGGCTGCGAAAGAGAAAAGGGTGGAGGAAAACATAGAAACAGTTTGGAGAATCAAGAGATAGAGTGAAGGGAAGAAATTCCCTTTGGTGGGTGAGTGACTAAGAAGGGAGACTCAGAAGTGAGGGACTTCGATGGTATGAGGCCCTACTAGCTGGTTCTTCGCAACTACTTCGCGAATGGTCTTGGCAACATATCCTCCGTGTGGTAAGTCTCCTATATTCTGCTCCTCCGTCTCCATGGCTGAGTGTTGTTGTTTTCCTTTGGTTTGTGACGAATTGTTATGTATTTGGTTGGATGAACTTTTGCAAAATTGGGCTCTGTCGTTGGATTATTCTCAGTTTCTAGCTGGTGCAAATTGGATGAGGGCTTGGAGCTGCTGGTGGAGTGGTGTGTGAGTGAGCTATGGTCTCAAGTATGCCTCCGGTGCTAACGAGAGAAGAAAAGGACAACGGTTAAGTGCTAAAACGCGTTAAAGTTTCGAGGTAAGTGATATGTGGTGCTTTGGTCTTTTGGGCCCTACATAAGAAGAATAAGATATGCACGTTTGACTACTAACTGCTTTATTAGATAATGAGCATGTCTATAGTTTTACAAGCATGTCTACAGTTTTTATAACATGTCTATTGTTTTTATACCATGTATATAGCTTTAAAACATATCAACAGTTTTTATAGCATGTCTATTACTTCTTGAGCATGTCTATAGTTTTAAATAGCACGTCTACTATTTTATGAATCATGATCTGTGAATTGTATGTTTTACTAGATTCCTTTAATTATACGATAGAAATTATGTGCATTCACGAGCTTCATGCATCACGGTTTTCAAAGTCTACGAAAATGGTTTTCATGCACGGTTTTGAAAAGGAAATGGAAAATGAAAAGAAGTACGAACGAACGATTGAGAAAGATAAAGACAAAGGGGTTGGTCTGGATAAGTAATGTCTGACAACCCAAGTAATGAAAGATAAAGGTTCTATTGGTCCGGTAGGTCAAGTCTGGCACATGAACAAAAGATAAAGAAAAGATAAAAGGTTTATGGGGTCTGGTAGGTAAAGCCTGACACAGGAATAAAAGAAAAAGAAAAGAAAAGGAAAGAATATGAAAAGAGAAACGGATACGGATACAGAAATAGATACGAAAATTGTCCGAGCATAGATACCGAAACAAAAATGGCAACAGAAAATGAAACAAAAATGAGTTTCCATAAATGGAAACGGATACGGATAGGAATACAGATACTGAAATAGACACAAGAACGGATACGGACACGCATACGATCACGGATACTGAAACGGATAGAGAAACAGGAATGAAAATAGAAACAGAAAGAAAGTACGAAAGTGTGAAAAGATAAAAGCTAAAATAAAGAAAAAGAAAAAAAGAAACTACATACGTTTTTAAAGTGGCATAGTATGTGCATCTAGCATTTAAGTTCTATCACTTATTGAATGTTAGGCTCATAGTTTATGTCTTGCGATGTAGGTACAAGCACAAGAGAAAATGACGAACAGATTAAGGAGCAGTTGATGAAGGATTTGCACAGGCGAGTCTTGTGGCTAGCTAGGCTAATGAATGTAAAAGAGAAATGAGTTTTGTAAATACAAAGTAAATGATTTATTTATTATTCTTCAAATGACTAGTTTTATGCTTCCACTATAAAATGATTTATGCTTCTGCTTTAATTTGAGAAAAATGATTTTATAAATAAAGTCTGCCACTATTAATAACGATTTAAGTAACGAGTTTAAGAAAAGAGCTTTTAGCGATCAGGTTTTAAGAAAAGTGCTCTGATGTTAACTTAAAAGGTTTTAATAAAGATTTCAATTGTTTTATAAAAGTTTTAAATTACTCGCAATTTTATAAGAAACAAAAACCAGGTCGTTATAGTTGGTATCAGAGCACCCAGAGTTTTAAAATCGATTCCGTAGACTGCCTACTAGCACAATCTTCGGCGTGGAAATACTCCATCAAAAGCAAGTAAGTTAGTAAATTTAATTTTCCTAAGTTATAATTATTTTATTATGCAATGTAAGGTATCATGGCTAGAAAACAACGAAATGTTGGGCAAGAAAGAGATGCGAGTGTTGTGGATGAGATGATCAAACGGTTGGCTACATTAATGGAATGACAATTTCATTAGTTGGAACAACAGTCACAAAACCTGGAGAGGCATATGGAAATAATTGCGCATGGAAATGAGCGAGTTATAGAGCAATGAGTGGCAGAGCAGCGGGATGTAAGCTGGGAGAAACTGCAATGTTTCTGACCACCGCAGTTTGATGGAGATACTATTGACCCAAACAATGCCGAGAAATGGATCATGACTATGGAGGACATGTATGCATATGCCAAAATAAAAGAAGAGGAAAAAGTAGCATGTGTCATGTTAAACTGATTAAGGATGCGAGATTTTGCTGAGACTCAATCAAGATAACCAAGGACGTGGCTGTAATAATGTGGATAGAATTTTAGAAGATATTCGATGACAAGTATTTCAATCACACAACGAGGACGACGAAATTGGTGGAATTCACTCAGCTACAACAAGAAGGATCGGTTTTGAAATACGTGTGCAAGTTTGAGGTGTTATCACGGTTCGCCTCGCATTTGGTGGATAGTAATGAGCATAGGGTACACCACTTTGTTCAAGGACTGAAGACAGAAATTCTTGAAGGCATTGTGATATCAAGAACTCAAGATGTGATCTACTCAGATGTGGTATCAAAAGCTTTGGACATTGAAGAAATAAAGGATCGGATCTTGAAGCAGGACGACTCTATTGCAAGATTTCAGCTAAAGAGGACACTTGACAGTGAGGATCGGTGTACGAAGGACAAGCAGGCACGAAATGAGTCAGATACTACTTTGGTTAAGGTTCTTCATGTTGAATTGTGTTCGAATTGTCAGAAAAAGCACTTTGGGGAGTATAAATTTGGAACCAGATAGTGTTTTAAGTGCGGCGAGATGAGACATTTGGTCAAGAACTGTTCAATTTTGGGAAGGAAACCAGCAAAAGTTATGGCAAAGTAACTTCGATCTCTGTAAATGAAAGTGAAAAGCGTGTATGTGGGGTCGAATGAGTGTGGGATGCGATGCGTAGTGTATGTATTTTATTTTGTTGCATCAAATTTTGGATAAAGATTTGGTGTAAGAAAGCTTTAAGAATGTAATGCAAGTGTTATTTCTACAAGTTTACTTTGACTTGATTGTGATTTGGTTGTTTAGTTGTGAGAGCGGTTACGTTTAGCTAAATTTCGAGGACAAAATTTATAAAAGGAGGGAGGAATGTAATACCCCGATTTTCTGTAACGGGATTTACTATGGATAATTGAGAAATAATTGGGTGTAATTGGATTATTGAAGATTCATTTGATAGAAATTATTAGAATTGGTTAAGTGGTAATTTGGGTTAAGGGTTAATTGGAAATAAATTAAAATGTGGGATTGATTAAATAGAAGAGTTAATTGAATAAAATGGATATTGAAGATAAAAGAAATTAAAGTAAGATAAAAGGGATAAAATTAAAATGGAAAGAGAAATTACGAAATAAAATTGAATAATTGATGATGGGAGGAAGGGAACCGGTTCTATGAACCAAATTGCTGAACTGGTTGGGTTCGGTTGAAGTCAAAAGAGAGAGGGAAGAAATTGAAAGGGCCATGGCCATATTTTTTAAGGAAGAAGAGTGAGCAAGGGAGAGGATTCAGGCAAACTCCTCCCTCGAAGATGAAGTGATTCCAGGCAAACGTGGAGTATGATGGCTTCAACGAGAGGCCGAACCTCAGGGGGCTATTCCGATAGTGAAGAACTGCGGACGAATGGACGAGGTAGGTCCCCTGTGAGTTTTGGATTCTTGGCCTCCAATGCCGAGCTGTGTGAATTGTTGGGTTTTGTTACATTCTTTCTCTATTCTTCGGTTGATGGGGATTTGCTGTGAATTGCTGTTGCAAATTGTTGATGTGATTTGTTGGTCTTGATAGTTGGTCCTACAGTGAAATGCGAAAACTGGGTTTTTGGTACTGATACGGCCGAGAAGAAAATACATATATTTTCTATAATTCCTCTACGTATGTTCTCTTTATATGTGGCAGTATCAAATGAATTTACTATCGCAGAAATAATGGAGATAGTTGGAGGCAGATGGGAGAAATCTCAGGAGAACTGTTGGCTGCAAAGGTGAAAATGGTGGTTAAAAACAAGGAAACACTTTAGAGAATCGAGAGACAAAGTGAAGGGAAGAAATTCCCTCTAGTGGGTGAGCGACTGAGAAGGGAGACTCGGGAGTGAGGGACTTTGACGGTGTGAGCCCCTGCTAGTTGGTTCTTCGCAGCTACTTTGTGAATAGTGTTGGCAGCATCTCCTTCGTGTGGTAAGTCTCCTATGTTCCTCTCCTAGGTCTCCATGGCCAAGTGTTGTTGTTTTCCTTTGGTTGGGTGAACAGCTACGGAATTGGGCTCTGTCATTGGATTATTCTCGGTTTCCAGCTGCTGCGAATTGGGTGAGGGCTAGGAGCTACTGGTGGATCCATGTGTTAGTGAGCTATGATCTCGGGTATGCCTTCGGTGCTAACGAGAGAAGAAAAGGATAACGGTTAAGTGCCAAAATGCGTTTAAGTTTCGAGGTAAGTGATATGTGTATGCTTTGGTCTTTGGGGCCCTACATCGCAAGATTAAGATATGCACGTTTGACTACTGCTAGTTGGTTCTTCGTAGCTACTTTGTGAACAGTGTTGGCAGCATCTCCTCCGTGTGGTAAGTCTCCTATGTTCTTCTCCTCGGTCTCCATGGCCAAGTGTTGTTGTTTTCCTTTGGTTTGTAACGAATTGTACTGTATTTGGTAGGGTGAACAACTACGGAATTGGGCTCAGTCATTGGATTATTCTCAGTTTCCAGCTATTGCGAATTGGGTGAGGGCTAGGAGCTGCTGGTGGATCCGTGTGTTAGTGAGTTATGATATCAGGTATGCCTTTGGTGCTAACGAGAGAAGAAAATGATAACGGTTAAGTGCCAAAATGCGTCAAAGTTTCAAGGTAAGTGATATGTGTATGCTTTGGTCTTTGGGGCCCTACATCGCAAGATTAAGATATGCACGTTTCACTACTTACTGATTTATTAGATAATGAGCATGTCTACAGTTTTACAAGCATGTCTATAGTTTTTATAACATGTCTATTGTTTTTATAGCATGTCTACAATTTTTATAGTATGTCTATTGCTTCTTCAGCATGTCTATTGTTTTATGAAGCATGATTTGTGAATTTTATTTTTTACTAAATTCATTTAATTATGCGATAGAAATTGTTTGCATTCATGAGCATCATGTGTCACGGTTTTCAAAGTCTACGAAAATGGTTTTCATGCAAGGTTTTGAAAAGGAAACAGAAAACGAAAAGAAGTACGAACGAACGATTAAAAAAGATAAAGAAAAAGGGGTTGGATTTTATAAGTAATGCTTGGCAACCCAAGTAAAAAAATATAAAGGTTCTTGTGGTCCGGTAGGTCAAGCCCGACACATGAACAAAAGATAAAGAAAAGATAAAAGGTTTATGTGGTTCGGTAGGTCAAGCTCGACACAGGAACAAAAGAAAAAGAAAAGAAAAGATAAGTAAAGAAAATAATATGAAAGGAGAACTAGATACGGATACAAGAACGGATACGAAAGTGGTACGAGCACATATACCAAAATGGAAATGGGAACAGAAACGGAAATGGAAACAAGTTTCCAGAAATAGAAACAGATACGAATATGGATACTGATACAAATACAGAAATAGACATGGGAATAGATACATAAATGTCTACAATCATGGATACTGAAGCAGGAATAGAAACAGAAATAGAAAGAAATTACAAAAGTGTGAAAAGATAAAAAAAAAAAAAAGAAACTGCATACGTTTTTAAAGTGGCACAACATATGCATCTAGCATTTAAGTTCTATCACTTACTGAGCATTAGATTCCTAGTTTATGTCTTGCTATGTAGGTACAAGCCTGAGAGAAAATGACGAACAGATTAAGGAGCAGTTGTTGAAGGATTTGCACAGGCGAATCGTGTGGTTGGTTAGGCTAACGAATGTAAAATAAAAACAAGTTTTGTAAATGCAAAGTAAATGATCTATTTATTATTCTTCAAATGACTAGTTTTATACTTCCACTATAAAATAATTTATGCTTCCACTTTAATTTGAGAAAAATGATTTTATAAATAATGTCTTCTACGATTAATAATGATTTAAGTAACGAGTTTAAGAAAAGATTTTTTAACGATCAGGTTTTAAAAAAAGTACTCTGATGTTAACTTAAAAGGTTTTAATAAAGATTTCAGTTGTTTTATAAAAGTTTTAAATTACTCACAATTTTATGAGAAAGAAAAACAGAGTCGTTTCACATAGTCTGACACCGTCCTTGTCTGGCACAAATGTATAAACTCCACCAGCTCTTGCATCCGGACAGTATGATTAAAATATTTCCCGTAGAATAATTCTTTGAAAGTTTCCCAAGGAAGAGTTCAAACATCTCGTGTCACTTTAACTGAGTCCCATAAGAATCGGGCATCCTGGATTAATAGGCAGCACATTTTACTTTCTTGACCTCCTATATGTTTGCGTACTCAAACATGTCTTCCAAGGAAAGGATCCATTTTTCGGCTGCCGCAACTTCAGAGACATTACCATCAAACTAGGAGGCTTGAGCTGTTGAAATTTCTCCCAGCCTGCTTCCTTTAGAACCACCATTGCACGATGATCCTGATTTTTGTTTTCGTTCTCTCTTTCCATAAATCATTCAATGTATTGACAATGCCACTCCATATAATGAGCTGCCACTCCACCTCTGCGATTATACGGTTGAGGGCTTTATCCCTCCCTTTCTGAGCACTGGCACCCTCATAACCATTATCATTTTCTTGTCTGCTAGGTGTCTCATTCCTTTCGTCATTAACTCGCACATTGACTCTTGCTCTTCTAGCCAATAATGAGTTAAAGAAAGAAATCAAGAAACAAAACTATACTTATAGTCGAAGGAGTATTCCATGATGAGACTTTCGTTACTAGCCATCTACAGAACCGCATTGACCCAATTACGCTATGATACCAACTGTAATGCCCCAAGTTATTTAAAACCTTTTCTTTTTCATTACCATATAAAATGTTTCTTTTTATTTATTTAAAATACACGAGAGGAAAATAAATCAGTGTAAAGCGAAAATCAATAGCAAATCCCAAAATATGGTTTGAGCATTTAACATGAGTCCACAGTTTCACCAAATAATTATCGTCTTTCAAACTATTTCCAAAACATCAATTTTACTCCCCGTGAGCCATAACCCCTCAAGTCAAATCTACTAGGTAACCCAAGTGCTCATCATGAACCACTCCCTCCTCAGATAGATAACTCATATCATGTACGTCACCTACACCACAAGCAGACTGTGAACCTAACGCTCCCCACTAAAAGTTCATAGATTAGAGTTTTCAATTCAACAAAATAGACCCTGCTCATGGTGTAGGCCTCCTCTAGCCACGACTCAACTTACTTCTTACCTTACTTAGAATGTCACTCTGTGGAACTCTAGAAAACCCAAGGATCAACTTCCTCACCCATGGCTAGCAGCAGCTAAAATCCAAGGCTCTCACTGCTTCTCCTTCACACACGCTGCACTCTGTAAAGGAGAAAATAACTAGAAGCCTTCACACGCCCTACCTATTATAAGCATGGAGAAGCTGCCTAGAGAAGCAATGGTTGATGGACAATTACCCATATCAAGGGAGGGGGTCCAATACAACAACGCTATGTGGAAAATCCTTATCGTAATTGGAGATTCATGTGGAAATCATCAGGAGAAACGTGAAATGACCGTGGTAGAAAAAAAATACATTTTTCGCAGAATACGCAGTACCGATCAACAATTTGGTCGACAGGAACAGTAGACCGCCCTATGACCAGTCTCAAGGAATTTTGCTTCAGACCCGTATTTTGATTAGTTACTCGACCGCTCCATCGACCGATGATTTGACTGAAAACACAAACTACAATTTGTAATGCATTTCAGTCGAGCTCCTCGACCATGCCATTGACCAATGATTCAACCGAAAATAAAAATTACAATCTGTAATGCATTTCACTTGCATTACTTGGCCATGCTTTCTACCACTCTATCGATCGAAAAGGCCAATTACATATTTCTCTCAACAATTTATACTTTAATCAATCCTATAATATTTCTTCATTAATTTTTCATTGTATTTGATCAAATGTAACAAACACAATTACAAAACCTATTTCCTTTATCAAAATATTTATTCCGTAAAATCCTTTACATCATACATAGAAGGATTTATCTGGCTATTATAAAAAACACACTTAACTATGGAAATGAACGATGAAAACGTCATCGTTAACTTGAGGGAAATGACCCAACCATATCATTTCAGAGAACTCAAAGTAGAAAAGAGCTAATACCTATGGAAAAAACTACAAGAACTTGTGATTTCAGAGACTTTCAGTTGAAAAGAGCTAGAACTATGATGCACCAATGGAAGAGTTAAAGAAATAACCTATAAAATATGTCCTTGAGGTGTTGAAGTTGTAAATAAATCAAAGGAGGAATTTTGTACTTGCGGTTGATGGGGAGGATGATCGCGATTGACATGAGCTCTAATTTCCTAATTTGGTCGAGAATCACTTTTGGAAAGTGAATTTTGAAAACTCGTAACTCCTTTGTCTTAGATCCTTTTGAGTTGTAATTTTGACCACATTTTCTTGAATGAATAAGGAAAAGAACCTTTCAAGAACTTTGGAAATATCCTTCAAGAATCAAAAGATATGTTGAGAATAAGGTAAGTGGTTGGATTTGGAAAGTAGGATAGCTTGCACTCCCTTTTGATGACTTTGCAGATGAATACTTGATTGATGGTTGGACACCACTTCACACATCCTTTTCCCAATGAGTAGGGCTGTGGATGTCACTAGGAAAAATTCACTATAGCCTAAGTGAGTTTCATCTTGTGATATGACTCACACAAGAAGAACTTTGGATGTAACTCACCAAAGTGTTTAAAAGAGGAATCACTCTAATTTCAAATTTAGCTTAAGCTATTTTGTATTCAAACTCAAGTTGTCTTAAACATGTACATAAGGTGGCTTTATATTGCCAATTACAAAACATATAATAATAATAAACTAAATAAGCAATAATAACCCTAATCGGCTCATAGAATAAGTTGTATGATTTTCTACTTAATAGAAACTAGGTTAATTAACTAAAAGAATATTAAATTAATATCTTTCTTTCTTCACCACCAAGTCTAGATGTATTTGGCAGCTAATCCATGTTGGTGCTTGGCTACTTGGATGGTTTCCATGTAGAGATTTTCTTGGTCTCCAAGCTTGGACACTTGGACTTTCCTTATTCTTTTGCACTTTGTTCCGTGGGCCTTTGAGAAGTCCAAATTTAGCGATCTAACTCATGCTAGAAATCTTAGGAAGTTAGATACAATCATTATGAAATACTCTTTTTGAAATAACGTCGTTGTGAATGCCACAATATTCAAATACTCGTTGCAGGTCAAAAGGAAGACAGCTTTTGGAAAGCCCATCAATTATTTCACAATTGTCCTTTGATTTCCATCAATGCTTGACCTTGAATCTCTTCATACTAATCTTGGAAACTTGATTAATAATAGAATGGACTCATAGTCCATCATCCTCTCGGGGTTGAAAAGGATTCGACCTCGAATCATATCTTGTGTCACCATATTCTTTACTACCATAAAAAGAAGAATCATCATGGGCTATCATATTTGCAATATTTTCAATATCTCCATGATAAGGAAATGAATCTTCTTGGTAGTATGCTGATGATATCAAGATTTTCATGAACCTCTTCTTATGATTGAACAATAACTTGGATATACAATTTCATACTTGGTCTTTGAGTTAGAAATAATGTAAGACACAATAAGGATTTCCATAAACATAATCTTGAGAACTCCTTTACGTATATGTGGCCAAATAATGATTTTTTCAAAATATTCTTTAATCAAATAAGGAGATGTGTTGTTGGCCTTGAGATTTAAAATACCTTTGAAATTCCCATGAATGGAATAAGGAAACATTCCTTTTACGATGTGGTAGGCCAATAATAGTAAGATATACACAAACCACCTTCCATATTTGAGTAAAAGTTTAGGAATTTCGTGGATGCCCCTTTGCAATTCATTGATTTCCATAAAAATAGTTGTGAGAATACCTTTGAGTTTGTGTGGCCAAAGAACAATATTTTCATAAAATCTTGAATTGTCTTTTCCTTGACTTGACTTATTAAGAACATGACAAATACTTTCCTTAGGAGTGATTTTTGGATTACATGAGTTATCATACCAATCTTGGCATTTTTGGAAAAAAAAAATCTTTGAGTTGAAGCATTGGCCTCTAACTTCTTCTTTCCCTTTTTGCAATTGATCATATAAGGAAAATAATCCACCAATTTATCTTTGGACAATGATGCACAAATAGGTAAGTAGTTTTTGAAATCACCAAATAAACAATGAGTAGAATTTTCCTTAATCCTATTGCCATAAGAGTTTTTCCATAGAATCAATTTAATGTCTTCATGTAATAGTAAGGTTGTCCATGAGATGCAATAGATTTCCATAATTCAAAAATAGTAATTATATTCAACCAATTCAACCTTTTCCATCTTGCCATAAACATAACCAAATATTACTTTATTCCATCCAACTCTAAAAATCCAAGCAATCAATTATCCATTGGTATGTACCTCTTTGACATAAGTATAGTAGTTTTCATCCAATTTCCTTTTAATGCATCATATTCCATAATTGAGCACGAATTTCAATGTTTGTCATGCGTACGCCACTTATCATCAAGCCTTGGTATTTTCAAAAATAGGCGGCTTGTACTAATCATATCACACAACAAGATATTAGTAAAACTTCCATAAGAAAAATCGACCAAAGTTGTATTTACCGTAATGTCCTCTTTAGTTTTGGTAACTTGCTCTTCTTTATAATCTTCCTCTTCCAATTGAGGCTCCAAAGATAGTAATGGCTCTTCTTCGACATAAATAACTTCTTCAATTTTCTCATGAGTACCTTTTATTACCTCATCGCGGTCTTGTGCTTGTAACGTCAGAGTGTTTGATATGCATGTTTCAAGTTTTTGTAACAAGGCACTAATTTTAGCAAGTTGAGTTTATTGACTTTTAAAAGAATTTTCATACCTTGGGAATGGTGGTGACAACGGAGCAAATTTTCCCTTCAAGAAATTTCTTCTCTTTTATCTCTCAATTATTAGAGTCATCTTGATTACATCTTCAAATGTGTCATAAGGCTGTAGTTCAATCATGCTTTCAATTTCATTGTGAAGTCCTTGGGTGAACCTTGATATTGTTTGATCTTCTGGCTCTTTCAAATCACATCTTGTTTTTAGGGTTTGGAACTTGGCAACATATTCTTCAATGATGGTGGAACCTTGCTTGAGGTGTTTCAATTGATAGTATAGTTCTTGCTCGTATTGGCTTGGAACGAACTTCTCACTCATGAGTCTCTTTAATAGAATCCAAGTTTGAATCTCTTTGTCTCCTTGTCTCCTCTTTGCACTAATGTTGCTCCACCATGTGCTTGCATACCCTGTGAACCTGAGTATTATTAGTTGCACCTTCCTTAGTTCTGAAAATTTGTAACACTCAAATATTCTTTCCACTTTTTCCACCCACTCATTATAATCATTGCATGAGTCATTGAACAGCAGGATGAATACCTTGGGAATAGATGGTGGTGAATTTTTCTCATCTGAAAAATAACTCCACGAGTAATTTCGTGACCTCATCATTGTGTAAAAAAAAATCTTAAATTAGTAGGACGTTTAGCTCATATACCAAATGATGCACCAATAGAAGGGGTAAAGAAATAACTTTAAAATATGTCCTTGAAGTGTTGAAGTTATAAATACGTCAAATGAGAAATTTTACAACTGTGGTTGCTCGGGTGGATGATCGTGATCGACCTGAGCTCTAGTTTCCTAATTTGGCCAAGAATCACTTTTGGAAAGTGAACTTTCAAAGTGCGTAACCCCTTCGTCTTAAATTCTTTTAAGTTGAAATTTTGACCACGTCTTCTTGACTGAATAAGGAAAAGAACCCCTTAAGAACTTTTAAAATAACCTTTAAGAATCAAAAGATATGTTGAGAATAAGATAAGTGGTTGGATTTGGAAAGTAGGATAGCTTGCACTTCCTTTGATGACTTTGCAGATGGATACTTGATGGATGGTTGGACACCACTTCACATAACCTTTTCCTAATGAGTAGGGTTGTGAATACCACTAGGAAAAACCCACTTAAGCCTAAATGAGTTTCATCTTGTGATATGACTCGCACAAGCAGAACTTTAGATGTAACTCACCAGCGTGTTTGAAAGAGGAATCACTCTAATTTCGAATTTAGCAAAAGCTATTTTGTATTCAAACTCAAATTGTCTTAAACATGTACATAAGGTGGCTTTATATTGCCAATTACAAAACATATAATAATAATAAACTAAATAAGCAATAATAACCCTAATCGGCTCATAGAATAAGTTGCCCGATTTTCTACTTAAAATAAACTAGGTTAATTAACTAAAAGAATATTAAATTAATATCTTTCTTTCTTCATCTCCAAGTCTAGATTTATTTGGTAGCTAATCCATGTTGGTGCTCTACCACTTGGATGGTTTCCATGTAGAGATTTTCTTGGTCTCCAAGCTTGGACACTTGGACTTTCCTTATTCTTTTGCTCTTTGTTCCGTGGGCCTTTGAGAAGTCCAAATTTAGCGATCTAACTCATGCTAGAAATCTTAGGAAGTTAACTACAATAATTATGAAGTACTCTTTTTGAAATGACGTCGTTGTGAATGCCACAATATTAAAATACTCGTTGGAGGTCAAAAGGAAGACAGTTTTTGGAAAGCCCATCAAATATTCCACAATTGTCCTTGGACATCCACCTATGTTTGACCTTGAATCTCTTCATACTAATCTTGGAAACTTGATTAATAATAGAATGGACTCGTAGTCCATTATACTCATGGACAATGGATTTGAGAAAATACTGTAAAAGTTGATTTCAATTTTTTTTAGTTTTATAATTTATAAGATTTTGTAAAAGAATATGTAATGTTTTAGATGTCAGATGATTTAAAATTGTTTTACTAACCATTGGAGAATCAAAACTAGTTTGTGTTTTTCCACAAAGAATACAATTGATTTGTTCCTTATCTGCAGAAGAAAGATGTAGAGGCAAGCCTCTTTCCTCTAGGGAAAGTGATCTTTCCTCTGCAGAAAGTCATCTTTCTACAGAGGAATGATCTTTCCTATGTGAAAAGTCATCTTTCCACAGAGGAAAGATCTTTCCTCTATGAAAGGTCATCTTTCCTCTTCGAAAAGTTATTTTTCTGCAGTGAAACTCTTTTTGAAGCGAAAAGTTGTCTTTCCTCTGTAGAAAGTCATATTTCCCTTGAGGAAAGTACTTTCCTCAGTTCTATTTCAAGGACTCACTTTCCGCAGTGGAAAGACAATATTCCACTATGGAAAGACAACATTCCACAATGGAAAGACAATATTTTTTAATAGAAAATGTAACTTCGATGTTTGCTCCATTCATTTTCCATAGTCGAGTGTTTTATTTGTTAGCAAAAAAATTTTAGTAGTTGACTTGTCATTGATCCCATAGTACACTAGTTGTTTTGTTAATTTTCCAAAAAGAAATCGATGCCAAGAAGCTAATATATGCTTTCCTTGTGTTGAAAAATGAGATGCAAGACATTTGTGTAAGGGAGGATTCCAATTAATTGAGTTAGAAGACCAAGAAAAGACAATATACGGTGTTAAGTTACCAAATGGAGAGGAGGAATTCAATGGTGGATTAATATTTTATTCAACTAGATCTTTCCCTCTTCTGAATTGCGAGTGTTAATGACAATCACACTCTCAAGTTACATGAAAAAATAAGCACTCGACAGGAGACAATTTTGGTAGACTCGGGTGCTACTTCTTCTTTTTATCTGTTAGAATTTGGTGAAGCAACCAGAGTTAAAATTGGAGAAAATACCATAAGTTGGGGTGAAGGTAGGTGGTGGTTTTACTGTAAATTCTGGGACAATATTTGCAGGGGTGTAGAATTGTGTTCACAAGGGGGTGGAATTTTGTGTGGATTTGCTTCCTTTTGTAATACCTAGGATTGGTGTTGTTTTAGCAAAGACATGATTAAAATCCTTGGGGACATTTCAAGCCAACTTCAACCGTCTCCAAGAGGGACGACTTGGAACACATGTTGAGAAGTAAACCCGACTTGTCTTAAAGTCAGGCCTCTCTAAAAAATACAGCTAATCTGGCTTGTTCAAGTGAGGAATGTTTCTTGATTTAGATGAGGCAACAAAATATTATCAATGAAAAAATGTGTATTCAGCTAAGCTATAGAATAGGACCATTTTGACACCTCCATTTAGTCCTAGATATTTTGAATAGGGGATGTTTTGAGTTGGACTAGAAAAAATGTTTTTTTTCAATGCTTTATGTAATGTTTGGGTCATAAGATCAGTGCCATTGAAGTAGAGACATAAGAAGAGAGTGGAAAATATGAAAGCATGGTCAACTCCAACTTTAGTGAATTACGATATGATACCCTAACCTCTTATTCAATTATTAAATAAAGGGAAGTTTTGCTAAGACGAAGCTGCCTATAGAAGGCATTCACTGATTTGAAGGAACAAATGACAAAATTTCAGTCTTACCCCCTTCCAGACTTTAATAAATGTTTCCAACATGATGTTGATGCCATCGAGGATGACATTGGGGCATTCATCACTCAATGTGGTCATCTGATTCTATATTTCAGCAAAGGTTTTATAGCCACTAGGAAATCTAGATCTAATTATGAAACAAAATTGATGACACTTGTTCTTGTAGTGCAAAGTGTCAATCATACCGTTTGGGATGATGATTCACCATTTTTATCTATCAAAGTTCACCAAATTTTTTGTTGGATCAATGCCTAACTATACACGAATGACAGAAATGGTTAGTTAGATTGACTGAATTTGAATTTGAATTTGACATTTTTTACGAAGTAGGGAAGTGAAATAAGGTGGTAGATGTTAAGAATAGAAAGCAAAATTGGAAAAAAAAAATACGTGAAAACAGGAACCCCAAGATTTACGAGGAAAATCCTTTTGCAAAAAAACTACAGGGCAGAGAAGAAATTCACTAATAGCAAATCAAGATACAATGAGTTTTGTGACTCAAACATCAATATATAAATTTAATTGAAAACCCTAATATTTGATGTGAGCCCAACTTGGCCCACCTAGAATTCGAGTCACCAAACTCTAACAATCTGCACATTGACACGAATTCTGAATGAGAGATCTAATGTAGACTTATCAGCTCACCCCAAAACGAATCTAAAATACTGAACTTTTACAATCTCTATCTTCAAAGCAATTTTGATGCAAAGAAAACAAATCTACAAAACTCCAATGAAAAATAACTTCCTCTTCCACAAAGGCCCCTGTAGGGACAACTCAGTATCTGATACCAATCAAGCTTAATCCCTACTTAAACTTGAGAGACATACTTGAGAAGAAATCACATCTCCTCCATGGTATTATCAAGCTATTAGAGTTTCACAACAAACTGCACTTGAATATGTTGAAGTCTCTTTACTGATATCAATACCCTTGGACATAGTCAATGCACAATCCTCTGATGTAGTTTCACCATGTCACCATGGAACTTTACCCTTCCTCTCAGTTATGCCTTTGATGATACCACTCTAATGTGAAATTGAAACTGATGACGATGTGGTAACTGCATCACCCTGAACATCTATAATAAGCTAATGTATCGGGTCTGATGTAGATTCAGATCTCAATTTAAACTTCACCTAAGAACCTGATTTTTTCTGAGTCTTCTCAAAGAATCCTTTAGAAGATGAATTCACAAATTTAGTGACTTTATTACCCACTCATAAAATTTGCAAAGCTTTTGTGTTCCTTTGACATTGAACACCCAGAAAATTTCCACAAATAATTTCATGTGTAATGTAATTTTTGTTTTGGAATTTAAAGGAGTAACTAATGTTACATTTGAAATTTATATTCTCCTGGCAAAGGTCTATGTTTTGGTAAACATTAGAAAAATTATATATTCACATAATGAAGTGTATATTTTAATATATAGAATGAATATTTTATTTTATTAATAATGTTTTGGATTAAGAAAGTTGGTTGTGGAAATTTGTGGGTTACCTTGCCGCGGAATGAAGAGTATCTGTGGAAGGGAATATGTCTACGTGATGACATGTCCACAAAAGTGTTTGTGTCCATAGTGGAAGTGTTGACGTCCACGAATACTTAGAAGGTAATGTAGCTTCACATATGGAATGAGGTATATATGCAAAAGTGTTGGTGATCGCAAAAGTGTTCGTATCCACAGTGGAAGTGTTGGTGTGCTTGGATACATGGTTAAGGAAGGACATGTGGCCGCACATGAATAGGGTTTGCAGAATGAGAGAATGTCTACAATGGAAGCGTTGGTGTCCACGGATATGAGGAGGAATTTGTAAATAGAAGTATATGACGAATTTTGTAGCAGATGATGTAAGCAGATATCCATAGTGGAAGCATTAGTGTCTGAGGATAAGAGATGGAATTTGCTAAAAGATTTTTGGATGTGGCAGATTGTGATTGGCAAACATGGTGCTCAGATATACGCAGCAAAAGCATTGGTGTCCACCGATGAGGTGGAATTCCTGAAATGAGCTTTATCCGCACAAAAACTTGTTAATGTGGCATATTATGATTGGCAGACAGGGTGAACGAATATCTGCAGTGGAAGCTTTTGTGTCCACAGATGAGTTGGAATCCGTGAAAAGAGGCTTGTTCGTAAAAAAGTCTTGTTAACATGGTAGATTATTATTGGCGAACAAGGTGAGCGGATATCAAGCGGTAGCATTAGTGTTCTCATATAAGGTGGAATCTGCAAAGTGAGGTTTATTTGCGAAAAGAAATGTAAACATGGCAAATTGTTATTGTTGGACAAAGTGAGCAGATATCCGTAGTGGAAGTGCACACATTCGTGATGAAAGCGTACGCGTCCGTAGCAGAAAATACACGCGTTCAAGGAAGGAAGCACACGAGCCCACAACAACTATACTGAACACTTTAGGACTTGATTGCCCATTGATTTTTGAGACGATGAATATATTTGTAGTTTTTTAATATATTTTCAGCCTTCTAAAAAAGAAGTTTGAGATGAAAATCTAATCATCCATGCATTAGGAGCCGCAAGAGTTTTCATTTTTCCTCTGAAGTTCTCTAAAGGTACATAATTTGGATTCGTCCATTGTTCATAAGATGGACTACGATGATAAACAAAATAATGACATAAATCATGAAAGTTGAAACTTTGTTTTCAAAGCAATGTAGTTGATAAATTTTTATTCTTTTTATTAACTCTATGTTTATTCATCTAAAATAAATAAATAAATATGTTGAAAACAAGATAGATTGAAGATCAGATCAGATTGTGAGTTCCAAGTAAGTGATGTTTGCATGCGTTTGTCCTTCACTCTACATCACAAAGTGCTAGGATATTTTCTTCTCTTGTTACGTACTATTATGTTATAGGAAGACATTGATCAAAAATGTGTTTTTGTTTTGTCTGTTGTGATGATTTCTTTTATTAGACACATGTGATGATAGAACAATGTAAGAACTTTGAAGACGTATTGTTGTTTACCATGCATGTGATAATAGACTAGACTGTTATTATGTTTTTTGTTTTGCATGGTAAGATCACGGGCATGTCACATGTATCATGAAAACATATTTCTTTTAATAACCAAAAATGCATATGTTTTCATGTAAGAAAGATCAAAGATGAAATGAAAAGTATGAAAGAGGCTTTGGCAATTCAACACCAATGATTTGAGGCATTTGGTGGATTTATTTCCCAATGATTGGAGGTTTTGGTGCCGTATCCCAATGTTGATGAAAGAAAATAATGAAAAAAAAAAGAATGAAAGAAAGAAAAGAAAAGAAAAGAAAAGAAAAGGAAGAAAGACTAAAAATGAAAATACATGTTTTTATGCTCATGATATATATATGTATCTCTTACTGAGCTTTAGGCTCATAAATGAACTTTGTGATATAGGTGAGAATGATTTTATTGAGACACCTGATTATGTGAATGAATGATAGTTATGGCTGAAAGAGTTCTCTCATGGGCGAGGTTGCGACTTGTTGGAGCGAAGTTGACCCATGGGTAAACGTGGAAAAGAGAAATTATTTTCGAAATTTTTAATAAGTTGTTACAAAATACTTTTAGTTTGAGCTTTAATTGTTTCGAGATTAAGTAAATTTTTTTTGCAAATATTTATGTTTATTTTATGATGGGTATTAACTGTGTTTGAATTTTTAAGAATTTTGTTATTTTTTTTTTCAAAGGCATGTTTTGTCAACTTGTTTTCAAAGATACAATCTTATGATATGATTAAGAAAAATGGCATGAAAGAAGATTTACGTTACGAGGCATCACAAACATGATGAACGCACCCTTACTGATCTTTATAGTTCTACCAGCAGTGTTGTACTTGTTCTTTTTTCAATCTAGAGTACTCAACGAGATCATATTTTTTTCAAATCGGGAACATGTAGCACATTACCAGTGTCTCGACAACAACACCAAATACTAGCAACTTTATAAGGTGTGTCATTACTTATTATCATAACAACTTCTAAAACAATCTCATATGTCAAAAATCACTCTCAATTGAAACACATATTAAACGAACAATCTAAATTTAGAATCCAATCATTGTTTGACTTTGAGTTTCCTTATGACACAATTAGAAGATCTTCATCACTATGTTTTCTTCTTCTATGACAACAACTTCACTAGATGTCATCAGTTGTTTTTCCTTCTCAGCAGCTCTCTTAATTTCATTATACAATTTATGACATTCAGATTTAATGTGCCCCTTCTTCTGATAGAAATAACAAGTTCTATTATGGTTCTTTGACTTTGATATGTTGGATCGTATGCGCACCTAGAGAGAGAGAGGGGGGATGAATTAGGTGAGTTAAACTTTTTCATGCAATATTATTAATTCCATCCCTAAGTGATTTAATACAAACAATGCATACAATTAATAACAAATATAAAAAGATAAGGGATAGAGAGAGGACACCGATTTGTTCACGCGGTTCAGCGAACCCGCCATTGTCTGTGCTCCAAGTTTCCCACTTGAAGATCCTTAATCACATAACCTCTCCGATTAGTGATGATTGAACTTCACAGGTGTCAGTCAAACCATTACAATGACTATTCACATGGCATCACCCTTTTCTCTTTGACTGTTGCGGGGCTTCAACCTTTTATCTTCTCTTCACAAGAGATTGCAAGTTTAGGTACAATAGAAGGAAATGGAAATTACAATTTAGAACCTAACTCCCAAGGATATAATCTCAAGTTGAGGATTGAGAAAGTTAGGCCTATGCACTTATTTGGTTGAAGAGAATTCGTGCAAAAATTTTGGCAGCGTTCTGGTACAATTCTCTCTTGGTTAATCTTCAATTTAGAGTGTTTCTATATGTAGAAGTCTATCCAACTTGTTGACCACTTTCTTGACTGGTCGACTACTTCCCGACTGTTAGAATGTTACCATTGTGTGTTCTGTTAGATCGGTTGACCACTTCCTCATCTTCGGTCGACCACTTCTTCACATCGCAGGAAATACCTCGACATTGTCCAATTTTTTGGTCAACCGCTTCTCTTCACCGGTCGACCACTTTTTTGTATTTTGGCATATGTCGAGCAATCTACCATTTTCTTGGTTGACCGCTTCCACTACTTTGGCTCTCCTTCAGCCTGTCTGGTCGACCAACCATTGGTCCATAGTCTACCTATACTCCCAGTTTTGCTCTTGATGTGCCCCAAGACCCTCCACCAAAACCTAAGCCATGAGGCTTCTTATTTAATTAATAAGTTGTTATTTTATAGGTTGGAATAAGTTAAAGAATCTTGAAGATAAGCCAAAGCATGAGAATAAAGAGGCTCCTAAGATTGCACTTACTTGGAAGCAAAATTATAGAAGAAAGGGTAGACATTACAAGTCCACATACAATCTGACCACGGTGGAGTATTTGAAGTTTTAGACCAGAATGATGTCAAATGAAACAACGTTCTTCATATGGTTTGTAGCTGACATCTATAGCTTTCCAAAGAGGTATTTGGAGTTATATTTGGGGTTTGTTTGGTATGTTAAACGTTCCATTTACAAAGACCAAAAAAACCAACCTCGGACTTGTTTTGTTATTTATTATTTGGGGCCACTTTTGTCATTCCATTTCAGGGCATTTTTGTAATTTATTTTGAACAATCATTAGGGAGCTATTTAGCCTTCCCTAATGAAGAGGGAAAGGACTTTTGAAGAATTGAAACCCTAGTTTATTTCTTAGTGTGAAGACCCGTGGAAGCCTCCCTTCTCCACTCGGCCATTCATTCTCTACATCAACTCGTTCCTTACTTGTTGTTTCTTGGACGAGTTGATCCTGCTGCCTCCTCCAAGCCATCCCTTCCTCATGGTGGTTATTGTGGTGTGGAAGTAGAAGAAGCAACATCCCCTTGGAGAGTGCCTTTCGATTTGGTAAGGCCGAGCAAGTTGCCCCCTCTCCCATTGGAGATGTGCGGACTCCTTGGAGTTTTTCTTATTTTTTATTATTGTGAATACTGAAAGTGGATCTTGTGATATTGAAGTTCTTACTGTTAACTTTCGAAACTCTGGATTTGGGGCATATTGATTAAAGTTTCTTATTGGAAAGTTGTGTTTTTGGAAAGGTTATAGTCAATCCGAGAATCTGTTTTGCGCTAACCAGATTCTGACTTGAGATTGTGACTTGAATTTGATCTATTTTTGTTTGTTAGATTGAGCTCAAAATTGGTAGCATTCATTATGATATTGTTAAAGGTTTCTTCTCCAAAATTGGTGCTAAAAGGACGTATGCTCGTGGAGATCTCGTTGTTTGATTTCGGGTCGCCAGAACTGTCCCGAAAACCCTAATTCTGTGAGCTGTATTCATTTTATCATAACTGATTATTCTGTTCGAATTAGAAGATGAAATTTTGATGTGTATTCTGAAATTGTTATTATAAGTCCCTCCAAATTTCAACTCCTGATTCCATACTGTTGTGAAGTTATATTTGTTTGAAATTTGGAGGACAGATTATTTTGGACAGTTTTAACCGATTGCAATATTGGCACTTTTTGAGTCTTGGATCACATCATATGGTATCAGAGCCAGCCAAATTCGGTGTGTCCGTAATGCCCGTGAGGGCACGGGCCTTTCCCAATGGGGAGGGGGTGATGTGCAATGTCGCCATCCCACATCGGATTTGGAACAGCTGGACTGGTCGTACTTAAGTGGGAGGTGGTGCATCACCTATTGCAAGGCCTTTTGGGGTTTAGGTTCTCTTTGGAGGGTGCAACCCAAGAAAAAATCCGTACGAATATGGACAAGGGAGACCCAGGCCCAAAGCGGACAATATCGCACTGGGCTACCCATGGCCCACTTGGTGCACATCAGCTCTTCTTGAATCTTCTAAGTCCCAATTATCCATATATATGTTACATTGATTTAGGCAAACACGTTAGTAAATATTAGTACTCGTATTAAGGGTATTTTCTGTAACACCCCGACTTTTTAAGTCGGACAATTACCGGGATATTACCAAGGTCGTTCTAGAGTGTTGAGTCTAGGGGTATTTCCATTATGTTTTCCCCATGTATGCGATGCAAATTAGATGGCGGAGTAGTTAGGACGTTACATCGCATGATTTAACGTGTCGTGTGCCATTGGGGGAAATATTACAGGATACGAGTTAAGTGAGAGAAGTGTGAGAAAAAATTTCCAGGGCATTTGCGGACGCCTGAGGACGACACTTGCGGACAACATGTATCGTCCGCGAAAGTGTTGCACACACACAAGGGTTGGGACGAGACTCAGGACGAGATTTCTCATCCTAAACACACTGTGCCACAATGTTGCGAACGACTCCGGACAAGTGCAGACGAGGAGTAGCCTCGTCCGAATAGCCTCTGTTCCAATCTCGGGCCCCTGCGGACGAGGTCCCAAATGATGTGGACATGAGTTGCCTCGTCTGTATCAATTCTGTTATGAACATGGACACCTTCAGACGAGTCAGGACGACTGCGGACGAGTTGGAGTATCGTCCGATTTGCCTCTATTCAATTTTAGGGATAATTCGAACGACACGCGGACGCGATATGGCAACAGTAAGTCACCTGCAAACAGTACGGACACGGACGAGGACACCTCTCCTCATCCCCAATCATGATTTAGCATGTGAGATTTTGGCCTTGCGGACGAACGCGGACGAGACCAAGTCATCCGCACTCGTCCGAATCATAGCAGATCAGCGACAAAAATAATTTAAAATCATAATGAAAACAACCCTCAACAAATAGGCAGATGCAACCCCGAGAAGGAATTCGGTTCCAGAGCATGCGACCCGACAATCCCTGCCCTGCCAATCTCCCCACTACCTCCTCTAGGTAGGGATTGTTCCCTTTCCATAGTTTAAACCATTTCTTATAGCATTTCCTTCCTACACACTTCAGTTTTCCTACGGGAGAAGCTCCAGAGAGTGAGAGAGAGTCTAGCATGGGAAGAGGGTTCCAGTGAGTGAGATTTTGAGTGAAGTGAAGTGTGAGCTAGGTATGGGAGTTGTGTGCTTAAGAGGGAGCCGTTGTGAACTGGGTAAGGAACCGTAAGCTGTGAGCTGAGAAGAGAGCTGTGGAATCCTGTTGTCCCTGAGTTAGTTCATCATTTTGGTAAGGATTAGCAGTGTCTTGGCCATGTGGAGGCCCTACACCACAAGTGTGTGCGTGGGTTTAGGGTTAAAATGTTGAGTTCTGTGTTTAATTTCCTGTTATGTTTCCTTTTTATTGTCGTGAACTCTTTCTGTGTTGTTAGCTTAAATTCAATGGGTAGATCTGTGATTTAGATGCCTTAATTGTTGATGCTTTGAATTTATATAATGGACAAGTGGAAGATGAGTTATACTTAGATCTAAGACAAACGAGCTAAGTGTAAAGATATTGTTATGAATTGTCCTTTATAGTTTAACTGGCAAGCTGCAATTGCATCATTGATGTTCTGTTACTGTTTGGTTTCATACCTACTAATCCTAGCATGTTTGGAAATTATAACAATAACACTAAGCATGTTTAGTTAGCTGATTTATAAGTAGCTAACTAGCATATCTAATGGTTAAGCGATGAAGCTTGTTAACCAAATTGTTAAACTAAACCTTTTAAGTAGGATCAAGCATGCTAAATAGATACATATATGGTAATCAAATGCAATTAACTCAAGCATGTTAAGTATTTAAGTAACTAGCATGTCATTTTATGTTTAATTAGCTAACTGGACTACTATTATGCTAAGTGAACCTTGAGCATGTTAATGAACTAGCATAATTAATTACAGTAGTTGATGAGCATGTTAGTCAACTAGTTGATAATCGCAACATGTTTGATTTAGCTTGCACGTTTAATTATCCGCATGTTAATTAAATAAAATTTTGAGTATGACGTTAACTAATTACAATTATTAATTGGATTTGAACATGCTAAAGAAATAATTTCATGTTAATGAAATAGTGTATGTAACTAAAGTAATCAACTTGAGCATGTAAACCACTTAGGATAACTAAGTAGAATAATCGCCTAGAATAAATATAGGAAGTATGTAAATGGATTAAGAAATTAACTAGAAGAATGAACATGTTAATTGATAGTATTGTATCCTATTAATTCAATCATGCTTTCCTCGTTCAGTTCATTGTATATTGTTTTGATTGGGTATTCAAGTGATATTACTTGCCTTGGGTGTGCTTTCAATCCCTATTATCCTTTTATATGCGCTTTTAAATTTAGTTACTTTTATTGAATGCACACTTCAAATTCATAATCAATGCTTTACTTTACTAGAGAGTAGAATGATAAAGAAGATGAAAAGAGAATGGAGTAATGTGAATGAGTTAAGGGTCTCAAGGATCTCATTTATTATGCGAATGAATGTTTATAATTACTTTTGTTATTGTTTTTCTTGCTATTACTTAAGATCTCGATTAGGATTACATGTCCTTAGTGTGTTATTTTCTGCTAAAACAAATATGATTAGTCAAGAAGAATAAAAGCATGAAATCAATGTAGGAGCATTTTAATTTATTAGGATAACTTATTAGAATAATTGCTTAGAAATATTAACGTATGGAGCATGTAAATAGACTAGAAAGTTAATTAGAATAATTTACCTTATCTTCTTGAGCATGTTTAGTTTATTGCTCAATTGCTGTTTTAACTTAATGTTGTACTCATTTTCGATTTGGCGTAGTTCTTTCCTTCTATTATACGCTTTACTTTATTTATATGCACTTTCAATTACAGTTGCTTTCAATTACTTTAAATGCACACTTTAATTCCTATTAAAGTTACGTTATTGAGCATCATGCATCATGTTAGGTTGAGAATGTATGATCATGCATCATGTTAGTAGAAATAATAGGGAGTGCCACGGGGTGGTACACACACACGCATGAGAGAGGTTAAATGATGAAAATGAGTAAAACAATAAGATAATAAAGACCTCTATGGTCCAGTAGCTTAGCCCGACACAAAAACAAAGAAAAGAATAAGGGAGTTGGGGAATGGTCGGGTAAGTACGGATCAGCTAGGTAGATAGGATTTAATTATCTTTCCCTTGTCGGGATTGCGAGACTGTCTACTCTAGGTGGTTGAAGCCGACAAAGATCTATCCTACCGCCACGATTCTCCAATCTCCAGCTCGAAGTATGAGTAACGAACGAATGACTTAAAGTAAAGTAATAAAATGGTAAATGGCTAATGAAAAAATTGGTTTGGGTGGCCTCCATTTCAAAAGAACTAAAGAGAGTCATAAGCATATTTCATAAACCTTTTTCCTTACTGAGCCATTAGCCTCACGTATTACTTGTGGTGTAGGTGCAAACGATGAACAGATAATAATAGGCTCATATACGAGAACGACGAACAAATACAAAAGCAGAGGTGAAGGATTGGCAAGAACGAGATTCGGAGCTGGCCAGGCTAAAGAGTAAAATGACAAATGGTTGTAATCACATAAGTGTTATTATATTGTATTCCATTGTTTAGTTTCTTCTTTAAACGATTTTATTTACGCTTCCGCCATGTTTTACAAATGATTTACTTTACGACACTTCCGCACATTTTATCAATTGGTTTTCATAATGAGTTTAAGGAAAGAGTCAGTAACGATCCAGTTAGACGCACTCTGATACTTTTTGTTTTAAAAGAACAAATTTCAAATTTTCACATATTTTAAGGAATTACGAAAATCCGGGTCGTTACATTTTCAATTAAGATCAATAATGTATTTACACGATTCAACAAATACATAATAAACAACTTATTTTTAACTTAACATTCATCATCAAAACAAATAAGCCTAATATCTCTTAGGCTAACATGATATACCCTTTAAACCTTGAAAATTATCTTGCTTTTGTTGTTTGACTCTTTGTTCTTCCCCAAATGATGAGTCCCTTACCCCAAGACTCGGATTCAACAACAATTTGCTTATTTTCTCCTCTAATAACAAGGCACCATAAACTTCTTCCAGAGTTAGACCTCCCTACTGTATAAAATCGCATCTATGAAAGTACCATATGAAGCAAGCAATGAGCAAAGTAGAATCAACCCATAATCCTCCTAATCATACTTGCATCTCATAGTCTCCAAATCTAAAACTATGTCCTTGAATGTAGTCAAGTGCTTTGTAATAGAAGCTCTTTCCATTAACTGATAAGAATAAAATCATTGCTTTAAATTCAACTTGCTTGTCGGGATTTTCTTCATACATAATTGCTCCAACTTTAACTATAAGTTAGCAGCAATTTTTTCATTTAGAACGACGTCTTGGAAAATCTAATTTGACAAATGCAGATGTATTAAAAATAGAGTTTTTCAATCATTTTAAATTTTCTCCTCTTCACTTGAAGAAGTGGATATTTTATCGAGCCCTAACAACTTGTCGTCTAATTCTATATGTGTGAGCACATCTCGCATCTTCACTTGCCATAACTGAACACTTGTGTTCCGATCTAACATCGGAATATCATATCTCATTGAGGTCATCTCTCCTAAAATTTTGAATATTACCAAAATATCAAATATTCCAAACCAAAAAACAGAATTTGATTTTTTTTTTTCTATTTCCCCCAAAAATTAAAATTTCTTTTGTTGACAATTTTTCTTCAAGGCGACTGTGGGAGTTGGTTGCTGGCAAGGAGACCAAGCGACGATCGGATGTGCAGCAGAGACAATGACGGACACTAAGAATCAGCGACTTGCTATCAAACAAGGCGAACTACTCTTCTCTCTTTGAAATCGGCAGATGGAGGCTGCCGATAAGGACGACAGACGACAACGGTGGTAGGAGGAGACTTATTCCTTTCTGCGCTGTGACGGATAGCGACTGGTAACCCTCTTGACCAGTGCGATGATGGCAGGAGATTAGGGTTCTTCTTCCTCTTTGTTGAAGGAGGTAGCAACGTAAGGAAATAAATTTTCATTTTTTTTATTTTCTTTTTCTACAAATTTTTCAAATTTTACAAAATTGCAAACACATAAAGTTTGTTCTATCTGAGTACAAAAATTCTCAATGTAATGCCCCATAGCATAAAATCTTTTTTTTTACAATTTTTTTAAAAAAATAAATCCATTTCTTAATTTAAAGACATGATTTTTATGAATGCATTTATTAAATTCCGACATAAAAAGTCAGGCTATTACACCAGTTATGCCAAGGTTCAACCAAAGTGCACCAGGTGGTTCCATTTCTTAATGGAAATCTTATTTATAATTCAGACAAAATAAATTCCAACATAAACATAAATATTTGCAAAATATTTTTAACTTAAATCCAAATATGTTAAGAAAGACAATTAAAATCAAAAGTTCTTTTTAAATTCATTTTTCTCAAATTCTCACCCACAGGTCAATTTCATTTCAACAACGCCTTCGTTCCGTCCATAAGAATTCCCCATCAATTGCAACTTTTATTTGTTTCTATCATTAGGTATATCATCAATGTCATCTTCACCTACATCATAAAGATTCAACTATGAGCCTAAGACTCAGTAAGAGATATATAACATGAATAAATCATGAGCATGAGATGTCGTTTTTTGTAAAAACTTGTACTTTCATTTTCAGTCTTTCTTTTCTTTTTCTTTTCTTTCTTTCTTTCATATAGGGGAGTGGTGAGTTTTGGCCCACTCATACCCCGGTAAGAGTAGGCACGAATGTAGGAAACACATCACTTACGTCTCGTGAACTTTGGTGAGATAATCATAATTCCATGAGACCTCCAGTAGTGTTACGCACTCAATGCGTAACCACCTGGTGCACTTTGGCCGAACCTTGGCATTACTGGTGTCATACCCCGACTTTTTATGTCAGAATCCCCGACTTTTTATGTCAGAATTTAATAAGGATAATTGGAAAATTTGGAGGTATTTGGATAATTATCGGGGTATTACCAAGGACATATTTGTTAGATTATAATTTATGGAAATTTACCAGATGAAAATAAGAATTATCAAAGGGAGAAATATGGATTGGACCGGTTTGGTTCGGCTCAATCCAAAAATAATGGGATGACTCGGTTTTTAGTAAAGGAGAAAAATAAAATTGGATTAAATGGAAATTAATATAGTTAAAATAAATATTAATTTAATGAATTAAATTATAATGTTTGAGATAAATAATTTAGAAGGAAAAATTAAAAGAAGAAATTAAGAAAGAAGGGGGATTAAAGTGGGATTAGAATTTAAAAGGAAATTAAAATATAAGAGAAGAATATTTATAAATTAATTGAATGAATTAATTTGACTGAAGGGATGAAGGAGGGTGAACCGGTTTTGTTGTCTAGTCTGGTTCACAACTTGGCTCAGTTCTGGAAATAAGAGAGGAGAAGGAATTGGGTCTTGGCCCGTGTCATTCACAAAGAGCAGAATCAGGAGTACCTAAGAGGAGAAAGAGAGGAGAGGCAATAAGGGAGGTCTCGGGTGATCCTCCCCTGCGACGCGACGAGGGGTGCGTCGTGGTTGGCGCTGTCCGACGAGCTGCTGGCGACGAGCGGTTGCGAGCAGCAGGTTGCTGGGCATCTAGTGTAACGACTCAGTTTTATTTACTCTAAAAATCGTGTAAAATTTAAAACTTTTCTTTTTATAAAAACATCAGAGTATTTTCCTTTTATAAAACTCGGTCATTAAAATCATATACTTAAAACATTTATCAATTGCAGCGAACATAATAAAATCGTTTTCTGAAACGCAGCAGAATTAAAACAAAGCATTAAAGAATATTAAATAATTTACAAATCCTTTTACAAATAAATTCCATTTAATTCTTTTTATCCAAACGATAACCAACATAGCACATTTATTTATCCATATATTCATGAACACTAACCTCTTCAATATTAATGAATATTAACTTTGATGATATCCTATCATCAAACGAATCATAACATTATATACATAAAAGAAGTTCTGATTTTTCGATATCAACTTACATTAAACCCAATTATTCATCTATTATGTAAGGCTAACAACAACCCACAGCAACCACATAATTAACTTTCAATCAAGAATAACTAAGCCTTGCATGGACAACAATCATGGCATAAACAGATTTCTACATCCAAACCTAGAAACAGGAAACAATTAACACTTTTTTTTTCAGAATTTCCTATTTCCATATTTATGCAATACACAAACTATCAGATTATGGACTTCGGTAGTAACCAATATGCAGTCACAGTTATTACACAGATTTCTTCAACTTTAGAGTTGGACAGTAACCATCCAATTCACTGTATTCAACTCACAGCAACCACAGTAAAGAAAAATCCAACGCATAACATGCAAAAATCCTACAACCTTGTGATGTAAGGGCCTAATGCCCAAGCAAAGCAATTATATTCCTTACTAACATCCTTCTTTTATCAAAATTATAATCAAAAGAGAACCAAATTATAGCCCAACAACAGGGCACAACCAGAAGAAAACAGGGAACATCCCTCATCCATAACCCAAAATATTCCAAACGTAAATTCCAAATCTCAACAGCCAACATGATAACATAATTAATTTCTAGCTCATTTGCAAAATCCATAAAACATTCAGAGTCTAAATACCTGAAGACCAAAAGAAGACCGAGAGCACAACCCAAGAGAAAGCTGAGCATCAATTTCTCTTCTCTATTTCCATGCTTCAGCATTGTTCACTATCACTCACTCATTCTCCTCACTGTTCCACACTCGGCTCACACCATTTCCAGTATTCTTTACAACCAGCTTCCCGCCATGGATTTATAGACAGTAGGAAGAGGAACACCAGTGACGCCAAACTGACGGGAAGATCACAAAATTCGAAGGAAGTGGTCCAATGACCAAACTCCATGCTGGAAAGTTGCTATCGTTTCGGGAGAAGAATAAGTCGGTTTAATTTGGAAACCACAGACCCGGATAGATGCCCTGCCATCGTCGATTCGAACCTGTCGAACGCTAAAACTCCTCCCAACTAACGCCAAATCAATCAAAATCGGAAGCCAAGAAGAAAAATGCTAAACATAGATTATACACTTACCTCCACCGACAATTCGTTGTACCAAAATCGACACCAAGAGTTGCACGGTACAACCGGGACATCGCCAGTAACACTCTGAGCCTGGAGTCGCACACGGCACCCGATCCATCGCCGACGACCCCACTCCCGATTGCCCTCTCTCTTCCACTCAATCTCCCTCTCCTCTTTTCCTCTTCTACTCACCGCGAAAGGCCAGGGGGTCAAATTAAAATCACCCCATTTGATTTCAATTGACCGCGTGAAATCCAGCCCTGAACCGGTTCACTTACAAGCTGAACCGGTTCACTTACAAGCTGAACCAGTTCACTTACAAGCTGAACCGGTTCAACTTCTTTACTCCTTAATTAAAATTTTCTTCCATTTAATTAATTCATCATTTCACTTTCCTTTAAATAATTAAATTCTTCATTTAATTATTTTCATCCCAAATTCTAATTTTCTTTTCTCTGAATATTGCACGATGATAATTATCGGTCCAATTAAAATTCTTCGATTCGGCTTCCAAAATAATTATCCAATAATCGATATAATTATATTCCAATTAATTTCTCTAAACTTATTTTCATGATAATATATTCCATAACAGAATTTCACCGAAATAATCCAATTATACCCCAATTAATTTTTCATTAAATAAATCCTTGATTATTATCAAATAAACCTTTAATTATCTTTAATTAATTCTGTGACAAAAATCAGGGCATAACATCTAGGGCTTGGGTTGTTCAGTGCAGCGAGCAAATGCGGGCAAAGGCTCGCGGGTTGGCTGCATGCTGCAGCTTCTGGTAGTTGGTGATGCTCGACAAGGCAAGATGGCAATGGCAAGGAGGCAGCGATCGGCAAACAAGGATTGGCTTCAGTGCATTGTGATCTCCAGCCTTGGGTCAAAGGCAGGTTGGAGCTGGCGGTTTGCATGGATGGCTGGTCCGGCTTTCGGTTCAGTTTGAGCTAGTTCATCCTTACTGGTTCGTGCTCTGCAGCAGACAACTTGGACGTGCGAAGGGGTGGTGTGATGGCAGGGCATGGTCTGTGGCATTGCTCGAAGTGTTCTCTGGTGACTTGATAATGTAGAAGGAGAGAGGATTGAATGGCAGAGGACCTCTCGGGTGAGCGATGGTCGAGAGAGAAATGGAGACAGAGAAAAAGACATAGTGTGTGGGATGGAAGCTTTGGGTCTTTTCTATATCCAGGTAACGTCCTCCTCCTCCTTTGGTTTATGGAATTGTGATTTTGGCTAAGCTCTGTGTGATTTGATGAAGCTTCAGTTGTGAGTTGCAAACCAGGGAGATAAGTCTCTGGAGAAGTGGATAGCAAGGGAAAGAGAGATAGAAAGTGGAAGAGAGAAAGGTGCTGCAACAAGAGAAAATAGTAGAGAAGAAGGAGGAATGGATGGGTCATGTTCTTCTCCGGTGAGCTTTTGGTATGAAGAATTCTCTCTTGACTTTATGAATTTTATATGGATAATGAAAGTAGATAAATAATTGAGTGAATAATATGAATTTGTTGATTGGATGATTGTTCTCTGTTTGTGGTAGCCATTGTCGAATGCATGCCTTGTGAATTGGGGGTGTTTATTTTGGGCTATGATTATGAAAAATATGGGTTATATTTGGAAATCTATGAAGATAATAAAGTGTTGCCCAAGTGTGTGGTTATTTTTATGTTGGTTAAATATGGAAATGTAGAAAGCTATTCCATGTTTTAATTACTGCTTCTTGGTTTATATAAGATGAAGAAATGAAATGAATTGAAGAGTTATGTTATGATGGTAATGCATGATTAAAGGAAAAATTTGTGATCGGTACGAAGTGTGAACGTGCTCTATTGGTTGAATGATACTCTTCTATTGGGTGTTAAGTTGTAATAGAATAAAACTATTAAGTTGTGAATGTTAGGATTGTAAAGCGTTACGTTCCGTTTTGGGGGTGTCAAAGGGGGTTCCTAGAATTATTATACAATTTAGAATACAAAAAGAAAATTAATAAATTGTAAATATTTTTAATTATGAAGATATTGGAAAAGGAAAAGAAGGATAACGATTTAGTGCAATAGGTAATAGAGATTTAAGGTAAGGATTGGGTAGAGTCTTGGCCAGTGGAGGCCCTACCCACAAGTAGTGTGTGTGTGTTCTATGTTAAATTTTCTATAATTTCCTTTACTGCAAACTTATGTTTTAAATAATATAGAAATGATAATGCTACTGATGCTTAGAACTATGATATGAACTCATGAACTAAACTAATGAGATGATAGACTACGTATGAATGATCTGTGTATTACTTTATGAATAACGATTCTGTTTTTTGTTTAAATGCATTGCACATTACCTTGTTCATTAGTATAGTAGACTGATCGATAATACTGTTAATCCTCTATGCTAAAGTTTCTTTAAATGAGCATGCGTAGTTAATCTGACTTACTATCCTGTAATTGTAAATCAAGTTGTTAACCATATTCATGTCATTAGCCCTCAGCTATTTACTAAGCATGTTCCGTCGTTACTTACTAAACATGTTTCCGTAGCTATTTACTAAGCATGTTCCGTCGTTACTTACTAAGCATGTTTCCGTAGCTATTTACTACGCACGTTTTCATGAGCCATTTACTCATGAGCTATTTACTAAGCATGTTTCTATTATTTATTAGCTGATCATGTTTCCGTTAACTATTAATTTCATGTCTATGCCATTGTATAATTACTAAGCATGTTTCCATAAGTTATTTACTAAGCATGTTTCCATTATCCATTTGCTGATCATGTTTCCGTTTAATTATGAATTCCATTATCCATTTGCCACCTTTAGGGTGATACCCATATGTATTATGTGAGGAAAAGAATGAATGAAAAGAATGAAAGAAAAGAAAAGAAAGTGGGGAGTTAGGGAACGGACGGGTAGTGCGCATCTAATCAGGTAGACGGGACTGGTCTCCTCCCTCGCCGAGAATGGGACCAGTTACCATAGGTGGTTCGAAGCCACTCAGGACTATACCTTCAACACGGGTTATTCTAATTTCACGGTCGACGTACGAGTTATGAAAGAAAGAAAGAATGAAAGAACGAAAGTAAAGAAAAGACTGGTTTGGGGCGATACCCATTCCAGAAAGAACTAAAGAGAGGCATAAAGGATACTGCATAACCCCACTCCTTACTAAGCCTTTGGGCTTACAGTTTACTTGTGGTGTAGGTACACGTACGAGAAAATGATAAACAGGCAAAGGAGCAGTCGATGAAGGATTTGCACGGGCGGGACTTGTGGCTGGTTAGGTTAAGGAAAGCAAGAGAGAAAAGAGTTTTATAAATATAAAGTAATCATTTATTTATTGTCCTTTTAAAATGAACGAGTTACGCTTCCGCTATGTTTCGAGAAAATATTTTTGTAACTATAGTTTTCCACGGCTTAAATGATTTTCAAAAATGAGTTTTAACTACGATGTTTTGACGATCGGGTTTTTTTAAGAAAAAGAACTTTGATTTCAATTGAAAGGTTTTAATAAGAATTCAGTTGTTTCAGGAAAGTTTTAAATTTAGCGTATTTTTAAAGTAAAGAAAAATTCGGGTCATCACAACTGGACTAACGGGCTTATCCACCATAGGACCAACCTTTGAGACAGTCTTTCCTCAACCCTTCATATTCTTCTTTACCTATGTTCATTTCTGTTTCATTCTTTCTTGCATGAAAACTATTTTCTTAAAAAACTTGGTTGATGAAAACAAATGCAACATACGTGTATCTTATCCTATTATATGAATATGCCACAACATCATAACACATCCTCGAAAAAATGAAACATAACACATTATAGCATATCCTTGAAGTAAACATAACATAACAACATATCCTCTATTCAATGAAATATAGCATATCATCAAACAATATAACATATCCTCATAAATCACAAATACAGCAACATATAATATGAAATAGTGTAACATATCCTCAAGCATCATATAATCACTACTTAACAGCTATAAACATCAAAATAATTGTAGCATCTTTGTGATGTAGGCCAAAGGCCAAACACATGCAACCATCACTTAGATGGAGTCTGTAATATCATACTTATCCACCATTTACTTTCCTTAAAATAAAATAAAATAAATCTTGTTAGTAGTAAGAAAAGGTGAAACTTTTACACTCTGTTTCAAAGTCATGAAAATAACTCCCACTATTTCATCATTCATCATTGTCGCCCTTCTAAGAAACAAAGTTCTAATAATAGGAAGCTTAATAGAGAGTTCTTCTAGACCTCATGGCTCAAGAGTGATTAGGGTTTCAATCCAATCCTTCATATTTATAAAGATTGAAAAATCCCGCGGGAGAAATCTTGCAGATAACGCATATTGAAATTACCATTTCCTTATCAATCTAAAAATCAAATCATAGCTCATGGATTCTATGAAATAATCATGTTTTGAATCCATCTATAGTTACAGCAGATCCTCTTAATAAGTAGATTAGTCAACCCAAACAATGACGTTTCTCTCCTTATACTTATCCACTGTAGACGTGTTTCTTTCAATGGATCCTTGTCATTAGCGTATACTCAATCCAAATGACAACATTTTCTTATCTTTACTTATTCATCGTGGATGCATTCCCTTCTATGGATATGTTTCTTTCTGAGGACGCGTACACTTCTGCAACCTCAGTGTTCATCGCAGACACATTCCTTAATATCCGCAGACGTTTTTAAATCCATACAATGACGTTTCTTCCTTGTTACTTATCTGTTGCGGACACATTCCTTTCTACGAATATGTTCCTTATACTAAAACAACGTCATCCATTCTACGAACATGTTCCTTTCCGTGGACATGTTCTTTTTGGCGGACATGTTCCTTTCCATAACTTCACTATTCACCACGGCACACCCTCTTTATAAAACGACATCGTCCATGGATGCTTTCTTTTCTGCAACTCCACTGTTTGTTGTGACACATCGTCTTTATAAAACAACGTCAACCTTCTTGCGGATACAAAAATTTCCAAGGATTACAACTCTTCCACAGACACGAAGGCTTCAACGGACCTATTCCAATCTGTGGGCACCTTACGCCGACACTTAAACATTTTTCTTTAATTTTCAATCCACACACAACGTAACATACTTTAAAAAATATAGTTTTTTAATTCAAATAAAATCTTTCATTACACAATACATATAATTCTCTACTTATGACACTTTTTATTCAATTTTAATTCCAAATGTCACATAATACATATAAGATTATTCATGTATATTTTCCAAGTATTACACTCAACCTTGCTATGATACCAATTGTTGAGAATCAAACGCACAATTGGAAAAAGAAAAGACGTGAAAACAAGAATACTAAAATTTATGTGGAAAACCCTTTAGGGAAAAAAAAACTACATGCAAAGGATAAATTCACTAATAGAAAATCAATATATAATGAGTTTTGCGACTCAATCATCAATATATAAACTAAATTGAAAACCTGATGCACCTCAAAGTGCAAGGATCCTGAAACGAAGATAATCACAAAAACAATTAGGTCAATTTCTACGAATAAAAATTCAACCAGGTATAATTTCCAATGTAGGCATCCAAATGCTTTCATATTTGCAGGAGGTCTCAAACTCTCTATGAAGTAAGCTCACACCAAATGTCAGGGTCAAATTGACAATGTAGCAAAAGTTATCTACCTAACAACACACTGCCCAGAAATAGAATCAATAAAGACAATTTCGACCCACCAGATTAAAGGGCCAATAACTTTCGGTTCTGAAAGCCTATTGAATTCAAATTTGGAGGACAACTAGTAATCACAAAAGTAAACGTCGTGTCCAAAAATCACACTTAAATTCATCACAAACAAAGTTATTCTTTCTGCAAGTTGCTAGCCGAAAAACAGAATTACAGAACAAAATTGGGGACCGAATTCGAAAACACAATATCTTTCAATTCTGAAAACCAATAGTCACCAAATTTTTAGAGGTTCAAGGAAAAATCAAGAAATAGCTCCAGTCCAAAATTCACATTAAAAAACACCAGAGAATGAATGTTATGCTCAAAACAACACTCTACCCCAAAAACAGATTCCACAAAATAGTTTCAGCAACTCATAGACAACGATGCATAAAATCACGAGTTTAAATCCAATCTTCACCAAAATTATGTACAAATCACCATAGCCTAGAGGAGAAGAACATTCTTAAATTTCTAGAATCATCTCTGTTCAAAATACAACGATATACAGAAAACAAAAGCATACAAGTCAGTCCGCTAATCTCCCAAGCTCGGAAATTGCGACTTCCACGGATCTCAAACTAAGGCCACTCCAACTTGCTTTTTCACCAATCTTTTGGGTCTTCTCCCTGGAATAATACTTCTAAGGAAGTATTGGAAGACACCAGCATAAGACTCCTCCGCCTAAGAATGGCAAAAATGTGAAGAAGAGAATTGTTGAAGTCGAGTCTTCAGTTTTAGCATTGATAAGAACTCTGATTGGGGCATCCGGAGAGAACTCCACAAAACGAATTTGCAGCTGCAAATTAGGTCTTCAAAAATTATTTCAAAATATCCCTAATGGAGGCTTAAAAGCTCCACACAAAATTAGGGATGTCAATTGTTAAATTATAATCATATCCCTAATATTAAACACACAAAGAAAGAAGTCCGAGGCTGGGATTTTTGTCTATGTAAAAGCAGCGTTTGACATAGCAAACGAGCTCTAATTGTAATGACCTGGTTTTTATTTTTCCTTTAAAATTTTTCTAAAATTCAAAACTTTTATTAAAACCCTTTTTAAGATGAAATCAAAGTGCCTTTCAAACCGGACCGTTAAAAACCTTTTTTGTTAACACATAGCGGAAGTTGTTGTAAAACCTTTTGTGAAATATAACGGGTTTATTAAAACTTTTCGGAAGTGTAAATAAATCGTTTAAGAAAGAAATATTAAACAATTAAATACTATTTTTGAGAAACGAAAACCGAATAGTTAAATACAAATAAATCACAACCGTTTTCTCTTTTCTCCCTTTATCCTGGCCAGCCACGAGTCACGTGCGTGCAAATCCTTCATCCCTGCTTTAATATATATCTGATTATCGTCTTTCGCATTGACTCCTAATTTCGTCCATTTGATTCACACATACAAGTAACTATACCTACACCACAAATAAACTTTTAGCCCAAAGGCTTAGTAAGGAAAAGAGTTTAATGCAACGTGATATGCCTCTCTTTAGTTCTTTTGGAATGGGGCCACCCAAACCAATCATTTCATTAAGTCATTCGTTCGTTCATTACTTTACTTTAATCCATTCGTTTGTTACTCGTACTTCGAGCGGGAGATTGGATTATTTTCTCGTGCAATGGAATTGTGATCGAATCTAACCTTTTACTTGCAACTAGAGCTCCTATACCTGACAAGGGAGGGGCTTCTGCTAGTTGCAGACTAGACCCACTACCCATCTGCCCTCCAACTCCCCATTTCCTTCATTTTCTTTAACATTTTACCTCACTTATGCATGTGTGAGTACCCCCACCAAGGTGGCACTCCCTATTAGGTTCTATTAACATGATGCATGACCATACATTCTCATACTAACATGATGCATGATGCTTTATAACGTATCATTAACAATAATTAAAGTGTGCATATAAAAGAAAGTAATTGAAAGCAAACTATAATTGAAATTGCGCATAGAATGAATAACAATAATAGAAAACGCACCACAAAGAACAATTATAATATTGAATCGGAAACAACGAAGCACATAAGGAGATCAAACAACGAGAGAATACAGAAATTAACATGCTCAAGGGGGATTACCATTATTAGTCCTCCTAGTAATTCAACATGCTTACGAATTAATTACATGTTGTTATCCTAGTTCACTAATCATGCTTAGGTTTAGTAGAAAATAACATAATTATAAGCAAGATTATAAACAATACCAAGAAGACAATAACAAAGGAATATAAAACATCTATTCACATAGTCAATGATATTCTTAGTTCACTCATGCTTAGTTCCTCTTTCCTTCATCTTCACTATTATTCTTTAATAAGGTAAATCATCGATTATAGAAATTACAATAAATGAAATTGCAGAAAAGACAATGTGTATAATATCGACAAAGGCATTCAACACTACTTAGATTAGTTGATTACTTGGTTAAACATACTCAGATTGGTTATAGTTAATTAATTGCTTAAACATGGCATAACTTAGTTAGTTAAAATGTTAACGTTATTTTCGTTAATTAATTAAACATGCTAATATAACTTAGTTAATTAACATGCTACTAATTAATTAAACATGCTAATTAAATTAAACATACTAATTACAATTACATGGTATAACCTAGGTAATTAACAAACAAGCTAGTTAGTTAATTAAACATGCTAGTAAGTTAAACATTCTTTTAATAGTTTAAAGGATTAAACATGCATAGCTAGTTGATTAAACATACTTGACCAGTTGTATTCAAGTCTAGTTAATTAACATGCTTGTCTAGTTAATTATTCTAGTCAGTTAATTGCTCTACTTAAGTGACATGCATCAAGTTAAGTAAACATGCTCAACTAGTTAATTAACATGCTCGCTAGTTAGTTAATTAACATGTTCAAGGATTAGTTTTTAATTAAACAACTACTTAAATATGCCTGAATTAGTTAATTAACGACGAGTTAATTTATTAGATTAATTAACATACTCCAAGACAATTACAACTATTAAGCTAGTTAGTTATCCTAATTAAATACAGGTTCAATCAAAAAATTACCAATTACAATTATTAAGCTAATCAATTAATTACATGCTAGTTAATCAATCTAAACATGCTAGTTAATTAATTAAACATGCTACTAGTTACTTATTAGTTAATTTATATGCTCAAGAAATAACAACACTTATCTAAGTATATTCTAATTAATTATCACTAATTAGTTAATTAGACAGGTTAGTTAGTTCACATGTTTAGACTAATCAATTTTTTTGCATGCTTAGATTAATCAAATTGTTTACATGCTTGGACTACTAAATGGGTTAACACGCTCAATTGATTATCATTTAACTAAAATGATTAGCATACTCAATAAATTAGCATTTATCGATTGACATTTAACTAAATTGGTTAACAAGTAAGCATACTAGATTAAGAAAGGAAAACGAATAGATGATGGCAGGACAATAATGAAGGAAATAACAGCATTATAGTTAAGAACAAAACAACAAGTAAACATCCATTAACAAGATGAAACCCTTAGCTCATTTCCAGACTTCGCGTAACCATTTACCGTTTACACATTCAATATTCATCACCATTATCACTATCAATTAAGAAAATCATATGTAGTCAAGGAATCATTTACAGGAAATTACAGCAGCATATATAAAATGGTAGGAACTATCACACAAAAGGAAGCAACACCAGTAAAGAGAACAACCAACAATCAACAAGGAAATAACATAGAACTATCAATATGCTACAGAGTGCTAATAAATCTATACTATAAATGAAGGGAAGCAGTTAGTCATAGTATTAACAACAAGGGAATTACCTACAGAGTTTCTACGAAAATCAACAAGGAAAATACAACAGGAAATCATCTAAGGAACTTGCAGTAAGCAATTCAGGGAAGTAACATAAAACTCGCATACACCTTCTTGTAGTGTAAGGCCTCTACAGGCCAAGACACCCCCATTTCCTTACCTAATTTGATGAACTAAACTCACGGACAGCACTCCAACTCATGGTTCCTCAGCTTACAAGTGGCACTCCAGCTCACAGCACACAGTCAGCACCACACCTAGCTTCCAGCTCACACTCTGCTTTAGCCCTGTTTTAACATTCCTTCACTACACTCACTTTCACACTTAGCACACAATTCCTCTCACTCAGAAGCTCTCTCGGACCCTCACTCTCACGGTCACTCTCTTTCTCTCTGGAACCCACTTCTCTCACCAGAAGGGAAAGGAAACTCAAGACTAAAGAAATGGCAGAAAAGGAAGGAATTTACCTGGAAGGAGGAGAGGACAACATACACATAGGGAGGCAGAGAGGAGGAGGCTCCAGGCAGAGGGAGGTCAGCGCCTACACTGGAAGGTGGGGGAGAGTCATTCGTGTTTCCCATTTATGGAGTAAAGGACAAGGAAACACATTTTAAATCCCAAAATTTACGCTGAATTGGGGACACAGGTGCAGATGCTCTGGTCTCGTCCACATGAGTAAAATCCCCAAGGAAAAAATCGTGGCCACAGACGAGAAATGACGTCCTCACCCATTCTGTACCGTCCGCAACTGGCATTCGGACGCGATTTAGCATCCGCATGAAGGATCTGCACGCATTCGAATCTGTCCACAAATTGGACGTATTCAATTCAGACGAGGCCAAGCCACGTCTGTAGCCATCCACATGCATCCGATAGTGTCAAGGAATTGGACAGATTCAAATCAAACGCGGCTAATCCACGTCCGTACTCATCCACATGCGTCCGGAACTCTGTGACAACAGTGAAGTCAGGACGCAAAACCACGTCCTGAGTCGTCACAAGGCTAAGAAGCGACGTGCAATGCACTTACGGATGACACGTCTCGTCCACATGCGTCCAGAAGTCAACTTCCAGACACATTAGGACGCAAATTCCCGTCCTTGTGAGTCGCAAGCATCGGGGATGCCACACAATGCACTTGCGGACGCTTAACGCATCTACATGTCATCCGCAGGCGTCCAAAAAGGCCCAGAACAGCCTTTCCTCACCTTTTTCCCTACTTAGCTCTCATCCCATAACACTTACCCCATAAATACACGTCATAAAATGACACGTATAAATACACAACATAATGTCGTAGTCACTCCATCCTTAATTTACATCGCGTATATAGGGAAAAAATTATCGGAAATACCCCCTTGACTTAACGCTCTGACTACGTCCTTGGTAATACCTCGATATAAAAAGTCGGGGTGTTACACTAATATTCCCACAAAAGTACACTCTGGAAAGCTTAGATTGTTGGCAACAATCTTGATGAAGAATGTTTTTTGATATCAAATCTTCCATAATGCCAAAAGTTCCCTTGAATGCTCGGAGGTCAGGTTCTAGGCAGAAATGAAAAGTCCACCACTTCTTCTATGTTTTGCATGACCTCCACTTGTCCAAATGCATGGACTCCTCTTTGTGTAATTGACTAAAATTCTCCTTCAAGCTAGCTAGGAAAGAGACACCTACAAAATAAATTTAAAAAGTTAGAAAAGAAAGGAGCCCTTGGCTCGGGCTCAGGTGATGAGACCTTGGGGTGCATCAAAACCCTAATATTGGATATGTGCTTGACCCGACTTAACTAGATTCCGGTCACACCGAAATCTAATAGTAGATGGACTCTATCTCGGCAAGGAAGGTGGACGAATGGTTGTTTTTACCCATTTCTAGCCCTCAATTCCCGGATACATCAACTTTAGAAAGTGAAGTGTTGAAGAGTGAGAAGCTAAAAAAGAAATTAAGATAGATATTGAGGAAGGAAAAAATTTCGACCACAACTTTACCCTACAAAATGGGATATTATTATATAAGAGCATAATCTTAATTCCTTCTAAGTCACCATTGAAGTATAATTTTTTTGGAGGAATTTCATTAAGCTTCAATCGGAAGCCACTCAGAAATTTAGCTTACTTTTAAGTGCATAGTGGGAATAAACAATGGGAAGGATTATATAAGGATGTGTATAAACTAGTTTTTTAATGTGCAATTTTTCAACCAAGTAAATTGGACTCCTCTAGTCCCATAAGTCTCCTTCAAATACTAATTATGGTACGAATTTGGGAAGATATCTCGTTGGTTTTTGTCAAAGGCCTCATGAAGTTTATTAGTTATGAAGTCATCTTAGTGGTCATTGATCAGTTCACAAAATTTCCCATTTTATAGCACTTAAGCACCCCTATACAACAATAATGGTGACTAAAATATTTTGCAAAGAGATTGTTGGATTGCACGACATGTCTCAAAGTATAGTTAGTTATTAGGATCAAGTTTTACCAGTAAATTCTTGCAAGAATTTTTTTTGTTTGCAACAGACCAAACTCAAGATGAGTTCAACCTATCATCCTTAAATAGGCGAGCAAATCAAGATGTTCAATCATTGCACGAATGCTTATTTGTGATGTTTTGTAATGGAAAAGCCTTGTTATTGGAGTCGTTGGTTGAGTTGGCTTGAATATTGGTACAAAACCATTTTCAAGGGGAAGCTGACACCTTTCAAAGCTTTTTATGGTCTTGGCCTTCTGACACTTCTTTGATATTGTGGAGGTAAAATAACGATAGGTTATGTCGATCAACGGCTTCGTGATCAAGACGAACAACTTAATATTCTTTGATGGAACTTTGAGCAAACTCAAGGTAGAATGAAGAAGCTAGCAGACACGTCTTGCGTTGATAGGCCATTTTGACAAAAGGAGTTGGTTCAATTGAAACTAAAACCATATAGGCAACATTTGGTGCAATGAAGAGTAAACAACAAGTTATCTTCCAAGTATTATGGTTCGTTTGAATGGTTAGCATGTATTGGCGAAGTTGCTTATAAAGTATAGCTGCCAGAAGGTTCCCAGATACACATGATTTTCACATTTCTAAATTGAAGAGAGTTATTGGAAGATATCAAGTGTGTACCACACCAATGAATTGGAAAGGAATAGAGGGGAAACTTAGTGTTTATATCAAGAGAAAGTACTTCAGAATTGTTGGCTAAAAGGAAAAACTTAAGTCTTAGTCTGATAGTGTAACAATTTGGAGGGAAATACAATCTAGGAATCGTAGGAAGAGATGGAAATTAGATTTCCAAACTATAACCTTGAGGACAAGGTCATTTTGGGAAGGCGGAGTAAAATGCACTACTATGGAGATAAGAGGTTTGGAAAATCATAGAGTAGGATGTAGGGGTGTTCAAAACTGAACCGGAACTGGTGAACTGAACTGAAACTAATCAATTTAGTTTGGTTCGGATCAGTTTTTAACAACCAGGAACTGATCTTCGGTTCTATTTTGTAGGAACTGAAGTTATCGATTCAGTTTTTGGTTAAGCTTATTCAAAATCGACACTAACCAAATCGAACTGATAAATTTGTAATTTTTATTAAAAAAAACTCGGTTTGCGACTTATTTTATGGTTAATATTAAGAAATTATTCAATAAAATATTATTCATTCAAAACTCAAATCTCACCATTGTTTAAAATTCAAATAGTAATTGAATTATTAACTAATTAACCATTAAATTGTACTAATTGGTAGTTAAATTGTTATCTAATTAGTAATAAAATTATTGAATTGCACTAATTAATGATTCAATTAGTAGATTATACCTCATTAGTAAATATATTATTGAATTATACTAATTAGTTATTAAATAGATAGATTATTACCAAATTAATAATTTGATTGAATTAGTTAGTGATTGAAATTTGTATTTCTTTCAATAGAAGTAAATGTTTGTTTTGCCTTTTAATTATTTTTGTTAAATTTATCTTGTTAAAATTTATATTTATATTTATATATAAAAATAAAACAAAATTATTTTATATAATGAGTAGAATCGAAACCAAACATTTTGATTCTTAAATTATTCGATTTCGGTTCTATTTTATACAAATCAAAAAAAGTTGATTGGGTTTTGGTTCAACCATAAAATCAAACTGAATTGACTTTTGTGCACCCCTAGTAGGAGGAAGGAGGCAATTCATTAAATTTTTTGGTGACGTAACATAGTTGGTTATTAGTAAGAAGGAGTCTCACATTGGAAGGTGATAAGAATTGGACGATAATTAGGAAAAGAACATACAAATGTGGGACAGGAGATTTACGTGGAAAACTTTTGAGAAAAAATTATGGGTGGAGGAACAAATCTACTATGAAGATCAAAATACAACTACAAGTTTTGTGACTCTAGCTTACATGAATTTATAGAAAAAATAAAATCCTAAATGAGATCTACAATGTGGGCTAACCTATAAAAACTACTATTTTATTAATGATAAATTTCACATATAATTTTTTTACGTATTATTCAGTCAATGGGTTGAAAAGTTGAACTATTTTATTGCGTAGCGGCAACGTGTGAATTTTGGTCAGTTGTAAAATTGGTAGAATTGATTATCTCCGAGTAGTAAATAAACCGAAGAGATTAATTCGACAAATGAAAATTATCTCGTATTGAAGTTTGGTCAACGATTGAGAGTATTAGAGAAATTAGAATATTAAAGGGAGTGTGTTTAACATATGTGTGGTAATATATATTAAATAAAAAAAATTTTAAAAAATAAATTAGTTATAGGGAGAGGGAAGGAAACTCTGTCTTCCTATTTGCATTCAGGCGACGCCTGTGAAAAAGGAAAGAAAGAGAGAGAGGGAGAGAGAGAGAGAGATGGAGAGAGAGACATGAGATCGAATAGGAGAAAGAGGACAATATGGCGTTTGACTCTCATTCCCAACGACCTTACCTCTAACTTTTGTGAAGATTTTGCAGGTAAGCTAAGTTTTTATCTCCGTTTTTGGGTTTCAAGTTTATGTTTTGTTATTTCTGGATTCGAGCTTGGGAAACTCGAATTCGTGTGTTAATATTGAAATGTTTTGGTATATATGAGTTTATGCACGAGTATAGATCGATTAAAGGTGAGAATTAGTGAAAGGGATGAATCTCCATCGCATTTTTGTGTTGGGAATGTTGTCCTAAGTTGACTGCTATTATAGGACCGATCAACCGTAGGATTATTCTAAAGGCTTGGTATGCTTACGAGATGTGGGGCGTATGTTCCTTATGTTCGTTCTGCACGTACAAGGAAATGGATGTCCATTCCGTACATCCGTAAGAGCACAGAACATTTGCAAAAGCTCAAACATCTCCTCCAAATTTCAGCAAGAGTGGGAGCGTTCATGGGAGCTCCGCCATTCGCGAGAGCTTGGGGCATTCGCACTGGACTACCTGGCTAGTCTGGTCGTCCGCTGTATGGATTGAACGATTGCAGCAGCGTTTTGGATCAGATTTTTGTGTAGTCGAGCGCCTTGGTGAAGCTCACAGTCATGGGTCATTTGCTTTTGATTTGAGTTCCTAGTCCTAGGTCAGGCGACCCCATCTTTATAAAGGAACCCAATCACCCAGCCCAATCCATGAAAGAAGCGGAATGCTTAATATGAAATTAAGCCCAAAACCCATATCACAAGGATTGGGGTTCACAGAGTGATCAGCAAGAGATAAGGTAGTATAATAGTAAACAAAAGAAAATATTGTGCAGGAATTAAACCAAACAACACAACAAATCCCAAATGTACCAGAGATGAAGAGATGAATCGACGAACCTCACTCATCCAAGGGAAGATCGATTCACCCACTAGAGGATTACCAACAATGCCCCATGACAACCCCTTGTAGAACCCATGCACCGAACCTAAACATTAACCTGGAGAAAAGATATAGTCTAAGGGGTGAGTGACAAACTCAATTGAAAAATCTCTACTAAATGCAATATATGAGAAAAACTGTTTTTCTCATCATTTTGAAAACCATTTTCATGTTTTTCATTTACCGTACATGGATTTTAAATCATTTACACATTTTTATCATTTTATTAAACCGGCCCATGACCCTTGATGTGGCGTCATCTAAACTCATTGTATACATAGATAGTTATACAACAAAATAAGTCAACACCGTTTTCCAACCGAAATGTCATCAGTGAAAATGGATGGTCACTCTATGACTCATCCTACACTCATTAAAGAATAGGTGGCTATCTGTCGATAACAAAACCTCATGAGGCAGAGAGACCCACCTCAATGTGAAGGAGAAGAATTTCAATTTCTCCTCCTTGAACTATAGCCCATGTTTTGGTTTTTTTTTTTTTTAGGAAATCCTCTCTATAAATAGAGAAGATTCCTAATGAAAAGAGCATTCCAAGCCTTCATCCAAGAACAAAAGGAAAGAAGAGTAGGGGAGGAGAAAAAAATGGAGAGAATTTTTTAGGGAGAGAAAAGAAAGATTGAGGGAAAAATAAGTGTGGTGCTTTTGTGCACATTGGGAAATCTAAGAGTTGTGTTTTTCTCTTAGTGAATATTTTCTAGAATATTCAGTTTCTAAAAAAATATTATAAAACTTATTTTTCATAGTGAAATATTTCTATACTCGGTCCTCATGGTTTTTTCTCGATTTTGGTTTTCCCGTAAAATTCTCGATATTTATTTTCATTGTTCAATACAATTACACTACTAATTAATACAAAAAATGATAGCAGATATGATCCTAAAAATATCAAGAACATTTTTCTCACGCTGTTATAATTTAACAGTCAAGAAGTAAGAGAAATAACAGCGAAAATAGATACCTAGAATTTTACATGGAAACCCAAATAGGGAAAAAAGCATGGGGACCGAGTCCAAAAATATTTTACTATGAAAATAAGATTTACAATATTTTTCTAAAAACCGAATATTCTAAAAAATATTCGCTAAGAGAAAAACACAACTCTTAGATTTCTCGATGTGCACCACACTTATCTTTCCCCTCTTTCTTTTTTTCTCCCTAAAAAGTTCTCTCTATTCTCTCCTCTCCTGTTTTTTCCATCTCTTCTTTTCTTGGATGAAGGCTTTGGGATGCCCTCTTGGTTAGAAATCCTCTGTATTTATTTATAGAGAGCATTTTCTAAAAAAAAACAAATGGTGGGGTGATGGTGAAGGAGGAGGTGGGTCACCAACGAGGTGTTTTAAAAGAAGAGGAATTTCTCAACTAAGCAAACAAGAAGTTGGACAAAACACCCATTCATATTATTGCAGTAAGGTGTTTCATTCCAGGATTGACCCTTTTCCAGCGAAAGATGAACAACAAGGGTAGTTATCTTAGTTTTACAAACATACCGTCACAGCCTGCACAGTTTCTTTCATTTTAGACAACTCGAAAAAACAGAATTAGATGAAGCAAATATGTTAGAAGCAGCTGGTTTTGGGTTAGCGGGAGGGGAGGGAAGGAGCATAGAGTTAAAGCTTATGTGGATTACAGAAGCCGTCTCCTGAAGTTTCGGGCGGTGCCTTGATAGGTTCGGACTAACAATCCGACTCCGATTCCTACTCCGAGACAAATGCTGAGACCGATCCCGACACCAACTCTCACGCCAGCACTAAACCATGAAAGCTCTTCATCTTCTTCTCCCAAGTATTCTCCTACTGTGAACATGTCATAGCCGTCTCTGTTTCCTGCTTCATGGTTTGTGTACTCTGACATCTACAACAGTGAACAGACTAAAGAAATGAACTTGGATTTCCACTCAACCATACTCAAATGGCGTTTTTAGAAAGAGAAAACGGGATTCTAAGAGCGGGGTGCATTTTGAAACTGTTTTCTGAATTCTTTTCAGAAAAAAATACATCTTTGCAAACACATCCTACCTATTTACATTGGAAATCATTGTCTGATTGTAGATCATCTTAAATTCTTCTTACAAAACAAAACAGGCAGTATATAGAATTATTTCACAGCTTTAAAACATGTGCCACCATATTCTTCCAGGTTTTTTTGTCCATTGCAAAACTTTGACACGTCAAAGTAAAAAATCGTAATGCAAACCTTCCATACCAAAGTGAATTACAAAGCAAGGTTTAATATTTCTGTACCTGCAGACCCCTCCTTGGCCTGGGAAGACCATAGCTATAAGCTGTGCATGGACATAGTGTTGTCTCATATTCCGGTATTGCTTCCAGTGTCATCTTCTTCGTCGGCTTCTTCCTAGTGCTAAGCTGAAAACTCTTGGTCAATATAATTGGAGAGCCCATAAAGGACCCTGCAATATAAACCTCAATTGTAGGAGAAGCAGAGTCTTGGCTCAAAACTTGTTTCTCTCTCAAGAAGCAACTACTTGAACCATTAATCACATCCAAATCAAAATTCATGCTCCATCTCCGGCCATTATTGTTTGATTCTCTGACGAAGCCGTTACTATTACACAATTCTAAACCCCCAGACAGCACAAGAACGTCCTTGTCGAAAACCTCAAATTTAACACTTCCTGTCATTCTTATACTATCAGTGCTGACAAATGTTGCTTCTTCAGATTTCTTGTCGAGCCGATCCCGTCGGAGCAGGGTTGACATCCCGTCGCAGTACATTATGCTGCTTCTAACTCCATTGATTTCTAAAAGGGTTTCAGGAACTAGTGGAAAGTGGGTTAGTGTGAGGTGGTCAGGAGTAAAATCATCAATCTCGTATTGGCTGACTCTAACGTAAATAACTCTTATGTCAAGCCAAGATAATGCTAGATTGATGCAGGAATGATAGAGAGAGTTTCTCATTACCATATGGCCATTATCTGTTGGGCCATTTCCATTACAGTTCTCCATGGAAACCTTACAGTTCAGTTCTTCTCAACTTTAACTGAGCTGATGACTTCCGGTGTTCTAAGTAAACGAAACTCATGTAAGCATGGCAAACCTGCAACCAAGTTAATGGAGTCAAGAAAAACAAATAGATACACCATAATTTGAGAGAAAAAGCCCAGAAGACAGAATGAGAGAAGAGATGAAGTGAAAAAAAACGAGTTGAATCAAAAGATTAGGCTAATGAAATAACTTTCTGCCAGCAGCCTAGGAAAATTAGAGACCAAAACTTGGTAGAAAAGTAGATTTGCTGCAAAAAAAAAAAAGGGCTTCAACAGAAAGAACAACAGTGCAATTTGCTAACCAGAGGAAGAAAAAGTGAAGGACAATAAAAATAGGACAGAGAAAGATTAAGAGAGAGACAAAGATGGAAAATGAGATAAAGAACAGATAAGAGAGAGAGAGAGACTGCATAGGAAATTTCCAAATGTTAGTAGTTGGAAACCCATCAATGTTTGGTCAAAAAAGCTTGAAAAAAAAATGGTCCAACCCTTCGAAAATAAAAGGAGAAAAACCATATAAATGTTACCATTCAATACGAAGAAAGAGAAGAGTTGGAGCGATGGAGGGAACGCTACTTGTTCAGAAGCAAAAATAGAATGAAAAATCATATAAAATGTTAAAGGAAACTGGAAAACTTCATACCAGTAGATCCATGGCAGAAAAGTTTAGACTAAAGAGACTGGAAAATGGGATGTGTTTCTTTCCACATCTTCTTCATCAAAATTCATACCAGCTCTCTTCATCAGACAAACTAAACAATCAGTCGCAATAACAGAAAAGCTAGGAATCCCAGTAAATATGCAGCCCGTAGACGAGATATTTCAGACATCATATAAACAGACAAAAATGACAGCTCTCCTTCTCTCTCTCTCTCTCATGATCGAGGCAAAAACACAATATCATTAGCATTAAATCATCACCCAGAAAATAAACCTACCCTCAAAAGTAATTTCCACGTCCAAAGCAGAAATCGCCTCTTGGTTGTCCTCCCCAAATAGCATCCTTTAGCGAGTAAACAGCTTTCAAACCCAATAAAGCAGCAAATTTCTTTTCTTTTTTTCCATTTCAAAATCAACGCTTGCCCTCAAAATTTGATGAACTGTCCAAACGGGGTTGAGAAGAAGATTAAAAATATATTTTCTCAAGTGGGGTCCCTCTCTATCTGAAATTCTTCAGATCTTATCCAGCAAAAACAGGCAATCAGGTTCACAAAGGCCAATGTAGTGAAAAGGATGTGCAAGCTTTGGGAAAAATTTCTGAATCTATGAGACAGCTATTTTATATGTATATACTATGGGAAAAAAGACAATCATCAAAGCAAATTAATTCAGAAAGTGTCGAGACAAAGATTTACAGGTCTATCTATCCAACAGGCAATAACCACCATGCATTCAAGCTTTAAGAATGTAGTGCAGTGATTTAAGAGTAGTAAAAATTTATCAAATCTCAGTGTTCCTTAATCCATTATACTATTAATTAGAGTCACATATGAATACCTTCAGAAGATTGAAGTAGATGAGGACGATGATCTTACAATGAGGAGAGGGGAAGAAAAGGGAGTTGCATCCTCCCAATTGAATATCTGAATAAAAAATTGATGGATCCATGGGGTAGCCTTACCCAGTCACGTGAAGGGGCGTGGGCCTCTCTGATACCGTTGTCTTCTTCTACAACACTGCCTTCATCAAAGTTTGAGCAATCTCTCTCTACTCGCTCTCTCTCTCTCACTGTCCAGCTTTCTTCCCTAGGACACAACTTATTGACAACGCATGAGTGAAAGTTCGGATTTTTTTGTCCTAGTTATGTCCTACTGGCGTAATTAATTTCCTAAGATGACGCCATTTATCATAATAATAGATAGAGAGTGTAAGAATTATCTTTTTATCTTGGTAATGCTAATGTTAGCTAAATGTGTCATTTATTATGGAAATCTCATCAGAGAGACACTAAACCTACAAATCAAGATATTGAATACCCAACAAACCCAAAACAGGTTGAAGATGAAAAACTTGGACCCATATTGAAAACAAAAACGAAAGCCACACTCAAAATATAAATGTGAATGAGAGTGATGAGTCTGCCACAAGATAATTTTGATAATTTTCACAAGAAAAATCTTAATAAATTCTAGGAGTTTATCAAACTTTCTCACAAATTGAAATCAATTTATCATAATTGTTTATTCTCATAACTAGGATTATATTAGTGTTATAATGAGCCTAACTTAATAACCCTCCAAACAAATATAAAGTTTGAGTCTTAATTAAATAAAGATATAGGTGCCCAAGTTTAATAAAAGTTCAATAGCTAAAATAATCTTAAAATCCAAACAACTTTTCTAATACGCCCAAAATATTTTAAATTAAAGATAAAAATCAATATAAACCCTAACATTTAAAATCATGCAATTAAATTAAATGATTTCTGAAATTTAGGGTGGATGCAATTAACCCTTTATGCTCAGGGTTGTCCGTTAATTTGATAGGGAAAACAGGACGAGGAGCGACTTTGCAATAAAGAACTACGATAGAGAAAAGCGATGGACGAGGAATTTCGCAATTGTGCCCCAGCCTGCGACGAAGAAGACGAAGACTGCAATTTTCCAATCCCCCTTGACGGAACTGAAGAAGTTGTGATTTCAAGGAAAGTGCTTGTCATGGCGGGCCCATGATGGTGACCATGACATATCACATCGACTAGATGAGAGTTGTGCCCTTAGTTATAAGTGGGTATCCATTCATGCCTGTGTGACGTATTTCAGGTCAGGAAAATGAAGTCTGACCTGATAACAAACCCGTGAAAACTTATGGATGCCCAAAGCGGATAATATCATACGACGTGATAGTGCCCACTCATAACAATGGTATCATAGCAGTATGATTCAAATGATCGAAACTCGTGCAAAATCCGAGGAAACCTTCAAACGTTTAGAGACTGAAATGAAAACTTACCTGGATACTGTCATCATCGAGTTAGATGTGGCAAAGCAGCAGTTCCATTAATTGGCCAAGAGATAGGAAAAACTAGAGAGCTCATTCCAGAATTTGGAGCAAGGAATTTCAACAAAATTAGATGCAATGATGGCTGTTATTACCCAGCAGCGTTCAGTCAGGCAAGAACTACATCCGCATCAGGGGCTTCTTCTGGACCCAAATTTTGCATCTACATCCATGAATCAGACTCAGTAGAGAGCAATGGATAATTTTTGAAGTGATCCCCAATGGCAAACTCATTTACATCGCCTAGATTTTCCATTGTTTATAGGAGAGAATCCCAGGGATTGGCAGTGGAAAGCCAACCGATACTTCACCATTCTACAAATTCCAGATTATCTTAAAGTGACCATGATAGATTTATACTTATAGGATAAGGTGGATGCCTGGTTTGCTAGTTTTATTACTACCTTTTTGAATGCTGGATGGGACCAATTTGCATCAGAAATTTGCAAAAGGTTTTCCCCAGTTGCAACAAAGGATGTTATATAGAAATGTTCAGTTGAATATCATAACAACCATAGTTACAGAATATATAAATCAGTTTGAAACTTTAAAATCCATGGTTATGTCTTCTTTGCCTAATATGTCAGAGTTGTATTACCTATCAATTTTTGCGAGTGGGTTGCGAGATGAAATTTCCATGATGGTTAAAATCAATAGACTCCAGACTCTATCCCATGCCTGTTAGGCAGCTCTGTTAATTTAAATGTGTTAGACTCAATTATTTTGACGATGAATATTTTGATTGCAATTATAAGTTGTTTATTGTATTCGTTCTTAATTGTTTAAATATTATATTTATATTTATATTCATTGAAAATACCCTTAAAACGGGTATTAAGTTGTACTAAGAAGTTTATCTAAGTCCATGTAGTGAATAGATATCTTATTGGGACTTAGAGAAATCAAAGAATTGTAAAGTAGGTGAATGAGTGAAGTGGCGAACGTCCCTCAAAGAAGAAATGCAGGCAGCAGATGTCTCTCTAAGAAGAAAATGATGTCTTGCTCATAAAACAGCGAAATAGGTGAAGAAATAAACGTACCTCATGACGTAAAGAACGTTTGTCTTGAAGCCGTGGCGAGGAATTAAAACAGTGAAGAAATAATGAGGAGCGGACATCCCTCATGAAGGAAAGGACATCTGTCTTAAGGCTGTGGCAGAAAATTGAAGAAATAGACAAATTTATGAAGGAAATGGATGTCCCGCTTACGAAGGAATTGAGAAACGGATGTCCCTCAAAGAAGAAAAGGACGTCCGATATATTAATCCAATGAAGCTAGAGGTCGAGGTAGCGGTCAATTGTGCGGATGATATATGTGACCGAATATGTACACAATTGCTCCGAAGTCATTCAGACAAAGCAGTGGTCAAGTGTAAAGTCGAGATGTGCGACCAAAAAACATACAAAACACACAACAGCTATTTTTCAACAATCGGGCATGGTTGACCAAAAATACAGACTTCTATAAATACAAGACACTCCAAGATTCAAAGTAATTAACATGAGAAGTAGCGAAGCTCTAGAAAAATTTATACTCAACTTCTCAATACACAAATAGAGTGTCAACCCTAACTCTGAAATCCCCAAACTTGAGAATTTATCTTTGGGAGAGTTAGGTCATTTGTAATCTTTCAATTCCGCATTTGTACGCAATCAGAAAAGGTGACACCCTGCAATAGTCGAAAGAGAAAAGGGTGATGCCCCGAAATAGTCAAGAGCAAAGGGTGACGCCCTAAAAAGAGTCATTGTAAAAGGTTTGTTTGATACCCGTATGTCAAACATCGCCAATTGGGGAGATTGGGCGATTAGGGATCTCCAAGCGGACGGTAGGAGCACGGACATAGGCAGGGTTGCCAAAATGCGTAAACAAACTTTGTTTGCATTCTCTCTTCCCTACTCTCTTTATATTTATGCATTATTTGCTTAATTATATGCGTTAAATCACTTAAGGTTTAGAGAAACAAATATCACACAAAAATGATTAGAGCGCCTAATTCACCCCACCACCTCCCCTCACCCTCTATAGGCGAATATCGGTCTTATAATTGGTATTAGAGCAGGTAATTAAAATTTTTGTGTGATTTTGTGCATATTGATATAAATTGCTTGAGTTATATGTATTGGACTGACTTTTCATCATTTGGAGATTATTGGATAATTTTGCTTGAATCATTTGTTGATAAATTACTCAGTGTAAAATGACATTCAATACGCATGTAGAAGGACAATCTACTTCTAGGCCTCCATATTTTGATGGTAGTGATTATGTTCTTTGGAAGGCTAGGATGAGAATTTATATTTACTTTATAGATTATAATCTTTGGAAAATTGTTCAAAATGGGCATTTCATTCCACTTAAACTTGAAAATGACATAAATGTTCCAAAATTAGATGACAAATTTAAGGATAGTGATATACGTAAAATGAGCTTGAATGCTAAGACTATAAATTTTTTACATTGTGCTTTAAGTCGTGATGAGTTTAATAGAGTGCAATCATGTGAAAATATTTGTGAAATATGGAGATTACTTGAAACCACACACGAGGGCACTAATCAAGTAAAAGAAACTAAATTTAGTATGTCCATTCATGATTATGAATTATTTTGCATGGAAAAAGATGAAATCATTGCTTTTATGTTTATGCACTTTACTAATATTACTAATGGTTTAAAAGTGCTTGGTAGAGTATATGTCAATGAAGAGTTAGTGAGAAAAATTCTTAGGTGTCTACTAAGCAAGTGGCAACCTAAGTTGACGGCAATTCAAGAAGCACGTGATCTCAATGTTCTAAAGATAGAGGAACTCATCGATTCTCTAGTGACACACGAGGTCACACTATTGAGCCATAAGGAGGAGGAGTAAAAAGAGAAAGAAACTTTCAAACCAAAGACAATAGCCTTCAAAGCCTCCTCAAGCTCTAAAAAAGAATTCGAGGAAGAAGATGATTTCGGGGAAGAGGATGAAGATGAAGATGAAGAGTTAGAATTCCTCACTAAGAAGTTAAACAAATTTCTTCAAAGGAAGAAGAAAAAGGGAAAGAAAGTTGTAGTATGATTTGGGTGTGGAAAACCTGGACATATTTCCACCGAATGCCCCAAGGCAAAGAAAAAATCCAAAGCCTCAAAGAAGAAAGTGCTTAAGGTCACATGGGATGATTGTGAGGACTCTTCTTCCGAGATTGAAGAAGTTTCCCACATTTTCTTCATGGCCAATGAGAATAAGGTACATGACTCCTCTAGTGACCGATAATTGTGATGATGATAATGAATTGCTAAATGCATTTAATGAGTTGTTTGAAAATTTCAAGATGATTAAACGTAAATATAATTTGTTGAAAAAAGAGAAAACAATTTGATTGAGAAACATGGTAAATTGGTTAAATCTTTGGAAAATCAAATTGTTGAGTTGAAAAACATGAATGAAAATTTGAATGCTACTAACAAATCACTAGAGGATAATGTTTATGCATCGAATGCTAAAAATAGTTATTTGAATTTTATTATCTTGAAATTTACAAATGGTAGCAAAAATTTTAATATGCTCTTAGGTAAGCAAAGGATTACATTTGATAAAGCCAGAATTGGCTACCAACTCTTTGTTAAAAAGAAAAATTATAATAATTTCTTTTCTTGCCCATCTATTTGTAATACTCTGTCTTGCTCAATAATAAAATCGTAGTACTTAACCCTTAGAACATCGTCGTTGAGCTATACTCCAACATTGTACCAAGCATCGCCGAGAATATCATGGTTCACGGTCAGCTCACCGGACCGCACCATGAAGTCTTATATACTAGGGCATAGGCACAAGAAAACGCTCGCATACACTGGTTGAGGGTTGCTTGCCAGGAAGGATGCACGCCTCGAAAATGCAATGTGAAATGATATTTCAAATAAAGTCCTATAACGACATTCACACTTGCTCGAGAAAGATGGAAAGCTACCATGCCTCTGCAAAATGATTGGCAAGCAGAGCATCAGTTTTGCATCCGACACTTGTATGCAAGGAACATCAGATAACAGGATTGAGTGAGCAAACATGCAAGGATCAATAGATGAACTGTGCATCGAAACTAGATATATATCATCTACAATAGTTTATTCAATGCAGACAGTTGGATGTTCCTCAGGAAACAATACAAATGCTTGATGTGGTTAGTTGAATGACAAGTTACTTCATCAAATGCTATTTTAGCTATGTGAGATTGTTGGTGGACAAAAATCTATGAAGAAGTTAAATAAACGACAAGTTACTACTGCATCTTACCAGCTTGGGACACACTGATTCTTAATGCACATGTATATTCTATGCTTGTAATAATGGAATTGATAATTTTGTTTACGTTTGTAATGCACATATGCATAATATGGTTGTAATTGAATTGATAAATTGCATCTGTAGTGCACATATGCACGATATGGTTGTAATTGAATGGATAAATTGCATCTATAATGCACATATACACAATATGGTTGTAAAAAATTATGTTGATGCTTATGTTTTGTTTTGTTTACTTGGATAATATTTGTTTGGAAAATATCTTACTTAGATAATTTATGGTTTTTGATAATGTCACAGGGGGGGATAAACTAAAACCATTTCATACAAGACATGGGAATTCTACTCAAACCATTTCATACATTATTAACAAACAACTAACATGTTCAATGCAATAATTAAAGCAACTTATGCATAATACCGAAATATACAAGACAGGGGAATTCTGTCTGTGCCACCATGGAAAGTTGATATTCTACCATGGAAAAACGTCAGTCAACGGCAGAATGACAATATCCCGTAGCAAAAAGTCAACTTTCTGCAGCGTAACGTCATCGTAGTCGATCAAAAAGTACAGATTCAAAATTTCATTCATAAATTCAAAATGAAGTACATATTCAAAATTTCGTTTACAGATTCAAAATTTCATCATCAATTACAATTCAATTACAATCATATCATTCATATGTGCATTACAGATGCAAACCAAAATTTCCACCTGTATTCTTCGTTTCCTTGGCCTTTTGGGAAGCCTCTACATTACAATTGTTGTTGAAGACAACAAACAGAAACAAACATGAATGTCGACCTTAGCCTTTCTTGATCAGAGAAGACACCGCACAATCAAAGTGACAATTAACTATGTGTCGAAACTGGATATCCATCATCTGCAATAGGTTACCTCAAATAAACTATTGTAGATGATGGATATCAGGTTTCAACATATAGTTAATTGTCACTTTGATTGTGCATTGTCTTCTCTAATCAAGGAAGGTTAAGATCCACACTCGTGTTTGTTTCTGTTTGTGGATCTTGCGTATCATACTTCTGCATAACACATTGCAAATAAAATTAGTATAGTTTAAAATGTACCACATCAAAACATAAACGCAATAATGTGTTCACCTGCGTCTCGAGACCTATGCTGGGAACTGTCTCGGGGACTGTCTCTGGGACTCTGAAACTCATAAATGTGTCATCTGATCTTCCTCTACCGCCTCTACCACCTCTTTCGCCTCTGCCTCTTGATCGGGTGGCACCACATGCACTAGACTCTTGGCCTCCACCTTCGTACGTGGGGGAATTGTGCCCCACACCGACCACACGTCATGTTCAAATGTCTCCTGCGAAGCACTGCCCGACTTGGGGCCTCATGCACATCAAGTATTCTTCGTTTTCGTGGCCTTTCAGGACGTCTCTTAAATGGGGGTGGCGTAATTGAATCAAGCTGCGTCACTAGAGGCCACATTATTTGTCCACTGACAAGGCAGACATAGTGAAAGTACATCATGATGTATGTTTCTCGGTAGTAGCACTCATGCACAAAGCCCTCGAGAGATCTTCTTAGGAATTGCATACATAGGACTACATGGACACACGAGATGTCAGTCAACTCCCACCGGTAACAATTACAAGTACGCCTGTCCAAATTGATATGGTACCGTTCGTTACCTTTGCTGACCTCGAATTGGGCAACGCCTGATAATTGGGGACTCTAATTGTAACCTGCAAGTTGTAGTCTGGCAAGCTGATTTTTGATTTGTGGACACAAAAGGTATGTCGAGTGCGCCATCTTTTCATTTTTTGTAACGATCCTTTCCATGATTCCCTTTTGTATGATCTCGAACATACTGAGAATCGATTTGTCTTGGGCTGGTAGAAAGCAGCCGTTAAAGGACTCGCTTAAGTTGTTGAGGCTTATGTCTCTTTGGGATGGAGCAAAAGGCATGTTTGATCCAATATCTCGCATTTATTCCTCGTAGATAGTTGTGGGCTACCGGGTCAAGCAAAAATAGCTTCACTATCTCTCTCTCAAAGTGTCTCTCTACTGTGGCTCTAGAAGTTGCCAATATTGCATCTTTGAACAACCCCCCTTCAAATTGTTTTTGAAAATTTGCATACAGGTGTTGGATGCAAAACTAATGGTCTGCTTGTCCTACCACCTCTCTAACAGTTAGCACAGCCCCTACATAGATTTACAATATGATTTAAACATTGGTGCACAACGATGTGTAACATAAACATAGAAGGCAAAAGCAATCAACCGCACCTTTTGTCGGTCAGAATGATTTTGCACCCTTTGCCGGATGGGGTGTTTAGATCATCGAGTAACAATTCTAGAAACTAGCTCCAAGAATCCCTATTTTTTATTTCAACCACTGCTACAGCAATCAGATACATTCCATTGTTCCCATCGATGCTGACAATAGTGAGCAGGTGGCCTAGAGTCGCTCCCTTCAAGTGGCAACCATCCAAACAAGTAACTGTCTACCATAGTTCAAAAGCCTCATCTTACATGCAACCAAACACATGTACATCCTTTTAAATGCACTCATCTATAGCTAACACACAGCGAGCTTCTAGGATTAGATCTCTTAATCTTCTCGGCATATGACCATATGAGCTTGTATTGCTCATTGTCATCCCTTTCGTTAATATTTTTTGCCGTATTTCTTGCCCTTCTAGCAAGGCTAGGTGTGATGTTGATGTTAAAGTCCTTCCTAATTGTCTCAATTATGGAAGAAAAGTCCTAGTCAGTCTAGTTTCTAAATTTGTCCAAGTAATGCACTGCCACCCATTTGGCAGAGGCATGTCGGCTTTCCATCTTTCTCGAGCAAGTGTGAACGTCATTATAGAACTTTATTTGAAACTTCATTTCACCTTGCATTTTTTAGGCGTGAATCTGCCATGTGCATCTTTCCTGGCAGGCAGCCCTCAACCGATGAAAGCCACTATGAGTGAATTTTATCCCGTACCCATTCTTCAACTCATGATCAACAATTTCTTCTCTAATTTTATTTAGTGAACTGCACTTCTTGCTAAGATCCATATCAACAAACATGCATTCTGCTTGTGATGAGCATCTAGGCCTACTCTCGGCCATATCCATATCTTCTTCACTACTAGATTCGCATAATGAATGGAGCTCCTCCTCATCTAGAATAGTCGAGATGGAATGCAACACTATAGCAGATTCGTCTCCAATTGCACGTACCTCATTTGCCAAAACTGTCGATGTGAGCCCCACTTCAACTTACCAGTTATTAATAGATTCCTTGACACTTCAAGATGTCATTTGATGTTCAAAAAATGCTTCAACTTCACCAAAATGCGGTACAATTCAGCTCTCAGAAATCTTTAGGATTCACTAATCGTTGACAAAATCACTGAGAAAATTTCGAAGACTATTGTATAAATTTATACAAGACAGAAGACCCATGATGATTCGCGGTGGATCATTATCAATTCGCCGTGGATTTACTACGATCCACAGAGGATTGTAGTCAATCCACTGCGGATCATGGTCAATCCACGATGGATCGTGTCCCGATCCGAGGCGGACCATCAATATAATGACGTTATTTTTAAAAATAACGATCCGCAGTGGAACAGTAGACTATCCGCCGCAGATCGAAGTCAATACGTTTAAGGGCAAAAGTGACAACGATGTTTGCGAGGACCTTTTTTCATAGTTTAGTGGTTAATTTGTTAGCAAAAATAATTTAGTGGTTGACTTGTCATTAATCATAAAGTATGATAATTGATTTGTCATTGACCCTCGTTTTTTTTTGTTAGTCAATTACATGTCATGGTTGACATCATCACCTAAGTTTTAATTATTTTAATTAGTCAATTATATTTTTGTGTTGTGCTGGATTGTTTTCGCTTAACATTTTATTTTTTAACTAAATCAAATATCAAATTTTGATAACTAAATCATAATATTAATATCTATGTGAGGGAATCTATTGAATCTCCATCAAATTTTGCTACACATGCGTTATCTAGTACTAAAGACTATGAATCGGTGCGTGCAAAGTATTTGCGAGAATAAAAGTTACATTTGCTAATGGAGAGAAGAAAAAAATACAAAGTAAAATATATATATTATATTATATTATTTGGTATAAAAGAACATATTTTAACAGACACTTATTAACATATTCCTATAAATATAACCTAGGTAAAGATAATAAAGATAATTTATCGACATTTAAATATTATAAAAGTAATGTTAGAATGAAATTAATAGATTACATTATTAGAGTCGAACTTTTATTTATATTTATCGATAAAAACGATTTAACAGGTACAATTCAAAGAAGAATTAATCCTCAATACTGGAGTTTTTCGACTTCCACGGTAGAATATATCAAAATAGTTTAAGCTCAAAGATGAAATTAAAAACCTTTTTTTAACATTGGGAAGGGTAGAATATATCTAACTTCCGATATGTGAACGTCAATTAGCAAATGGATCTTCTCTTTAGTTGCATATTATATTGATGAAAAATAAATTTATGAAAATATAATTTTATTTGTTATGGTTGAATTCCATTATATTGAAATTGCAATTCCTCGTACAATTTTAAAGGAAAAACCAGACACATTCTATTTGCAATATTTCATTTATAAATTTAGACAATGTTAGTAATAATGACGTGATCGAGATGTTTATAAGTTCTTTATGTTTATATCTCTGTATTTGTTGTTGTACTCATATTGTGAATTTAATTATTCATGATGGTTTGATTATATTTACTTGATTTAATTTTGAAAATTAAAATTATTGTTTGTTGTGTTAAGTATTCACACACTAGGTATAAATTATTTATGAAATATTGTAAAGATAAAAATTAAAAAAGATTTACTGCATAAATAAAATTCTACTTAGGAAATATTAAACTTAGCTGTGCAATAAAAAGTTCAAAATTTAAGTTATAATATAAAAAGAAACTTGAAAACATTTTATTTGTAAGCAAAAGGTGCATGACGTTGGATAGAAATTTAGTGGTTTTATTAACAAACCATACCATTGGTAGGGATAGAGTAGTGGAGTCTTCTTCTCCTTGTTTTTCTTCAAAAATTGCTTAAATTATTTTTCAAAAACTCATTTGTAAATTTCCAATGATAGAAAATCATTTTCAAATTGAAATTGTCATCTTGATGAATGATTAAGATTAGATTGTATTGTATCCCTTTCTTTTATCAATGGATTCAATGAACAAGTTCTTGTTGGAGTTGGAAGTGCTGGAGCAGTAAACATGACTCTTGGGATCCCATTACATAAGAAAGATGACCATTTTGATAATCTTCATACTCTCTATCATGACCTCAGACGTAGTAACCAAGTATGTGCGATCACTATGATGGTGCTAGAAAATGTAGGATTCGAGGAGATAACATGAGGAAATATGTAGAGTGAATTTTAAAGCCATAGAGCTCCCAAAATACACATGAATACATAAGTCCTATAGTTAAGACAATACACATGATTGACAATTGACTTAGTTGATTACATCTTCAGACTTAACAACAAAGTAAGGACTCCAATGTAATATGCATGTCAATTACATCTTCAGACTTTTTTTTTTTTTGAAGTTTTCTTGCAGAACAAAAGAATAAACTTTTAAATTGGATCGAGGTTAAGACTCAGAATGCACAAGTACAATCACATTTCCCGCTCATCGCATTAGAGAGTGACCACAAAGATAATATAAATTCTGAGAAAAAAAATGAGTGTCAATCCGCAAGCAGACAAAATGAAGATAAATGAAAGAAAACAAATCGGAAAAACCTTGAGAGAGAAAACTCCAGCAAGAGGTTTCAACCCCAATTCTCGATTTGAGCCTCGCAGAGGCAATTGCGCTGTGTAGCGGCATCGACGAAACCTCAACTCCCAATGCCGAAACAACACTGAGAACAAATTAGAAGCAGAAAACGGTAAGGAAGCATAACTAATTTTGGCTAAAAATGAGGGGAAAAGTTTCAGGTAAAGAAAGAAAATAGAAAGGATGAAATCAGGAGAAACGGGAATGCTTCATTCCGAAACAAGAGGGATAGCAAAAGCTATACCGGGAAGCGCGAGGGAGAACTCTAGTAGAAGTAGAAAAAATTGGTTGGAGGCTCGACGGAGGTTGGGTTCTAGAACGGACAGCCGTCGACCGTAAACCCACCGTTGGAGCTGATCTGCAAAGCCAAGCCATTTTCTCACTTCCAGAGGGAAAAAAAAGCAGAGAGGTTTCACTTTAACCCTACAGCTCACGGTTGTGCAATTGGCTTGACATAAAACAACGTCGTTCGGGATGCAATCACAGGAAAAGGCATATAAACTCAAAACGGGGTAGTTTATTTTTAACGAAAAATATGTTTTTAAGAGGGTAATTAATTAAAAAAAAATTTAATTTTGGTATAAACTAAATTTTAAACTACGTTCGCTAATAAATAAAACTTTTAACTATGATAAATAAATCATTCAAATCTTACAGTCACGTTTTTTGTTAAAAGATATTTCCTAGCGTGAATGTACTCCACATGAAAGTGGACATGCGTACTTATAACAGACGTCTGCGTATACCCATTCATACAGAAGTGGATGTCCGTACTAAAACAAGCGGACGTCCATTTCCTAGGAAGGACGTCTGTTAATCTGAAAATATTAATAGAAAGAACGTCTACGATTTCAAATATATAATTGTGTATTTTTTGTATAAGGACAGACGTCTACACCTAGAGTGAACGTTCTTTCAACTCCATTTATATAAGTTGAAACTTGAAAGGGCCTCTACACATCTGCGCGAACATTAAATCCCTGAATACCATTCAATAGCAAAAGAGTAGCAAAAATCAAGTGTTTGAGACTTGCACATCAAATGCCGTCGAGAATCCAACAATCCAGAATTCTTTAACTTCATAATGGAGGTGGAGCATTTTTCGGCATTTCAAGCTGATGAGCTTTGTGCATTTGATCATGAAGCTATTTATAGAGATGCATTCGATCTCGGTATCTTTAGATGATGAGTTTCGTTCATTATACGACTCAATAGAGGGGAGGGGGGAGTAAGCCTCCTCAACGGGAATGTTCTTCCTCAAGTCTTTGTTAGGGAAAGAAGTATAGTTCGTTGAACACTGTTAAAGAAGAAATTGTGAATTATGCGTTGAAGAATGAATATGAGATAAAGTTTGTCAAAAGTGAATCTCATGAGTTGGCGGTCATGTGTAAGGAATGATGCAATTAACGGATTCATGCTTCAAAAATACATGGTGAACTTACATTTCAAATGAAGAGCAATAACGAGATACACAACTGTTCAAGACAAATGGAAAGTTGACATGCTTCTGCGAAATGGGTGGCAAACCAATATTTGGACAGGTTTAAAAGTCAAGCCAGATGGGACGTTCCTTCTATCATTGAGACAGTCAAAAAGGATTTTAATGCCAACATTATCTCGAGTCTTGCCAGAAGGGCAAGGAATGAAGCCCAAAAATTGAACAAAAGAGATGGTGACGAACAATATAAACAACTATGGTCGTATGGAGAGGAGATTCACAGATCCAATTGTGATAGCACATTAGTTGTTAGTATAGATAGGAATGATCTTACGTTCTATCCCATATTTCAAAGGATATACATGTTTTGGCTATGTGCAAGAGAGATATGCTAGAGTGTGGTAGACTTGTCATTCACTTGGATGACTGTCAGTTAAAGGGTACGTGTTCAGACTAGTTGCTCACTGCCGTCAGCATTGACGGAAATAATGAAATTTATCCACTTGCCATAGTGGTTGAAGCAAAATGCAAAGACTCATGATTCTGGTTTATGCAATTGTTGCTCGTGGATATTGTCACAACCCGGAGGCAGACCTAACAGAAATAACAAATCAAATGACCCGATCCTCGGAGAGGACCTGATCACTCAGTCCAAGGCTAGAGAGTCAACGAAAGTATTGATATAAAATCAAGCTCAAAGCACAAAACCAATGGACTAGGGTCCACTGAGTGACCAACAAGAATAAAAAATAGTGTAATACAAAAAGAGAAAAATAATATGCAGGAACACCAAACGAAACCTCACTAGGCAACAAGGAAACACCATTCAGAAACAAACCCAAAGCAATCGCGCCTCAGATACCACACATGACTAAATAAATGTAATACTTGAGTCTGTGCTCGTGCCCATACTCGTTACCATAACCATGCATGAATTTTTAAAATGATTTCTCAAAACATAATTTATCATCTAAACAAGTGCCACAAGTGATCGATAAGACAATCATCAAAACATTGTTGCATACCTAATCAACTATAAGGAAATAAGCCTCCATCATTTTTCATCAAGCAAAACGATAATATGTGAAAAAGAAGGGTCACACAAAGACCCCTCCAATACAAGCACACAAAAAGGTGGCAGTCCGAAGATGACAAAGCCTCATGAGCTCAGAAGATGAAACTATGAATGCGATCCAAAGATCTAGCCCCTCACAGGGGTTGCCGACAAACCAATGAGCGATGACACAACCCAAAACATAGACACTCTGATCTAGTTTAGGGATTTGAAACTCAATGAGCACGTCAATATCGCCCTATTACTCATTTTTCACACATTACGCAAACAAAACATCTTCACGCAGTAAAAAATATATTAGGATATCCCCGTGATACTTTGACACGGAAACATCCAACGTATCAAGAGGACTCAACCTCCTATATCAAAACCATATCATACTATGAAAAATCATGTAATGACCTTTTTTTTTTTTTTTTTTTACTTTGAAAATCGCATAAAATTTAAAACTTTTTCTTTTATAAAATCAAAGTGAAATTCTTCTTATAAAAACCGATCGTTAATACTCTTTACTTAAAACATCTTGCAAAAGAAGTAATAAAATCTTTTTATAAAACGCAGCGGAATTAAAACAAAACATTAAAGAATATTAAATAATTTACAAACTCTTTTTACAAATAAATTCCTTTTAAATCCTTTAACCCAACCAGCCACAAGATCCACTCGTGCAAATCTTTCATCAACTGACTTCGACCTGTTCACCTGTTTCTCGTACGTACCTACATCACAAGACCTAAACTAATGAACCTAATACTCAGTAAGTGATAAAAGAAATGAAATACAAATATGATGCATGATCACACAGTGCATTACAGAAGAGAACTGTATCTCTTCTGGAAGTTAAGGTGGAATACTCCCTAGAGTCATGTGGCCTAACCAGTCACTCCGACGAGGAGATATATCCATCGAGGGTGTTACCACAAGCAAGTATCCTCACTTTTGTTGAAGACGTTGGGGGTTTCAGAACGGGATAAATTGTGAACCCTAGAATCCACGTAGCTAACTTCTAAACCTACCACTCCCTACGTGGGAGGAATCTATCGTATGAAAAGTCACAATTCACCCGATCCCCCACACGCCTATTTACGTATTTTAGGATGACATACAATATGCTTATAAATACCTACAATCCTATATGGTCGTATAAATGTCTAATAGACATATCATTAAAAGAACACACAACATGCAAATCCCAATTCTTGCGATGTAGGGTCTAAAGACCAAAACGCAGTAAGTATCAACTTACCTAACATTCGTGGCGTGTTTAGCACTCTATTCTTTTCCCGTTAATACCTTCAAAATAATTAACATTTATTTATTAATATATTTACCCATTATAAACCTTAACTTTTATATTATTATTATGTTAATTCATTTCACATTTTTCATCCAATTATTTTCATCGACTAATTAACCAAAAATTATTGACCACCAAATTTTCATAAACCTTAACACTTCATAAATCCCATTATTCAACCATAGTTGCTCATTCCATCAATGTAACCTGATAATAAAGAGATTTACTTCACAATACAATCCATTATCCTTTAATGAAAATCCAATGGAACCAACAGAGTTTATTTAATTTTATTACCCAAAATCACGCCCAATATTAATGTCCCAACAAGGCATGAAACCCCAACATCTATCAATCAAACCAAACGTGCGACAGCTTAATCCAAATTACATAATGTATTCTTTTCCAATTAATAATCTGAATCTAAACCCACAGAATATATGTCCAAAATGTATATTCCCACAACATTATTATCCAAATATGACCAGTAATCCTTTTAGCATTACATAACAACACAACATATTAATGGTTCATTACTGGCAACCAAACCAATTTCAATCACATTAACGTTTCCTGTTACTACAAGCATAGTCCTTGTCTTCATTCATCCACTTAGCAGAATTTACAATCCAAACATCATTTAGATCACTTATCAAAATAATAGAATGAACTAAACAATGACAGTTATTCAACGACAGTATTTGTAGAGCATAGATACTCACAGCTATCCAAACAATGATAAGCAAAGCATATTTATTCATCCTTTGAATCAATTTAGGAAGCCGTAGATAAACCATTTAAAACAACATCCAAAACAAACAACAGACACTAATCTGATAAATCCAACATATTTATGCCACCGAAATTAATCAACACTAACAGTAGCTTATTATCCAACCATCAGTGATCACAGCCAAACAACAGGTCACAATCGAGCATTCTCTTTACATAAAAATTAACCCATCTCCTAACCAACACCAACCAAGAAACAGAATGTGTATTAACCAAACAACAAACCTAGCAGTCAACAACAGCTCACAATCTGATCCCGACAACAAGGCAGAATTCTTTCAACAGATTATTCCCTTTACAGATTACCCATTAACATAACAGAATTTAAACAATGAACAGCCAGTTTACAGGATATACAAATGTCCAACACCGTATCATCCTTAAACGAAGACAATAGAACCAACACATTCCATTTTCACAGACAGCTTTCTTTCAACAGAGACAAAATCAAAGAAGGAAGAAGTCCATTACCTGCAGACAAGACACGACTCTCCACAGCTTCACAATTCTCCAGAGAAACACTCGGCCACCATCATCCTTTGGCACACTTCAATGTCACTTTTCCCTCTCCATCTCCAGCGAATTCCTCTGCTCCAACTAACTGTCGAGAGAAAAGAGCCCCTGCCAACCTATATAGGCAGAGAAAATTACACAACTCAAGGAGGGAGGTCCAACCAGATCACACCACATGGACAGCTCTAATCGTTTCGGGAGGTGGAATAAACCGGCTCATACGTGGACAACAGAACCGGACACGTGCCAAGTCCCTGCCTCCAGCCTTCACGGATCACGTCTCCCCCGCCGACGGCAAAATACCCCGCTGCCGACGCCAAATCAACCGAAATCGGAAGCCAAGGAGATGAACACTAACATAGGGAATTGACTTACCTCCACCGGCAAAATCGCAGCACCAATCGACCCGTGTCCTAGCTCGCCGGAACGCCAGTGATCGCTGCAGCAACCCGTGCCGTCGCCGGCCATTTCTCGTGCGCCGAACGTCGCCGCGAACTCCCGTCGCTCACCGTCGTCCGTCGTCGCCGATCGACCTTCCCGATCGCTCGCTCCATCTCTCTCGGCCCTCTCACCGTCGCCTCTCCTTCTCCTTTCTCTCAATTCTTTTTCTTCAATTTAAAATAAAATCCCTCATTTATATTTCTTCAATTTAACATAAAACCCAATTTAATTATAAATTCCCAATTTGTTCTCTCAATTCTTTTTTCTTCAATTTAAAATAAAACCCCTCAATCAATTTCTTATCAAATAAATCTCAATTATCCTCAATTAATTCTATTTACGAAAATTGAGGTATTACAAATCAAGCACGTAAAATAAATATGTAAAACTCATGTATATACATAGTATAAAAATGGAGGTGCTGTCGAACAGTCCTTATCATATTTTTCATATATGACAACCCACAAAATACATTTTGAAAACCATATTGTAATGCAATACAACTAAGTATAAAATCTCTACCTTGATTACGACAAAAGAGCCAAGCCAACTAGCTACATGCGCTGTTGGAAACAAATACCAAGACCAAGGACACCATCAGAATCTAAAACCAAACCGATGTCAAGCCACAAATCCAAACTATTAATACAACTAGCGTCCTAGATTGAAAAAAAAAAAACAAGACTAGAAACTAGACATGGTTGACAAAGTTGGGTGAAGTTTGCTAAGCCCAAACTCCACGAATCAAACATGCAGTCGTCCTAGACAAAACCGCGATCGACTACACACATCAACAAATAACAAGAAAGACCCATTGGTCTACAAGACACGGTTATGGTCGACGGGATACAACATGCCTAACCGAATGATTAAGTTGTCGAGGAGACGTGTTGAAGTCAACCAAACATGGCCAAGGTCAATCGGGACCGCACAGTGTCAACAAGACACGGCGAGAGTCAACAGGGACCACCCAACACTTGACAAAACACGATGATGGTCAACTAGGAACATCTAGTGTTGACAAGACATGATGACTAGCCATCCAACACTCAATAACAGTCGACAAGACAAAGTCACAATCGACCGAGACCAAGCAGTAGTCGGCAACCCACCCTACAGTTAACCGAAACCACGAAGCAACCCAAACTGAAAGGGAAGAAATCATGTTCAAGAAGTTCATCGAGGCACGCAACACCGAGTGATGAATTTTGACCCAAAAGGGCAGCTGTGGTCGACCAAACCCTCATTTCGATCACCCAAATCAGAAGCAGAAAAAAACAGTGCAAATGTCCAAACCCCGGTGAATGCCCAACGCTTCTGCGGCAAGACACATCCGCGATCGACCATAAACCCACTGCGGTCGACCAGACACAAGCAACCAAGATTGGAAGCCCTCAGACACATTTCTGGTCCACCGAACCCAGGAAGTTGTCAATCGGACACAAGCCATCTCAAACAGAGAGGTTCTTGGTGTGATGATCAAGATTAAAAATTAACCTTAATAATCATATTTTGTATAATTAAATATGATTAAGTGATAATAAGTGAGGAGATGACTTTGAAGAACCAATTGACTATTCAATTAATGGTATTTTTCAAAACTAAAAAATAGATATTGTAACGACCCAATTTTTATTTACCTTTAAAATCACTTGAAATTTAAAACTTTTCTTTTGTAAAACAATAGAAGACTTTTCTTTAATAAAACTCTATCATTAAACTCCTTAACTTAAAACCCTTTATAATTCGCAGCGAAAAGCTTTTATAAATAAAATTAATCATTTTAATAATACAATAAATAAATATTTTACAACTCTTTTACAATCATTTTCCTTTAAATCCCTTTAGCCTAACCATCCACAAGATCTACGTGTGCAAACCCTTCATTAATTGCTCCTTAACCTGTTCATGTACCTATATCACAAGACTTAATTAATGAGCCTATGACTCAGTAAGTAATATAAAAGAAAACTGTAAGATTGCTATGCATATTTTAAAACACATGTCACTATTCATTTTCGTTTTCTTTTATCTTACACGTGTGAATCTCTTTTATTTTGTTTCTGTTGCCAGCATTACTTACCAGTCCACAAAAATTGTTTAATTACGTGATTTGGTTATCGAGCCTTATTTACCGTTCCAACCTCTTTAATTACGTGCATTGGTTACCGTGCATTACTTACCGGTCCAACCTCTTTAATTACGTACTTTGGTTGCCGGGCATTACTTACCGGTCCAACCTCTTTAATTACGTGCTTTGGTTGCCAGACATTACTTACCAGTCCAATCTCTTTAATTACGTGCTTTTATTTCTATTTGATTCCATTTTCCATTTTCTAACCATTTTCGTATCTTTTGAAAACTATGATGCATGATGCTCGTAAATATATACATTCTCTATCATATGATTAGCATAATCTAATAAAACAACCAACATACAATTCACATATCATGCTTATAAAATTGTAGGCATGCTATTAAAATGGTAAATATGCTCAATATCTAATAAAGCAGTAAACAACGAAACGTGTATATCATATTCTTGGGATGTAGGGCCCTAAGGACCAAAGCACATGTGTTTCACTTACCTTGTTTCCTTTAAGTGTTTAACACTTAAACGTTATCCTTTCTTTCATTTTAGCACCTTCACAGAACCTTCACAATTAATAACATTTAATTATTAATCTAATCATTTAATCTTGCAACTCTCATCGAAACGTATTTAATTAGTTCAACCATATGAACCCTATTCTCCAGCCTTTCTCTTCACTTCACTGACCGAAATGCAAAACCACTAAACAATCCACTTCTACAAGTATATATCTCCATCTATCAGAACTAATAACTAGCATAATATAACTATCGCAACAATAATTCATTCTCACATCCAATAAAAGCGTGCAATGGTCATAATACTTTCATCTCCTACTACTATCATACTCATAAAAATCCATAAAAATTTGTAACGGACACGTAAAGGTCCACCAATACAAATATCAAAACATACAAAACTCAACTCCCATGACATGCATATTTATCAAGCTATCATTAAGCAGGGAGCATGTATTTGAAGCATTCTTCACAAACCAATGACAATATCCATATACTTCATCCATCATATCATTCACTATATTATTCCACTAAAATTCATAGAAGAAGATAAGAGGGCTCACCTACCAGGAAAACGCCCGAGGAGAACACTCAAGAGCAATCCAAAAACTTCACCTCCTCCTCCTGCTTCATCTTCTTTATTCACTCGGCCAAGCACTCCAGAACACTCGGCATTTCCCAATTTCTTCCCGAGTCTCTCCCTCGCACTCTGTCTTTCTCAGCTTTCTTTCTCTTTTCTCTCGGTTCCTCTCTTCTTCTTTTCTTTTCGGGTTCCAGTTTCTCACTTCCTTGAGAGCACTTCACTCACTGCCTCAATCCCCTTTCTGTCTCTCTCTGTAAATCAGTTCTTCTCCTCACTTCTCCTTTTTCTCTAGAGAGGGTGTCATTTACCTGAATTTTTTATATTGAAATTTAATAAGAATAATTGAAAAGTAATTAAGGATATTTGAACTAATTGGATAATTATCGGGGTATTACGAAAGACGTAATTATCATCAAGTGATATTTGAATTAAATTAGGAATTTGAAATTGGGATTGAGAATAATTTAATGAAATGAAAGATTTAATTAAATTATTAAAGAGGAAATTATTGAGTGATAATAAGTATTAATTTAAGGGAGAAAAATAGAGCTTGAATCGTTCGACTCAATCTGAAAATATGGAGTGCTCGGTTATTTGCTAAAAGAAAAATTTAATTAAAAGATAAATTAATTAAGAATTTAGGAAAGATTAATTGAGGAATTAGAATTAATTGGAATTGAAGAAATAAATAAATAAAATCAAATATTTATAATTAATGAAAAGTGAAATATTATAAAATAATTTAAGCGGAAGAAATCGGTTGAAGGAAGATGGAGTATTGAACCGGTTCACTGGTCCGGTTTGGCGGTTCGGTCCACTGTGGTTAAATGATCTGGTTTGCTGAAGTTTTTAAACAAAAGAAATTAGACAACAATGAGAGAGAGAGATCGACAGAATGAGAGAAGAGGAGTGGAGAGGAGAGACCGAGAGAGGGAGCGTCGAGAGTGATCGGGAGACGGCGAACGCAACGGCGAGGCAAGCTTCTACGCAGCGAAGGGACTAACGTAACGGTGGTCTGTGGGCGTCGCGGGTTGCGGGCTACCTAGGGCTCAAAATCTGAGCTCGGTGATTCAGCGTTTCGGCAAATGCTTCGGCTATGGTAAGTCGAAAACGTTAATTTGGTTCTTTAATCTCCTCCTCTTGTGTTCTCATGAATCGGTTGCCGCTTCTTGTTGGCGGTGGATTGGATGTGAATGGAGATGGCTGGATCGGCTGGTAGGGGAGCTACAGTTCATTGGGGATGCGACTGGTCTAGCTCGCGGTTCAGTCCAATCCGGTCCGTCCCTTTGAAATCTTGTCTGGCGGTTTGGAAGAGAACTGATCCGAAAAATCAGCATAGATCACTTGAATTTCTGGATGAGTTGTTAAGCGTTTCAAATTTGTTTTGTGTATAAATACAGTGAGGGGGGAGGGCGCCACTGCGAGAGAGATCAGAAGAAGTTGAGAGGGAGAGTAGAGGAAGAAGGGCTATGCGATTGTGTTCGGGAATTTTGTAGTGTGTGTGTGACTGTTTGGGAGGAAGAATTGCTCTTTTCTCCTCGGGTATGCTACAGGTAAGTGTTTCCTATTTCATTCCTGGATTTTATGAGATGATGGTTAAGAGTATATGATAAAGAGTGATGTATGAGATGAATATGTTCTGGACTTGGATGGATTCTCGTTCCCTTTTGAGTTAAAATTTAGTTCTGTTCTTTAAATATTACTTGTTGGATGTCTATACCCTGTTGACTGTCCTGTATTGATGGAATTTATGAGATTAATGCTCTCTTTTCGGTTGTGTTTGGTAACGTTCCATGTGGATTAATGTTTCTAGTTTGGTAAAGTGTTTACGCATGGAATAAATCATATTGCTGCATGCATATTAATAATTGATATTTGTGGATTAAAGAGAGTAGATACAAGATAAAGTTGCCTAGGTCTTTGTGGTTGAATAATGCTCAATGTGTACGGTTGGTTAGCATGTTGAAAAGTTGAAGCTATTTTATGTGAATTGCATTAGTGGGTTATTTACTTGGTGGATTAATCTAGTGTTTGGATGAAAAATAATGAAATGTCCTCGGTTGTTATCGTTTGGACAGCTATGAATAATTATGCTATGTAGTTATTACTGTTATTATTTGGATTTTGTTATGTTAGTTGATTAGGTGACCTATGTGTATTTGGATTCAGTCGTGTATGTTCGTTAGGTTGATAAATGTTGTTGCTGCATGCCTTGATTCAGATATTGTTATTGGGCGTTAGATATATGGGTGGAATTATGTTGGCCTTCGCCATGTGTTAAATTTAGCTTCTAAACGATATCAACTAGGATTAATTTATTAGACTGAGTTATAATTAATGAAGTGGTTTTGTTTAAGGAACTTTAGTAAGTAATGTATAAGGATTAATGATAGGAAAAGTCGATGAGGTTAATTAGTTAATTAATTGACTAAACTAATGATTGAATGTTATCAATTGTGAAGGTACTAAAAGAAGAGAAAAAGATAACGATTAAGCGTTGAGCGCTTTAAACATTCGAGGTAAGTGATATGCATGTGTTTTGGTCTTTGGGCCCTACATCGCAAGATTAGGAGAGCATGTTTCATTGTTTACAGCTTTCCTAGCATGTTTCGTTGTTTAAAGTTTTTAAGAGCACGTTTCATTGTTTACAATACTTAAATGCACGTTTCATTGTTTACAGTACTTAAATGCACGTTTCGTTGTTTACTGTTTTTATAGCATGTTTTGTGAATCGTACGTTGATTGTTTATTTACGCTTTCATACGAACTATTGTGTGAATTCATGAGCATCATGCATCACGATTTTCAAAAGAATATGAAAATGATTTTTATGCACGGTTTTGAAAAGGAAAGACGGAAAACGAAAAGAAGTACAAACAAACAGGAAACGAAAAGAAAATACAAAGAAATGATTAAGAAAGATAAAGAAGAAGATTCTTGTGGACCAGTAGGGCAAGCCCCGCGCAAGAACAAAAGAAAAGAATAAAAGATAAATGTTTTCTGTGGTCGGGTATCTCACGCCCGACACAGGAATAAAACAAAAGAAAAGAATAAAAGATAAATGTTTTTGTGGTCCGATATGTCACGCCCGACACAGGAACAAAACAAAAGAAAAGAATAAAAGATAAAAAAAAGATAAATGTTTATGTGGTCCGATATGTCACGCCCAGCACACGACCAAAAGAATAGAAAAGAAAAGAAAAGAAAAGTAAAGTAAAGTTAAGAATATGAAAAGAGAAACAAATAAAGATACGGGAACGGAAATGGAAATGGATATTGGAACGGAAACGGAAACGAATACGAAAACAATATGAGCATAGATAAGAGAACGGAAACGGGAACAGAAATGGAAACGAAAACAAAAAAGGAAACAAGTTTCCATGAATGGAAACAGATACAGATACGGGGATACATATACAGATGTAGAAACAAACATGAGAACAGATACGGAAACGTGTACGATCACGGATACCGAAACGGATACAGAAACAGTAACAGAAACAGAAACAGAAAGAAAGTACGTAAACGAGAAAAGAATAAAGATAAAAGAAAGAGAACGAAAAGAGAAAATGAACACGATTTTAAAATGGCATAGCATGTGCATGTAGAATATTAGGTATTATCACTTACTAAGCGTTAGGCTCATAGTTTATGACTTGCAATGTAGGTACAAGTATAAGAGAAAATGAAGAACATATTAAATGAGCAGTTGACGAAGGATTTGCACGGGCGAGTTTTGTGGTTGGCTAGACTGAACGAAAGTAAAGTGAAAGCGAATTTTATAAATGTAAAGTAACACTTTATTTATTTATTGTCTTTTCAAATAAACGATTTATGTTTCCGTTGTATATTGAGAAAAATAATTTTATAATAAGTCTTCTGCTGTTTATAATGATTTAAGTAACGAGTTTTCAGCAAATGTTTGTAATGGTCCAGTTTTAAGAAAAGTACTCTGATTGCAATCTAAAAGGTTTCAATAAAGATTTTAATTGTTTTATAAAAGTTTTAAATTAAACCAGGTCGTTACGGGGGGGGGGGGGGGGGGAAGTTAGCTGTCTTCATCGTTTAGGTGTCCGTCAACCAATAATAGACGTTCGTCAATCTCTTTGCTGTGAGGGACGTCCGTTCCTCAGGAGGGACGTTCGTCGCCTTAGTATTCCAGACATTCGTCATTCCACTTTTAACGACCATCAGCTGCTTTGTCATGAGGGACATCTATTTCTCGTGAGGGACGTCCGTCACCTTAACGTTTTAGTTATCCATAAGTTTCTTCGCTGTAACGGACGTCCGTTCCTCATGAGGGACGTCCGTCACCTTCACATTTTATTCGTCCGTGAGGGAATTCCATCAAACCCAACGGATGACCGTCTTTTTTCGCCATGAGGGACATTCGTTTTCCTATAAGGTACGTCCATCTTCATCCAAACGATGTCGTTCACCAATATAAAACGTCCGCCACTGACTAGGGACATCTACCTTCCATCAAACGATGTCGCACCCAATATATAAAATGTCCACCTTGCTAAGGGACATCCATTTTCCTATAAGGGACGTCCACCCTAGCCTCAAACAACGTTGCGCCACTTATGTAACTAACGCCTGCCATCCATAAAACGTCCGCCTCCTTTCCACCATGAAGGACGTCCGTCCCACCTTGAAGGGCATCCACCTTGCTATAACGGACATCTGTCCCTCAATTAAAGGACGTCAGTCATCCACTCAAAATCACTATTGTTATTATTTACCACTCACTGCTCTTCTCTTTCTTCACTTTTAATTAATCCAACACCTTAATCACCATACCCTTTTAAATAATCCAACACTTTAATCACCAAAAATACTCCACTTAACCACTTCTAATAATTTCCAAAATTTATAAATATTATTATTTTTAATCATGATTAAATTCTGGGATATTACAAATATAATAGTAAATACCTTAGAATATGAAAGAATGATGAAATTGGATCAATTGGATATATACTTATTAAGATATGAATTTTTTGCACAAAAAGTGATAATTATGCTATAAATGAGCATAGTCACTATTTGTGGCCAATTGAAGAGGTTATGGTAATTATAAATTCAAACCATTTTAAGGTTATAAAGTAGACACATAAATAAAGTGTATGACTTTAGATTCAAAGGATTTAGACGTATGCAATAATAGTTATGCATGTTTGAAGTTGGATAAGCCCAAAATTGTACTGTTTTGGGATATGTCTTTAAGTGAGACTTTAGATTGAGAATTTGGAGAAGTATATAAAAGAATAAATGTTTCTAATACATTGCCGTATGCGGCCATATAAAATTGGACAACGAATGGGGTATGAAGACGTGTCACTTGTGGATTATTGACTAATTGTGTGATTAAGGTGTAATTAGTGGATGATTAAGGTTTATTAATCATGATTAATTATGATAATCATGGAGATTAGCTCAAAACTAAGCTAGAGTGATTAGTTTAAGCTACAAGTAGTTAACGATAATTAACCATAGTATTTTTGTAAATTTCTATGGAATTAAGGGTAAAATGGTAAAAATCAAAGGACAAAAGGGATAAAAGGGCAATTTTACCCTAAGATTTTTCTAGAATGAGGACAAATGGCTGAGCATCTGCCTCATTTGGTGCTACAAACTGAAGAGAAAGAAGAGGTGAAGAAAGGAGAAAAGAGGAGAAGAAAGGAGAAAAGTGGAGAAGGAAAAGAAAGGGGGAAAATGAGCGGGAAGGAGAGAGATTCAATCCTTGATCCTTCATTAAAAGTTGATCTAAGCTTTAAGAGGAATCTATTGAACTAAGAATTAGTTCTTAGAAGTGAAGAATAAAGTGGTCTTCAAGCAGTAAGAACCTTAACTTAAGTGATTTGTATAAACTATGCTTGTATTGCATGGTTTTGGTGAAAGAAATGAATGATATGTGGTTACTAAAGGATCGAAATAACCTAAGAGAGGGGTGAATTATGTTATTAAAACTTTTTCATGTGATAATTAATTTCTTTAAACCCTCAGTGATTTATCAACAATAAATATAGTTAATCAATGCATAAATGTTGTTCACGCGGTTCGGCAAATCTCGCCTATGTCTGCGCTCTAAGTTCCCGACTTGGAGATCCTTTACTCACTAACCTCCTCGATTAGTATCAATTGGCTTCACGGGTGCCAATCAAACCTTTACAATTTGACTCTTTCTCAGGGCATCACCCTTTTCTCTTGACTATTACAGGGTGTCACCCTTCTCTTTACTAATTCGTAGGTCGTCACCATTTCATTGGAGTACAACGATGGAAAATGTAAAAACAAAGATTCCTAACTCTCCAAAATAGAAAACTCAAGTTTAGGAGTATGGAGAGTTAGGTTACAAGCTCAAAACATGATTTGGAATTGAGTCTCAAATTTGGCAGGACTTCCCCTCAATTCCCGGTTCGTTGCCATGAGCTTTGGAGAGTCCTATATTTATAGACTTTGTAAAATCGGTCGTCCAAATCCTTTTTAGTCGACTACAACCAACCGTTAAAAACTAGTCGTTGCATTGTCTGTCTTTTTTCAGTTGACCACTTTTCTTCTTGCTCGACTACTTGCTCGACTGAATACCCAAGGGGCTCTCTGTACTATATTTTGGTCATTCCAGTCGACCACGTCCTCAATCAAAAAATCGAGATGCTCTCTATAATGCATTTTGGTTGATCTCTTTGACCGCTTCATCAACTACTTCGTCGTCTAAATATCATGGAGCAATCTGTATTGATTTTTGGTCGGTCTCGTCGAATGCATCCTTGACCGATTCCTTTGCAGAGTGAATTTGGTCGACCAGAGTCTCCACTTTGCTCGACCTCAACTCCTAATTTGCTTTCCTTGAAATTTCTAAGTCCCAATATGATATATATTAACTACAAGCACTTACGTAATCATGTTATCACAACTTTAATACACGTATTGAGGGTATTTCCAAGGAACATCAATATAAATATAATAATTAAATAATTAAGAATAAAATCAATAAACAACTTATAGTTACAATCAATATAATCATCATCAAAACAAATGAGCCTAACTACACTTAGGCTAACTGTAATACTCGATATTAAGCTGGAACTAGGAATAATATTAAATATAAATTATTGGAAATTATTGAATGATTTTTATGGATTTTATTGGCCCAGAAATAATATTGGAATGGATGATAATGGTATTAGTATAATTAATTATATGTTAAAGGAATTATCAATAATTGAAATTAAAATAAAAAGAAATAGAATAAATGAAGAGGAGAGAAAATGAGGCATCGTTTGGGCTATGAAGGACGTCCCTCAAGGGAAAATGGATGTCCGTTATTGAATATGGAAAGGGGGCTACATCGTTTTTTAATAGTAAGTAGAAAACGACACGTTTTAATGTGAGGGATGTCCCTAATGGACAAAGGACATCCGAAATAGAAATAAAGGAAACGGTGTTAAGATTTAAGTAGGATGACGATGTTTAGAACAAAGGAAGGAGAAGCTTATTGAGGAACAGACATCCTCATAGGGAAGAAGAAGACATACGATAGATGTAAAGAACGGATGACAGATAAGAAACATCGAATGAATTGTGGGCCGTTAGATGAGGCCTAAGAAATATCTGATGAATTGTGTACCGTTAGATTAGCAAGGGCGACGTTCATCGTTCACAAGAGACGTCCGCCGCTGAATTAAAGAGGGGGCCACATGTAAGGCACGTGTGAATAAAAAAGAAATATGGACGTGTGTTAAGACTGTTGGATGAGGAAGCGAACGAAATAGGACTGTAGCATTCACGTTAAGGGACGTCCCTTATGGAAAACAAACGTCCTTCACATTTAATTTCTAGGAGCAGCAAATCATGGTAGCTATACAATCTTTCAAAAAAGAATCAGGTCCCTTTGAGCTGATGTTTTAGCTTTCCTTCTACGAGTGTTTTGATTTCATTATTCTCCTTAAACGATAAGCTGGTGCCACCTAGGAGTTGTTGGCGAATCTCAAGGACGCTAAAACGTCTCAAGGAGATTTCTCTCCTTATTAAAATGGAGACAGAAGTAAAAGGGGGACATTATGAATTTCTTTACGGAGAAAAGAAAGAGTGGAGGAGAGAGGGAGAATAACACCGATGACGCGTTGAAGAGAAAGAAAGCTGCTGCTTTTGGCATAACGAGAAACGCACGACTGTAAGAAATCGTCAAGTAAGGTAAGAAATAGAGTGTAGTTGGCCAGTGGAGACCCTACATCATGGGATTTTGTTTGGAGTTGATGCTGTCATGAAATTGGATGTTCTGCTTGTTGAGTGATTTATTATTGCCCTCCATTGTTGATTTGAAATACTGGTTCATATATTAATTTATTCCTCTTGCTGTGAATGGTTATGCTAATGGAAAGTTTAATTATAGTTGATGGAAAATTTAGAAAATGTCTGAGATTGATATTAATCGTGAGAGGTTAGACAATAAGGAATTACTGGGAATGTTAGTTTGTTGTTGTTGGTTACAATGAAAAAATGTTATTAGGCTGTTCTGTGGATTAATGTTTCAGACTTGAATGATTCTGCTTAATTCAAGATAAATATTTCATGGTTCCAAAAATTGTCCTCTTGTAATCAAAATATAAACTGCTATCCCTCTGTTAATTATCACATAAACTGCTCCCTGTTAACTAATATATGAATTCCTATCTCTTTATTGACTAGCATGTAAATTTGCCTTTGACGTTATGTCTTTATTGACTATTATGTGAATTTGTTTTTAGTCAATTATTATATGAATTGTTCTTTGTTTAGTTTAAGTATGCACTGTTATATTATGACTTTGTTTTCTTTTATATTTAGTACATTGATGTGAATTGAACTGTATATGTGTAACATTCCAAATTTCAAAATTTCAAATTTACAACAAATTTTCCCAAAATCAAAATCAATCTTAATTCTTTCCCCAATTCAAATCAATTAGAAACCCTAAATTGGATTGTTTCCAATTTAGTTACGTGGTATTAGCAATTATTAAGGAAAACTTTCAAAAAAAAAAAAGAAGATTCAATTCTAACAACTTTTCTTTAATTCAACCCCAATCAAACCTTGAATTAATCTGTTTTTCCTAATGTACTACGCGATATCAATCCTAGAGCTAATCTGATTTCCTAATTCACTATGCGGAGATTTCATCTATTAATAAAGTTTCCAAAACAAAAACCAATCCTAATAAATTCATCTCTAATCTAGCTCAATCAAACCCTAAAATGATTGGTTTTTCCAAAAACCCTACGCGGGTTGGAACGTTGCTAGAAAACTAGAAATGTTTCCTTTCCAGTCACTGAATTTGGACCCTCTGGAAGGCCAGATTCATGATACCCCATAGATGGAAGGAAGGTCGAGACTTCCCTATAAATAGAGGGTCTCACTGAGCTCAGAACTCACACCAAAATCGAAGAAGTCTTCGGAGCTCGGAGAAACTTACCTCTAGCTGCGAAGAAATCCCTCCCGAAGTAACTCCTCTATAGCTGAGCTCCCCTTTACGGCGACGATCTTCCTCTCGCAGCGACCGACAACCGACGAACGGAGCTCTCAACGCGAAACAAAGAGGAGCTCTATCTGTGAAGGACGAAGGACGAAGGACGAAGGACGAAGGACGAAGGACGAAGACCGAAGGACAAAGGACGAAGAAGAAGGAGGAGACAAGTTTGAAGGAGTCAACCAAATCGACCCAACTTAAGTGAACTGAACCGATCCAGCCCAGCTAAACCGACCCGATCCAATTTGTCAACCTGACCCGACCAGATCCGTATTAGACCCAATTGAGAATTTGCGGTAACAAATTTCTGCCCAAATCTTTTCCTATGATTAACATTATTATTATTTGAGAGAAATTAATTGACAAATTCTTTCGGTAGGATAATTCGTTCAAAGACTCGAATTTTTCCCAAAAAGCCCTTACTCTCTCGGAATCCAGGTAAGTGGTACACTTACAATGTTTTGGCCATAGCCCCTACATCACAAGGCATATAGTATTTTCTTTAAATATTAAAGTTTTATATTTTATTTGGTCATTCACGATTAGATATTGACACATGATATAATCAAGATAAAAATTATAGGTCATCTTGTATGTGTATGAATCTGATGGAATTGACGAAAAACTCTAAGATGGCTAATGAAAGCCTGAACGCATAAAACCTTGCTATAGCTAATGAAAGCTTGAAGCTTGGTAGTAAACTTTGAGATGGCTAATGAAAGCCTGAATGCATGAAACCTTGTGATAGCTAATGAAAGCTTGAAACTTGGTGGGGCTGGAAAATGAATTCCAACCAGTATGTAACTTTCAAACTTAAAAACTTGGTAATGCATGAGATTAAACATTTATGCACGTGTTTCCACTTACTGAGTTTATCTCACGTCATAGTCTTGTGATGTAGGTGAATTTTTAACAGATGATGAATTTGGACTGATCGAGAATTTTCCCAAAGTAGAAGAGCATACAAAGGGAAATATTCAATATGTCAAAGATGGGTCAGCAGATTAAATTTTATTACAGTTTTAATATTTCGGGAAGAACTTTATTTAATGTTTCAATTTTTAAAAGTGTTCGAATAAGTTTTCTTTGTATTGAAGTTTTCAATAAACAATGTTTTATTTAATAAAATCTTAATTAAATGTTTTGTTCAATAAGCTAGAATTAATATGATCAACCCTAATAAATAAGTTTAAATAAATCTGCTAATAAATCTAGTGATTTTATTAAATGCTTCCACCTTAATTATTGGTTTTTATTATTTTCAAAGATTTACGAAATTTTTGTAATTTAGGGTTTATAACGACCAAATTAAACCTAATGTTGTAAATCAAATTGGGAAAAATTTTAGGGTTTACAATTTGGGGAAAAATATAATTTGAGTCGTTACAAATTGGTATCAGAGCTCTAGGTTTATAAGATTCTGTAGACTATCTGTATGCTTATCTACATCAAGAAGATCGTCGATCAGGAAGTAAGTATTTTCTTTCAAATTTTTATACATGCTTTATAAAAACTTAAATATGTTTTGAGATTTTAGTATATATTTTATTTAGAAATTCATTTATTTATTTAAAATAATTTCAAATTATTCTAAGTCACATTTTATAAAAGTTGTTTTTATTTTAGAGTTACTCTTGTGATGTAGATTTATGGCTAAATCTAAAATAATTAATTAAAAGATTTTACCACGATCAAAAAAAAAAAAAAAAAACTCCCTTCAATAAAAAAAAAAAAATGATAATAATAATAATAATTATAACAATAATGAAAAATTAAACCAAACTTAAATACATATAAGAATTAGTTATGAACCAAATTTGATAAAGCATTCAACCACATCAAATCTAAAGTATACCACCTTAGGCTCAAATGTTAGGGTCAGAGTTTAGGAGCTCTTTAAAAATAATTAAGCTTGAACATTTTGGTTATGAGAACTTATAAAAAAAAAAAATAGCAATAAAAAATAATAATAAATATTATTATGAAGAGGATTTAAAATTTTTCACGAGTGAATGATTTTAACAGTAACAAATATTTTGATGTCAAAATTTTAGTCAATGATATTAGAAAAAAAAAGAAAAAGAAATAAATAAATAATAATAATAATTCTTAGGTTTGATATGTTAGGATTAGGATAAGATGATTGTCTCCAGTAAATATTTAAATATAGAATTATATTATTTGAATATTTAAGTATAGGACTTGAGAAAATTATTAATGATAATTATGAAATTTATAATTTAGGTTTAAAGAAAGGATGATATAACATATATTGCAATTTAGTTTAAGAAGTCAATTATTATATCTTAAGTAGTTATTTGGTTAGATATTTATTCAATAACTTAATAAATTAAAAATAATGCTAGATTTTATTTTGAGATCATATGAGATCAAAATAAAGTTAAGGAAAATAAGTATAGATTAGCAAGCATATTTTAAGTTGAATATTACGTAAAAAAAAAGAAATCATGTTTAGTAAATAAACTATTAAGAAAGAAATCTTACATGAAAGCAAAATTTATAATAATAATTATTTAGGGAAAGTTTGATATTAAATGAGTCGAGAATTTAGTAAATAAGTGAGAAGTAGAGATGTTGATGATTTTATAATGAAAGATGTATTAGAATGTTTAGTAAAAATAAAAAATAAAAAATAAAAAATAAAAAATAAAACATAATTAAATGCTAGATTATGATTGATAAATTTAAGGGTTATAGTTGACTAAAATGAAGTCAATAACTTTACCTTTTAAGTGTTTAGTACTACTTGGTGGAGAATATATGAAAATTTGGGAAGTAATCATTAAAAACTCTTAAGGAAATATAATTAAGCAAATTCAGAATTTTGATAAATCTTTGCTTGATAAGACATAAATGTTGAATTATAATAAAATATTTTAAAGATTATTGGTTTTTAATTGATTAAAGTAAAATTGAGTAACCTAGGTATGAATTATGTCTTTAAGTGTATAGTTTAAAATAATAATTGTTGGAGGAACCATAAAATGAGATCATAGATGATGACTTAGTAAATCTTGATAATATAATTTATCAAATGAAATCAAGATCTTTACTTAGAAATTTAAATACGAAGTTGATTAGAATGAACTCCACAATATAGAGATAACATTGTTCCTATAAATGTGAAGGTTATATTATTCCTTATAAATAATTTAATTTTAAAAATATATTGATCAAGATTAAATTGAGGTTTTAAACATGAAATTTATAATTAAGTACTTAGTTTAGAATAAACATTTTTATGAATTATGGAACTTAGACTTTATTTTTGAGGATATAGTTAATTGAAACAAAATTTTAGACATGAAATACAAATTTTGGAGTGTCTAATGTTGTTAATCAATTATTGGTTATAGTTAATCATATTGAAGAGAATGAGCTTAGACATAAGAATTACATTAAAACGTGTAGTTAGAGTGATCATTCATTAAGGAAATAGAAACTAGATGTAATTAATAAATTATTAAATTTTGAAGTTATAATTGATCAAAACAAATTAGAAACACCTAAGTACACATTTGTATTCAATTACAAAATTAGGGCAACCATTGAATAAGTAAATAGAAGATTAGATTAGATTTGACATAAATTTAGACACACACATACTAAATTTCAAGGATTTAGAAGTAAGAATTAAATTTTGAGGATATAGTTAATTGAGATAAGTTCTTAGATTTAATAGCGAGTGAATAGTTTACCAAGATAGTAATATTATGTAACGATATGTAGATTAGTTTAAAAGTTAATGTTAAACTTAAGAATGTCATAGAGTTAAGGAATTGATGTATTAGTCGATTACATATAAAATCAAGCATATATGAACATTAAAAAGAATAATTTAGTGGATATTATTATATTCAAAATAAATGTTTAACAATAGATACGAATGAAATTATTATTCAATAAATGGAATTGAAAATTCAACAGAAGATTAAGAAAATTTTGAATTTCATCAATAGAGATAAATCAAAGTAGCGCAGCATAAGCATAGTAGAACATGACCTAGTAATTTAAAGATTATTCATTTAGAGCGAGCTAGAATAATGATAACTAACATAAGGAAGCCGTTTAAGAAATAAGAAAGGACGTCAATGTTAACCTTCTTATGATGAAGATAAAGATGAGATTTAAGTATTAGAACCATTATTATATAATTCACATTTAAGTCCATAGTTAACATGATTATTGTTTAAGGAGCCATAGAGATTCGATCGTAATTAAAACTTTTGAAGATACATTATAATTAAATTTAAGGCATTTAATTATGAATTTTATATTTAACTATTAAATCTATTGTAACATTATTATATATTTTAGAGCTTGAACTTTAGTCAAAGAATATTAGCTTTAGTAAAAAAATTGATGTTGTAGTTAATTAAAAGGACATAAAAGTTTGTGAAGTATGAGATTTGAATGTCAAAGTAATTTAAATTTTGAGGACGAAATTTCTTTTAAGGAGGGAAGATTGTAACATTCCAAATTTCAAATTCTCAAATTTACGGCAAATTTTCCCAAAATCAAAATCAATCTTAATTCTTTCCCCAATTCAAATCAATTAGAAACCCTAAATTGGATTGTTTCCAATTTATTTACGTGGTATTAGCAATTATTAAGGAAAACTTTCAAAAAAAAAAAAAAGATTCAATTCTAACAACTTTTCCTTAATTCAACCCCAATCAAACCTTGAATTAATCTGTTTTTCCTAATGTACTACGCGATATCAACCCTAGAGCTAATCTGATTTCCTAATTCACTACGCGAAGATTTCATCTATTAAGAAAGTTTCCAAAACAAAAACCAATCCTAATAAATTCATCTCTAATCTAGCTCAATCAAACCCTAAAATGATTGGTTTTTCCAAAAACCCTACGTGGGTTGGAACGTTGCTAGGAAACTAGAAATGTTTCCTTTCTAGTCACTGAATCTGGACCCTCTAAAAGGCCAGACTCGTGATACCCCATAGATGGAAGGAAGGTCGAGACTTCCCTATAAATAGAGGGTCTCACCGAGCTCAGAACTCACACCAAAATCGAAGAAGGCTTCGAAGCTCGGAGAAACTTACCTCTGGCCGTGAAGAAATCCCTCCCGAAGCAACTCCTCTCTAGCTGAGCTCCCCTTTGAGGCGATGATCTTCCTCCCGCAACGACCGACAAATGACGAACAGAGCTCTCAACGCGAAACAGAGAGGAGCTCTGTCTGTGAAGGACGAAGGACGAAGAAGAAGGAGGAGACCAGTTTGAAGGAGTCAACAAAACCGGCCCAACTTAAGTGAACTGAACTGATCTAGCCCAGCTAAACCAACCCGATCCAATTTGTCAACCCGACCCGACTAGATCCGTATTAGACCCAATTGAGAATTTGCGGTAACGAATTTCTGCCCAAATCTTTTCCTATGATTAACATTATTATTATTTGAGAGAAATTAATTGACAAACTCTTTCGGTATGATAATTCGTTCAAAGACTCGAATTTTTCCCAAAAAGCCCTTACTCTCTCGGAATCCAGGTAAGTGGTACACTTACAATGTTTTGGCCATAGACCCTACATCACAAGGCATATATTATTTTCTTTATATTTATTTTAATATTAAAGTTGTATATTTTATTTGGTCATGCACGATTAGATATCGACACATGATATAATCAAGATAAAAATTATAGGTTATCTTGTATGTGTATGAATATGATGGAATTGACGGAAAACTCTGAGATGGCTAATGAAAGCCTGAACGTATGAAACCTTGCGATAACTAATGAAAACTTGAAACTTGGTAGTAAACTTTGAGATGACTAATGAAAGCCCGAACGCATGAAACCTTGTGATAGCTAATGAAAGCTTGAAATTTGGTAGGACTGAAAAATGAATTCCAACCAGTATGTAACTTTCAAACTTAAAAACTTGGTAATACATGAGATTAAACATTTATGCACGTGTTTCCACTTAATGAGTTTATCTCACGTCATAGTCTTATGATGTAGGTGAATTTTTAACAGATGATGAATTTGGACTGGTCGAGGATTTTTTCGAAGTAGAAGAGCATACAAAGGGAAATATTGAAAATGTTAACGATGGGTCAGCAGATTAAATTTTGTTACAGTTTTAATATTTCGGGAAGAACTTTATTTAATGTTTCAATTTTTAAAAGTGTTCGAATAAGTTTTCTTTGTATTGAAGTTTTCAATAAACTATGTTTTATTAATAAAGTCTTAATTAAATGTTTTGTTCAATAAGCTAGAATTAATAGGATCAACCCTAATAAATAAGTTTAAATAAATTTGCTAATAAATCTAGTGGTTTTATTAAATGCTTTCGCCTTAATTATTGGTTTTTATTATTTCCAAAGATTTACTAAATTTTTGTAATTTAGGGTTTATAACGACCAAATTAAACATAATTTTGTAAATCAAATTGGGAAAAATTTTAGGGTTTACAATTTGGGGAAAAATATAATTTGGGGCGTTACAATATGACACGACATACATGTATCATAAATATGGCTTTTGAAAATGTTGACAATGTTGACATTATAGGATCATTATACGCCTATAA
>CM039469.1:27506187-27522671 GCA_022433065.1 Begonia loranthoides
GGGGGGGGGTGTTAATATAGCCTTTTAATTATTTTCGTGCGATATTTGTTTTACTATCTCTAAGTGATTTATTGCAAAAAAATCATACAATTAAAAATAATAATGTAAAGAGTAAAGGATAGAGAATTATTGCACACAAGATTGTTTATACGGTTCAGCAAACCCACCGATGTCCGTGCTCCAAGTTCCACTTGGAGATCCACTAAATAATTGGCTTACGGGTTCCAATAAAACCATTTACACATTGACTATTAACGTGGCGTTACCTTTGGCTAATTCTAAGGTCGTCAACCTTTGATTGTTACGGGGCATCATCCTTAATTTGACTATTGTGAGGAGTCACCCTAAATTTGACGATTATGGGGAGTCACCCTTTGATTGAATTTACGGGCATTCAATCGAGCCATTGATTGTTTCACGGTATCACCCTAGTGTGATGAATTCTTAGGGATCACCCTTTACAATTTAGCACAAGCGAGAATTGGAAGATAAAAACTCAAATCTAACTAATATGAATTCTCCAAATATTAACTCGCAAGTTTATGGGTGAGGAGAATTGGATTTACAATGAGCTCACAGTGATTAGAATCGTGCAGTAAATTTGGCAGAGCTTCGCCACGATTCTCTGTTCGTTGTGGTGAGCTTGGAGTGCCTTTTCTATTTTTAGAGCCTTTAATATAGCCATTGGAAATATAGCCGTTGGAGTGAAAATGGCTGTAGCGGACGTCTGAAGTCTTGATGAGGGACGTCTGAAATCCATCCAGATAACTCGCCAAAAATTATAGATTCAAACGTTCTTCTACCGGGCTCGTCCGCGCTCCCTCTCAAATAAATCTAGAAATAATTTGTGAAGTCTTATTCTATATTGGATTTCCGTTTCATCATGGGGGATGTCCGTTCCTCAAATTCTTCAAACCCGGTGACGACGTTTCTGCTTTGGTTTTGTATGTCTAACGTCCATTCTAGCATAAGGGACGTCCGTTTCTCCATAGTGTCGCCACAGCTCTATGACGGATGTCCGTTTCTACGTGAGGGATGTCCGTTCCTCAAATCCTTCTCGAGTTGCTTTCCTACGAAGGTCCTTCGTCACTCAACTTCACGTAGCAGTATAAGGGACGTTTGTAATCCTATGAGGGACGTCTGAAACTCCAAAATCTTCACTGCCTTCTTTTCCTTCTTTGAGTAATGTCCATAGCTTTGATATTTTTTATATTTCTAAGTCCCAAATGAATATATAATCACTGCATGGACTTAGATAAACTTATTAGCACACTTTAATACTGTAATATCCCAAAAATAAATCGGGATGTTATACTCAGATTGATACATCAGAAAATATGAGAAGAACAATGAAAGGATCTATAACAAATAAGATGGACAAAAGCATAAATGTTTTAATCTATGAAGTCCAAGTTATAGACCCATTGAATCGAAAGTCATGGGCCATGGTGGTGTTAGGGATTAAGGAGGGTCCAATGGAGGCCTAAGGAAGGAATTGATTGAATAGAAAATGGATAAAATTGAAGATGGACTGAAGCAGCCCAGACCCCAGGCCCACTAGGCGCGTCGCCTAGAAGTCAACGGGAGCACCGCCCAGACAGCCGGCTGACAGAGCGCTCGCCGACACACGCGCGCTGCCTAACAGCATGCCCACCGACACGCGGGCGCCGCCGGACACACTCCCGCTTGCCTTGACTGTGCGGCCGCCAAGGTTGACTGCCGCCCCAACTGCCTTGACCGCGCGCCCAGGGCCGCCTCCCACGTGCCACCTGTGGCAAACCTTCACCCAACATTGAATTTTATGTAATTTTATAATGTCTCCATGTCCCCTTGAGTTGCCTATAAATAGATGGACAAGCCTTCAAAGTAAATCACAACTTATAACTTGAAATTTGAGAGCATTTTTTCTTAGAGGGTGGTTCTCTTTGAGGATTTGATCTTATTCAATTCTTTGCTTGAAGAGATCAAAGTTAATAGCTTTGGTTCAACTAACAAGTGTAGTTTGGGTCAAACTCCTTTCTTTGATAGTTTCGGTTCTTATCTCTCCATAGATAATGGGTTGGGTCGAACTCTTAATTCGTTTGAATCTCCAAGGCGTCTTGTGAACATTCTGTATTGTTGTTGGGTCTTTGATATTTGAGGGTGAAAGTGTAAAGGAGGATTTACTCGGGAATCGAGAGAAGTTACGCGGTAGCTCTTGCATTATTTTGGTAACATTCCTATCTTGATAATTAGTAAATAAATATTAGTTTCACTATTATTATTATTATTAGTATTATCACACTATTATTTTCACGTTGTTGTTAAAAACATATTTAAGAAAATAGAGAATGGATAAAAAGGAAAAAAATGTGTAAATGAAATATATATGTTTCGTAAACATGAAATTAAGAAAGATAAACAAATAGAAAGTTGTTAAGTGATAATTAGTAATAAATATAAATACGGGAAATAATACTACATAGACATACAGTAAAAACGTAATAAATAGAAATATGATAAGAAGTAATTAATAAACAAGATATACGATAAATGATAATTAATAAATAAGGAATTAACTGTATCAAAGTTTGGGTTTATAATGGATAAATATATTAATAAAGAAACGATAATTATTTTGAAGGTATTAAACGAGAAAAGGATAAAGAAACACGCTAAGGACCACAGGTAAGTTGATATGCATGTATTTTCCCTACATCGCAAAGACTTAGGGTTGTATGTTGACTATTTACTGCTTTTATAGAATATTTAGGTTGTTTACTACTTTACCATAAATTGAGCATGTTTTGTATATTGTGCTATTGGTTGTTGGATGTTTATTAGAATTAGGTTATTTTAATGATATATTTAATAGACGAGCATGCTTAGAGATTTTATACTGTATGTATTCATGAGCATTATGCATCATGGTTTAAAAAGATATGAAAATGATTTTACATGCATAGTTTTTAAAAGGTAGTTTAATGGATGTTCATACATACTAAGTGTACAGTAGTCATGGAAGGCTGATCACCCGAAGCGAATGACCATCATTTGGGCTGTAGGATTATCCCTTGATTCAACTAAAACAGAATAAATATAAAAGACTTAATACAAGGCAAATGGTATGTGTGAGACTGTTTAAGTCCGTTGACAAAGACTGGGACACAGTTGCTAGTGGGCTTTCGTCCGTTGACAAAGACTGGGACACAGTTGCTAGTGGGCTTTCGGAGAAAGCCATTGTCCACTAGCTAAGCTTTCGGAGCCAGCCATTGCTGCCATACCTGTTGTGGAATCCCTGGACAAAGACAGGGATAGACTGATAATACTTAAGTCCCTGGACAAAGACCGGGACAGACTGAAATATAAATGTAAACGAAAAAAAGAAAATGAAAGCGCATATAGTTTTGAAAAGAGCATAGCATGAGCATTATACAGTTTTTATTCATATCACTTACTAGGCATTAGGCTCACAACTTACTGTCTTGCGATGTAGGTATATGCTAGAAAGTAAACGATCAATATACAAAGCAGTTGATGAAGGATTTACATGTAGCAGATCTTGTGGCTGGCTAGGCTAAAGAGTAAATGGTTTTGTAAATAATAAATAAACAGTTTAATTGTTTTATTTATGCTTCCGCTATATTTCAAGAAGAATGATTTTATAAATGAAAGTTATTTCACTGCTATTATTTCATAAATGGGAAAAAAAGATTTCAAGGAATGGATTTAAAACTCGGTTTTAAAATAAAAGACTTACTATTATATTATAAAAGAAAATTTTTAAATTTCTTACGATTTTCAAGAAAAAAAACTAGGATGTTACAAATACCCTCAATACGGGTATTTTCAATAAATATGGATATAAATATTATGATAAAAACATTAAGAATAATATCTGAATAATGCAAAATACAACTTATTGATTTTATTAAATAAGACAACATTTTAGTCATCATCAAAATAAAACTTAGCCTAATAAAAAGGCTAATAGACATATGCATGGCATGTTAAATGATGAATGAATAAACATAAATAGGCGTGTGGGAATTCGGGAGAAAAGGTGAAGGTCCATCGGTGGTGACACCCTTAATAGATGTATCTCCTCGAGAGTGACGGTTAAACCACATGGACCATAGGATGTATCATTTTTCTTGTACTAGAAATCCCCAATGCTTACACAACACAGGAGATTGGTGACGGTGATGGTGGTGACACCCCTAGTGGATGTATCTCCTCGAGAGTGATGGTTAAGCCTCATGACCATCAGATGTATCATTTCTCTATAATGAAATGTAAAGTCGGAGACAGATTATTATCTAAGATAGATTGCATAAGTATGCATTTAGCATGAGCATGAACATTGCATTTCATTATATTTCTTGCTGAGTGTTAGACTCATTGTTTTCTCCCGTGATGTAGGTGATTGTGATGATACTATTGACATACCTGTGGAGGAAGAGGCATTACCAGATGAGCAATTGGGTTATTAGCCAAGTTTGACATGAGGGTTATGGCTCAAATAAAACAATTTAAAGTGGTTTTTATTTATTTTGAATAATTGTAAGGTTTTGAATTACGATAATTGTTTGTTAAATAATAGATTTCTGTTGAAGATGTTTAAACCTATGTTTTGAAATTATTTTTAGTTTCTGCTTAAATTATTATGATTTGTTTTGTTCATGAACGTTTTTAAATTAAAGAAAAAAAATTTTATGGCAAGGAAAGATGTTTTAGTAACGCGGGGCGTTACAGTTGGTATCAGAGCATAACCAGGTCAAACGCGATTCTGTTGACTATTGATAACGCAAGACTCATCGCGGAATACTCCTTCGACTATAAGTTTAGTTTTATTTCCATTTTTTTCTTAAACTATAACTACCCCTAATGTAAAAATGCAGAGGACAATATAATGGCAAGGAGACCAAGAGCCAATATGCAAATTGATGAAAAGAGGAATGAGATAGCCGACGATCAGGAAAATACTGCTAGCCAAGTGAATGTGGAGATGGCCGGCGGTCAGGAAAATGTTACTGGTCAAGGGCATGTGAGAAATCGGGATGACACCATTCACCAACTGACAGTTATAGTTGAGCGGCTTATAGAGAGAGACAACAAATATGGGAATCATTGTGCTGTAGTAGTTTCAGAAGAAGTTGGCTGGGAAAAGTTTTGACAACTCAAGTCTCCTAGTTTTGATTGAAATCATTTTGACGTCATGGGCACTGAGGAATGGATACAGACTCTTGAAGACATGTTTGAAAACTCTAAGATATGGGCAGATGAGAAAGTGACATGTGCTGTTTACCTGTTAGTCCAAGGTGCGCGATTTTGGTGGGATTCTGTTAAGGTGACACAGAATGTCCAAACTCTCACCTGGAATAATTTCAAGGAGCTATTCTACACCAAATATTTCAATTATATGATCAAAAATAAGAAATTAGTGGAGTTTATGTGAGTATGCAAGACGAAAACAGTATCTGAATACGTTCGGCGGTTTGAAGCATTGTCTAGATTCGCTCTACATCTAGTAACAGATAATGGGCACAAAGTCCATTACTTCATCCAAGGGCTTAAGATGGAGATTATGAAGGGAGTTAAAATATCTGACATTCAAGGTATTCCCTATGCTTAGATTGTGGCGAAGGCGCTCGATGTGGAGGACATGGAGTCAATGGCGACAAGACAATGGGAAATAAACCAGAGGGTCTAGAAGAATAGTTAGAACCAACAACAACGGGGTGTCCCTGTAATATCCCAAATCTTCGTTGAGCTGAAAGTATAACTTAAGTGATAATTTTGAGATATTATGAGCTAAGTTAGAAAAGTAAAGATATTGGTAAAGAGAAATGCATTTGGAATAAGTGAAGTATGATATCCAGTTAAGTTCATAGTTAGATTATGAGTAAGAATTGAAGTCAATTGGAGTTAGATTGGTTGATATTAATCGGTTTGATAGTCAGTAGAGGTACTAAGAGGGATATATATATTTAGACTTATTTGGATAATATAGGGTTAAAGATATAAAGTTTATACCATTTTAGGATATGGTGAATTTAGTGTAAAGTAAAGTGAAGAAGGAATGGTGATATATGAAGTATATGTTTAGGGTTGGAATTTAGGAAAATTGATTGAGGATAATCATATGGTATATACATAGAAAGATGTCACGATAAGGAATTATCTAGAGATTAAATCGAAATCAATTGTTGGGAGACAGTGGTGGATCAGGGCGGTCGATCGGCGAGGAGTGATCGACCGGCGTGCAAATTGTCAGACTCTGAATGAATGTTGGCGGTTGATCACCTGGAGAAGAAAACTACCACGAGATCAACCGCCATTTATGATGAGTATATTGGAGAGGTTTAACCGATGATAGATGAAACGAAAACATTGCCTGAACGTCTAGGAATTGAAGAGAACGACGTTGCATGTTGTTAATGACAACGCATCACTGGAAATAGCATTGAACTCGTCTGAAGATGAAAGAGGCAGACGTTTTATGCTGGTGAAGTGTTGCTAGATAATGAGGGGTTCCTGGACATTAATGAATGGTGTCCCTTGGCTTTCTATCTTCACGCGGGGAAACGTTGATTGTGTGTCTATAAATTGAGGTGAGGCTGTGAGTTTTCAAGGAAGGAAATACATGAGGTTACTTCGTCAAAGTTTGGAGAGAGTTAGCGTGAGAGCTGCTGTGATTATGTGAGTGTTCTGAAGAATTTAGAGAGAGAGAGATAGATGAAGAGCTAGTGAGAGAGAGAGAGAGAGAGAGTTTGAAACCATGATGAAGTGTTTGGGTTTATTGAAAATGTGAAGGAAGGAGTAAGGCCGAGAGGGTTATGGTGTTAAGGTATTGTTCTTTCCGTTCTTGGTTCTCTATTTGGTGATTGTTTTGAATGGGTATGTCGACAAAGGATTCTTGCATGTTTTATTGATTCTACCCTGAAGTGAATACGTTGATAGAAAGCTTTATTAGTTAGTTATTCTCTTTAAACACTAGATGAATGATATCATGGGTGGAATTTGGATTGACTTATTAGCGAAGGTTGAAATTATTATTGGAAATATTAGTTAAGTATAAATGTGAAGGTAATGAGTTTTATTATGTGAAATATTGGAGAAAATAATTATTGGATTAAGGTATTATTCATGAAGTTGGTTATTATCAAATGATGTTAGTTGATGAGATGAGTTGTAGGACAATGTTAGAATTATTGGTTGTTGCATGTAAAGGAGTAATTGGGTTTTGGTAACTAAGTTGGTTAATGAATAGAGATTTAATGCATGTTATGGGATTTATTATGTGGGATTTTGGTGAAGGTATAGATTAGAATAAGGAATTGTCATTGTTGGAGTAATTGTTAAGTTGAATTATGGAGATATGTTAAGCCACGATCTATTAGTAGTTAGAGTTATTTAGTGGGGAATATTTATTGATTATTTCATGTTGTTAATAACTAGGCTTTTGTGAAGAATCTTAAAGTGTTAAACCATAAAGGTAAGGATTTCAGGTACATGTTATTGCATGTGTTTTGTCCGAAATGGCCTACATCTCAGGGATTAGAGGGTGTTTTACTATTTGTTTAATTGATTGTTTTGAATTGCATGTTTATAGATTAAGTTCAATTCCTTAGATAAGACAAATCACGTTTTAAGGATACGATTAAGGAACACGTTAAATAGGATTGTATGTGCACGACAACGTTAAGATATGGAATCATAAAATACACGAAAATGAATATACGTAAACAACTGTGGACCGATTTCATTCACCCGACACAAATGTTTATATGGACCAGTTTAATATGCTAGACATATAAATAGTAAAAGACTGAAACAATGTAAGACAACAAAATTAAACAGTAAGATACGTAAATAGCTATTCTTGTGGACCAGTTAACTACGCCCGACACATGAACCAAAGATGAGTAATAACTGTGGACCGGTTTGATATGCGTGACACAGATGTTTATATGGACCAGTTTGATACACTCGAGATATAAACAGTAAATGAATGATTGTGTAGACTGGTTAGATACGCCCAACACATAATCAAATGAAATAACGATAAAAGACATGAACAGTAATAGAGAAATGAAATAGAAAACCTTATGCTATGTTATAGAAATTGTATGTGAATTCTATGTTTTATGTTTATACCATGTACTGAGCATTAGACTCATAGTTAATCCCGTTGATGTAGGTAAGGAGCAGATGAATGGATAAAGCTGTTGATGGACGTAGCTGATGGAGTATTGTTGTGTGGACGTTTGTGCTGTTGGCGACATTGACCTGTGGTTATGTCTCACGGAAAGGAATAAATATTTTAAAACGCTTTTAAGTGTTTTATGATTTCAAATAAATGTTTTAAGCTAATGTGTTTATTTAATAATGAGTTTATGGTATTTACTTATAAAAGACTTCCGCTGTATGTTTTATATGATTAAGACTTCCGTTGTATATTTATGTTTATTACTCTGGTATTTTATTAAGCAATGGTTTTATGATGGTTTTAAAGAAAATAAAAATTTAAACGGAAAAAGATTATAAGATGTTACAGTCCCATATGCAAACTGAGGAATGAAAAGACAGTTGGGGAATAAACCACAATAGGGAAGAGACAAGCGCCCAAGGCTAAAACAACTACTCCATTCAGATAATGCCCAAAGTGTAAGAAGAATCATCCCAGGGAGTGTAGTGTAGGCATGGGAGTTTGCTATAAATGTGGAAAGTCTGGGCACATGGCGAGACATTGCCCAACTTTGGCATGAGGACCGGAAGGGGTGGCTCCACAGGTTTACGCCTTATGTGGGAATGACAAAGAGGAGGATTTGCCTGTGGTTGTATCAGGTACGCATGATATTATAAAGTAGTTACACATGTTTTTTATATGATTTATAGCATTACAAATGTTTTGCATTTAGAATAAATAAAGTTTCTAGTCATATCAGGTACTATTTACATTAATAACATTGCTGCATATGTTTTCTTTGATTCTGGAGCTACGCACTCATTCATGTCAACTGAATTTTGTGCGAAAGTGAGTTGTCTCCCTGATTCAATGAAGAGTGAGTATACGGTGCTTTTACTTTCGAGAGGTTATTTGATCGCTAATGGTATTCTAGAAGCGTATGTAGTCAAGATAAATGGCTGTACCTTTCATGCCAATTTGATTGTTATGGACATGAAGGAGTTTGACACTATTTTGGGCATGAACTGGCTATCATAGCACCAGGCAGTCATTGATTATAAGAGAAGAGAAGTTTTCTTTTGCCCTCTTGGTGGTGAACAACATATTTTCCGTGGAGTTATGGAAAAGAGCAAGTTGGCGGTTATTTCTGTACTTAAGACAAATCGACTGTTGAAAAATGGTTGCGAAGGGTATTTGTAAATGTAATGAATACCACGATGACACCGAAAGAAAAATTAGAATAATTCGTAGTGGTATGAGACTTTTCGGGTGTCTTCCTTGATGGTCTCCCTGGGCTACCACCTAACAGGGAAATTGAGTTCGTAATTGATTTCCATACCAGCACAGAACCCATCTCAAAGAATCCGTATAGAATGGCGCAAGCCGAATTGTGCAAGTTAAATGTCCAACTTGAGGAGTTGATCAACAAAGGATTTATCTGTCTGAGCTTCTCACCTTGGGGAGCGCCGATTTTGTTTGTGAAAAAGAAGGATGGATTGTTAGGGATGTGCATAGACTACCGGGAATTGAACAAAGTGACGATCAAGAACAGATATCCTTTGCCTCAAATTGATGATCTATTTGACCAGTTGTATGGTGCTTGCGTGTTTTCAAATATTGACCTTCGTTTAGGATATTATCAGCTAAAGGTTAAGCCGAATGATATATCTTAGATGACATTTCGAACAAGATATGAACATTACGAGTTTCTTGTGATGTTGTTTGGATTGACCAACGCTTTGGCAACATTTATGGATTTGATGAACTAGACCTTCAGGGATTATCTTGACGAGTTTGTTATTGTCTTTATCGATGAAATTTTGATCTATTCTCGGTCAGAGGAAGAACACTGTGAGCATCTGAAGATTGTCTTGTCTATTTTGGAGTGGCACCAACTTTACACAAAATTCTAGAAATGCAAATTCGGGTTAAATGAAGTTAGCTTTTTGGGTCATGTGATTTCTAAGAATGGTATTGCAATTGACTCATCAAAAATTCAGGCAATTGTTGATGGATTGACCAACGCTCTGGTAGCATTTATGGATTTGATGAACTAGACCTTCAAGGATTATCTTGACGAGTTTGTTATTGTCTTTATCGATGAAATTTTGATCTATTCTCGGTCAGAGGAAGAACACTGTGAGCATTTGAAGATTGTCTTGTCTATTTTGGAATGGCACCAACTTTACACAAAATTCTCGAAATGCAAATTTTGGTTAAATGAAGTTAACTTTTTCGGTCATGTGATTTCTAAGAATGGTATTGTAATTGACTCATCAAAAATTCAGGCAATGATTGGACACAACCGAAGAGCATGGGTGATGTGAGAAGTATTCTTGGACTTGCAGGATACTACCGATGGTTCATTTGTGGATTTTCAAAAATTGCGTTGCCTCTCCCCAGTTTGACAAAGAAGAATGTAAGATTTTGGTGGTCAAATAAATGTGAAAAGAGTTTCCAAGAGTTGAAACACCGATTGACGACAACACTTGTCTTGGCCTTACCAGAAATGAAGATAATTTATGTATTTACTGTGATGCATCCAAAAACATATTAGGTGGCATTCTCATGCAGAATGGAAAAGTAACTGCCTATGCTTCAAGATAGCTAAAACCGCATGAGGCTAACTATCCCACTCATGATTTGGAACTCGCTGCCATGGTATTTATGCTCAAAATATGGAAGCATTATTTTTGTGAGTGACGGTGTGAGATTTACATAGACCACAAAAGCTAGAAGTATATTTTTACGCATAAAAAGTTGAACATGAGACAAAGGTGATGGTTAGAGTTCATAAAAGACTATGATTCTGAGATCAAATATCATCCCAGAAAAGCGAATGTTGTATCAAACGCTCTAAGTCAGCGGGTGGCCCTCATGAGTATAGTATGTGAAGAAAAGCCTATGGGACTATAGAAGGATATTCAAGAGCTAGATGTATTGATGGTTCTTATGTAGCTAACTACTCTTTTATCAGCATTAACACTGAAGCCTTCTATACTTGAGAGAATTAAAGAAGCCCAGTAGAAAGATGCCCAATGAGAATATTTCAAGCTGAATCCAACTCTAGCGGAGTTTAAGGACTATTCTATTTCTGCTGACGGAATCGTGAAATATAAAAATAGATGGTATGTGCTTGCTAACTCACTATTACAGTTGGTAATCTTGAGAGAAGTCCATTCTTTAAATTTTTCCATCCATCTCGAGTGCAACAAGATGTACAAGGACCTCAATGTGTATTATTTATGGCCTATAATGACGTATGATATTGCTCAATATATAACATTGTGCCAGGTATGTAAACAAGTAAAGACGGAACATCAAGGGTTTGGTAGAATGCTTCAACAAATGCTAATACCAGAGTTGGGAGCACATCACCATGGATTTTGTTATTGGATTACCTAGAACTGCGAAAGGACAAGAGGCAATCTTGGTGATTATTGATAGACTAACCAAGGTTGCCCACTTCTTACTGGTGGAAATGACGTACAAGATGAATTAGTTCATAGATATATATGTTGAGGAGATAGTACGATTACATGGTGTGCCAATCTCCATTATATCTGATCGAGACCCGCGGTTCACTTCTGTGTTCTGGAAGAGCTTAAATGAGGTCATGGGCACAGAATTAAAGTTCACCACCACCTTTCATCCACAGACTGATGGCCAGAGTGAGTGGACAATCCAGATATTATTGAAGGAATGATATATGCCTATAGGGGGGGGGGGGGGGGGGGGGGGGAAGGTGAAGATAGAGGTATAACTTTTTTATGTGATATTTAAATTCTCTAAATCCCTAAGTGATTTATCGAATATGATTAGATAAGTAATCACAATAAATGCGTAAATTTAAGAGTAAGGGATACAGATTGTGCACACGATATTGTTTACGTTGTTCGACAAACTCACCTACGTCCGCGCTCCAAGATTTCACTTGGATATCCACTAAACTATTGGCTTATGGGTGCCAATAAAACCATTTACAAATTGACTATTAATGGGGTGTCAGCCTTGACTTATTCTAAGGTTGTCAATCTTTGACTGTTACGGGGCGTCACCCTTAATTTGACTATTGCGGGGAGTCACCCGTTGATTGAACTTACGAGCGTTCAATCAAGCCTATGACTATTTTGGGGTGTCAGCCTTTTGTGATGAATTCTTAGGGAATCACCCTTTACAATTAAGCACAATATAGAATATAGAAATTAAGCTATAAACACTAATCCAAATTCTCCAAAAGTAATTCTCAAGTTTGGAATAAGGAGAATTGGATTTACAATAGCTCATAGTGATTAATATTCGAGTCTTGAATTTGGCAGGGCTTCGCGTCGAATATCTGTTCGTTACGTTGAGCGTTGGAGTGTCTTTAATATATAGACATTACTCAAGCGGTCGACCTTATTCCCTAAACGGTTGACCCTTTTACTATTCGTTGAAGTTTTTCCCGTTGGGATTTGACCATTGGGAAGGAGTCATTGTGATTTATGTCTACATAGTCGACCATTTTGGCAACCCGATCGACCGTTTTGGCAACTCGGTCGATCGTTTTCTTCATTGTAGAAAATTTCAGCAAGCTGTTTTCTTTTCTGTTGAACATTAGGTCGACCATTTCCTTTGGAGAAGCTATTTTTCCATTTCAAGGTCGACCGCAGGGTCGACCGTTTCCTTCAGCAGTCCACTTGGTTGACCTTCAAAGTAATATATCCATTTTGTGGTTGACTGTGCGGTTGACCCTTTCTTACTAAGCAGCTTCTTTTTAACATTCTTGATTTTCCTAAGTCCCAAAATAATGTTTTCACTACATGGACTTAGATAGGCATGTTAGCACATTAATAATACCCGTTTTGAGGGTATTTCCAATAAATATGAATATAAGTATAATGAATTAAAACATTGAATACATTATCAATAAAAACATAATTAACAAATTTATTATTTTTATCAAATTAAACCATTTAGTCATCATCAAAATAAAACTAAGCCTAAGAAAAAGGCTAACAATCTCCCCCCTTTTTGATGATGACAAAATCCTATAAGTTGGTTATACTAAAAACTAAACATGTGCATTTAAAATTACATATTTGATCTATTCCCTTTAAATTATGCAATATATTTAAATATTTAATTCATGCAAACATGCTAACCCAATTCAAATATCAATCCCCCTTTTTAATAACATTTATAAATTTTCTTTCCCATTCACAAACGTTGTATATAAACAACTTATATATCTCTCTCCCCCTTTTTGTCATAATAAAAAGAAAATCCTAGGGGAGGAGAGTTACAAACAACCAAAGATTAAAATTCATTCCAAAACAAATCATTTTCCTTTTTAAAAGTCTTCTCACCCTTTTAAAGAATCTCTACCAAGGAAAAACAATGGAGGGAATATGACATTCAAATCCAATTTGTGGTCAAAGATAAAATACCAAAGTAACCCAACCACAATCAAGGCAAGTTCAATCAAGAACTATTGTGCCCCCCTTTGACATTAAGCATACAAATTCATTGGAGGGATTAAACATTAGAGTTCAATAAATAGACCCAATTTGATAAACCAATTTTCATTTTCTTAAAAATGATACCAAATGAAGAAATAAGTAATTTAACAAGGGATACCAATAGAAGATTCACAATTAAGAACAAAAACATTTTTCAACTATTGATACCAATTGTAAATCCCAAGTGAAATCCAAAATTTAAGTATATGAGAGATACCAAATTTTTGCACAAAAATCAATTCACATATCTCTCCCCCTATGTTAATTACAAACAAACAATTGGGGATATAATCCAATTTTAAAACTTAACTCTACCCCTTAGAGCAACAATAAAGCAATTTAAACATTTCTCTCCCCCTTTAAAATTTTCAACAAGTATATAAGAAGGAAACCACAAATAAGAGAACCATCCAAGTTCAAAGCAAAATATATACCAATTGTCAAAACATAATCCATGGATGAATTCAAATTTTGAAAACAAATTTTCTTCCCTTATCATTATGCACAAACTCAAATAGTTGGGGAATCTCATATATATGAAGTTTAACACTCATTTGAGAAGATAAACCAATTTGAAGAAAATTGATTTGAATAAGTCTAAATACAAAATAGTTCTATAAATGATACCAATTGAAAAAAAAATATGTCCAATGATATCAATTGTTGAAATAAAATCCAATATAAAAAATGCCAACTGATATAATCTATCTTTCAAAGATATTCAAGTTAAAAACTATTTCTCTCCCCCTAAATCACTGCACATAATTAAGCCATTGGGAATGCAAATCCAAGATAGATATCAATTGCAAAGATTTAAGAAACAAAACAAATATTGATACCAATTGAGAGATTTCAAACCAAAAAGAAATATTGATATCAATTTGAAAATCGACTACAAGAATTCTTTTCCCTTTTCAAATCACAAATCGAAAACATTTGGAGAATAGACCAAATTAAATCAACCAATTTTATTTTCTCCCCCTAAATCAATGATCAATATAAAATCAATGGGAATTTATCAAAGTTTAAGTCAAAGCGGAAGCAAAATTATCAAAATACAAAACTTAAACAATATTTTTTTTAAAATAACAAGTCAATGATCTAAATCAATCTTCAACAATTCTTTTTTCTTCCCTATTTCATTTTTCAATTGCAATTCAAGGGAGATATCCAAATCATCAAAATGAAACATGATTATCCAATAATCCAAAATTTGCAATTTAGAATCCAATTGTTGGAATCAAAACACACTAATATACCAATTCAAGAAAATATAAATGAATCAAATTTATGATACCAAAACAAAAAAAAAAAAAAATTAAAGCTAACAATGATTAAGAAGAAATATTCATCCAATTTGCAAATAATCAAGGAATCCAAAAATAATCAATTATTTTTCAACCCAATATTCAAGCAAACCAAAAAGAATCAAATCAACTAGATTGTGTACCTCCAAAGAATTTTTTTAAAGCATTGGAGGCATTATTTTGAAGCTTCTCCCCTCATCTAAATCCATTAAGCTCATTGGGAGAATTTCCAACCTACAACACAATCAATTCGAACTCTTTGGCACCCAAACCATTTTGGGTCCATTGGTTAAGGGTTTGGTTCATTTAGTAACTCACCCAAGTTTAGAATTCAAATTTGATTTAGAATTAGCATTAAATCTCAAAGGACAAACAAAAGATTTATTCCCTAAACAATTACATACATTACAAGTTGTAGGGCAAACAAAGATATTTATATAATTCTTCATTTTAGCAAAGGGTTCATAGCCAATTCCGGGTCTATTAAACGTAGCCCTTTGTGAGCTCAAGAGCATATTTAAATTTTTACTTCCATTTGTGAATTTCAATATAATAGATCATTATTCTTAACATGCAATTCACAAATCTTAGCATTTAATGAGCTAATTCATTTTCATGTGATTTGATAGTATAGTTCAATTCATTATTCAACAATTTCAAATCACTGCAATCATGCTCATGACATTTAAGGTAAGCATTCAAATCATTGTTCATGCTCTTCAACTCAACAATTTGATCCTTAATAGATTTATTCAAATTAACAAGCTTTTTGGTCAAATTGTTATGCTCTTTTTTCAACAATTTATATCTACCTTTTAGCTCATTAAAACTCTATAGCAATTCGTTAAATGCATCATTATCATTATCCGATTTGGAGTTGCAAGAAGAATTTACCTCATTTTCATTGGCCATGAAACATACGGTAGCCACTTCCTCTTCTTTTTCGGAGGTTGAGCTTACTTTGCTTTTATTCGATAGATTTGTGCCTACATATGTTGCTCAAGAGATTTCCAAATATCAAAAGCACTAACACATGTTTGAACTCTATCCAATTAACTTCTACTCAAGGCACAATAAAAAACATTCACTGCTTTAGCATTTAAATTTCAATTGTGTTTATCTAAATCATTGAATTCACATGATGGTCTAGGAATATTAATCTAATTTTCAATGATTTTCCACAAAGTATAATCAATGGATTGTATAAAAATTTTCATCCTACACTTCCAATATAAATAATTACTACCATCAAATAATGGCGGTGTAAATGTGCATTGATGTTCAACAAACATATTAAAATCCATAATCAAATTATCCAGTTCAAGATATCACACAAATTTATCAAATAATTTCTACCAAAAATTCAATCAAAATTATTTAAATAAATTTCTACAAGAGAATTTACAATATTCACAAAATCGCACAAAAAATTTAAATATCCGCTCTGATACCAATTGAAGGATCGATATATGCCTATAGAGGGAGTGGTGGGGGATGTTTGTTGAA
>CM039469.1:27523071-27865880 GCA_022433065.1 Begonia loranthoides
AATGGGGGGTGAATATAGGTTTCTAACTTCTTCGTGCGATCAACCATCGTACTTAACGATCAATGACAATTCAACCACTAAACTATTTTTGCTAACAAATTAACCACTAAACTATGAGAAAAAGTCACTGCTAACATCGCTGTCACGTTTGCCGTTAAACGCTTTGATTTCGATCAGCAGCGGATCGAGTACTAATCCGCCGCAAACCAATATTTTTAAAAATAAAACTCAAGAACTTCGTCGAGCTGCTGTAGATTGTCGTCGATCCGCGGCGGATTGACCACAATCCTAGGCTGATTGACCATGATCGGCCATGGATCATCGTGCCTCATCCTAGAGAAACAGTGAATCTTTGCAGATCGATAATTCTCTCCATTTTCAATGGTTTTGGATGCTTGAGGACTCGTTTCCCATTATTTTTTCAGGATGTACAGGTAGGAGAGATCTATTTTGTCATTTGCTACATATCAGAGCAAGAAAAAAATGAGTTCATATACTCGAAAACTTTGGAAGGCCATAACTATGTGCTCAGTTCACTGATTTGGACAATTGTTTTTGATTTCGCATAAATTTTTTAGATCTACACAGTAGAAAGTTGCCAAAGGCATCTTATCCCACTTTTGGGGGCAAAAAATGCTTCTAAGTCCTCCAATTTCCCTTACACAATTGAAAATCGTGAAGCTCTACACGTTCAGAGGACAGTTCCTCCCTGCTGTGGTGAACGTTTTTTTTCACATGTCACGTTGATCTTCTCTTAATACACAAGTAGGACACATCTCCAAAAGTGGCGCTGTATCATGGTGTCTGTGGATAGCATTTTCATGATGAAGCAAGGTGTTGTGAAATCTAAGCAAATGAAAGAGGAAAGCGGAAAGTGAAATGATCTCATTTTTTTCCTGCCCAAATATGCTCTAATAAGCACCAAATGACAAAATGGATGTTTCTTACCTAGGCATTGCGAAAAGGCGATGGAAAACGTGTCCTCAATCAACCAAAACCGTTGAAAATGGAGAGAATTATCTGTAACGACCTAGTTTTTCTTACATTTAAAAATGCGTGAAATTTAAAACTTTTTCTTTTCTTTTTATAAAACAATAGCGGAAGTCTTTATTTAAATTTTTTAAATTAAAATCAGAGTTCTTTTCTTAAAACCTGATCGTCAAAACTTTTTACTTAAAACTCGTTACTTAAATATTTATTAACAATGGAAGACTTTATTTATTAAATCATTTTTCTTTAAAACATAGTGGAAACATAAACAATTCATTTAAAGGTTAATGAATAAATTGTTTACATTATATTTACATAACTCATTTCCCTTTTTAACTTCATTAGCCTAGCCAGCCACAAGACTTGCCCGTGCAAATCCTTCATCAGCTGCTCCTTAATTTATTCATCATTCTCATGCTTGTACCTACATCGCATGTCATAAACTATGAGTCTAATGCTTAGTAAGTGATAGAACTTAAATCTTAGATGCACATGTTGTGCCATTTCAAAATCGTATGTAGTTTCTCTTTTCTTTTTCTTTCTTTTATCTTTTATCTTTTATCTTTTCATGTGTTCGTTCTTATCTTTTTATTTTTATTTCCGTTCGTATTTATGTATCCGTTTTGGTATCCGTGATCGTATGTGTTTCCGTATCAGTTCTTGTATCTATCTCCGTATCTGTATCTGTTTCTGTATCTGTATTTGTATTTGTATCTGTTTTTGTTTCAAAAACTCATTTCTGTTTATGTTTCCATTTTCGTTTATGTTCCTGTTTCTGTATCGGTATCTGTGCTCGTACCGTTTCTGTATCCATTTTCGTTTCCGTTCCCGTATCTGTATCCGTTTATCTTTTTATGTTCTTTACTTTATTTATCTTTTCTTTTCTTTTGTCTCTATGCTGGGCATTACTTACCGGACCATAGAAACTTTTTATCTTTTCTTTTCTTTTGTTTCTGTGTCGGGCTTGACCTACCGGACCTCTGAAACCTTTATCTTTTCTTTTCTTTTGTTCACGTGTCGTGCTTGACCTACCGGACCACAAGAACCGTTATCTTTTCTTACTTGGTCTTTATCTTACTTTACTTTTCTTTTATGTTTTAATCTTTATCTTTCTATTTTTTGTTTTCTTTTCCTTTCTGTTTACATACGTTCCCAGGCCTTTTGACACTTGGTCTCATCCTGGAACGCCTACGTTCCCAAGCTTTTTGGCACACCGTCTCATCCTGTAATGCTTATATTCCCAGACCTTTTGGGCTCCAACCCTCATCTCGTAACGTCCACGTTCCCAGGCCTTTTGACACCCAGCCTCTTCCTGTAACACATTCGTTCTTAGGCCTTTTTACACACAGTCTCATCCTATAACGTATTCATTTACCATTTATTCATTTACTTTTATCCTTTTCATGTTATCTGTTTCCTTTTCAAAACCAAGTATGAAAACCATTTTCGTAATTTTTGAAAACTGTGATGCATGATGCTCGTGAATGCATACAATTTCTAACATATAATAAAAGAAAATCTAATAAAACAACCAACCTACAATTCACAGATCATGCTTCATAAAACGGTAGACATGCTATAAAGCTATATACATGCTGTAAAACAATAGACATGCTATAAAAACAGTAGACATGCTTTTAATATTGTAGACATGCTCGTAAAGTTGTAGATGTGCTATTAAAACAGTAGACATGCTCAATATGTAATAAAGCAGTAAGCAGTCAAATGTGCATATCCTATTCTTGCGATGTAGGGCCCCAAAGACCAAAGCACATACATATCACTTACCTCGTTTCCTAAAAGCGCACAACGCTTATTCGTCATCATTTTCTTCTCTCGTTAGCACTTTCACAATTCAATAATATTTATCATTAATCTATACTAATATGAACCTTAACTACTCGATACTATTATTCCTCTTTCGTTTTGTAATATAATATTATAATCTAAATATCTTGATTCACTAAAAAGTTCACAACCCATAAATAGCACAAGGCATCCCGAACCGACATATATTATCCTTCACAACAATAATAAATAGAGAGCCGAGACTAAGCATTTAATCAATGCCAAAAGGACAAACCAAATGCTGCAACAACATTTCAATATCCATATTCCAACAATTTTTATCCCAACTAACCCGATATCAACATTTCTTCATTTAAAACATTTTATAGGCCAACCCAATAGTAGCCGTTACATTTAGAGGACAACAACCAATTCCAGAATAACACTCAATAAACAATACATCGTGGCGAGCAACCAGAGACATACTCAAACCAACAAAACATGCTTATTATCCTTTTTATCCAAAAAGAAGGCAGCAGCACAATCATCCATTTAACATAGAGAAGACGTAACCAAACCAACGCAGCAGCAGTTAAATCGTCCATTAATAATAATAGAGGCATTTCGCAACTATCACAATCAACAGTAAAATATGTAGAGGACATTATTAACATTCAGCAGTACCCATAGTTCCAAAACCAGGCCAAAGGTTATCATAGTAATTGGCAGAACATAGCACAATTCATATATTTTCAGCACTAAACATTAGCAGAGAGCTATAATCATGCTTCATTATCGAACTATACGACAATAGCCAAAACATCCCACAACCAGTACTAGAAACATCACACAAATCAACCAAGTATTAACTAGGGGTGGAAACGGTTCGGTTCGATTCAGTTTTTGCTTAAATTCAAACCGAACCTATTAGGTTTGGTTTTTTTTGAGAGACCAAAAATGAACCGAACCACATGGTAAACCGAACAAAAACCGAAGTATTCGGTTCGGTTTTCGATTCAATTTTTGGTTTTTGTATAAGACCGATTATTTAGTATTTGTTTCGGTTTTTCGTTCTTCATTTCGGTTTTACAAATATTTAACTAATGTCCTACAAAATCAAAGAAGAACATGCCATATTATCCAAAATAACATATGTACAGCATGACTTCATCAACATGAAAATAGGCTTTCATGGCTTGTTTTTTCTACTTCTTTAGCATTCTAGAGTTAGGAGAGTTGTGTTGCAAGGGAGATAGAGCTGGTCTCGTTAAATCGTGATCATCAAAATCGATCTTTCCTTCGATGCTTTCGCTTGTCTTCGAGCTCGATTTAACGAGAGACTGCATTTTACACGATCTCTCCTCATGCCGAGAGACCGTGTAAAACGCGATCTCTGCTGATGCGAGAAACTGCATTTTACGCGGTCTCTCATCCTGCCGAGAGACCGCGTAAAATGCGGTCTCTGCTGATTCGAGAGACCGCATTTTACGCGCTCTCCTGGTGCGAGAGACCACGTATGCGGTCTCTCCTTCTGCAAGAGACCGCATCATATACGACGTCAAACCACGATGGTTGATTTGTCATTTGCCCTATTTTCAGACAACCAAGTAAAAATTTAAAATTGCATACTTGTTGCAAACATGCATAACAGGTTTAACATTACATATCAAATGCATAACAGGTTTAACATTTCAGATCATATAAACAATACCACCTGAGAATGAGAGAATATCAATCTTCGTTCAAAGCTGTTATAAAATTCTCCAAATCTACAAAAAAGAAATTAAGTTAGTAATTATAATAATGACATTTAAATCACTAAAATTAAATAGACCACAATTTATATAATTATACCTTTTTTCATATTGCGTAACTTTTTCCAATGATTCGTACATATCATCTGAAGGTCTTTTATCGTCACGAATCCAATTTTGAAGACAAATAAGACTTTCAACCGTTTTTGGAGCTAAGGAACTTCGAAAAGAATCTAACACTCGACAACCGCAGCTGAATGCCGATTCTGAGGCAACTGTTGAAATGGGAATAGCAAACACATCTCTTGCTATTTTACTCAAAATTGGATACTCTTTAATGTGCATTCTCCACTAACTCAATATATCAATTTCAGATGAAAAACTCTCCAGTTTCGCAGAAAAATAATTTTCAACTTCATTATCATTGTCAAACTGATCTTCATCATTACATTCTTTATAAAATGCCTTATCAAAGTCATCGTCGTCTACATTGTCTCGAGTGATGTCAATCACCGGCCTAGAAGTAGAAACTTGCTCCATGTTATTTGTTGATGAACTCATTTTGTACTCAGAATACAATCTTCTAATTGTATGTTCTAATTCGATTATCAAGTCATTTGTCTTCTCAAATCCATGCAATTTCGAAAGACAATACTTGACATACTTCAACTTATGTTGTGGATGAAGAACTACAGCAACGTACATCAAATGATTGATTTTACTGAAATCTCCCCAATATTTCTCATATTTAATTTGCATATTAAGTGCCATGGATCTTAATGAATAGTTATCACTTCCAACAAATGTTTTGATAACTCTATGAAGTTTACATACTTCTGAGAAAAACACATTGGTAGTAATATGTAAAGTAGACAAAACTTTCAAGGTCACATCATAAAATACTTTAAAAAATACTATGAATTGATGAATGGCACACAAATCTTCATCAGAGGGAGGACTCTTCATAGTATCGTCTTCAAGAAATTCATATAAATATTGTGTGTCATATTCTTCTAACTTTTTAAATGCTTTTTCAAATGTTTCAGCAGTCTCCAACATCAAGTATGTTGAGTTCCATCGAGTTGTAACATCAAGACACACAGTGCTTTTGCATGTAATTTTTGCACTATCAACACACGCTTTAAACTTTTGCATTCTTGAAGGAGAAGACCGAACATATTTAACAGCTTTACGTATCTTTCTAATGGAATCATCATGCTCTTTCACACCATTGCAAATAATTAAATTTACAATATGAGCAAAACATCTTATATGTAAAAGATCTCCCTCAAATATCAAACCATTCCAATGTTTAATTATTTTAGCCAACTGTTTCAAAGCAGCTTCATTAGCAGAAGCATTGTCCACGGTGACTGTCAAAACTCTTTTTATCCCCCAATCCAGTAAACATTTTTCCAAAATCATAGCAATAGTTTCTGCTTTATGATTAGGTATTACACAAAAATTGATAATCTTCTTTTGCAAAGACCAACTTGAATCAATGAAATGAGCAGTAACAACCATATAATTTATGTTTTGTATTGACGTCCATGTATCGGTTGTCAAACATATTCTTCCGAGTAATTGTGAAAAGAAGACCTTCAAATTACTCTTTTCTTGTATATAAATCTTGAAAATATCATTTGATGCAGTTTTTCGATAAGGAACCTTAAATTTGGGCTCCAACTCATTTGAGTATTCGATAAAACCTTTCCTATCAACAATATTGAAAGGTAACTCATCCATTACAATCATTCTAGCCAATGTGTTGTGACATCTTTCAGTGCTAAATGATTTTAGTGCCAAAGAACCAACCTCACTTGATCCTGCAACATCTTTTTTTCGAAATAATATTGTTTTCTGAGTTGCATCTAAACTGGCTAACAACTTCTTACAATTGTTAACATGCTTGTTTAAATTGGAAGTCCCATTTTTTATTGGATGACAAGCATACGAGTTTCCACAATAATTGCAAGTTGCTCTAGAGTTGTCCAAGTCTATTGGTTCGACTTTTGTAAAATATTTCCAAACTTCACAAATTTTGGGTTTTTTCTTTCTATGATTCTTCTCATTTTCCATCCTAGAATGAAAAATGAAAACTTTCACTATTGCAAATATTTTTAGACAACCAAGTAAAAATTGCATACTTGTTGCAAACATGCATAACAGCTTTAACATTACATATCAAATGCATAACAGGTTTAACATTTCAGATCTGTTCAGTGAAAGGTACACGTACACTAATCAGTCATCGGTGAAGTTTCAGGCGCAAGAGAGCTAGTCGCCTAGTCGGTGAGAGTTCAAATCGTCGGTGAGAGCTCGCCGGCGAGAGTTTGTCGGTGAGAGTTCAGATCGTCGGTGTCTGAACTTTGAAGAATGAAGGAGATCTGACAGACTTGAGAGTTGAGAATCAGAATGTAAAGAAAAGTCTTGATGAAAGACTTGAGAGTTGAGAGGTGAGACTCACCGTGACTGAAATAATGGAGTCTCCGGTCTCGCAGTCGCCGCTCGCGTTTTCGAGGAGAAGATCGACGTGTTGTCGGGGGAGAATGTGCCAGAAGTGGAAGCCCTGCCTTAACAAAAGAGATGTGAGAACTGGGAATGGGATGCACAAGGCTCGAAGAAGAAGAAGAAGACTTCTTCAAGAAGCCACTCCAACGGTTAATCGGGTTACCCGGTTTTCCAAATGGGAAACAGACAACCGAACCGAATATGCTCGGTTCGGTCATGAACAGGAAATACCTTTGTTACAACCGAACCGAATCGAGCAATTTAGTTCGGTTCTATTCGGTTACTCGGTTCAGGCCTGAACCGTTTCCCACCCCTAGTATTAACAAGGAAGTAGATATACCAAACAAGATAATCCATAACATTCATCACGGAGAGCAGTTTACCGAACATCAATCCAAACAATAGAGCACATTATCTTAGCATTCCATAACAAGCTGCAAAAGACTTCCCTTTACCTTGAAGAACACCCGAGAGGCAAAGGTAGAGAAGACCCGAGAGCAGCAGATTCACACAACCATGACCATCATCAATTCGACCGTTCCCCATGGCAACACAGGATGCAGAAACGCCCAGCAATGAAGCAACTCACATACATGGAAAACAAACAGAAAAATGCATTCAACCCAATACTTTTTGGGTCGACCTCATCCGACCATCGAAAACTAGCTATTAGACAATTATGTGCTTTTTCGGTCACTGGGCTCGACCTGGCCTCGATTGCGTCTCGTCCGAAACTCCTTCGAAAATCACTATTTTGATTTTTTGTACGTCCTTTTTGTCCAAAACCTGCGACTACAATTCGACCGCAAACCCACCAAATCTTACATATTCGACCGAACCTCGACAGAGCCTCGACCACACTTAGACCACAAATTCCCAAAATCATACAGATTCAAAGCTTCCTCGATTGGGCTCGACCAGGCCGTGACCGCGTCTCGACCAAAAAATCACGGACTGCAGTGCTTGAGAGATCTGGAAGCATTCCTCACATCCTCGCTTCGACCAAAAACTCGGACGTCAATTCACTAAAGGATTTTGGTATACTTCCTTCGACCACATCTTGATCGCGTAGCAACCAAAATACCAAAGCCTAATTTGGTTGCTTCCCTCGCGTCCGTGCTTCAATCTCAACAATCCAATTTTATATTTCTTTAATTTCTAAGTCCCACAATGATGTGCAAACATTACATGTACTTAGATAAAGATGTTAGCACATTAATAATACCCTCATTAAGGGTATTTCCAATGTAATCGATAATATTTGCGGAATTTAAGTTCACCAAATAAACAACTTATAAACTCAATTAATATTAAACATCATCAAAATATAATTACGCTTAACACACTTAGGCTAACAATCTCTCCCTTTTTGATGATGAAAAAATATGTTAAGTTGTTTATTCTTGAGTCTAAGCATGTTTAAAATTGTATTGCTAGAAATTGATTTCTCCCCCTTAATATATGCAATAATTTTTCTAAGACAATTTTTCATACACCACATGCTTCAAATTCTCCCCTTATACCCAAAACTTATATTAAACTTAACCACACTCTCTCCCTTTTACTCACAATAAAAAAGAATATATGTAGGGAGGATAAATTCAGCAAAATATAAAGCTCCCCCTAAATAAATGTCAAAGAGAGAATAGTTTAAGAAAAAATTTTGCATGGTAACGGTTGTTTTTAAACTCCCCCATAAAGCAATATCAACCTACACAAACAACCAAGATAATCCAACCATCCAAGATGCACATATACAGACAATCATTGAATGTGTCCAAAGGCGGAAATCAAGTTATACATTCATGATAGTTAAAACAAAAACAATGATTGAATCTAAGAAATTTTAGTGCAAGCATAGAGATATACCAAGCATTTCAAATTTAGAGTACAAACACAAGCTGAAAATAGATGTTCAAATACAAATCAAAGTTATAAGTTCTAGTTTAAATAGTCATTACAAACTTAAAATTACACATCAACTACAAACTTAAAAGCTAAAATCATAAGTCTAGACATCGGGAAGCTCGACATCATCGGTGAAGGGAGGAGGTGGACATGAGGACGATGGAATATCTGGATGAATTGACGAAGATGGAACGCTAGTGGTCCAAACACCACGAGAAACATCATCCATACGCCTATCCAAGGCATCAATCTTAGCCGAGAGAGTGGTTATCATTAGAACCATGTACTCCGATTGCCAATTAAGAGTTTCTTGCATCGTTGCAACATCGGAGGTGGAGGCATACGGTCATGATGAGGAGAAGAGCGAGAGGAGGGATCAGGCTGAGTAGACAGAAGAGAAAGCATCAGTTCCTCTGCGTCATTGTGAGGCTGAATATCGTTGGCTAAAGTGGAGGGAACACTAATAGGCTTCACAACCCATTGTCCATCCCTATCCATAACGAAGCCCATACGCCCCAAAGTCTGAATGGAATATATGTCCATGTTGCGTATATCCAACGTTGGTTCGGAGGAAGGTATAGAAATATCCATCAATTGAAAGAGATTGGACAGTAAGATATTGAAAGGCAATGACTTTGTGCTGCTATGTGTAGCCTCAACCATTTGAAATAGAATAAGGTGTCCAAGATTGAAAGGATTCGCATTATATATATGCTGCAAAATGTACATATCCATATAACTAATATGGTCTCGATGACCATCACGAAGAAGAACATTGTATGTAAGAGTGTGATGGATCACACGAGCTCTAATGTTGAGATCCTTGGCCTTGGGTCTCAACTTGAAGTTTTCAATTGGGTCTTTGAGGATTTGCTCTCAGAACCTATTACCGACCTCGGTGTTATGGAAGTCGGGGACAACATTCACGTTAAAATAAGATTCATGCAAGAGACCAACCTCACAATTTAAGAAGACATTGAGATCATGAGAAGAGAGTTCAATCTCTTTCCCATAGAGAAAACTTTTGAATTTTAACGGATTTGTCGAATAGACAGCATTTACGTAAAACATACGAATGGATCTTTCATTGTATGGACCATCTAGAGAGAACAATTTATGCAAGCCCAAATTAGTATAAACTTTTTCTAAATTTAGGCTAGTTAAACAAGTAAACAAAATTTTATGAGACAAAATCAATGAATGTTCCATGAATTCCTCCTCATATCTCATCCTACATAGATCATTTATAAATAAATGGGACCTATTGACAGAGGGAATAATAGGATTATTCGGATTGGTTGTGGAATTACGTTTCCTAGAGGGTCTATTGGCCATTGGAGAGGAAATTGATGAAAAATGAATCTAAACACAATAAAACCCTAAGAGAGTGAAAATATACCGAGGAGATTGAAGACAAACGCTGAATATCACGAAGGGAGGCTGAAAATTGTTATGGAAATTGCTGGAAATTGCCGGAGAGGAAGATAGGACTAAACATGGTTAGAGCATAGTTCGGCCTAAAAATAGATTTAAATCACAATTTGGTCGACCGAAAATGTTTTAGGTCCACTGAAAATGTTTTAGGTTGATCGAAAATGACAATTCAGAATAGGTTTGAAAAATTGATTGTTCAAACTTATACAACAAATTTTCTAATCCTAAATGGCTCTAAAAACTTAAAATTGAATTACAACTTAATGGATTACTAATTGGATTGATCAAGAAACATTAAGACCAACCAAATTCATTTACCACAAAAAGCCTTTTCATCTAGAGGTTTAGTGAAAATATCCGCTAATTTTTTTTGGTGTTTACGAATTCAAGAGTAATGTCTCCTTTGATCACAGATAAAATGGTGTCTAATCTCAATGTGTTTTGTCCATGAGTGAAGAATAGGATTTTAAAAAAAATAGTTATTGCACTAGTGTTGTCACACTTAATTGAAATACTCTTGAAGATTTGTCCATAATCTTTCAAGGTTTGCTTCATCCAAAGCAATTAAGCGCAACAACTTCCAGCTGCAATATATTCACTTGCAGCAGTAGAAAGTGCAATCGAATTTTGTTTCTTAGAGAGCCAAGAAATTATAGATTATTCAAGAAATTGACAAGTACCACTAGTGCCCTTCCTATCAACAAGACTACCTACATAGTCAGAGTAGGTGTATCTAATCAAATCGAAAGATGTACCCTTGGGATACCACAATCCAAGACTACTAGTCCCACTTAAATATTTGAAAATCCTTTTACCGGAATTTAAATGTGACTCTTTGGGTGAGGATTGGAACCTTGCACATAAGCATACACTAAAGAGAATATGGAGCCTACTAGCGGTTAAATATAGAAGAGATCCAATTATGCACCGATATTTCTTTATATCCACATCTATTCCATTTTCATCATTGTCCAATTTTGTGGATGTGCTCATTGGAGTTCTAGAAGGTTTGGAGGAGTCCATACCAAATATTTTGATAAGATCCTTGACATATTTTTCTTGATTTAAGAAAATCCTATCTTGAGATTTCTTATTTGCAAACGAAGAAAAAATTTAAATTCGCCCATCATACTCATTTCAAATTTACTTTGCATCAAATTAGCAAATTCTTTGCTAAGTGTCACATTGGTAGAACCAAATATGATATCATCGACATAGATTTACAAAATCATAATATCATTACCATTGTGCTTGATGAAAAGAGTGGAATCTACTTTTCCTAAGGTGAAATCTCTCTCTCTCTCTCAAGAATTTGCTTAACCTATCGTACTAGGCTCTTGGTGCTGGCTTGATGCTATAGAAGGCTTTATGAAGTTTATAAACATGGTCTAATTTATCATAAACTTCAAACCCTAAAGGTTGCTCAACATGGACTTCTTCCATAATAAACCCGTTAAGAAAAACACTCTTTACTTCCATTTGATAAAGATTGAAATTATTATAGCAAGCAAAAGCCAAAAGCATCCTAATAGATCCTAAACAAGCAATCGATGCAAAAGATTCCTCATAATCAATTTCTTCTTCTTGATTGTACCCTTTTACAATGAGTCTTGCCTTATTCCTAATCACAATTCCACTTTCATCTAGCTTATTCTTAAATACCCATTTTGTTCTTATAATAGAGTGATCTTTACTTCTTCTTGCATAGCTAATAACCAATTCTCATTGATTTTGACCTCATTCAAATTCTTAGACTCTATTGGAGAAATGAATGCCATATTGGCACACATATTTCTAAGGCAGGATCTAGTTTTGACACCTAAATTAGGATCACCTAGAATATAAACCATTGGATGACTTTTAGCATACCTCCAATCCTTTGGTAAGTTATCATGGTTGTCTACATTTGAGGTTCCCTCTAAGAATTGATCTTGAGATTTTTGAGGAGGGCTTTCAAGAAGCTCCTTCTTTTTTTCACCTAGACTAAGATTTTCGAACTCATTCTCTAATTTGATGATTGGTTTCTCAACACTAGGGGTAGGAGTAGATTCGTCAAAAGTAACATGCATGGATTCTTCTACCACTAACGTCCTTTTGTTGAAGACCCTATAGGCTTTGCTAGAGGAGGAGTATCCAAGAAAGATTCCCACATCCATCTTAGAATAAAATTTGCCTAAATTGTCCTTAGTGTTAAGAATGAAATATTTGTATCCAAATGCTTTGAAATAGCTAACATTGGGAGTCCTACAATTCCAAAGTTCATAGGGGGTCTTTTCTAAAGTAGGACATATTGAGACACGATTGAGAACATAGCACACTGTGGCAACGGATTCTGCCGAAAAATACTTAGGTAGATCATTCTCACTAAGCATGGCAAGTTCTCAAAGGGACCAATATTTCCTCTCAACAATTCCATTTTGTTGAGGGTTCTAGGAGAAGAGAAGTTGTGTTCAATGTCGTATTTTTGATAAAGGGCATCGAATTGATCGTTTTCGAATTAGCCACCACGATCACTCCAAAAAGTGACAATGGTAAGCTCCTTCTCATTTTGGCCTTTCTTCCTAAAGCTATAGAATACTTCAAAAGTTTTGTCCTTTGTTCTTAAGAAGAAAACCCATGTATAACGTGAAAAACCATCCACAATTACGTATGCATAATGTTTTACTCCTAAGCTTGAAACATTAGAAGGTTCAAAAAGGTCCATATGAAGTAATTGGAGAGGCTTTGAAGTAGAGATGTATTGTTTGGAAAAGAAAGAGCTTTTTGTTTGCTTTCATTTTTGACAAGAATCACAAACTCTATATTTTTCAAACAATATTTTTGGAAGACCCTTAACTAGATTGTTTTTCAAAATCCTAGCTAAGGTATCCATTCCAACGTGTCCTAGTCTCCTATGCCAAGTCCAATTGTTAGAATCATTAGCACTAAAGAATTTCTCGACATTGCATGAAACACTAGATAAATCAATTGAATATATATTTTCATGGCTATATCCCATAAACAAGACTTTACCATTTGAGTCATCCAAAATCATGCATGATTTAGCCTCCAAAATAACTTCATATCCTTTATCACACAATTGGCTAATACTTAACAAGTTATGCTTTAAGCCATCAAAAAGCAAGACATCTTCAATAATTGGATTTAAAATGTTACCTATGTTGCCAATTCCAATGATTTTACCCTTTTGATTACCTCCAAACGTTACACTTCCTTTCTTGTCCTTGATGGAGGTAAATTTTGAGAAGTCTCCCGTCATATGTCTCGAATATCCGCTGTCAAAATACCATTGATCCTTAGTGGGAGAAGCTTCAACTTACAAAAATAAGTCATGTTGACTTTTTAGGTACCCAAATCTTTTTGGCTCCTTTGTGGTTAAGCTCGGTTCCTTTTGGAACCCAAATAAACTAGTCATTTTTCTATTTTTAATCACTTTCAAAGGACAAGCAAAAGATTTATGGCCAATAGCATTATGAATATAGCAAGTAGTCGGTTTCACAAAAAAAGTTTCTATAACTCTTTTTCTTTGTAAGGGTTGATAACCCAAACCGGCTTTATTAAAAGTCATCTTTTGCTTACCTAGGAGTATATTCAAATTCTTACTCCCATTTGTGAAATTAAAAACCAATTTATTGAAATTAACATTTTTTTTCCTTTAACATACTATTTTCATTTTCAAGTGATTTAACATGCTCATTCAATTCATTATTTTTAGATTTCAAACCATCAATTTCTTTTTCAAACAATTGAGCACTACTAACATGCTTCTTTACCATACAATAATTTTCCTTTGTGAACTTCTTGTATTTGAGTTTAAGCAAGTTGAATTCGTCTAGCAATTCATCAAATTCATCACTTAATTCTTCATTATCACAATCATTATCACTATCATTCTCATTGTCATAGAAGGAAGAATCAAGTACCTCATCCTCATTGGCCATGAAGCACATGTTGGCCACTTCTTCAACTTTGGCCGATGATTCTTCTTTGCTATCATCCCATGTAGCTTTAAGTGCCTTCTTCTTGAAGCCTTTTGTCATCTTTTTCTTTTCTTGAAAGCAATCAGCTTTAACATGCCCCAGTTTTCCACAACCGTAGCATGTAAGCTCCTTGCCGTTGTGTGGCTTCTCTCCTTTGTATTTCTTCTTTCCTTGTAATTTTCTTTGTTGGAAGAGTTTGATCTTCCGAGTCAGGAGGGCTATCTCATCATCATTGTCCTCATCCTCAGATTCCTCTTGTTTGCTTGAGGAGGCTTTGAGGGCAATGGTCTTCTTCTTTGGGTTCTCTTTTTCCTTGAGCTCTTCCTCATTTGCTCACATGTGATCTTGTGTGTCAAGAGCGATCCAATGAGTTCCTTCATCTTTACCACTTTGAGATCCCGAGCCTCAAGGATGGCAGTCACCTTTGGTGTCCAATTTCTTGGAAGACATCGAAGCGCCTTCCTAACAAGTTCCTCATTTGGATAGACCCTTCCAAGTACTTTCAAACTATTAGTAATGTTAGTGAATCTAGTAAACATTTGTGTAATAGATTCATCTTTTTCTATAGTAAACAATTCATACTCATGCACAATCATACTCAATTTATTTTCTTTTACTTGATTTTTTCCTTCATGAGTTGTTTCAAATGACCTCCAAATATCATATGTATTCTCATATGCTTGCATTCTATTAAACTCATATGCTTGTATTCTATTAAACTCATCTACATTCAAAGCACAATACAATAGGTTAATGGCATTAGAGTTTAAGCATAATTTTCTCATATCTATATCATCATACTCATCATCTAATTTAGGCATATTTTTACCATTTTCGAATTTCATAGGGACATTAGTCTTTTAGCAATTACATTCCATAAAGCATAGTCAATAGACTGCACATAAATTCTCATCATAGCCTTCCAATACACATAATTATTTCCATCAAAAAGTGGTGGCCTAGATGTAGATTGTCCTTCCATATTCATGTTGTTTGAGTTAGATGTCATATGATTTTCTTGAATACAAATTTAACTAGGGGTGGAAATCGATTCGATTCGAACTGGGTAACCAAACCAAACCGAATATTTTTTGTCGATTCGATTCGGGTTTGATAAGGGCAATTTTTTGTGTTAGAACCAAACCGAACCAAACCAAAAGATTCGGTTTGGTTGTCATTTTTTAGTGGAATGACCCAAGAAACTGAAATCAAACCGATCGAACCGACCATTTAAAAAAAAAAAACTAAAACTGTACACTGTGCGGTGTAGACTCCGTCTGTAGTATAATGTGCCTACACTTTATAGTCATTGTTTATAAAACATGTATGAAGTCAGTTTTGTTTGACTTAATAAATGAACCGAAGATAGCACTTCATCAAAGAATAGTTGGATTACAAGAAGATAAAATATTAACCTGTACATAAAATATTAACAGATAAAATATTAACCTGTACATATCTCACTAGGTTAATTGATGCATTGAGCCTGTACGTAATCAAACAAAAATGTTATATTATCTTTTATAAAAAAAATGATCAAAATAAAAAAAAGAAAAAATAAATTTCGAAGACAAGGAAAAAATCGAGAAGCTGAAAAAATTGAACTGAGAAAATCGACTACAAAACTGAAAAACCGAAAAAACAAAAATCAAAGACACAAAAAAATTGAAACCAAATCGAAACCGAACCGATGAGAACCAAAATTGAGGTTCAGTCTTTGGTTCGGTTTGTCATTGTCCTTGGTTTGGTTTCAGTTTTTCAAAACAAAAACCAAACTGACTCGGTTCGATTCCAATTCGATCAAAAACTGAATCGAACCAAACCGATTCCACCCCTAAACTCAAGAAAATCAATAAATAATCACAACAAAATTTCTAACCTACTCGGATACCAAATGAAAGATCGTAATTAACGTAAGAGGGGGGGGGGGGGGGGGGTGAATTAGGTTTTTAAAAACTTTTTTGTTTGATTATGAATTTTCTAACCGAAGATAAATGATCACAATTACAATCTTATCTAACACAATAATAATAAGCTAAGGGTTAGATAATAAGAAACCGAGTTGTTGACGAAGTTTGGGAAAGCATGCCTATGTTTGCGCTTCAAGGTTCTTCCTCGAAGATATATTCACTTCAACCGCTATTGGTTACACTTGATTGAACTTCACAGGTGTCAATCGTACCGTTACAAGCAACTGATTCTTAGGGTGTTAAACTTTTCACTCGAGTACAATTTTCCCTCAAAAAATTAAAGCTTTCAAGGCTTACAACAACCACTCAAATACAAGTGCTCTCAATAGACTTAGGATTGTTGTGTTTTTAACTCAAAATGTATGCAAGAAATTGAGTTAGAATTTTGGCAGAGCATAAATCGTGTTGGTACCTCCATCCTCGGAGTGCCTTCTATTTATAATTTTTTTGCTTTTTGGTCGACCTAATACTTTTTGATTCGACCTCATCCAACCATTGAAAACTAGTCGTTAGAAAATTCTGTGCTTTTTTGGTCGTTGGGCTCGACCACGTTGCGTCCTAAACTCCTTCGAAAATCAGTACTTTGCTTATTCAAAATTGCCTAGATCGAGCCTCGACTAGGTCTTGACTGCAGACCACAAAATCTTACAGATTCAAAGCTTCCTTGATCAGGCTCGACTAGGCCGCGCTGTGTCTCGACCATCAACCCACAGACTATAGTGCTTGAGAGATTTAGACGTATTCCTCGCATCCTTACTTTGACAAAAAACTCAAACGTCAATTCACTAAATGATTTTGGTTGACTTCCTTAGACCACGTCTCGACTGCGTAGCGATCGAAATACCAAAGCCTAATTTGGTTGCTTCTCTCGCGTCCGTGCTTCGACCTCAACAATCCAATTTTATATATCCTTAATTTCTAAGTCCCACAATGATGTGCAAACACTACATGTACTTAGATAAACATGTTAGCACATTAATAATACCCTTATTAAGGGTATTTCTGATATAATCGATAATGTTTGCAGAATTAAAATTCAAAAAATAAATAACTTCTAAACTCAATTAATATTGAACATCATCAAAATATAATTATGCCTAACACACTTAGGCTAACACCTTTTTCTTCTCAAAACCCAAACCAGACTAGCATAAGTCGACCGAGCCATCATGAACCGGTTCACATGTAGAACTGGTTCAGCTCCTTCTCCCCCTTTAATTACATTTTCTTTTTCTTTTTAATTTCCTTTCTCCCTTTTTAGTTAATTAATTATTTCAATTAATTAAATTTCTTCTTTTTATTTAAATAAATTCTTTTATTTAATTAATCCACCATCAAATAAACTTTCAACTATCCGATTACACCCAATTAATATTTCAATAAATTCCCTTAAATCATAGTCTACCGAATACGTCCTTGGTAATACCCTGATAAATATCCAAATAATTCGAATACACCCAATTACTTTCAATTATCCATATTAAATTCCGATATGAAAAGTAAGGGTATTACATTATCGATCTACAAAGATTCACCGTTTCTTTAGGTGAAATAAATGAATTTCTTTCTTATTAATCTGCTGGATCGTGGTCAATCCACAGTAGATTGACCACGATTTGCGGCAAATCGAAATCAAGGCGTTTAACGACAAACGTGACAGCGATGTTAGCAGTGACTTTTTTCCATAGTTCAGTGGTTAATTTGTTAGCAAAAATAGTTTAGTGGTTGACTTGTCATTGATCGCAAAGTACGATGGTTGGTATGTCATTTTCCCAAATTTTATTTACTTTTATCCCTGTCAAATTATAAATTCAATAAATTACAACTATCAAAGACAGACATTGAAATTCTATACTCTCCTTGAAGGGGAAATCTTCACTCTTTATAGTTGTGTAAATTTCAATTTCGTGAATCCAGATCCATAGAGAGAGACACTAATAGAGAGACAAAGCCTTCTAGGAAATCACCATTCTAACAAATCAGTAAGGGAGAGAGTGGATGATATATTGGAAGGGTCATCTTGAAATCCCCTCTGCAACAACAATGGCATCCCATAACTTTCCCATGGATTAAGAATTGGTGTCATTTGAATTCTAATGGTGTTACGTCGGTTTCGGACCACGTTAGAAAATATAACTAGGGTTTTTTGTTTTTCTATAAATATACGTTTGAGTTACAGATTTCTCTTTTCTACACGTAGTTTTTTACTTATCTCGAATTTTCACGTAAATCTCGATATTCGATATTTTCTGTTTCTCTTTTCTTATTCTAGTTCAAATTTCAACACATGGATTTCTAATTTTCTGTCTAAGATAATGTGTCAGTCCAAGTTTTGTAACAGATGCAAATATAGTGGAAAAGGAAGCATTTTTGGCTTACCATGGCCCTTCCATGGTCAGTGCCGTTTCCATCATAAACCATAAGGAGAGAGAAAGTTAGATGAAGAAGTCGTACGAGAATGAGCAACTCATTAAAAGAAAAACAACACATACTCTTCTTGGCTGCGCCGACTAGATTACTGGTCAAATCCTAAGACAATGGCCACTAACCAGTGGCGCTAATTCATTGTTCATGGCTTTCTGGCGAACCAACCTAGAAAGGAATGGAATCACTTTTGAGAAGCAGCTCAGGCGTGATTTCACATTTTGTGTGAGAGGGAGAAAGAAAAGGTGATTTTCACGCCCAAAGGGACTCGAAATAAAATGAGAAATAACCCAACCCAAAAATAGATCATATTGTTAAACCTATATCTTAGTCCAAAATTTAGTAGTAAAAGATAAAAAGAAATTTTAACTTACAAACCAGACTCAAAATTAAGGTCCAAGTTTAACATTCAAATAACATAACATAATAAGGTCTCACCCCAACTTTTTAAGTTGAACTATATCGGAGTATTACCAAGGCGTGTTTGGAACATTGAGTTGTGGGAGAATTTTCGGTAAGTTTTTCCCCGTATACATGATGTGTCTGAATGCAGACTTTCTGACGCATACGGGAGACTTGCGGACAAGAAGTGTCGTCCGCAAGTGCTTAGCCATGTCACCCTAGGCTTAGGATGACTCAGGATGTGATGTCTCGTCCTGACTTCATTGTGCTGTGAAGTTTCGGACTAGGTCCCGGACGATGCAGACGAGGAAGGCTGTGTCCGCATCGAATCTGTATAACTCTGGGGACTTTTGGACGAGTCCGGATGGCTGCGGACGTGGAGTAGCCTCGTCCACTTTGCCTTTGTCCATTTTCTGGACATTTTTGGACGCCTGTGGACGATACTTTCGGATGCCATTTCTCGTCCGAAGCCACGATTTCGCCTGTGAGATTTTAGCCTTGCAGACGAATGCGGACGAGACCATCACGTCTGCACTCATCTGAATCAACCCAGAATTGTGACATTAGGGATTTAAAATCATAAAGAAAATGACCCGTAGAAAATAAAAATGCAACCTCTCAACACTGAATCACACAACCAGGCCCGACCAACATGGATTTGTCTTCTTGCGCCTCCCCTACTAGAAGTACGGGTTGTCTCCCAAGGGAACGAGTTGACCCTTTATCTCCAAATTCTCCTTCATCCTTTTCTTCATTTAGTCCAACATTTTCTTCCTAAAGAGTTTCATGCGTGGAGTGAAGGGATAAGAGGGGGAGCTGCTGTCCGTGTACCAGAATGTCTACAAGGGTACAGAATGGGGTAGTCGTTGGCCATTTAGAAGCCCTACACCCCAGTAAATGTGTGCGTGTGTGTTTTTGATTGTAGTGAGTCTCTGTAAAGTTCTTGGTGCCTTCATTCCTGTAGTCTTCATTGGATGTATTGCTCAGTCATTATTTCTAATAGATTTCCTCACTGGTTTTAGATGTTTTACCTTGCGGTTTAGCCCCCCTGAAAAATATTTATATATCACTGTTAGTTTCACTTCCTACAGTTTAGTGCTTGATTTACGGTTACAGAATGTTAAGGTTGGTAAGTGTTAAGCCTGATTAACGTTAAGATTAGTAGTATAGGACTATGAGCTAAGGACTTCATGGTGAACATAAATGAGGAACGACCCAAACTCTATGCGTTACTTAAAATATATGATATTATCCACTTGTAGCATATTGTTCTGAAATTTATTTCTGTTTCAAAACATGACTCCTCTCTGGTAGCACATGATTTATTCTCTATATTATGCATGTCAGCTATATTATTTCCGCCATCGTTATGTCCGCTGATATATTCATTTGCCACCCCGATAGTAAGCACGTTAGTTATATTGTTTCGCTGCCATTCCATCTAATGCTATATTCATTGTTCTGTCATCATATTAGCCCATGTTTGTTCACTATTATCAAGCATGTTCTGTTGAATATTGTTGCTATCATTTTTCTTAGTCGTTCATGAGCATATTTCGCTGTCTTGTTTGATATTGTTGTTGTAGTTCGTAGTTGTTGAGGAGCATGTCTTTTGCTATTTCATTTTTTATTAGTTGTTGTTGACTATAACCGTTAAGAAGCTTGTTTTCGCTGTCCTGTTTTGATGTGCTCACTGCTACTTAAGATTGTTAGAAAGGCATACTAGTGTTCATCCGCTGTCGTATTATTTATCAATTAAAAGCATGTTTAGATGTTGTATTATGCTACTGCATTAGTTGATTAAAAATATGATTAGCTGCTTGTATTTTTGTTATTGTATCAGTCATTTAAAAGCATGTTTAGCTGTTTGTATTATGCTACTGTACTAGTTAATTTAAAGTCATGTTTTGCTGTTTCCGCTTCAATGATTCGCTACCGTTATAATCAATTTAAAAGTATGATTTCACTGTTTCGTTCTCGCTGCCATTTTTACCATATAAGAAGCATGTTGTCGTTGCTCTAATTCGTTTCGTTCTCGCTGCCATTATTACTATTCACGAAGCATGTTTTCACTGTTTGAAATTATTAATAATACTACAGATTTTAATCGATGAAAACATGTTAGTTGTTGTATTATACTGTTGTCCTGAAATGTTTAATAAGCATGTTTAGTTGCTATGATTAGATATTATTGCTACTATTTTTGTTTTAGTGGTTAAAAGGCACATTTTTTGTTGTTCCAATTCGATAGTTCTCACTGCTATTATTATCGATCTAGAGGCACATTTTCGCTGCTTCGTTCTGTTATTTCATGTTGCTGTTACTATTGATTTAGGAGGATGTTCCATTGTTCCACTTCGTCATTAAAATGTTGCTATTTATCTTTGATTTAGAAGCATGTTTCGTTGTTCGTTTCGATTCATTGTTCACTGCTGTCATTGGTCGTTCCAAAAGTATGTTTCGCCATTTTTATTTGATGACGTACGCTGCTAATTATAGTCAATTGAGAGGCATGTTTAATGCCTACTTACTACTTATTTTAGTTGCTTGAGAAGCACGTTTTTGTTGTTCCACTTTTGATAATTTTCTTCTGCCATATTAGTCGATCTAGGAGTATGCTTCGCTGTTATGTTTTCGTTGTTTTACTGCTGAGTAATATCACTTATGAAGCACATTTCGCTATTCGTTATGATCATTATTCGCCACTATTTAGATGTTTAGAGCATGTTTCGCTGTCTTAATTTGATGCTACTAGCTGCAGTTTTCTTTTGTATAAAAGCATGTTCTATAAGTCGTTTTTTTTTTCTGGATGTTAATAGCATGAGTAGTTCTATGCCATTGATATATGCTAATGTTATCTTAATTGTGCAAAAGCATGCTCTATCATTCATTTTATTAGATGTTGAGAGTATGATTTATTTCTACTTCATTGATACACGTTATTATTATTCCATTTGTCTTTATGAAAGTATGTTCTATGGTAGACTGTTCGATATCTGAATATGGTGTGTGTTCTCATTTATAGTTGCCATATATATATATATATATATATATATATATATGTGTGAATACGTCTTCGTTCTCCTTATGTGTTTTGAATTCTGCTCCTTTATTATTAATTCTAAGTTCGTTAAAGCGCAATCATTTATCGTCCATGTATGTGTTATTAAATTACAAGTGTCCTCATGCATTCACGTTAATAGAAATCAAGTAAGAAGTACCCCCTCGGGGTGGTAGTCACATGCATTGGGAAAGGAAAAATGATAAGAAAACGAAAGAAAAGAAAAGAAAAGAAAAGGGAGTTGGTGGCCAATGGGTAGTCGGGTCTAGTCTGCAATCTAGTCAAAGCCCCTCCCTTACCGGGTACGAGAGTTCTAGATTGCAAGAAAAAGGTTAGGACGGATAAACTATAACATTCCATATAGGTCCTCCAATCTCCAGCTTGAAGTACGAGTAAAGAACAAACAAACGAATGTAATAAAAAGAATTTTGTTTGGTTGGCCCCCATTCCAAAAGGGAACTAAAAAGAGAGGCATATGCATTTGTATTAACCCATTTCCTTACTGGGCGCAAGCTCACGTCTTTACTTGTGGTGTAGGTGTATGTACCTGTACGTGAAAATAAATGCAAAGAATTTGGAGTCAATGCAAAAATGATGAACAGATAATCTAAAGAAGGCATGAAAGATTTGTATGTGCGAGGATTGGGGTTGGTCAGGCTGATTAGAACCAAAGAGGGCACGGTTGTAATAAAAGTGTATTTAATTCTTCGGTCTTCACTTCTCTTAATTGTATTTAATTATTTAGTTCTTTTATCAAATTTCTTCATTAATGATTTACGCTTCCGCAACATTTCAAATAAATGATTTCTATTGACGCTTCTGTAATGCTTTCACAAAAGAGAGTTTAACAAAGGGTTTTAGTAGCTGTTCGGTTAGCCGCACTATGATATGTTTTGTTTTGAAAAGAAATTTCAAATTTTAGCGCATTTTAAGGGATTTACGAAAAACTGGGTCGTTACATAAATTATAAGAAATTAGCTTAAAAATAAAATTAAGGTACGAACATCTTGAATAATAGACTAAGTCCCTCAATAAAAGAAAATAAATAATTTAATTAGAGAAAACAGCAAAATCTACTCTTGAAATAGCAATTGAGACTTATTTTGCTTATTTCATTAAAAAAGAAATCAAATCTAGGGTGAGTCGACTAAACTCATTATGAATTAAATTTTATATTCAACAATTATATTGTAAAAAAAAATATGTGCATTCAAAATATTTATTTTAACCAAGTCAATTTGTGAAAGAAATAAGGACGAACAATGAAATAAGTAATAAAATTAAAGAACGGCGATACTCAGACGATCGTAACAACCAAACAGACTCTGATCAGGTTTAGGATTTTGCGCTAAAAGACACGACACATACAGCTATCTTATTACTCTAGTTAATAATAACAATGCATAAATGTAATAATAACTGAACTGAAGACAAATTAAACATGTTTAGTTAAAACGGAAGTTGTACATTTTATAAATTTCGACGTGCCAAGTAGGGTCAGATCATTTAATACCTAAACATGTCAAAATCAAAATATCATTTTAAGAATCAATGTACGCTGAATATAAAATAACTCCTACCTCGACTTAGATCTATTAATGCCAAAACCCAATAGGAAAAGTACTAAGAAGGCCAACAACAAACAAATCTAGATAATTTCTCAAATCACGCAACCTATTAATAATATTGTTACAAAATTAGAAGTCGAACTCTATACTTTAAAATATGAATTACTAGGCTAAACAAAGATGACCAAAAAATGATAGGGACGGAAACCCAAAACAGTCCAAAATAGTCTCCCGAAACAACCCAAAAACGATTGTGTCAAAATTTAATTCAGCCATAAAACAGGGTCTGAGATTGTCTGGCCATAGCTTGGGATGGTCTAGGCCATGACTTAGGTTAGTCTAGTCGTAGCCCAATGGCTACTGCCAAGCCACTGCCTAAGTTGAAACTGCCAAAAACTCAATTTTTTTGAATAAAACATTCCTCCGATCGCCAAGCTTGCTTCCTAAACAAATGAAAATTTCCAGAATAACCAAATCAAATCTCCAACAACCAAAACTATAATCTTTTCATAAATTCCATTACCAATTCAAACAATCCAACATTTATCCAGAATTCTCAACAAAACTGAAATTTCTACCTACAGAACCTCTCCTTTTCCTTCCAGTCAGGCTTCGTCAAGCCAACCTCACAACATCGATGTCAAACCTTCAATTCTCAAAACAAACTTTCTCCATCAGGCAATGATTCTCCAGAGATGAAACAGAAAAAAAAATCCAATTAATCGTGACTTACCTTGGGCGATGATCTTAGATGACAAGACGAAGAAGAAATCCTTCTCTATTCCTCTTCTCCGAATTGTTTTGCGGAGAGAGGAAAAATTTGAAGAATCTATTTTATTTCATTTTATTAGAATGAATATATATATAAAATTTTTTTTTCTTTTAAATTCTACATTCTTTCCCACTTAATGAATTTCGCCCCAAAATTTAAAACAACCTCAGTTGTAGCATTGAATAAGTTAGGATATTTTCCATCATTTCCGATTCGATTTCCCAAGTAGTTTCCCTTCCATTATGGGTTTTCCACTATACACGAACCAATGGTATTTCACAATGACGAAAAACTCTTACTTCATGACCTATTATTATCAGGTTCCTCTTCATATAAAATACATCTCCAAGAATATGTATATTAGTCCATGAAATAAAATTTGAAAGGTCCAGATTGTACTTTGTTAGCATAGAGACATGGAATACATTGTTAACATAATTCATCTTTGTTGATAAATTGAATTGATAAGCCATTGAACCAAATTTACTTAATAACTCAAAAATGACCTATTTATCTTGCGGGTAATTTTCTTTTTCCACCAAATCGACTTATACCACGACAATGTTGCACCTTAAAAAAAAACCGCAAATTCATCAGCTTCAAACTCTCCCTCCCCCCTACAAAAGTCTGCACAACACAATTATCGATCTTGAACTGTACCTAGTCATTCTTTTACTGTTCAAACTTTCCTAGTTGATTCTCACTTATGTCCTTGTAGGACAAAACCAATTACCAAAGTTATCCACTCAACAATCACCAAGATCCTAACATGAGTAAGAATCTAAAACTTATACTCTGCCTAAACACTCGGATGAGGATATTACATTGTAATCAAATTTAACTTAGAGTCCAATTCTCTCATTATTGCTATTTAAGAATTGAGACGTAACTTTAAACACCTAACACTCACTCCAATGCTTAAACACGTGTAACAGATGATGTTACCAATACCAAGTTTGTTCAACTTCAACAAGAATTTATCCATTGTCAACGAGATAACTTGCACAAGTTAGCGAACCAATACAACCTTACCTAGGCAATATCATTTTTCCACATGGTCTCAACAACAAATAGTATAATTATAGTGATCATATCATTTTAATTCTGGTTTAAATAAGAGAGACAACCCAACAAAGCTCAAATGTTCAGTTCACAACAGCTTATTACATCAAAATCTATTCACTAGCTCATCAACACTAAAATTTTAAAGTGTGACACATTTTGACACAACCAGGGAAAATATGAAACCTTAATGTATGACCTAGGATACTAAAATTGTAACATCCTAGTTTTTTTTTGTTAAAATATTGACATTTTTAAAACATGTTTTCTTTCTAAAGCGCAAAAAATTAAAATTTTTCTCTTTTAATTAAATCATTTCACTTGAGTTGCGTAGCGGAAGATTTTTCATTCTTAAAATCATTGAAAGACGATAAATAAAATCATTTTCTTTACAACCTTTACAACTTAGAAAACTTTGCTTAACTTAAAACAATAATACTTTTACAAAACCATTTATGAACCATTTTCCTTTAACACCTTTAGCCTAGTTAGCCACTAAGTCTGCAACGCATAAATGCTCCATCAACTGCTCCTATCCTTGCTACCGCATACGTACATCACAAGACTTAAACTACGAGTCTAACGCTCAGCAAGAAATGAAATGCAATATGAAACATGCCATGCACTTTTTATAAAACATTTTCTCATTTTAGTTTCTTTTTCTTTTTACTGCTATTACTGTTTTACCCATTGGTACTCAACACAAAGTCTCCACTATTGGGGCATGACTCGCCAATGCCTCTAACCATGAGGACAACGTCCTTCAAGCCTAAAACTACTGGAGGAACAATCTGCCCAAAACCTCTAACCATAGGGACAACGTCCACCAAGCCTCTAACCATGGGGGAACAATCTGGCCAAAGCCTCTAACCATGGGTATAACGTTCACCAAGCCTCTAACCATTGGAGGAACAATCCGTCCAAAGCCTCTAACCATGGGGACAATGTCTGCTAAACCTCTAACCATTAGGGGAACAATCTGCTCGAAGCCTCTAATCATGAGGACAACGTCTGCCAAGCCTCTAACCATTGGGGGAACAATCCGCCCAAAGCCTCACAACTACATTGGGAACTTGTTCCCAAAGCCTCAACATATACTTTAACTTCTTAATCTCCTTTATCTTTTTCTTCACTTAAAACCTGATGCATGATAAACTGCTTTTGTATCGTTTTGTGAAAACCGTTATGCATGGATATGAGAACACACAACTTAGTAAAAATCTAACAATTCATCACACAACAGCAAGTCTCCAAAGTATAACCATTATCCGTATATCCTAATGTGCTTAATTTTCTATCAAGTAACATTAAATAATAAGCAAAACATTACATCTCCAAGGCATGGAAAAAATGCTTTATCTAAGAATCCAACCTTAATATGCATCAACCTCGAACAATGAGCAAGCATTATTATTCAATTTACTTAACATATCCATTTACCAAGACAAACAGTCCAGCAACACAATTTAACCTAAATGTGCTCCTAATCCAATAGTGCATCAACGTCAATACTTAACTTTCATCATCAATCAATCATTATACAACTTAATATCTACCAACAATAGAACAATATTCAACTTTCAACTACGACATAATGCACTTCCTCTATCTAACAGTTGCATCCAATTCCTCTCTTACAATTTCTTAATTATCCTAACCGTGTAGATAAACACTTTAATCTCAACGGGTTATCCAACATACATAGAGCAGTTTATAATCAACAAAGTCTCAACATCACAGAGCCTATCATTTACAAGTTTATTTATAAACAGTACAATAAAACCTCCAAAACATATTCTTAAACTAACAACAATTAAAACATCAAAGCAACCATCTCCCAAATGCACCCCTAATTTTTGTGATATAGCCCTCAAAGAGGACAAGAACATGCACATTTCTTACTTGGCAGTCTTCAATGCAATTTAACACAAATGCTGATCTTTCTGAGTATTCACGTACACCTTCAAAATTAATAAAACTTTCGTCACTAATTATTTCCTATCATCCATTCCATAATACCGTTAGTGAATTAGAAATGAAACTTGATTAACATGGTATAGATCCTTATGACTTATTCTCAAGAAACTATTTCCAGCCGAGAGCAACCAACTGCACCTTATTCTCAACATTTTTCTTCACTTCAATGTTTATCATTTTTGTGCACGTCAGACAGCATGATTCATGTAAGTGAGAATCAAACATAATAACCTTAAAATAACCCCAATACCAAGCATAAAATCCTCAACCATGATCATCAAAAGCTGTAACTATAATAAATAATAAAAAATCACCCGAGTGTAACATCCAATAATAACCAGCAAGCTGTAAGCACAACAGTGAATGAAATTCCCATAGGGTCCATCCAAAACAGGGACAAACCCAATCACCAGAGGGTAAATCCTTTATAATATCTATCAATATAGTAAATATCATAGAGATTAAAATCCAATCGATTGAGCCTAAATATTCACCATGTCTAGTAAGCAGAAACTGAAAGGAAGAGCCTAACTCATTCAACAAACAAGGTTTCGGCAATGTCCATCAATAGAAAAACAGGACAGAGAAGGGAACCATAACAATAGAATAAAAAATCTCACAGAGTCATTCAAGCAATGCAAGAAACGCATATCAAAACTGAATCAATAGAACTAGAACAGTAACAGAGTCCATCAATCAACAAAGAAATGGAAGAAAAACCCCCACCTATACCTTGCAGAACCTAAGAGAAAAAGGAGAAAGCTGAAACTCCTGGACTTATCTTCCTTTCTTTCTCTTCAAAATTGCTCGTGTTCGCCCAACCCCTAATCGGTTCTCTATTTTCTGTAAAATGCCCTAACCTTTCACTGCTTTGATATTTTTTTTTTTAATTCCGATATCTCCCGGTCGATCGATCGAGGTTTTTTTGTCGATCGTCCAAAGTCATTTGATCGACCACTAGCTAGCCCTAACTTCCACAAACCATGTGTCCCGATCGATCACCAACACGTGCCATGATCGAACGGCCCCAACATCGCTCGCCACTGCCATTTTTGCAGTTGATCACATGATCGACCGATTCCAATGTTGACAATCTACTTATATGCCACTGCCATTTTCATAGTTGATCACAAACTGACTGATTCCTTTTTTTACTACAGTCCATGCCACTATTATTTCATTGTCGATCACTTGATTGACCGATTCCAACATTGCAAGTCTTTGAATAACTTGAAACGCTGATGATCGACTGCAACTCCTCATGGAGATCGACCACATCATCTACTTCCCTTCTAAATTAACAATTCTTTTCTCTAAACCTTAACCCACCATTTACTCAAATTATCCTCAATTAATCCATTCCTAGAACCATGAAAAGTTGGGATATTACAAAAACAATTCGCTTCAATTTCAACTCATTGGGTATCACTACCATTTTTAAATAACTAAAATCCTTTAGCACAAACATCACATATATTTGTAAGCTCATGGGCAAGTTCCTACATTGAATCAAAATACTCTTAAAGCTCATCCTATAACTCTTGTGTTTCCTTGCACACCATAGAAGGACACTGGTCGCCTTAGTGCTAAGTACACGATAGTAACATCTTTCAACTAATATGACATATCGTAATCAGTTATTAACCAAAGTTTCCTTTAATTTCCTAACCCCAAGAAAGAATACAAATTTTAGAGGATATAATCTCATAAACATTTCAGTTATATTAGCTACCCGTATAATATTTGAGAACTTCAAGTTCTGCCTATACATTAACTTGTAATAGATCACTGACAATATCAAACCATAACTGAGGTAACCCCATTCAAATCAAAAGAAAAAGGACAAGAACACCTTTTGCTTTAGTTAGCATTGATTGCCAATCAACTGAGGCCTTACTCAAATGATTTTTAAATAGGGGGTAGGGGTGTGAGATTTAGTTACTTTTGTTCACTTACTAAGGAAGGCTTAACTTTATCTAACATACATCCAAGTCTATTACTCGACACATTTGTATATATGACATATGGTAATCCTTATCAACATGTCCAAAATAATTTGATAGCTAATTAGACCTCAGCTCCTTAGAATTGACAAACACCTTTCACTAGATAATTTAATATTCCCTACACACCGCAGTGTCAATAAATTGACTTATCAACTCTAAATCAGAATAACTTTCCTAAATGGCACTAATTCTAAATATCCTCAATTTTAATTGAATTAATGAGATACCATCTCAAAAATAAACATGTCCAACACTTAACTTTTGTCATCCAAAGGTCTCTTTTCACTCTTTTAGTGCACTATCGATTACCTTACAAATCCAAAAATAGAGCTCTCACATGTCTCAAATTCTCATAACGAGTTTTTGAATAAACAGATATACCACTAATAAGGTCGACAATGAACTAATTTAAACGAGATATGAAAACACAACTATTCAAATCCATAAAACAACTAGGTATCATTCAGACCAGATAAGAGAACCATGAAATTAAATGTGCACGTGTCCAAAAGATTGTTTTAGGAAAAATTCCACTCACAAGCCTTCTAACTAATAATAGTTAAGTCTTAAATCAATCATGGAAATACCCTAATCTACTCACCAATCATGGTTTGTTACAGATCTAACAACAAATAGTCAATAATCAACTGAATTGACTATCATGCCTTTTCACTAAATAACAATGATGCGTTATACTGCAATACACGATTATGAACAGAATCTCATAACATAATAAATCTCCTAGTTGCTTAAAAAGTTCACTCAACTCAAGTAGAGCTATATTATACTAAATATAGGAATTGGAGCAATAATAGGAATCATATCAACATCAAATAAAATCTGGCGGTTGGGTTGTAACCCTGACAGAGCTTCAAGAAAACATCATGACACATGATCACAATTGAAAATTTAAACCCTACCTGACTCTCACATAGTCACCGCTAACAACATAAAACATACTCCCACAATGCTCCAATCACATGTACCAACTAAAACAAGTTCATAAGGTAGTGTCGCTGTAAGGCTAATCCCCATACTTCACTCGACAATTACTGATACACTAGCGGATGGGGTAAAGAAATAACCTACAAATTATGTTGTTGAGGTGTTGTTGCAAGTGTTGAAGAAGGAAGAATGTTGGAGAAACTAGGTGAACTGCTCCTAGAGGAAACGGTCGATTGGGCAGTTGACCTCAAATTGGTCAGAAATGAAAACAAGCTGTCCGAACTTAATTTTCCTAGATGGTTGTCAACCCTATTCGTCTTTCCTTAAATTTCTACAATTTCAATTATGGAAACTCCAACTTTGGAAGCTTGTAACTTCTTTGTTTTAGAAGCTTTAGAGCTGAAATTTTGACCACACTTCCTTGAATGAATAAGGAGTAGAACCCTTTAAGAACTTTTGAAGTATTCCTCAACAAGTAGGAAATATTCTGACAACTCTCCAGGTGGTCAGATTAGGAAAGTTGGACAACTTGCTCTCCCTTTTGATGACTTTGCTGATGGATGTTTGATGGTTGGTTGGACATCACTTCACACAACCTTTCCCTAGAGTGTACCGGCTGTAGATGCCACTAAAAAAACTCACTTAAGCCTAAGTGAGATTCATCTTGTGATATGACTCACACAAAAAGATTTTTGGATGTAACTCACCAAAGTGTTTGAAAGAGGAATATCTCCAATTTCAAAATATGCAAAAGCTTTTTGTATTCAAACTCTAGTTTATTAAAAATAAGTATTAGGTGGCTTTATATAACCTTTTACAAAGTGTAAAATAAGAAACAATAACCCTAATTGGCTCATAGAATAAGTTGTCCGATTTTCTACTTAATAGAAACTAGGTTAATTAACTAAAAGATTATTTAATTAATATCTTCATTTCTTCTTTTCCAAGTGTAGATGCATTTGGCAGCTATTCCATGTTGGTGCTTGGTCACTTGGATGGTTTCCATGTATAGACTTCCTTAGTCTCCAAGCTTGGACACTTGGACTTTCCTTAATTTTTGCTCTCTGTTCCATGGGTCTTTGACATAGCAAATGAACTCCGCAGTTAGTGATCCAACTTGTTCTAGAAAGCTTAAAAAGGCAGCTACCATCTTCATGAAGCATGTGTTTTGAAATGACACGTTTTTAATGCCTTAATGCCAAAAGAGTCAGACACCTATCAAAGGTCAAAAAGTAGACAGTTTTGGAAAGTCTTTCCATTTCACTTTTATTGCTCTTGAACTTCCACCTATGCTTGACCTTGAATCCTTCCATGATATTATTTTAAACTTGATTAATGATAGAATGGACCCATAGTCTATAATCCTCTCAGGGTTGAAAAGGATTCGACCTCGAATCATATTTTGTGTCACCATATTCTTTATTACCATAAAAAGAATAATCATCTTGAGCCATCAACTTAGCAATATCTTTGATATCTCCATGGTTGTAATAAGGAAACAAATAATGATTGCTACAGTAGGCTAATGATATTTCCATAATCCTCTTCCCATGCTTGAACAATAACTCGGATAAAAGATTTCCCTTCTTCGCCTTTGAGTTAGAAATAGTGTAGGCCACAATAATAGTTACCATAAATAAAAGTTTGAGAACTCCTTTAAGTATATGAGGCCAAAGAATAATATTTTCTAATATTCCTTTGTCAAATAAGGAGATGTGTCTTGTGCCTTGAAATTTTCATTGACTTTGAAGTCTCCATGAATAAAATAAGGAAATAACCCTTGTATCATGTGGTAAGCCAATAATAGTAAGATATTCCCAAACTACCTCCCATATTTGAATAATAGATTAGGAATGTCGTGGATGCCCCTTTGTAATTTAATGACTTCTATAAAAATATTTTTGAGAATACCTTTGAGTATGTGTGGCCAAAGAATAATTTTTTGGTAACTCTTTAAGTTGTTCTTCCTCCAATATAGCTTGCTAGATTCCCACCATGAGCTTTCCTTATTAGTGATTTCCTTGTAGCTTCTTAAGTTCTCTTTCCTCCAATATGGTTTGCTAGGTTTCCACCAAGAAGTTTCCTTGCTAGTGATTTTAGAAATCCATAAGTTGTCTTACCAATCTTGCCATCTTTGGAAACAAAATCTTTGAATTGAAGCATTGGCCACTAGCTTCCTCTTTCCATTATTGCAATTGATCATATAAGAAAAATAATCCAGCAACTTATTCTTGGAAAATGATGCACAAATAGGTAAGTAGTTTTTGAAATCATCAAATAAACAACTAGTAGATTTATCATTAATCCTATTGCCGTAAGAGTTTTACCAAGTAGGCACATCAAACTTCAAAATTTTTCTCTTGGTGTAATATGTTCTTCTAGCCCCAAAATAGTAATGAAAGTCAACATCAAAATTCACTAAGACCAAGAACATGCCACTATGCATAACCATTAATGAATTTCCACCAAAATTACTAGAATATCTTTATTTCCATAACCAAAGATCATGTCACTAATGAAAGAATCTTCAATCCATCCAACTTTAAAAATCCATGTAATAAATTTTCCATAACCTCTTTGCTTTAAGCATAGTAGTTTCAACTTATTTTCCTTTATTGTTCCATATGTCATGCTTGCGCCACTTGTTATCAAGCCTTGGTATTTCCAAAAATAGACCGCTTTTATTCATCATATCACACACCAAGATATTAGTAAAACTTCATGAATCTCTTTAATAGAATCCAAGTTCGAATCTCTTTGCCTCCTTGTCTCCACTTTGCACTAATGTTGCTCTACAATGTGCTTGCATACCCCGTGAACCCAACTGTTATTAGTTGCACCTTCCTTAGTTCTGAAAATTCATAACACTCAAATATTCTTTCCACCTTTTCCACCCACTCATTATAATATTTGCTTGAGCCATTGAACGGCGGGATGGATACCTTGGGAATAGATGGTGGTGAATTTTCTCCATCCGAGAAATAACTCCATGAGTAGTTTTGTGACCTTGTCTTTGTGTAAAAAAATATCATGAATTAGTAGGACGTTTTAGCTCTGATATCAAAGGATGCACCAACATAAGGGGTAAAGAAATAACCTGCAAATTATGTTGTTGAGGTGTTGTTGCAAGTGTTGAAGAAGGAAGAATGTTGGAGAAACTAGGTGGGTTGCTCCTAGAGGAATCGGTTGACCAGGCGGTCAACCTCAAATTGGTCAGAAATGAAAGTCCAAACTGAATTTCGCCAGCTGGTGGTCGACCCTATCTTTCTTTCCTTAAATTTCTACAATTTCAATTATAGAAAATCCAACTTTGGAAGCTTGTAACTTCTTGTTTTAGAAGCTTTTGAGCTAAAATTTAGACCACACTTCCTTGAATATATAAGGAGAAGAACCCTTCAAGAACTTTGGAAATATTCCTCAAGAATTAGGAAATATGTTGACAACTCTCTAGGTGCTCAGATTTGGAAAGTAGGACACTTTGCGCTCCTTTTTGATGACTTTGCGGATGGATGTTTGATGGTTGGTTGGACACCACTTCAAACAACCTTTCCCTAGTGAGTAGTGCTGTGGGTGCCACTAAGAAAGTTCACTTAAGCTTAAGTGAGATTCATCTTGTGATATGACTCACACAAGAAGATCTTTGGATGTTACTCACCAAAGTGTTTGAAAAAAGAATCTCTCCAATTTCGAAATAAACAAAAGCTTTTTGTTTTCGAATTCTAGTTTATTTAAACATAAGCATTAGGTGGCTTTATATAGCATTTTACAAAGCATAAAATAAGAAACAATAAAATAGGAAGCAATAACCCTAATCAGCCTAGAGAATAAGTTGCCCTATTTTCTACTTAATAGAAACTAGGTTAATTAACTAAAAGATTATTTAATTAATATCTTCTTTTCTTCTCCTCCAAGTCTAGATGCATTTGGAAGCCATTCCATGTTCATGCTCAGCCACTTGGATGGTTTCCATGTATAGACTTCCTTGATTTCCAAGCTTGGACACTTGAACTTTCCTTAATCTTTGCTCTCTATTCTGTTGGCCTTTTGATGTGCCCCAAGTTCCTATCGCCTGAGCCGTGCCCGGGGCACCTTTATTTCTAACTTTTTATTTGTTTTGTAGGGGTTTAATTTTCTATCCAATTTAGAGGAAAGCTTTATTCAATGTCACAGAGAGGATTTGGTGTGTTTGGACTAGTGGATATCATGCAATCATAGAAGAAAATTAGGAGCTGTCCAAATCCGCCTAGAATCTGAGCAGTAGATGATCAAGGGCTATTTTGACAACCAAGATGGCGTCGTTTCAACTTTAGTCCTTCATATCAAATGCAGCCAACATACAGAGATTTCCAAGGACATATTGGGTGTTTTATTTGGGTTTGGTTTACTATATCTAATATCCCTTTTTCAGAGACTGATTTTCAAAATCGAATTTATTGTTTTGTTATTGTTAAAGGGCTGTTTAGGTCATTTTCTAATTAGGGTTACTTTAGTCTTTTTATTCCCTTTAGTGCACGAACTCTTAGGGTTTTAAAAAAGCCCTCTTTGCTGCAAATGAAGAAAAATTTTGAATTGAAGACATTTTTGTTGTGTTTTGGAAAAACACCACCCGCGGCCTCCTCCCCCTTGTGCGCCGATTCCTTCCACCCCCAAGCAAGGCTCCTCTTGAAGTTTCTCAACCTTGCATTTTGGGATATTGCCTCTTCCAATCTTCATCTTCAAGGTAGGATTGTGGTGTGGAGACAAGAGAACCTTCCAACCTTGGAGAGTGTTGGTTTCAGCCAACCCTAAGTCGCCCCTCTCACTTAGGAGGTCCGCGGACTCCATTGTTTTCTTCTTGATTTCGTGATTCTTGTAAGATCTTTTCTTGCTGGTTTGATAGTTTATGTTATGGAGACTTGATGCATGTTAATTGTTGAAGAAGCTCTTTTGGGAATTTTTGAAAGAAAGGTGATATTTTCGGATTAATGTTGAGCTGCTGAATCTGTGAATTTTCTGGATTAATACTGCCTCTGATTGTGTTACCTGTTTGGAGCCCTTACGTCGTTCATCTCAGTTTGACACCTTCTAATGAATTGTTCATGTTTAAGTCAGTGAGCTACCCTCCAAAATTGAGCTTTGTTTGGTGTATGTAGCGTGAGATATATCATTTTTAAGCTGCACTGGTAAAACTGTTCTGCTGGGAAACAGAATTCTGGTTAAACTTGAAATTGATAGTTCTCCTAATCCAGAGTGCTTTTTGGGCTGGATTTTTTATACAACTCTCCTGATTATATTAAGTTTATGATCTCTGAAATACAGCTCTAGTTCACATACACATTTGGAGTTTTATTCATTTCATTTGCTAGTGGTTCGAGGATTGATAATTTTCGGGACAGATTTCACTAAGGCTTTCTAAGTGTTTCTTGGAGCTTATCACCTTTGACATAGCAAATGAACTCTGAACTTAGTGATCCAACTCGTTCTAAAAAGCTAGAAAGTTAGCTACAATATTTATGAAGTACTCCTTTTGCAATGACGTGTTTTTGAATGCCAAAAGTGTCAGACACCTATCAAAGATCAGAAAGTATACAGTTTTAGAAAGTCTTTCTATTTTTCTTTCATTGCTTTTGAACTTCCACCTATGCTTGACCTTGAATCTTTCCATGATATTATTTGCAACTTGATTAATGATAGAATGGACTCGTAGTCCATCAATTACCCTTAGTTTAATTCTCATCCTATAGTTCGTACACAAAATCACACCAAGCTGATCCACTTACATGATCTATCTAATCTGTTGACAACAAGCATCTGTTAACCATAACATTTGATAGGTGCCAAACATGGAATATCTCACTCGAGTCATTTAACAATCACCAAATCATGAGGAAATGGCAAAATGTTCTATCACTATTTTCAAAAGAACATAACAGTGTAAAATCTACTTTCATTATATTTTAACATCTCAAAACACTCATTCAATCGATTAGAAGGGAGTAACTATACCATTAATTGCACAAATGTTTATTCCAATCATAGACATTAAACTTCCAACTACTTAAACTTGTTTCAAAGATTTCCCTCAAACTCATTCTTTGCATACACTTCTAATTGTATCACTCCATGCCATTTATTTATCGACTCACTTAAATACCTAACAAACGTTTCTCCAACATATTAAATAATGTTCAAGCCTACATAAATAGAACTAAGCTTATAAGTCTAAAGGTAATCTTGCTCCTGAAGTGCCTTTCAGTCTTAAAACTCCATTAGTTGAAATCTCGGATCCTAATGTAATATATCAACTCCACAACTAGACATTATACCCTAAAAATTGAAATCTTACTTTAATCCAAATTATGATCCATCTTTACATCACACTACACATTGAACATTGTCTAGATTTCTATGAATCTTACACCCTTAAACAGTGATTAATTCTAATAAAAAATTTCAAAATTACCACATAATTACCCTTAAGAAGGTTTTCGAATTTTGTTTAATTCTTTTAGTATTGTAAATACAAGTCTTATGTTGTCGTAAATGTTTTAAGGTTTTACAATACGATATGTTTTAAGTGATAAATGGTTTAACGAAAAATAGTTTATTTATGCACTTCTTTTTTAAGCTAGTTTTCAAATGAAAAGTCTTCCGCTGTGATTTTCAAAGAAAAAGGTTTCAAAAATTGTGAGTTTTAAATTGAAAGAATAAACGAGATGTTACAATAAGTGTATCTTGACTGAGTTTTTGATTGGTTTGTGTGGCATATCATCCTCCTAGTGTGAAAGATGATTTGACCACAAATCTAAGGGTTCTTCTACGTCTTCTTCTTCTCTAAGATAAGAAAATAGTTTCTCAAATTTGAATTTGGTTGAGTCACTTAAGCTTTTAAACAACTCTAACTTGTGCCTTATGCAAGTGCTCTTTATATGCACCTTCTTCATATCATTAAACACTAACTCGGTTTGATGCACATTCCTTGCCATAGAGCATGAAGAAATGTTGGCTACTTTCGACAATTCATCAACACATACCATAGTAGCACATATAGATAAATAGTATATGATACCATTCGACAAGCATGTATCCAAATTAACGATACTATCTGCATCTTTAATGTCACAAATGTCTTGCCTAAGAGCCATATCAATCTCAACAACAATAAAACTTTGAGGCTTCCCCAAATTATAATTTGTTCTTTTATCAAGAAAATAACTTGCAAGTTCATCACTAAGAAGCTTCTTGTTCTAAAACACTCTATCTCCAAAACTTGGCATGCAAAAGTTGTTAACAACATATGAACTTCCATCATAATTATAGAGACCATCCACAACCACAATATCAAAATTGATATTGCACAGTTCCAAATCAATATCGTCATTATGAAGTTCTTTATTCCATCAAATTCTAAGAAGCAATCATTCAAATTAGTTAGTGGCACATGCCTCTTTGACATTACATTGATAACTTTGCTTGTTTCTCCCTTCTTGCAATTTAGGATATGAGAACAATCTTCAACAGTTTCATTCCTTTTGTTAGGAACAGCAGGGAGTGTAACGACCCAGATTTTTCTTATTAGAAAATCACTTAAAATTAAAGCTTTTTAAATTGTGATAAGAGATCTTTTCTAAAAAGTAGGACCATTAAAAACCTTTTTTTAGACTCGTTACAAGAATCGTTATAAGCAGTGGAAAGCTATAATTAAAAAATGTTTTCTCATAATGTAGCTTAAGCATAAATAATTCATTTGACAAACTATTACGTGTTAATTATAAAACACTTTTCTCTTTTACTTTCTTTAGCCTAGCCAGCCACAAGTTCCGCCTATGGAAATCCTTCATCAACTGCTCCTTCACCTATTCTCGTGCGCATACCTGCACCATAAGCAAACTGTGAGCTCAAGGGCCAATAAGAAATGAGATAAACAATATGATGTATGCTTCTAACTCATTATGTCATAATGGTATCCGACCAAACTGTTCTTTTCTTTCTGTTACATACATTACTCGTACATCGAGCTGGAAGATTGGCGGAATCCGTGGCAGAGAGAATAGTCTCTTGTCGGCTTCTAACCACCTAGGGTAGACTGTCTCTCACAACCCGACAAGGGTAGGGCATAGTTCTCTTGCAACCCAATGGGGGAAGGGCATAATTCTTCCAGTCTACCAGGTTAGATTCGAACTACCTCTCCATCCCCCAACTTCCCTTTTTTGTTCATTCATTTTCTTTATTCATTTTTAATCACGTAAATGCATATGAATACCCCCTCCGATGGGGCATTTTCTACTTGTTTCTATTATCATGTTGAATGTCAATGAGAAGCAGTAATCACAACAATATGAAAATATGAGACATGAAGCAGTAATCGCAACAATATTTCACAACAATATAAAAGTATGAGACATGAAAAATCTACTAAAATACTATACATGGTGATATACTCTAAAATATGCTTGTCAATTTAAAAGAAAGAATAACCATATTGGCATGCTTGGCAATTTAAAGGAAACAATAATAATATAGGTATGCTTTGTAATTTAAAGAAAGCAATAACAACATAGATATACTTGGCAGGTTAAAGGAAATAATAACAATATAGACATGCTCGGTAATTTAAAGGAAACAATAACGATATGCTAACATCCTCAACATGCTTAGAGATTAAATTAATAATGTGATAATAACATATGCATAATAAATAAAGCAACATAACAGAAACACTAACAAACAATCAAAGGAAAGACATTGCTTATGGTATAGGGCCTCCACAGGTCAACGACTCTATTCAATTTCTTACCTCGAAGCTTTAACACGTATTAGCACTTAATCGTTATCCTTCTTCTCCTATTCAATATCTTCATAATTCAATAACATTTACTCATTAACAACAATCCTTTAACAACCATTCTATTCTAACCAAAACATATTTCTCAAATTCCTAAAGCACCCGTACTATCCACATTTATCTCAAAACTTTCCTCTAACTAATCACTTATTATAAACAGAATATAAACACTCTAAAGAAACTCACAGCTCGAATTTCACACAACCAACAACAGACAACAGAGAGTAATATTCAATTATTGTCCAATAATCTACGTTTAATCTTATAGAATCAAGCCAAAGGCTATCACAACAGAGAACAATCATCCAACAACAGAGAGTATTAATCCAACACAACCCGTGCATTAACAAAACATGAACATCCATGAAATCCAGAATAAAGTTGGAGGAAGTCACTTACTAGAGACAACTGAGAAGAAACACTCGGTCATCACTAGAGAGAGAGAGAGCTCCCCTCTCTTTCCTCTCCTCCTTGTAGAAGCTCACTGTTCCCAGCTTCACCAGAGAGCATTTCACTCTCTGTCTCCATCTCTCACTCAGCTCAGCTCACCCGAGAGCTTTTCTCTACCAGCCTCCCCCCTTCCTCTGCATTTCTAATTCACCAGAGAGGCACTTCTTACCATGCCTCTGCCACAAGCCATACCCTGACTTCACCATTCCTCACACATTTCCACGTTGTCATCTTAATCAGAGTAGTATAGATCGAATCTGACTGACCTGCAAGCTGGACCACAAGTCCTGCCACTGCCAATCCGACACGTCGTTCACTACCTCCTCGTCGTCGCCATTCCATTGTCGCTGAGGATCACCAGTCACCTGAAATTGATAGAGTATTGCAGCTCACCACGACCCGATGCTTCGCACCAAACCATCTTGCGAAGCTGCTCCCCCGAGCCCTAACCCAAAATTGCTCGCCCAAAACCAATCGCTGCTTGCCGGACAACGCGCATGACTAGAGCTATCCTGAGCACCAAAGCCCAAGCTCCTATTTCTCTCTTGCATCTCTCTCTTGCTCGCTACAGATTAGCCGCTCTCCCTCCTTATCTCTTAAAACTAAATCGGTCCACAAGGGAGAACCGGTTTACAACTCTATTTAATCCCCTTTATTTTAATTCCTCCATCCTGGGACGTCCGCTTACCATTAACATTAAGGGGGACGTCCGTTGTCTTCATATTTTTGTCATCTGTTAGTCTCTTCGCTGCAACAGACTTATGACCTATTGTAATACCCATACTTTTTATATCATAATTTAATAAGGATAATTGGAAAGTAATTGGAGGGTATTTGGATTAATTTGATAATTATCGAGATATTACCCATGACGTATTCATAAGATCTTAACTTAAGGAATTTATTGGAATTAATTATAATTGTTTTGAATTAAGGATTTATGGAATAAATAAAATGAGATTAAATTAAGAAGAATTAAAATGGATTAGGATTAAAAATGGAATTTAAAATAGGGATGAAGGAATTATGATGTGAGGAGGAGGTGAACCGGTTCACTAGCTGTCCATTCTTTGATTAGATTAAAAGAATGGCCTTCGGCCATTCGCTGAGAGTGAACAGACGAGAGAGAGGGAGAACCGAGAGAGAGTAGGGAGACAAAGAGAAGAGAGAGTGAGGGAGAAGGAGATCGGGTGTTCGTGCGACGGTGATGGAGCTCGGGCTTGGGCTCGGAGGCAGTGGCCCGACGAATGGTGAGCGAATGGCTACCGATGGTGTGAAGCGTCAGACTTCGCGGGATGGACAACGTCAGGATGCGGGTCTGGTCGAGGTAGCATCTGACGTCAACGTTTTGCTGCCGATTCTAGGTGTCCGATGGCTCAATAATGATGGCATGGGGGCAATGGCCGACGAGCTGGATTGTCGATTCGCTATTGGCAGGGATTATTCTCAGGTTGATGGGCAGAAATAGGCAGGTGGGGTGGAACACCTGGGTCCAGTTTGCAGTTAAGCTCGAACTGGTCCTTTCTCCTTTTGTTTTATTCTGATCAATCGACAACGTGGAGTATGTGCGTGGGTATTGCTAGGGCATGGCCTATGGCAGGGCATGGCAAAGTGTGCTCTCTAGAGAAGAAAATTGAAGCGTGAGGGGAATGACAGGCTTGAGTGAGCTCTCGGGTGAATAGAGGGAGGGGGTGTTGCCAAGGAGGAACTGAGGATGTGAGAAAGAGCAGAGTACTCTCGGGTGTGGATGGATGCTCTAGAGACGTTGGGTTGTCAGGAGGAGTGTTGCTCCCTGTGAGGTATTCCTTCAGTTTTATCTTGGATTTTATCGATATTCATGCTCTATTATTGGACATTAATTGGATAAATACTCTCTATTGTTGGAAGAATGTTCTCTGTTGTGTTAGTCTTTGGTTTAATTCTGCATCTGTGGGTGCGTTGGTGAATGTTCTAGAAGATTGAAGCTCTGTTGCTTGAGTTGATGTGTTGTGGTGTTTGATTTATTATTTTATGCACTCTGTTAGTTTTGGGGAAATTATGGATATTCTTGAAATGTGTTCTGATAATTATGTGATATTATTGAAAGTACACTGCCTTGGTAAGATTAGAAGATCGATATTGAATTTGGATTATGAAATGCTATCAAGTGATGAATAAATATTTAGGGTATAGATAAGGACAAAGTTGTTAAGTTGAGAATATTGGAATTGTAAGTGATAAGGTTTATAGGATTCGATGAGAAGTTGTTAATGATAAATGTTTCTAATTGTGAAAGTATCGAAAAGAGATAATGGATAAAGATTTGGTGCTAATGCGCGATATAGTTTCGAGGTAAGGAAAATTGGTGTGTCTTGGCTAGTGGAGGCCCTACCGACAAGTATAGTGCATGAATTTTATGTTAGTTCCCTAAAATGCTTACTCCTAGTGGCTATTAGTTGGTTTCTAGTTGATAATTCCTTGGATGATTTACTGTTGTTATTTCCTTTGCTGTAGATATTTCCTGTGTTGATAGTGTGGATTCCTTTACTATTAGTTGTTCTCTTTACTGGCGTGTGTTTCCTTTGTAGATAGTGTATATTTTCTTTTTTGTTAGTTTATTTTCCTTACTGTAAATGTTTTACTTGTTAGAAGTATGGGTGAATGCTTAGAATGATGAACTGAGAAGTATGAGGGAATGCCTAGAACGATGAACTAAGAAAAATGAATGAGCTAATAGTTCCTTTAACCGTTATGTTTGTTGTTACTTACTTGTTGTCTTAAATTTACTGTGTTAATTAAATTGTCATTTCATACATTTAGGGTATAGATTGTTCGCACCTATTATTCTACCATTACCATTGTTGATATCCATGTTAAATTAACTAGCATGTTAACTTAATGAGGCCTCAAGCATGTTTAAAGGTTAATCAATTAGAATCCTAATTACAATTATTACTTGAGTATGTTAATTAACTTAATTAGAGTAATTAACTAAACTTGAACATGTTAATTAACTAGAGTGATTAATTTACTAGTTTAACTAATTTATTAGTCGTTAAATAATTAGTTGTCTAATTAATAGGTATTAATCACTCCCTTGAATTAACTAGGACAACACTCGATTAACTAGTTAAGCATGTTTTAACTAACTAGAATGATATTAACATGTTAATTAACTAGGCATGTTAATTATAAGCATGTTAATTAACTAACTAATTAACAATAACTAAACATGTTAAGGTAATTAACTAGGATAACTAACTATAATAATAATCATAACATGTAATTAGCATGTCTAATCAATTAGCAGTATGTTTAATTAGCATGTTTAATTAACAATAATGTTAGCATGTTAACTAATTAAGTATGTCATGTTTAATTAATGTTAGCATGTTAACCAACCAAGTTATGCTATGTTTAATTAACTAATTAACTATAACCAATCCGAGTATGTTAAACCAAGTAATCAATTAATCTAAGTAGTGTTGAATTTCTTTGTTGAGATTTTGTAAATTGCCTTTTACTGCTTTGACATTTTGTATATTTTCTCTTACTGCAATTTCCTTTGTTGTAATTTCATTTGATGCTTTACTTTGTGAGAGAATAATAGAAAAGATGATAGAAGAATGAACTAAACGTGAACGAACCAAGAGTTTCATTGACTATGTGAATATATGTTTTTATCTTTCTTTTTGTAGTGCTACTTTACTGTCCTATGATTTCCATACTGTGATTTCCTTGATGTGAATTCTTTTGCTAATAGTTCTGGTTAAATTCCTTTGCCGAGCATGTTTGAACTAGGTTATAAATATTACAACTTATTCAACATGTTCACCATTTAGTTAGTTGTCAATTCATTAATTTAAAAGCATGATATTACAAGTATGTCGTTTTTATATTCTAATAGTAAAAGCATTCAATCTCTCTAGTAAGTTATTCATATTCGTGGATCTCCATTCACAACTATACTTGCATGTTTAATTATTGTCGTTCTATTACGCTTTATTGTCCAATACTTTCCCTTGAACGTGCTAGTCAATTATTGTCATCTTCAATTATTGTTTACCTTCATTCAATGCGTTATTCAGTGATTGTTTTTTTACATTTCTATGCGCTTTCAATTTCTGTTATTCAATTACTTTCTTTTATATGCGCACTTCAACTGTTAATGTTACATTATATTACATCATCATGTTAGTTGGAGAATGTATCATCATGCATCATGTTAATAGAAACTAATAGGGAGTGCCTCCTTGGTGATGGTACTAACACATGTATTATGAGAGGAAAAATGTTAAGGAAATAAAAAAAAAAAGGAAAAAGAACCTAAGAAAAAGGGAGTTTGGGGGCGGATGGGTAGTTAGGATCTAGCCTGGTATCTAGACTAGCCCTTCCCTCGTCGGGAACAGGACTAGCTACCCACAGGAGGTTAGAAGCTAACCAAGACTATACCATCCTATATGGGTCCTCCAATCTCCAGCTTGATGTACGAGTAAAGAACCAAAGAACCAACAACTTAATAAAAGGATTGGTTTGGGTGGCCCCATTCCAGAAAGACTAAAGAGAGGTATATCATATTGCACAAACCCCTTTTCCTTACTTAGCCTTTAGGCTTACAGTTTACTTGTGGTGTAAGTGTAGGTACTTATACAAGGAAACGGTGAACAGATCAAAAGCAAGTATGAACAATTTGCACGTACTGGACTCGCGGCTGGCCAGGCTAAAGAGAATAGAAGAGAAAAAGATTGTAAATGAATTTTATTTAAATGTTTAGTTTTCATTTCTCAAAACGCTGTGTTAAATTGTTTAGTTTCCTTTCTTAAAGAATTTAGGCTTCCGCTATGTTTTAATAAATCCGTTATGTTTACATAAAAGATTTTATAACTGCTTCCGCTATGTTTTGATGAAAAAGATTTTGACGGTCCGATTTTGCACTCTGATATATGCACTTTGATATCATCTTTTTCTTACCTAGGAGCATATTCAAATTCTTGCTTCCATTAGTGAAATTTAATACTATCTTGTTAAAATCCACATTTTTCTCTTTAAGCATGCTATTTTCATTTTCAATTAACTTAATATGTTCATTCAATTTATCATTTTTCAATTTCGAGCAAGCATTTTCAACTTCAACCAATTTAATATTACATGCATGCTTTTTCACTAAGAGTTCATTTTCCTTCTTCAATTTCTTGTATTTGAGAGTTAACAAGTTGAATTCTTCAAGTAATTGATCAAATTCATCACCCTCTTCATCATCGTCACAATCATCATTATTAATGCTATCATTATCACTATTGCTATAAGAGGAGCTACATACCTCTTTGTCGTTGGCCATGAAACACATGTTGGCCACTTCCTCCATTTCGGATGAGGCTTCCTCTTCATTATCATCCCAAGTTGCTTTGAGCGCCTTCTTCTTGAACCCTTTAGTATTCTTCTTCTTCTCAAAAAGGCAGTTTGCTTTCACATGCCTCGGTTTTCCACAAACGTAGCATTTCCACTTCTTGTCATGGTGAGACTTCTCTCCCTTGTATTTGTTTCTCCCTAGTTGTTTTCTCCACTAGAGAAGCTTGATTTTCTGGGTGAAGAGAGCTATCTCATTGTCATTGTCATCTTCGTATTCCAGTTCTTCTTCCTTGCTTGAGGATTCTTTAAGAGCAATCACCTTCTTTTTTGGAATCTCCTTTTCTTTTTGTTTCTCCTCCTCATTTGCCTTCATCGTGATCTCGTGTGTCATAAGAGATTTGATGAACTCTTCCATTTTTAGCACCGAGAGATCCCGTGGCTCGAGGATTACCGTCATTTTTGGTGTCCAACTCCGTGGAAGACTTCGGAGCACCTTACTACAAAGTTCTTCATCTGTAATAGCCTTTCCAAGCACTTTCAAGCTATTCGTAATATTAGTAAAACATATAAACATTTGTGTAATAGTTCATCTTTATCCATTTGAAACATTTCATATTCATGTACGACTATATTTAACTTATTTTTCTTAACTTGATTTGTGCCTTCGTATGTGACTTCAAGTAGTTTCCAAATGTCACGCACATTTACACAACTTTGAATTCTATTAAATTTGTTACTACTCAAGGCACATTATAATTGATTAACAGCTTTAGCATATAAACTCAATTTATGATAATCTACCTCATTAAATTCATCTTCTAACTTTGGTACTTTCAATCCATTTTCATCTTTAGGAGGGACATAAGGTCCATTCAATACAATCTTCCATATTTCATAATCAAGGGATTGAATATAAATTTTTATTCTAGCCTTCCAATGCACATAATTATCACCATTAAAGAAAGGCGGCATAGTTAAAGATTGTCCGTCCATATTTACGCTATTTGAGTTAGATGTCATATTGTTCTATATTATAAATTCAACAGATTAACAAATAATTAGAACGAAAGTATTCTAACCTGCTCTGATACCGGTTGAAGGATCGAAATTAACCTAAGAGGGGTGGTGAATTAGGTTTATTAGCTTTTTCGTGCAATTATATATTTTCTAACCAATAGCTAATTTATCACAACAATGAGATTTGTTAATCACAATAATAAATAGCTATAAGAGATAGGGTTAGAGATTTCGACACCGAGTTGTTAACGCGGTTCGGCCAAGCATGCCTACATCTGCACTTTAAGGTCCTCCCTTGAAGATGTATTCCATAACCGGTCCGGGTTACAAATGATTGAGCTTCTATGGTGTCAATCATACTGTTACAACTATTTTAGGACGTTACCCTTTTCTCTCATTTACAAATTTTCACACGGAAAATTCTCGAACTCACAAATACAACTATCCTCACAAAAACAAATAATCACTCTTAGTTTATGTGGAGGATGTGTTTGCTAATCACACAAAGAATGAGTCAAAAACATTTAAATCCGCTATCGTCTGGGTTCATCCTCACCTCGTCCACAACATCTCAGGAAGAAAACTGACTCAAATATCATGTGTCCAGACTCGTCCGCACCCGTCTGAACAAGCACCTTCGGATGCCATATGTTGTCTGCATGTCGTCAAAATTTTGTTCGAATTGCACCTCAAAATAACAGATTCAAAACTTCTGTAGCCGCAACAGTCCACATTCGTCTGCGTCTCATTCGCAACAATACACTTCAGAAGGGGACGCAAAACCCCGTCCTCGTCTCATCCTAGAGACGCAAATCTGGGCTTCTACGGAGGCAAATTTGCGTCCTCACTCATCCACAAGACGTCCGAATAGTTCCAGAATAGAGGACATAAAATTGGAGCAGCACTAATCGAATCCTCTCACTGTAAGGACTTGGTACAACTCATTAGAAATTACCAGTACGCTCATTAAGGGTATTTCCATTTTAAGAGCGTATTACGAGTATTATAAATTCAACTAATAAACAACTCATGAAACTCAATAATATTATTCATCATCAAAATATAAATATGTCTAACACACTTACGCTAACAGTGTCTTACACAACAAAAATAGTACCTAAGCATTCAACATAACAAAGGTTTAGGCTCAAGTTGTAATATCCCAAAATCTATTCATAGGATTATGTTTAATTGGAGTTTAAAAATGATGGTTGAAAGACATGAATTGGTTGATATTTAGGATGAATTAAGGATAAGATAGAGATAGAGGTTAGATGCGAAGGATTAAGTTGAGTTACTCTCAGGTAGACTCGTGATTGACTATAATTAGAATAGTGGTCGATCAAATTCAGAAAAGATTGAATTTTGTTGCCCTCGGGTAGAATTACGGTCGACCGGATAAGGATTTGTGGTTGACCAAATTTGTAACAAAATGTGAGAATTGAGACTTGGGGTATTTTGTGATCGATCGGGCATTGAGGATGTGGTCGACCGAAGGTTGATTTGTGGTCGACCGAACATTGAAGGAAGGTCAATCGAGAATGTGAAAAGTTACTTAAAAACAACATACATGTCACGATTTAAGTGAGGATATGGGGTGTTGAATTAGCAGTTATTTCATGCTAGAGCACCACTTCCTACTTGAATGGCTAAGGGAGAAGACATACTATTACATGGGAATTAAAAGGAAAACATGTGCGAGAAGAAGGAAGGAAAAGGAAAGAAGGAAATTTGTGAGGGAGAAAGGAGAAGAGAACTGTGGTGAGAGAGAGAGAGAGAGAGGAGAGAAGAAGTGAGAAGAAAAAGAGGAGAAGAAAACGTGTGGGAGAAGAAGAGAAGGAAGAAGAAGAAAGCTTGAAAGGAGAAGCATTTGAAGAAGAAGAAACCTTTAGAAGTTTGTAATCTCTCAACTTCTGCAAGGAAATTAAGGTATAAAATGACCGTATGTGTAACACCCCGACTTTTTTAACTTGGAAAATTATCGAGGTATTACCAAGGGTGTTTTAGAGCGTTAAGTCTAGGAGTATTTTTGTTATGTTTTCCCCGTTTATGCGATGCAAATTAGATGGCGGAACGGTTAGGACGTTACATCTCATAATTATACGTGTCGTTTGCCTATGGGAGAAATGTTACAGGATAGGAGTTAAGTGAGAAAAATTGTCCAGGGCATTTGCGGACGCCTGAGGACAACACTTGCGTACGAGACGTATCGTCCGCAAATGCATTGCACACACGGTAAAAGGGTTGGGATGATTCAGGATGAGATTTCTCGTCCTGACTGCATTGTGTCGTGGAGTTGTGGACGACTCCGGACAAGTTTGGATGAGGAGTAGCCTCGTCCGAATCGCCTCTGTCCCAATTTTGGGGACTTTTGGACAAAGTCCTGGATGAGGCGGACGACAAATTCTATGTCCACATCAAATGTGTACACCTCAGACAATTTCAGACGATGGTGCGGACGATGCGAATGAAGATAGGACAAGTCCGCATCGAATCTGTCCAAGTATAGAGACTTTCGAACGTTAGCGAATGCTGGCAGACGAAAGAGGGTATCATCTGATTTGAATATGTCCATTTTACGGACACTTTCGAATGACGGCGAACGAAACGTACGGACGCCATATCGCGTTCGCAAGTTGTCTGCGGACGGTAAGGACATGGACGAGGATGCCTCTCCTCATCCCCAAACATGATTTAGCCTTTGAGATTTTAGCCTTGCAGACGAATGCAGACAAGGCCAAGTCATCCGCACTCGTCTGAATCATCGCAAAACTACGAAGACAAAGATTTAAAATCAGAAAGAAAATGACCCTTAGCCAACGGAAAACGAGAACCCGACACCAAATCTCCTCCCAAACCACGAGTGGCTGACCATCCCTTGTTGGAGCTGCCTCCCCCTGTGTAACGACCCAGATTCTTAACTGTTTTTAAGAGTGTGTTAACTTTCACAAAAATGAATTTCAAAGTTTAAAATCTTCCTTTAATGACAACTTGTTTTACAAAAAGGGTTATCAGAGTGCTAAAAATTTGATTGTTACCAAAGCTCATTTTTACCATTTATTAAACAATGAAGAACTATTGTTTACAATTTGCAGAAGCGATATTAAAATTAATATATAAGAATTGCGGAAGCACGGCTAAACAGGAAATTTCATTAATGGAAACAAGAGACTATGATTAACAATTAGCGGAAAATGATATTAAAAACTTAACTTAAAATCCAAGGTTTTGAGTTATCAAATAAGGCCTACATAATATTCCAAATAGTATTTAAGTAAGGGTAAGTGAGGGAAAATTAACGTTCGTAAAAGAAAACAATTCGACGTTAGCCCTTACAACTTTCTTCTTCTTCATTACTTAGTGTCATACTACTACTCAGTTGCGTTTCTATCAGATCTATCGCAGGCTCCACCGGAATGGCCTCTTTTGCAATTCCTAGCATAATCACTTCGTTACCTACACCACAAGTAAGGACGTGAGCTTACACTCAATAAGGAAATGGGAAAAACAAATGCTTATGACTCTCTTTAGTTTGTCTTGCAATGGGGACACCCAGACCAATCTTTTCTTACGTATTTTTTGTTCGTTACTCGTGCATTGAGCTGGAGATTGGAAGAATCCATGGAGGGAGAGTAGATCTTTGTCGGCTTTAGTTACCCAGGGTAGATAGTCTCGCAATCCCAGCATGGGAAAGGTAACGTCTTTCTTGTTCCTGTCTACCTAACTAATCCGTACTTACCCCCCATCTCCCCACTCTCTTCATTCATCTTTCTCTTCTTTTACGTCTTTTTACTCACTCAAGGCATATGGGTATCACCCCAAGGTAATACCCCCTAATTGTTTCTATCATCGTGAATGTATGGGGGCTCTTTTACTTAGCCTAGCACATGTAACACATATGGGGATATCATAAACAAACTAGAGAAGACTACAATGAGTACATATAACACATACATAGAGATATCATGAAACAATGATAAAGGAGACCACAATAAAATAACGAACGCAATGCACAACTTAAAGATTTCATAGAAACAATAGGATATTAAAACATGCTTCATTATTGATCGAGGTTAAAGAGACTAACGAACTATCAATAAATCATGCTATTAAACGAGACTATGCCATTAAACGAGGTCATACTACTAGATGAAATTGCACTTCTAATGAAATCATGGTATTGAGCGAAACTATGCTAGCAAACGGAATCATGCTAATGAACGAAGTGAACGAAATCATGCTAATAATGAATTCATGCTATTAAACAAGATTGGGTGGCAAACGAGCATTAAATTTTAGCAACGAAATAAAATAGCGGAAATATGCTTCTCAAACGGAAGGTAACAACTGTAACAATCTCAAGGATAAATGGAGAATAGTACTCCTAAATTCCAAATAAACAACAATATTCCTAATGGCGAGGTGGAGTAATGGACATGCTTCTTGATGACATTACAACGCGGAATATTATCGAGTGAAACAGCGTATATAACATGATAAAACATACTCTTTACGATTAAAATATAATAGCGTACTTGACAAGATAAAGGGACGAACACATTCTTCATAGCAATTAAACACAACAACGTATAATAAATAACAAGGTATTATCAATTTGAGCAGCGAAACATACTTTTGATAGTGATAAATACCATATCTCAAATCTGTAAAAAGGAAAGATAACAGGCATGCTTGAATGACTGAATGGAAACAATGATAACAGAGAGTAAGCATGCTTTTATTAGACAACACTACACCCAATAATAAATCAAATGAACAGCGAAACATGTGTTTTTAACAATTAGATCTGTAGCAATATATATTGAACAGTGCGGCGAAAAACATGCTCCTTAATTGATGATGATCACAATAGGAAGTAACGGAAATAAAACAGTGAGGACGTGCTTGTTATATGACTATAGTAATAGTAATGATAATATTATCATTACTAATGATCAGCAGAACACGCATCTTAATCGGTTATCTATAGCAGCAAAAGTATCAAAACAGAGTAGTTGAAACATGCTTATCCAAAACTATAAACGGTAGCGAATAACCATGTGCAATATAGAAATGAATCTCTTAATGTACTTTTAAACGATAGCAGAATCCATCATTTAAACATACTTTTGTGCAACAAGTATAACAATAGCTTAATACAACAAAAACGGAATCACAAAGTGTGCTACAAGCACCAGAGTATTGCATGGAAAATGAACTACAACTTAGGTTTCATAATATTAGGGTGCTTACATAGATATTAAACAATGCTTCAAAAATTAAATCACATGATTGGAATATAGTTACAGTAAAAACTATTGATAGGTATTGCCTTTTGCAGTTTTAATAGTCACAACAAGGAAATATATAAAGAATGACAGAAAGTAAACATATTCAGAATGTAATAGAAAGTCTATCTCATTTCTCCTTGACAACCCTCATTACTTTACGGGCTCATTTTCCATTCTACAATCTTGTCATCATTTAAACACAATATCTAGAGAAAACATATTCATCTAGAGAATGTAAATCGGTGGCAAAACATGGCAGGAAAACAAGTAAGAATATCATAGCAGACAGTGCAGAAATGTAGCAACCAAAGAGAGAGCAAAAGGGACTACAGAGTTAAGACATACAAGAAATTTACAGAGTTTAAATCATGAACAACAATCACTACGTTCATACACACATACTATTACTTGGGTGAAGGGCCTCCAAATGGCCAAGACAACCCATCTCCTTACCTTCTTGTTGATAACCTAACTTCCAGCAGCTAAGCCCTTGGACCCCCACTCCACACACAACAGCACTCTCCCAAATCCATCGAACCAGAGAAATTGTGAAGAAGAGGAAGAAGCTGGGAAAGAAATAGGGCTCCTGGAGGAACATCTGGTACGCTTGGAAGTGGTGGTGCACATGATAAATCTTCTATTCATTGGAACGTGGGAGTGAGAGGCGTCGGGCTGAAATTTTATTGGTTCCCCGTCTTTTTCGTTCTGATTTAATTTTATCCTGTTGCTGAACTGCTATGATTCGGACGAGATGCGGATGACTTAGTCGCATCCACATATCGTCCGTAAGACCAATTTCCACAGGAAAATCTGAGTCTTTGGACGGAAACTGGAGTCCCCACCTTTATCCGTACCGTCTGCAGTCCAGTTTTGGATGCCAGTTTGCGTCCGCATGTATCGTTCGCATCATCCAAAAGCTTCCATAAGATGGACAGATTCGATGCGAACGCATCCTATATTCATTCGCATCATCCGCATGTATCATCTGAATGTGTCCAAAAATTGGACAGATTCAAATCGGACGCGTGGTGCCCTCATCCGCACTGTCTGTACGTCATCCTAAAGTCTCCAGACTTAAACAGATTCGATGCGGATGCATCCTGTTCTCGTCCGCATCGTCTGCAGCTTTGTCTACAAGACAACAGGGTCACTCAGGATGTGAAACTTCATCCTGACCTCATCCCCAAGTGCTCGTTCGGAAGCCGGACCTCATCCGTGTGCCGTCCGAAGTCTCCTAACCTTCACTCCTTCGCATTTTTGACTAAGTTTTTATTCGAATCCTATTTCTACGTATTATAAGTCACAACTTAACATGTACTGGGATGATATAAATATATATATATATATATATATATATATATATATATATATATATATAATGCCAATACATTCCTCCAAAGTTGACTACATCATTTAACAGATGAAATTAGGATCGGGTTGTTACATTTGCCCTTCCAGGTGCAGTTGTCCCCTCCTCCTTTAGGGTTAAGCCATCCCCTCCATTCCTTCAGTCTTCATTCTCCTGCGTATGAAGCCCAGTGAGCGAAAGAGATTGTGAGTGGATGATCTGCGAGAGAGAAGTCCTTTTGGTTCCACAGTGTAAGGGGAACTGTGGTGAGCTAGTGTGAGTGAAAACGTGAGTGAGCTGCTGCAAGAGCTGCCGTCTGTGAACTGGAGCTACTGTCCATTGGAGAACTGACCTTGTCATTGTGTTCTTTATTTTGATAAGGATTTGGGTGTGTCTTGGCCATTTGGAGGCCCTACCAACAAGTAGTGTGCATGAGTAGTGTCGGTTTCCTTGAATGATTTACTGCTGTTATTTCTCTGTTAATTGATAGTGTAGATTGTTAATGCTCTATAGATTATTGCTAACTCTGTGAGATTTCCTTTAATAATATACCCATCTGCCTAGCTGCAGACTAGAGCCGCTACCCATCTGCCCCCCAACTCCCTTTTCTTTTCTTTTCCTTTCTTTCATTTTCTTATCATTTTTTCTCACTCAACTCACATGACTATCACCCCAAAGTGGCACTCCCTACTTGTTTCTATTAACATGATGCATGATGACATGACAATTACATAATGCATATATGGAAGATAAATAACAGCTATTTTAACAGCATTTAAATCATGTTAACATACTTCAAAATCGACGGAGATTAATTACGGAACAACAGGGAAACAACAGAGAATATACAGTAACTAAAACATGCTAACATGCTGAACTATTAGACATAACATAACAGCAAGTAACTGTGTATTTATAATGACATATAATAGTTTAACATGCTTGACATAAAGCTAAAAATAACGGCGAGTAATAGCGAACGAAACGTGCAGCATGCTTAACAATTTGATAGTAATTAACAACATAAGACAGTGAATTAACAACGTTCGCCCATACTTTATAATTTGGTAGCATGCACCAATATGACTGTGACATACAACATGCATACGTACTTCATAATTTGATAGCTATTATGAAACATAGTAGTGAAATAAAAACGAGCATATACTTGACAGTAATCTAGAATGTGCTAACATGCTTCGAAAATTGTGGGAAAATAATGACAACATAACAGCGAATTGTTGATAGAAAATAAGCACAACAACATGCTTCGAATTTGATAGAAATTAACGATAGCTTATCAAAAATTTTAACAGCAAATAAATCATGAATACATTATATAAAGTTTGATAGCAAGCTAAGAAATACGACAGCAGCATGACCAATGGAACATGCTTTTAAACAAATTGCAGAACCTACTTTTAGACGGTAATTAAAACAGCACAGGACATGCTTTTAAAAGAATAACAGAACATGCCTTTAGATGTCAAATATAACAGCAGCAAAAATCAACAAAACGTGCTTATTACAAATATTAATGGTGAATGAAATAAAGAGTAATATGCAGGCAGTGAAGGTATTATGAAGAACATGCTTGTACAAAGATTAAGTCATAAACAAACAGAGAATAATCATGCTCAGGCCTAGCAATTTACTCTAGATGAGCTAATTAATTTACATGCTGGAGTCTAGTTAATTAATCTAGTTAGTTACTTGCTCTAAGTAATTGACATGCATTAAGAAATAATCAAGTTAATTAAAACATGCTCAACTAGTTAATGAATTAATATCTTATTACAAATGTTTACACTAACTAGTTGATTAGTCGATTAATTAATATCTTAGTTCATCATTACAAGTGTTTACACAAGGATAGGGTAGTACTCACTAAATGACGCTCCTTGTCGAAAGATAGGGTAGTACTCGCTAAATGATGAGTTGTCTGATTTTAAATCCCTTAATTTATTCAGATCTGGGCACTTTTGGACGAGTGCAAACGTGATAGTGTCATCTGCATTCGTCCACATGTGTAAAATTTCAAAGGCCGAATTGCCTTCACGGACGATAGTTTTCATCCTCGCTTTGTCCGTATCGTCTGAAAGTTACATTCTGACGAAAACGGTGTTCGAATGTATCATTCGCATACGTCCGAATGTGTCCAAAAATTGGACAGATTAAAATCGAATGCATGGCCTATGCGTCCGCACTCATCCAGACTCGTTCGAACCTTCACAGTTCCAATAGGTTAGGATGAAAAATCGCATCTTGAGTCGTCCCAAGATTCAGGGTGACATGAAATATGTTTGTGGACGACACCTCTAGTCGGCATGTCATCTGTATTCATCTGAAAGTCGACTTTGAGGACAAATTTTCTCATCCTAATGCATCCCAAAGTGCATGGGTGCCATGCAATGCACTTGCGGATGACTTACTGCGTCCTCACGTCATCCACAATCGTCCAAATCCCCATAATCTAGCTTTTCTCTTTAATTTTTTTACTTAACTTTCATCTCTATTATTTCTCCCATAATGATACGTCACATTTTGACACATATACATACGAAATGTAATATCTTAATTATCCAAACATTTAATTACATCACGTATATGGGAAAAATAGTATCGGGGTATTACATTCTTTGCATTTCTTCTCTTCTCTGTGCACGAGTGAAACCCTTGGAGTGCAAGTGTTTTGTGAGAGTTGAGTTGTGAGAAGCGTGTGCTCTTTGAAGTGGTACGTTGTGCATTGGGTGTGAGGTCCATGAACTGAAGGGCGAGGTTGGGTTGAACAACTCGCAGTGGTATTTTCTTCTAGTATAGAAATTCTTCAACGATTAGCAAACTGAGGTAAGATTTGGGTAAAGTCGTTAGCCTATGGAGGCCCTACCCACAAGTAGTGTCTGTTTGTTTTCAATATTATTGTTTTGTATTTTCTTTCTTGTAAATCGATGACTAGTTTTATAGAGGAAGTAATGATGTTTCTTGTTAAAATTATAGTCTCTATTTTGAACTTTATGATATGAACTGATCAACTGTGAAATGCTTTACGACATGTTAAGTACGAATAAACTGCTGGTTAAACTCTTAGTACTTGCTGTGTAGATAAATCCATGTTAGTAGTTGTAGACGTTAACTATCTATTATTTGCTAATTATTGGTTTTGTTTTCCTTTGGATGCTCTGAACATTGTTCCTGCTTACTACTTTGATAGTCTTGATATACTATATTGTTGTTTGACCTATCACCATTTCCTTATTTCTAGCTAAATACTAATATTTTCCTTGATGTGAGCATGTTTAGTTAATCTCCGTCATGAACTGTCTCTTTTCTGTAAATACGAATAGGTTGTATTAGATAGTTTTAGATATGATTCTAGGATTTACAGGATGTTAGTCCTTTTATCATATATCCTGTTTTATTGTTGTGCTTTTATTCCATCATAATTGTTATCACATGTTAGCTCAACTCTTTGATATTTTTTTATGTTGCTTGTATTTAATTTAGTTGGATTTCTTTCATTTCCACAATAATGATATGTTATTGTAATCATTGTTTCTCATTGACATGGATCATGATAATAGAAACAAGTAGGAAATACCCCGTAGAGGTGGTATTCATATGCATTACGTGAGGAAAAATGAATAAAGAAAATGAATGGAAAAAAGAAAAGGGGAGTTAGTGGATGGAGGAGTAGTTCGGATCTAACCAGGTAGACTGGAAGAATGATGCCCTTCCCTTGTCGGGTTGTGAGAGACTATCTACCGTTGGTGCTTAGAAGACAACAAGAGACTACTCTCTCTACCACGGATTCCTCCAATATCCGAATGAATGAATGAAACATAAAGAAAAGAACGGTTTGTGATGTTACTCATTTTGACATGACGAGTTAGACGCATACATAATATTACATATCCCTTTTCTTACTGGGCCTTAGGCTCATAGTTTGATTGTGGTGTAGGTAATTGTCAAGAAGTAATGATTCCAGGAGCAGAGGGGGAGGCATTTCCTGTTGAGCCTGTGGGTTATCCGGCTGAATCAACCTGAGAGGGTTATAGCTCACAAGAAGAAGAAGAAGAAGAAAAAGAAGAAGAAGAAGAAAACCCTATTTTGAAATGGTTTGCAAAAGGACACTGTTTTGTAAAACTATGAACTCTTACTCTAATCTTCAAACCGTATTTTGAATTAATTAAGTTTCCACTTTTACTCTGATTTTAACTTACGCATTTTATGTTTTCTCGCTTGCCTTAAATATTTACTCTCGTTTGTTTTTAAATAAATAAAAAGAAAATTTTACACATTAATTAAAAAGGAAAAAGTTAAAGAGAAATTGACGCAAGCCGTCACACTCTTCCTTAAGTAAAAGAAAAGAAAACTGAAATGGAAATGTTTTCTATAATGCATCTCATGTTCATAATGCATTTCATTTCTTACTAAGCATTAGTGTTATAGATTATGCCTTGTGATGTAGGTAAGCATGGTAATAAGGAAAAGAGCAGTTAATGGAGGATTTACGCATTGTGGATCTTGAGCTGGCTGAGCTAAACAGGAAAGAGAAAAAAAAATGTACATTGTTTTCAATCTATGACATGTTTTGTAAAAGTACAAGGATTTAAAGAATGAATTTTATTTATGGTATTTCATTAGATTTCTTCTCAAATTCTTTTATTAAGAAATGTTTTCCGCTACGCGTTTTACAAAAGAAAAAATGTTCAAATCTCAACGTTTAAAGTACAGTAAAAACAAGGTCGTTATCAAGTAGTAGTGCAAGAGAATGTTGGGAACCTAAATCAACATCGAGTTTGGAGGGAAAGTCAAATCAAATTTTTGATTTTCCTTAGATAAAGGAATTACGCATAAGGTATCCAGAGTTACCTATGTGGCTAAATTTTAAGGACAATATTTAAATTATGGATAAAGAGTTGTAGTGACTAAAATTTATATTGGACGGATTTCTGAATATGTAAGTATGTCATACAATGCAATGAATCATATCGGTTGTTTTGTTGGTGAGATATATTATTTCATGGTTTATTGGATTAAAATAGGGATTTAAGAATTCATAGCCTATAGAATTGAGATAATGGTTTAGGTTATCTCATAACTGATTGGGTTGATTTATGGTTCAGAAGATGTTGTTGGTTCTGAAATAATGAAGGGTTACACCAAGGGAGTTGTGACTTAAATGTGTAAAGGAAAATGCAGTTCACGGTGAAAAAAGTAAGAAATGAAATGACGTTGTTGGAGTGAAGTGTCGCCTTAGGAGGAGTGATCAGCAGGAGTTTATTTATCTGCTGAATGGTCGCGGGAGTGGGTAAATTAATGGTTGTTGGATGGGTGAAGCTGAAAAGCACTTACTATTAAATGAAGATTGTGGGAGGAAACTTGTACACGGAGTGAGTGAAAGAAGCAGACAAAACCATGACCATTGGATGGGAGGAGCAGATGAAGATCGACTGCTAGATGAAGAGGTCTAAAGGAAAGACACTTCAACAAATGGTAAAGATCCTATTTCAGGAGCAAGTGTAAGCGGAGAAGAACGTGTTTGCAGAACGGATGAATGGAGTGGATAAAATAAGAATCGTTGGATGGAAAGTACGGATAAAAGGTTTGCCACTGGATGAGAATAGCAAAAGGGGAAGATGCTTTCGCAGAAAGAAAATATTCTATTCTAGGGATTTAAGTGAACACAAACGTTGTCGTTTAGATTTGGAAATACGTGGGAAGACCAGTGGCTGTGGCAAGGAACACGTCCTTGAAAAGGAAAAGAGGTGGTGGACAAAATAATGGCCATCAGATTAAAGGAACGGATGAAACATTGGTCGTTGGAAAAAAAGAGCAAAGAGGAAAGATGTTGTCGCGAAAAGAAATGTATCTGCATTTAAAAAAGATAAAGATGATGAAAAGCACGTAAATAGGTTTGGAGGACAGGTTATCTCAAAAGGGTGGACCGGTGGGACATAAGCCTGTTAGTTTGTTTCTAAAAGAGGTCGGGACAGGCCGACATAAAGGTGGTTGCATCACCATGCATTTTAATGTATGGCAGCTAACCGAGTACTCCTAAAATTGTGGAGTCTATCTTCCAAAAGGGTAGAGACTCTCCTAAAAGGGAGGAGAATCGTTGTAACACCCCGATATTTTAAGTTGGACAACCATCGAGGTATTACCACGAATGTTCTGGAGCGTTAAGTTCGAGGTAATTCTGCTAACGTTTTCCTCATATACGTGATGTAAGTGAAGTGTTGGAGTTATGAGTACATTACAAGGTGTATCTATATGTGTCATTTTATGACATGTATTTATGGGCGAAATGTTATGGGATAGGAGTTAAATGGGGAAAAAGGTGAGAAAGGCTGTCCAGGGTGTTTTCGAACGCCTGAGGACAACACCTTGGATGAGACAAGTCGTCTGCAAATGCATTGCGAAGTCTCCCTTAGCCTAGGGATGACACTTAGGACAAAGTTTCTCATCCTGACTTCGCTGTATGGTGGAGTTGCGGATGAGGGTCCGGATGATGCAGACGAAAGGGGTAGCATCTGCATCGAATATGTTCTAACCAGAACAATTTCGGACGAGTTGGGACGGCTACAGATGAGTCAAGATATCATCCAATTTGCCTCTGTTGGATTTTAGGACACTTTCGGACGATTGTACGGACGCTAGTTCAGACATGATTTGGCGTCTGAAACTCACCTTCGAATGGTACAGACAGGACGGGGACGCATTCTCCCATCTGAAGCCCCATTTTAGCCTGTGTAATTTAGCCTTGCGAATGACATGCGGACAAGACCAACACGTCCACACTCGTCCGAAACAGCCCATACCTACGAAATAAAATAAGAAGAAAATTGAAGGAAATTGTAGAAAATCGACAGGAAGTGACCCAGGCGACCAAAATCGCCGCCATCCAACCCAGGTTGTAATGTCCCAAAAATATGGAAATACTGTATAAATCCATATATTACGTTAGAGTAGGATTTAATGATGTAATGATATGGTTTATGTTATGTGGCAAATAAAGTGTAGTGTAAAAAGTTAAAGAAAAATGCAAAATTTGGAGTTTAGGACGAATGGGGACGGCAATTGGCATCCTAAACTTTGTGTTGTCAAAGTGCGGACGCTGCAGAAGGTAGCAGGGTTGTCTGTTTTGAATCTGTCCATTTTCTAGGAACATTCAGACACTGTGGACGATTGCGGATGAGGAAAGATAGCATCTGCATTGACTCTGTCCAAATTTTGGGACAATTCGGATGACTATAGATGCATCATGTGGACGCCTCACATTGTCCGAATTGGGTTTGCGGACGGTATGGACTTAGGATTGGGGACGCGTTTTCCCGTCCCAAAACTGATTTCGGACGATGCAGAAGATACTGCAGACGACACACCGCGTCCAAAAGGTCAAAATTGTCCAAAACATCCATTTAAATCTGACGATTAAATTCACCAATTTTCGATTTCTCCTTCGAATTCTTCAGCTACGACATGTTCTAGTAGTGAGGGAGTGGCCTCAGCTCAGTGGACCTCTTCCCCTTGAGGTTGGAGGCGGCTCCACGCAGCTACTTCTGTTTCAGCTTCTTCTGTTTGGTTTGTCTATAAGAGACGATCCAGGTAAGTAAATTGGTTCCCACTATTGTTGTTGGGTGAAAGTGCAGAACAACTTGAAGGGTAAGTTGTTAGTATCATCAAGTGTATAAGGGTGTGAGAGGTGATCTTTTCTTCTTTTCTTGTATTGAGTTTCGTTTGTTCTCTTTGCAAGTGAAACAGTGAACTGCTGGGGAAAGTGTGGTTGTACGAGCATTACCTGAATATTGGAACTTGAAAGAGGTAAGAATTGAAATGATGTGTGGCTAGTGGAGGCCTACTTCACGGGTTTTGCTTGTGTGTTGTTACTATTCTAACAATGACTCAATATTGAACTTGTTTCAATTGATATACTGTTGTGAGAAATTACTTGGATTACTGTTGATTTCTGCTCAGTGGTTGTGGATTTTGTAGTAACGTAATATGATAAGTTTAGTGGAATAATATGTGCAAGGCATTGAACCATGCAAGTGATATGTTGGTGGAGAACATTGAGACCTATACCTAGTAGAACATTAATAGTTTTTCTTATTGCAATTGCAATTTATTGGATTAAATGGGAAGAGTTCCATTCTAATTTGGAAAGTTTTAACAGTGGAAAGTGGAAGTAATTGGCTTATTGAACATGTAAAGTTATGTTGAATTGGATGTTATCTTTTGTTCTTCTATGTCATATTAATAAACTAAATATAGTTAGTGTAAATTCTCCAAATTATGCATTGTAATGTCTCTTTATTCAAAGGCATGAGTGCTTTTCTTTTAGTATGTGTTTTTTTTTATTCAAAAGCATGTATAGGTTAATGTGAAATTGTTTGTGAATTGAGTATTGTTTCTTTTATTCAAATCGTTGACGTACATGCATCATGTTAGGGATATGAAATTGCTCATGTTATGTGACATATTGAATCTATTTAAATAGGCGTGTGGGGGTTCGGGAAATCAATGATGGCCTATTAGATCCATGTTGGATGGATTAGAAATTATTAGGTCCATGTTGGATGGATTAGAAATCATAGATCCATGTTGGATTGATTAGACGAGGGCTCATTATTTCCTGTTATGAAATCCCCAACGTTCTCGTAACAAAAGAGTGTATATGGCCTGCGAAAAACCCTTGATATATATATATTTCTTTTGAGTGAGCAGGTTTTCTCATAGTCCCACGGTGTTTGTCATGTATGCACTCTTGGCTTAATTGCATTGTATGGTCATGCATTGCATTACATTGCAATACATTATGGTTCTTGTGGAGCGTTAGGCTCATTGTTTTCCCCCGTGATGTAGGTAATGCCTTGGATGACAATCATGCTGTGGAGGAGGTATTGTAGAATGATGTTTTGGATTATCAGCCATTTTGACCTGTTGGTTGTGGTGCATTACAGTTGTGTTATGGTGGTAGGTTTTGGAACATATGATATCATGGTGTTATCACAGATAGAATTTGGTATTTTTGTTTGGGATGACTGACACAACGAAACTTTGAAAAATGTGTATTTTGCTAATATATTAGTAGTCTAACTATAAACTTTTGGAAATGTAAATGGACTATTTGAAAACTTTTATGGTAAATTAGTAGTATTTTGAGAATCATTTTATGTCAAGTTGTGCGGTTTACTCTAATAGTTTACATCGTTTGTGAAATAGAAAACGAAAAATTTATAACCTTTTTTAAAATATTAAATAAATAATGGGAAAAAATACGGGAAGTTACAGTTGGTATCAGAGCACAACCAGGTCAAAATCCGTTCTAAACACTGTGATAATACAAGACTTGTCATGGAATACACTCCTCCTTATGTAAGTTTTAGTTAATTTTTTTTTTAGTTTGCACAGTAATTCATTATTTCTAATTTACTTGTAGAACATAAAACTTTAAAATGGCACGAAGAACAAGACATAACAATCCAGTTCCTAACGAACGAGATGAAGCTTTTAGCCATATTGCAGATGTTATCGATTGACAATCTTAGTTGATTGAGCTACTTATAGAGTGAGGTAATAGTGGAAATGGTGGCAATAATAGTAATGGGAATAACTGAGCGATTGTAGTACCCCCACCTACTGAAGCTGGATGGGAGAAATTCCAGCGACTCCGACCCCCTAACTTTTGACGGAAATATTACTGATATTGCTGGAGCAGAAGCTTGGATCCGTTCTATTGAGAAAATGTTTGCGTATGCGGACATAAGAGAGACGAAGAAAGTAAAGTGTGCAACATACCTTCTGATTAATGATGCGTAATTCTAGTGGGATTCTGTGACACCTACGTTGAATCTGGCAACACTCACTTGGGAGAATTTCAAAGAACTATTTAATGAGAAATATTTCAGTTTTACGGTCCAAAACCAGAAGATGATGAAGTTTATGAGGGTTCACCAAATGGGAACGGTGTCTGAATATATCCGTCATTTCGAGGCCTTATCACGGTTTGCCCCACACATAGCAAATTACAATGGGCTGAAGGTGCAACAGTTCGTACAAGGATTGAAGATAGAGATCCTCCGTGGAGTTAGACTGATAGGCATTCGAGGCATTCCTTACGCACAGATAGTAGCAAGAGCATTAGATGCAGAGGATATGGAGAATATAGCAGCGAGACAATGAGAATTTACGCAACGTATTGGGACGAATCAGCCTTTCCAACAGAGAGGTAATCCAGTGAACAACCGTGGAGTTCGACGGCCTCCCGTACAGGAGATGCAGCAAGGATGAGAAAAACGTCATGCAAATGAAGTGTTTGCTATTGCACCAGTTCTATGCCCGAAGTGCAAAAAGACCCATGTTGGACCATGTCGAGTGGGTGCAACAATATGCTTTAAATGTGGACAGCATGGACATATTGCAAAACGTTGTCCAACTTTACCTGGCGGTGTAGCTCTGCATGTCTTTGTATTACAAGAAGAAGAGGCAAATGAGGAAGAAGAATTGCTAGCAGTCATATCAGGTACAACATATATTAATAATGTAGCTACTTATACGTTATTTGATATGGGAGCAACCCATTCATTTATTCTAACATTATTTTGCTCAAAAGCAAAATGTTTCCCTAAAATTCCAAAGAATGGTTATCGAGTCCTTACCCCTTCTTGTGGCTACATGACTGCAAATGGTATTCTTGAAGATTATGCAGTTCAAATAAATAATCGTGTTTTTCAAGCTACCCTCATTGTGATTGGTATAAAAGGATTTGATCTCATTTTGGGTATGGATTGGTCAAATGTTAATTGTGCAATTATTAACTGTGCACGACAAGAAATTTGATTTTATCCTCCTAATGGAGAACCATACGTGTTTCAAGGCATGAAAGAGAAGGGCAGGTTACCCATTATCTCTTCTCTTAAATTAGATCAATTATTGTGACACGGATGTGAAGGATTTCTTGTGCATATAATGAATACTACAGAGAAAGTTGATACCAAAGTTGAAGATATAAAAGTCGTTCGTGAATTTCCTAGTGTTTTCTTAGATGATCTTCCAGGATTACCTCCGATTAGAGAAATTGATTTTATGATAGACTTACAACCTGGTGCGGAACCAATTGCGAAACATCTGTATCGAATGGCACCTGTAGAATTACGTGAGTTAAAAACTCAATTGGAGGAGTTAGTACAAAAAGGGTTTATTCGCCCGAGTTTCTCACCTTGAGGAGCTTCGGTATTATTCGTAAAAAAGAAAGACGGATCGTTACGCATGTACGTGGATTATCGGGAATTAAATAAAGTGACGATCAAGAATAAATACCCTTTGCCTCGTATTGATGATTTGTTTGATCAACTCAATGGTGCCTGCTCTTTTCAAAAAATTGATCTTCGATCTGGATATTATCAATTACGATTAAAGCAAGATGATATTCCAAAAACGGCTTTTCAAACCAGATATGGACATTATGAGTTTATGGTGATGTCGTTCGGTTTAACAAATGCTCCTGCGGCTTTTATGGATATGATGCATCAAATTTTCAAGGATTATTTGGACAAGTTCATAGTCATTTTCATTGACGATATCCTTGTTTATCCTCGATCTAAAGAAGAACATGTGGAGCACTTACGAATCGCTTTGAATATTTTTAAGCAGCACCAATTATATGCTAAACTTTCAAAGTACGATTTCTGGATAAAGAAAGTTTCTTTTCTTGGTCATGTTATATCTAAAGAAGGTATTATTGTGGATCCTGAAAAAATCCAAGCAATTGTTGAATGGGAACAACCAAGAAATGTAAGAGATGTTCGCAGTTTTCTTGGCTTGGCTGGGTATTATCGACGTTTCATTAAGGGGTTTTCAAAGATTGTTGTGCCTCTTACTAGTTTAACCTAGAAGAATGTACGATTCTTGTGGTCTGATGACTGTGAGAAGAGCTTTCAGGAACTCAAACATCGATTAACAACTGCACCTGTATTAACCTTGCATGTGGAAAATGAGAATTTTAGTATATATTGTGATGCATCTAAACGTGGACTTGGCGGAGTATTAATGCAACAAGGAAAAGTGATCACTTATGCTTCTAAGCAGCTCAAACCAGATGAGATTAATTATCCAACGCATGATCTTGAACTTGTTGCTGTGGTCTTCACTTTGGAGCTCTGGAGGCATTATCTTTACGGGCAGCGCTGTGAGATATTTATAGATCACAAGAGTTTGAAGTACATCTTTACATAGAATGAGTTAAATATGAGACAGAGATGCTGGCTTGAATATGTAAAGGATTACGATTGCGAAATTAAATATCACCCTGGCAAAGAAAATTTGGTAGCAGATGCGTTAAGTCATAAGCTTGTAGTAATGAATATAACATGTCAGGAAATGCCAGCTGGATTATTGAAAGAGATGCAAGAACTGGATGTACAGTTAATTCTAGAGTATTTAACAGATGTTTTATTTGCCTTAGCTCTTCAACCCACGATTCTGGAAAGAACAAAAGAAGCTCAAATGAAGGATATTCTTTGTGAAGACTTCAAGCTTAATCCAACTCTACCTGAGTTTCACCATTATTCTCTATCTGCTGATGGCATCGTGAAATATAAGGATAGATGGTTTGTTCTAGAAATCCTCGTGCAGATAGTGATTATGAAAGAGGCGCATTCATCTAGTTATTCAATTCATCCTGGATGTAATAAGATGTATAAAGATCTTCGAAAGCATTATTACTGGCCAAGAATGAAGGTTACTATTGCTTTCTATGTAACTCATTGCGAGGTTTGTCAGCAAGTAAAAGCTGAGCATCAACGGCCCGGGGGAGTGCTTCAACCACTGCTTATACCACAGTGGAAATGGGAATATATTTCTATGGAATTTGTTACGGGTTTACCAAGGTCAATAAACACACATAATGCAATATGGGTCATTGTTGACAGGTTGATGAAAGTTGCTCATTTCTTTCCTGTTCGTATGACGTTTACAATGACACAGTTTGCAGACTTGTACATCAAAGAGATTATACGGCTTCATGGTACACCTGTATCTATTGTATCAGATCGTGATCCACGATTCACGTCTATGTTTTGGAAAAGCATAAATAAGTCCATGGGCACTGATTTGACGATGAGCACAACCTTCTATCCTCAAACTGATGAGCAAAGTGAGCGAACAATCCAGATACTGGAAGATATGCTACGTGCTTGTATTCTAGAATACCATAGAGGCTTGGAAAAGATTTTACCATTGGCTGAATTTGCTTATAATAACAGCTATCAAGCAACTATTGGCATGGCTCCTTATGAAGCATTATAACGAAGGAGATGTCGCACTTCTCTCGCATGGAGTGAAGTTGGTGAAGATAAGTTTTTTGGCTTGATATGGTTCAACAGACTACTGATACTGTGGCTCTTATTCATGAACGCATGCAAGCTGCTTAGGATCGTTAAAAGAATTATGCAGATAATCGTAGACGAGATTTGGAGTTTGCTGTTGGTGATCGTGTTTATTTAATCAAAGGAGTTATGCGGTTTGGACATAAAGGCAAGCTGAATCTGCGTTATATTTGGCCTTTTGAAGCTACGGAATGAATAGGTAATGTGGCATATCGTTTACATTTACCTGCAACTATGTCTAGCGTACACGATGTCTTCCATGTTTCTATGTTGCAAAAGTGCCTTGGTCATGCCATTCCTTTTAGACCCCAAGAGCAAGTTAGAGTGCATACAAAATTTAAGCTATGAAGAAAAGCCACTTCGTATTCTGGATTACAGTGGAAAAGGTTACAGAATAAAGAAGTGTCTCTTGTGAAAGTATTATGGCAAAATCAAGTGAAAGAAGAAGAAGCCACGTGGGAAAGACAAGATGACATGGAAACGCGGTATCCAGAGTTATTTCAGAACAAAATTTTGGGGACAAAATTTTTGTAAGGTGGGTGGATTATAATGTCCCAAAAATATACAAATACCATATAAATCCATATATTATGTTGTAATAGATTTAATGATGTAATCATATGGTTTATGTTACGTGGCAAATAAAGTGTAGTGTAAAAAGTTAAAGTAAAATGCAAAATTTTGAGTTTAGGATGAATGGGGACGACAATTGGCTTCGTAAACTCTGTGCTGTCAAAGTGCGACGCTACAGACGGTAGCAGGGTTGTCCATTTTGAATCTATCCATTTTCTGGGAACATTTAGACGCTGTGGATGCTGCAGATGAGGGAAGATAGCATCTGCAATGACTCTGTCCAAAATTTGGGACAATTCAGATGACTGACGATGCATCATTCGAACGCCTCACATCGTCCGAATTGGGTTGGCGGACGGTATGGACGAAGGATTGGGGACGCGTTTTCTTGTCCCAAAACTGATTTCGGACAATGCGGACGATACTGCGGACGACACACCGCGTCCGAAAGGTCAAAATTTTATGAAAAACCCATTTAAATCTGAAGATTAAATTCTCCATTTTTTGATTTCTCCTTCGAATTCTTCAGCTGCGACACATTCTAGCAGTGAGGGAGTGGCCTAAGCTCAGTGGACCTCTTCCCCATGAGGTCGGAGGCAGCTCCACGCAGCTACTTCTGTTTCAGCTTCTTCTGTCTGGTTTGTCTATAAGAGACGATCCAGGTAAGTAAATTGGTTACCACTGTTGTTGTTGGGTGAAAGTGCAAAACAACTTGAAGGGTAAGTTGTTAGTATCATCAAGTGTATAAGGGTGTGAGAGGTGATCTTTTCTTCTTTTCTTCTATTGAGTTTCGTTTGTTCTCTTTGTAAATAGTGAACTACTGGGGAAAGTGTGGTGTACAAGCATTAGCTGAACATTGGTACTTGAAAGAGGTAAGAATTGGAATGATGTGTGGCCAGTGGAGGCCTACATCACGGGGTTTTGCTTGTGTATTGTTACTATTCTAACAATGACTCAGTATTGAACTTGTTTCAATTGATATACTGTTGTGAGAAATTACTTGGATTACTATTGATTTCTACTCAGTGGTTGTAGATTTTGGAGTAACGTAATATGATAAGTTTAGTGGAATAATATGTGCAAGGCATTGAACCATGCAAGTGATATGTTGGTGGAGAATATTAAGACTTATACCTGGTAGAACATTAATAGTTTTTCTTATTGTAATTGCAATTTATTGGATTAAATGGGAAGAGTTTCATTCTAGTTTGGAAAGTTTTAACAGTGGACAGTGGAAATAATTGGCTTATTGAGCATGTCAAGTTATGTTGAATTGGATGTTATCTTTTCTTCTTCTATGCCATATTAATAAACTAAATATAGTTATTGTAAATTGTAATGTCTCTTTATTCAAAGTCATGAGTGGTTTTCTTTTAGTATGTGTTTTTTTTATTCAAAAGCATGTATAGGTTAATGTGAAATTGATGTGAATGAAGTGTTGTTTCTTTTATTCAAATCGTTGACATACATGCATCATGTTAGGGATATGAAATTTCTCATGTTATGTGACATATTGAATCTATTTAAATAGGCGTGTGGGGGTTCGAGAAATCAATAATGACCTATTAGATCCATGTTGGATGGATTAGAAATTATTAGGTCCATGTTGGATGGATTAGAAATCATAGATCCATGTTGGATGGATTAGACGAGGGCTCATTATTTCCTGTTCTGAAATCCCCAACGTTCTCTTAACAAAAGAGTGTATACGGCCTGCGAAAAACCCTTGATATATATATATATATTTCTTTTGAGTGAGCGGGTTTTCTCATGGTCCCACGGTGTTTGTCATGTATGCACTCTTGGTTTAATTGTATTGTATGGTCATGCATTGCATTACATTGCAATACATTATGATTCTTGTTGAGCATTAGGCTCATTGTTTTCCCCCGTGATGTAGGTAATGCCTTGGATGACAATCATGCTATGGAGGAGGTATTGTAGAACGACGTTTTGGATTATCAGCCATTTTGACCTGTTGGTTGTGGTGCATTACAGTTGTGTTATGGTGGTAGGTTTTGGAACATATGATATCATGGTCTTATCACAAATAGAATTTGGTATTTTTGTTTGGGATGACTGACACAATGAAACTTTGAAAAATGTTTATTTTGCTAATATATTAGTAGTCTAACTATAAACTTTTGGAATTATAAATGTACTGTTTGAAAACTTTTATGGTAAATTAGTAGTATTTTGAGAATCATTTTATGTCAAGTTGCGCAGTTAACTTTGATAGTTTACATTGTTTGTGAAATAAAAAACGAAAAATTTATAACCGTTTTTAAAATATTAAATAAATAATGGGGAAAAATACGGGATGTTACACAGGTAATAACCCCTCCTGCCTTCCTCTTCATTGATTCTTCATTTCTTGCGTAGGAAATTCCAGAGAGAGTGAGAGAGAGCAGCGAGAAAGAGAGAGGGTTCTAGTGAGTGAGTGAAACTGTGAAGGTGGAGTATAAGTGTAGTGAAGTGAGGTGTGTAAACGTGAGTGAGAGTGGGCTGTGAGAAACTAGGAGCGAGAGCTGTTGCTGGAACTACCGTTAGAGGAGTGGCAGCTATCCCTGGTTGTTGGGTTTAGTCTTCAAATTGGTAAGGGATTAGGGGTGTTTTGGCCATTGAGGCCCAAAACCACAACTATGGGTATGTGAGTTTAGAGTTAATGTTCTTAAAATGTTTGCTGCTAGTTGTTAAATATGTTGTTAGTCTCTTGAAATGCCTACTATTAGTTGCTTAGATGATAGCTCCTCATATGATTCACTGTTATTGCTTCATTGTTGATTTCTTGGATGGTGAAGATGTAGGTACTAGTAAGCTATGAGGAATGCACAAACTAGGAGTAGCAAAAAGAAAAGAAGAACGAACAATAGCAAGCAGGGGTGATGGGTTTGCACGCGCAAGGGAAATCGTGGCTGGCCAGGCATAAAGATAGTAAAAGAGGAACAGACTAAAGTAAATTAAGTTGTAATAAATTGTATTTAAATGTTTAGTTTCCTTCAGTTAAATGATTTTATAACGCTTCCGCTATGTTTTACAAAACGGTGATTTTATTTACGTTTCCGCATAGTTTTATTAACTGAATTTTGTAAAGAGTTTTATGAACGGTTGGTAACGGTCTGGATTAGCCGCTCTCTAATTTGTTTCAAAAAGGAAATTTCAAATTTTCACGCATTTCAAGGAATTACAAAAATCTGGGTTTTTACAATTGAAGTGAGTGTCGCACTATCGATCCTACTCATTATTGAAAGAGAAAGAAAGAAAGAAAAGAAAGTTAATAAAGAAATAAAAGAAAGTTAATGAAGAAACAAGAAAGAGAAACTAATGTTATGAAATATCATGTTCACGGCCTCATGCACTACTTACTAAGTTTTAAACTTATAGATGAACCTTGCATTGTAGGTTAAGAGGTTATAATGAGATTCCATGACGAAGATACAGGTTGATGGACATGCTATGGAGAGTAGTCTATGTTGTTGGAACTAATGACTGCAAACTAAGGTATTTTAAATGAGGAAAGATTTTAAGGAAATTTGTATGTGATTTGTAAAGTGATTTCAAATATATGTTCTAAAATAATCATGTATTAAATTGGTGGAAGTTTTCTGCTGGATATGTTTCATTTATGCATGATTCAATAATTGATTTAAAATATAGATTTATTTCAAATAGCATTTTAAAAGACGGGTTTTAATTGTTGTTACTAAAAAAACAAATTTATAGGAAAATTTAGATTTACAGAAATGGGAATTATAGAAAATGTTTGAAGTTTTTGAGCCATGTGGGTTTTTATAGAAGTTTCATCAAAGATTTTTCAAAAATATTGAAGCCATTGTGCTATTTGTTAGAGAAAGGCAGAGCTTCACTTTTGATGAATCTTGCATTGAAATGTATACTATGTTGAAATAGAAACTTGTGTTATCACCAATAATAGTTACACTAAATTGGACTATTTTGTTTGAGCTTATTTAGGACGCAAGTAATTTGACAGTTGGTGTAGTGTGAGGACAGAGAAAAGATAAGATCTTTCACACGATATAATATGCAAGCAAAACTTTAAATGATGTCTAGCTGAATTACACTACGACAAAGAAGTAATTGTTAGCAGTTGTATTTGCGTTTGAAAAAATTTGGGCATATCTATGTTGGAATGAGGAAGGGGGTTTTTGGAGAGGAAAAAATAAGGAGAGGAGAGAACTAGATAAACTTTTTCTTGAATTGCTTTGGCTAATTTGTTTGATACAAAATGCCTACACTCATATCCTATTTATAGGATTATTTGGTACATGTATAATACAATACATGAACCACCTATTAAATCTAATACATTGACTAGTACATAATGAATCACCTAGTTACATGAACTACTCATTAATGACTCATGCAAGTACATGAACTAATGTAACCTTGCATATACGAATGAGAATCTTCTAGATGACTCTTCACAAATACATAGACTTTAACCAAAAACATATTAAAGACATATATTAACAAAGATACTTATTCAAAAGACGCATTAACCAAAAGACACAAATTAAATAGGTTAATGGAATTAAGTTAATAATTTCAACATCCTCCCTTAAACTTAATTCCTTGTAACTCCTAGCATCATTCTTAACTTGTTGAAAGTGTCATATTTGAAAGGCTTTGTAAAAATATCAGTAACTTGATCATCAGTCTTCACATACTTTACTTGCACTTCATTGTTTGTGATACAATCACGAAGAAAATGATACTTTGTATCTATATGTTTGCTTCGATAATGAAAAATGGGATTCTTTGCCAATGCAATAGCAGATTTATTGTCAACAAGAATTTCTGTAGCTTTCTCTTGTGGCATTTGCAATTCCTTCAATGGTCTTCTCAACCATATGGCATGACATACACAAGATGTAGCAGCAACAAACTCAGCTTCACAAGTGGATAGTGTCACAATTTGTTGTTTCTTCAAACTCCATGTCAAAACTGAATTACCCATGTAAAAAACAAAACCCGTTGTGCTCTTTCGGTCATCCATATCTCCACCCCAATCGCTATCGCTATATCCGACAAGCTTAAATTCATCAAAATATGAATAAACAAAACCAAAATCCATTGTACCTTTGATATATCGAAGAATCCATTTTGCTGCTTTGAAATGAGTCATGGTTGGTGATTCCATGAATCGACTAACCAATCCAAATGCAAATAAAATATCTGGTCTTATGCAAGTTAAATACCTCAAACTTCCAACAAGACTCTTGAAAGTTGTAGAATAAACTTTCTCTCCTTCCTCATTCTTTGATAATTTCACTCCACATGCCACGGGAGTATTCATGATTTGACAATGCTCCATCTTGAACCTTTCTAGAATCTTTTTAGCGAACCCTTCTTGAGATATGAAAATGCCATTATCTCTTTGATTGATCTCCATGCCAAGATAGTACGACATTAAACCAATATTTGTCATCTCAAACTCCTTGGTCATTGCTTGCTTAAATTCTTTGTACATACTCTGATTATTTCCCATAAAAATCAAATCATCAACATATAAGCAAACAAATAACGCATCTCCATTTTCACGTACCTTAGCATAGAGAGAGTGCTCATATGGGCATTTTGTAAATTCATTTTCAAGGAAGTACTTGTCAATTCGACTATTCCAAGCTCTTGGAGCTTGCTTCAAACTATACAATGCTTTCTTCAACTTCAATACTTTGTCTTCATAGCCTTTGATAACATACCCTTGAGGTTGTTCTATGTAGACTTCTTCTTCGAGAACTCCATTTAAGAATGCCGATTTGACATCTATTTGATAAATTTTCCACTTATTTTGAGCATCTAGTGAAATAATCAACCGGATAGTTTCTAAGTGAGCAACAAGAGCAAATACTTCACCATAGTCGATACCTAGACGTTGACTACATCCTTTTGCCACTAACCTGGCTTTATATTCATCCACTTCTCCCTTTGCATTCTTCTTTTTTTTTAAAAACCCACTTCACACCAATGGGCTTTTGGCCTTCCGGAATGGTAACTACCTCCCATGTCTCATTTTTCTCAATTGACGCAATCGCTTCATCCATGGCATTTCTCCATTTTTCATCTTTCACTGCTTCTTCAAACACTAAAGGCATACAATCGACAAAGTGACAAAAGAGAGTTAGATCTTCACTTAAATTTTTGGTTACCTCATAAATATTGTAACGACTCAATTTTGGTAAATCGTTAAAATGCGTAAAATTTGAAATTTTCTTCTTAAAGAAAAACATATCAGAGTGCGTCTAATCGGATCGCTACTGGTTTTTTCTTTAAAACTCGTTATGAAAACCAATTGATAAAATGTACGGAAGCATTATAAAATAAATCCTTATAAAACATGGTGGAAGCATATTTAAATCATTTAAAAGGAAATCTAAACAATGGAGTACGATATAATAAACTTAATGTGATTACAACCGTTTACTCATTCTTTTCCTTGTTTGGCAAGCCCCCGAGTCTCGCGTGTGCAAATCTTTCATCCATGCTTCATTATGTGTTTATCATCTGCTTATTATTTGTTCATCGTTTGTACCTATACCATAAGTAAGGACGTGAGCTTACGCCCAGTAAGGAAATGGAGGAAAAACAATTATACATGCCTCTCTTTAATTCCTTTTAGAATGGGAGCCACCCAAACCAATCCTTTCATTACATTATTCGTTCATTCTTTTACTCGTACTTCGAGTTGGAGATTGGAGGTTGTCTTTTGAGATGGCCTAGTTGGTTGGCTTCTAACCTACTGTGCGCATACTAGTCCCTTTCCCGACTAGGTGAGGGTGTATCCTAGCTGCTAGGTTAGATCCGGACTACCCATCTACCCCAACTCCCTACCCTTTCTGGCGTATCCAGCCTTCAAGGTTTCTTCCCTTTTGGCGTATCTCGCCTTCAGGGTTTCTTCCAGTGATAGGCGTATTCTGCCCATCCTGAAACATTCTTTTTCCCTTCGGGCGTATCCCGCCCTTGAGGCTTTATTCCAGTGATAGACGTATCACGCCCATCCTGAATGTTTTCTATTTCCTTATTCCTTAACATTTTTCCTCACTCATGCATGTGTGAGTACCACCCCAAAGTGGCACTCTTTACGGGTTTCTATTAACGTGATGCATGACCATACATTCTCAACCTAACATGAGGCACGATGCTTCACACCATAACATTCATAGAAATTAAAGTGCGCATAAACGAAAGTAACTAAAATTAAGGGCGCATGTAAGAAAAGTGAACAACAGTTGCATTGAAAGTAAAGCAGCTGAAATTGAAGACAGATATATTTAGGACAACAGTAATTGAAAGCACACAACACTTATAATTGAAAGTGCGTAACAAGGAACAATTATGATATCAAATTGAAAGCAACGAATGAGCAATATGAGGCGATAAGGTAGCATGCGATGAATTACAATTAATTAATCATGCTCGTCGAACTAACCTACTAAACATGGAAACATGCTTTAGACAACGAATAACGAAATCATGCTTGTAAATTGGTAATTTCTTATCCTAGTTGATTAAGCATAATTTTATTCTAATTAATTAAACATGCTATAGTTTAGTAGTCTAGTTTAGTTAATTAAATGATTAATTAATTAAACATGCTCAGATACGTTGGTTAAACATACAAGGATTGAACATGCAAGCATGATTATAAATCATTATCCTAGTTAATTATATACTCAAGTCTAGTTAATTATTCTAATCAATTTACATGCCCAACTTTTAATTAAATTAATTACTCTAGTTAGATTAACATGCTTAAGGAATAATTAATAACTAGTTAAACATGATTGTACAATTGTTATCCTAATTAACTACACACATTCAATTTATGAAATGAAAATGATAGAACAATATACACATAGAACAATAGCGATGACAATAACCACGGAGGGACTTAAGATAAACAGCAAGTAATTTAATAAAGAATAGAACAGTTAAGGGAATTCTTACTCATTTATGCTTCTTTCCATAGTTCATCATTCTACGCCTATCATTCACTCACTAAGCATTCACAACATTAATTGCTATCAAGTAAAGCAATTACAGTAAGAAAAATAAACTAAGAGTAAAGGAAGTATCTAAGGAACATCAATAAAGTAAGGCATTTGAGCATGGAACCAACGATAAGTGAATTAATATCAAACAAATTCTAATAGTTAACTAACATGTATGAAGATTAATTATAAACATGTTCGGATCGATTTATGATTTAGTCAAACAATCTAGTTGATTAACATACTGCTAATATCATAAACATGCTAACTAGTAATTAACGATAAGATAGTTACTTAGCATGCTTGCCTAGTTAATTATTCTAGTTAGTTAATTGCTCTACTTAATTGATATGCATCAAGAAATAATCAAGTTAAGTAATCATGCTCTAACTAGTTAATTAACATGCTCGCTAGTTAGTTAATTAATATGCTCAAGGATTAGTTATTAATTAAACAACTAATTAAACATGCTCGAATTAGTTATTTAACGACTAGTTAATTAATTAGTTAAGTAAACCTGCTCAAGTCTAATTAGTTACTTAAACATGCTTGGGTCTAATTGATTACTCTAATTGAGTTGTTTAACATGCTCGAGTCTAGTTGGTTAAGTTAATTGGCAAATCTAGTTAGTTAAATAAATTAACATACTCAAGTCTATTTAGTTAAGTTAATTAACATGCTCAGCTAAATATGTCTAACTCATTTTTATTATCTTAGTTTTTCATTATAAATATTTACACAAAGGTATTAACCTCTAGAATAGCTTGCAACAGAGTAATATAATCATAAGGAAAAAACAACAAAGGTATTTAACCAACATAAGGAAAAAACAACAAAGGTATTTAACCAACAGCAAGTAAAATAGACATCCAATAACTCAAGAAAGACAGGCTCATTCTCAATGACTTCTCAACTCATTCGTACTTTCAGACTTATCTCATCTATCTAAGCAGCAACATTCATTTACGTAAGGACTTATAGGACATTCTCAACAAGTAAAGTAAAGTGCAGAATTTAGCAAGGGGAATTACGGGAAACTAAACACCCAAAACTCACGCACTCTACTTGTGGGTAGGGCCTCGGAATGGCCAAGACTCAACCATTTTCCTCACCTCAAAGTTTAATGCGCATTAGCATTTCGTTGTTATTCTTCTTCCTTTTTTTTAACATCTTCACAAATACCTTCACAATTAATACCAATATCAATATTTCCTAATCTTATCAAGGCATAAAACTTTCCTTAATATCACATAGTAGCTTTTAAACAACCAACACCATTCAGGTTTATAACTTATCCCTAGCCACCAACACAAAAACTCATTCTCATATTATAATTTTAACCACTTAGAGTTGACAATAACAAAATAATAAACCAATACACAGCACCTCAACCAACCAATAGCAAGGAAATCCACCTTCCAACACATAAATTAAACCATAACAGAGGATAACATTTACCATTGCAACTCTTCATCCATTTAATAGAGCAACTTATCCAACAACAGGCAAAAAATCCATAAACAGCAGTGAATATCCATTTAACTGAGCAACTTATCCAACAATAGGCAAAAATCCATAAACAACAGTGAATATCCATTTAACTGAGCAACTTATCCAACAACAGCCAATACAGAGTCCAAACTATTGAAATAGTAGAGAGAAAACTCACTAGTAGATGGGGAAACACTCATCTTAGCCAACCTAGAGGAACCGAGGGGACCCGAGAGTTCTCCCCTCCAGCTTCTCCATCCATCTTCTCTCTCTCACGTTTCTCCCCTCTCTGTCTCTATATTCTACAGCCACCGACAGCATGCCCATATCCTTCCAGCTTTTCAGAGGTTGTCGCTAGGAGGGGTGAACAGGGTTGTCTGCTCAGCAGACAACGAGCCGCCCAAACCGGTCCAGCCGGACTGGATCACACCGGAGTCAGAGCACCCCGGTTGGAGCTCGACTCGAGGCTAAAGCTTCTGGTTGGAGCACCTCTAGCCCCTGCAAATCAAAGCCAAGTAGCTGTGCCGTCCAAAATACAAAGCGCAAGGGGAAAATGGACTTACCTCGTCTTAGCACCGAAAATTGCAGCAGGTGAAGCTCCGGTTTGAGCCCTAGCCACGACCCACGAAAGCTCGCCGCCTGTAGTCACTAGCTTGCCTGCTACCACAGTCTGCTTCGTCACTGCATGCTCCACCATTCGTCACTCCCGATTCGCTCCCTCGCTCCTTCCCTTTTGCCGTCGATCTCCTTTCCTTCCTCACTCTCTAGCACCCTCTCTCTCCCCCTTGTTTATTCTCTGTTCGTGAATGGCCAAAGGCCAAATGAGGGAATTTCTTTGAATTTCCCAACCAAGCCAATTTAGCTGAAACCGGTTCAGCTCTCCCTCCCCTCTACAATTTAATTTCCATTTTAATTTTTCCATTTTAACCATAAATTAATTAATATTAAAAAGAAGCACATATTTAAATGTTAAATATTAATGACCCGATTTGTAACTCTCGACTTAATCCAAATATCGTTAAAAGATTATTAGAAGTCCAATTTAAATTTCTTAATTTCATTTCCTAAATTGATTTCCATCAATTAAACCTCTAATAAATTTTCTTAAATTATAACCGAACGATTACGTCCTTGGTAATACCCTGATAACTATCCGATAAATTCAAATACCCCTAATTAATTTCCAATTATTCTCAATAAATTTCGATATAAAAATTTTGGGGTATTACAAATATCTTGAAGACCTTTCATACGTGGCTCTCTTTCACTTGAGCTTCCACTAGAATTTGATGAAGAAGGTGTATCTAATATCGTTGGTGATCTTAGAGGTGTCACAGGCTCTTGTAGTTCTCTACTTTGATTCTCTTCATCAAATAAAGGAAAGAATTCATACCTCTTTTTTTCTTCATCATTCCAATCCCAAGAATCTTCTTCATCAAACTCAACATCTCTGCTAATAATTCTTTTTTCAAGACTTGGATCGTAGAGCTTGTAGCCATTGGATCGTTGATCATAACCAAGGAAAATATAATTCTTACTTTTATCATCAAACTTTGATCTCTCTTGATTAGGGACATGCACATAACCAATGCTTCTAAAAACTCTTAAATGATAAGCACTTGGTTTTCTTCCACTCCATGCTTCTTGAGGTGTTTTTTTCCCACAGTCTTCTCGTTGGGCATCTATTTAATAGGTCTAGTGCACAATCAACTGCTTCTGCCCAGAACTCTTTTGGCATCTTCTTTGTTTTTAGCATACTTCTCGCCATATTAAGAATGCTTTGATTCTTTCTTTCTACTACGCCATTTTGTTGAGGAGATCGTGGAATGGTTAAGAATCGTCGGATGCCATTTGCTTCACAAAACTCATTAAACTCGTTAGATGTAAACTCACCACCTCTGTCTGACCTCAAACCTTTAATGGAATGGCCACTTTCCTTTTCTACATATGCTTTGAATCTTCTAAAAACGTCAAAAGCTTGAGATTTCTCCTTCAAAAAATAAACCCAAGTTTTTATGCTAAAGTCATCAATGAAGAGGAGAAAATACTGATTTTTACCGAATGAGAGAGGCTTAATCGGTCCGCATACATCAGCATGAACAAGCTGAAGTGGTTTACTTGCTCTTGATGTCGTCTCCTTCGGAAAACTGTTTCCAAATTGTTTGCCAACAAGACATCCTTCACATAGCTGATCTGGTTGGTTTATGGACGGTAATCCCTTTAGCATTCTTTTATGTCCTAATAGCTTTAAGCCACCAAAATTCAGATGGCCCAGTCTTAAGTGCCAAAGCCATGAAGTGTCTTTCACACAAGTCTTCAGACATCTAGAAATGTCAGTTTGAATATCCAGCAAAAACATTCTATTGTTAGTCATCGGTACCTTCGCGATCATATTTCCTCTATCATCTTGAAGTAGAAGACTACCATCCTTCATGTGAACCTCGTAGATTTTCTCCAAGAGTTGTCCCAAGCTCAAAATATTACTTCATATCCGAAACATAGTAAACATTGTTAATAAGATGATGACCGCCATTTTTCATACAAATTAGAATAGTACCTTGGCCTTCAACTTTGGAATTTTCTCTAAATGTGACTAATCCGGTCACCGAGCTGTCAATTCCCATAAATTTGCTATTATCGCCACAAATGTGATTGTTTACCGCGTTGTAAAGATACCACATGTTGTTCTTGCTTCCTTCTCCTTTGTAAGCTAAGAACAAGGTTTCTTTAGCCTTTTCATTTTGAACATAATTCGTTGTTTCTTTGATATTTTGAGGAGGACTCTAACAATCACGAGCACAGTGTCCGTGCTTTTGGCAATTGAAACATTGAACTTTTGATCAATCATTCTATCTTCAGTGACTTCTTCTACCACGCTCTCTTACGGAATGGCTCTTCTGTTCATTATCGAGATTTTGACGTCCTCGACCTCTTCCTCTACCTTGTCCACGTCCGTGTCCACGTCCTCTTCCTCGTTGGCTTTTCCCACATTCATTCTCTCCTTCTTTCACTGAGAGCTTGGTGGCTAGAAGTTGCTCGATTGGCTCTTTCTTCTTGTTGATTCTCTCTTCATGAGCTTGTAAAGAACCCATGAGTTGGTCAACCGTCATTGTAGCTAAATATTTGGACTCCTTGATAGCTTCAACCACATAATCAAACTTTATATGCAACGAGCGAAGAACTTTTTCATTGACACGAACATCTTCCATTTTCTCTCCATATCTCTTCATTTGGTTGACGATGGCTAAAACCCTCGAAAAGAAATCTGTTATAGACTCGAATTCTTGCATTCGCAACCCTTCAAATTCTCCTCGTAAGATTTGAAGACGTACCTTTTCTACCTTATCAACTCCTTGATAAGAATTTTGTAGAATCTCCCATGCTTGCTTGGCGGTAGTCGCATTTGATACTCTCTCGAACATAGCTTCATCCAAACATTAATGAATAAGTGTAAGAGCTTGTTGATCTCTCTTACGCGTTCTTTGGAGAATCTCCCTTTGATTTTGAGTCAAAGCGGAATCATCACGAGACTCGTCATAGCCTCTATTGACAATCTCCCATACATCTTCCGAGTCGAGCAAAGCCTTCATACGAATGCACCAATTCTCGTAATTGTCTTTGGTAAGTTGAGAAAAATGGAACAGAAATGTAGAACTTGACATTTCAACAAGATTGAAAACTAAGCTCTGATACCAATTTGTTGGGATGAGGAAGAGAGTTTTTGGAGAGGAAAAAATAAGGAGAGGAGAGAACTAGATAAACTTTTTCATGAATTGCTTTGGCTAATTTGCTTAATACAAAATGCCTACACTCATATCCTATTTATAGGATTATTTGGTACATGTATAATATAATACATGAACCACCTATTAAATCTAATACATTGACTAGTACACAATGAATCACCTAGTTACATGAACTACCCATTAATGACCCATGCAAGTACATGAGCTAATGTATCCTTGCATACATGAATGAGAATCTTCTAGATAACTTTTCACAAATACATAGACTTTAACCAAAAACATATTAAACACATACATTAACAAAGACACTTATTCAAAATATGCATTAATCAAAAGACACAAATTAAATAGGTTAATGGAATTAAGTTAATAATTTCAACAATCTAATAGGTATGAGGTAGTTGTTTACACAGATCAATAAACTATTTAATATTTAATTTCAGATAAAGATTTCAAGCTAGGTTCGATCAAATGGGTACTCATGCTGCAAGAATTTGACTGGGAGATTCGAGACAAAAAAGGTCAGAAATTCAAGTTGTAGATCATCTGTCGAGATTAGAAGGTGATGCCCGAGATAAAAGGCTCATGAGCATTAATGAATCATTTCCAAAAGAAATTTTTTTAATGGTGAGTAAAGACGAAAGTGTCATGGTATGCTAGCTATGTGAATTATATGGTATGTAATCTACTTTCTCCAAATCTAACATCCCACAAAAAGAAGAAATTTCTACACGATGTGAGATATTGTAATTGGAATGAAGTTAATTAGCAAATCTAGTTAGTTAAATAAATTAACATGTGTTCCAAGAGAAGAGATAGAAGAAATCAACATCATTATAACTCTTTAGATTATGATGGAAATTTTAGAGGCGACTGAAAAACATCCAAAGGCTTGCAATCTGGTTTTTATTAGCCAAGATTATTTGAAGATGCTCATCTCTTTGTTTTGTGAAGTGATCAATGTTAGAGAACTAATAGTATTTTTTGAAGGCATGAAATGCACTATTGAAGTGGAATTATTCGACGTATGGGGCATCAATTTTATTGGATCATTCATATTTTCTTTCAGCAATCTGTACATTTTGATGACAGTGGATTACAGGGGTGGAAGCAATCGCCTTACCTACAAGTGAATCAAGATGGCTATCAACGTTTTCAAAAAATACACATATTTACCCATTTTGGAACACCTTGGGCAATCATTAGTGAGAAAGGAACTTATTTATATGACAAATATTTTACTGCTATGCTAGTTAAGCATAATGTCATGTGCAAGATTGTCATTGCCTATCACCCACAGACAAGCAAGTAAGTGGAAGTTTCAAGCAGGGAAATCAAGCGAATTCTTGAGAAAGCAACAAACCCTAGTCATAAAGATTGGTCTAAAAGACTGGATGATGCGTTATGGGTTTATCGAACCACTTACAAAACTTTGATTAGTATGTCTCTATATCCTCTAGTATTTGCAAAAGTTTGTCATCTTCTTGTTAAATTGGAGCACAAAGCATATTATGCAATCACAAAGTTAAATTTCAACTTGGAGACAGCAAGAGAAAAACACCGACTTTAGCTAAATACAATGACGAAATTTTGACAGAAAAATTTTAGAGCACCATTTGGAGCCTGGCACAACAAGTTCTACTTTGTAATTCAAGCTTAAAGTTTTTCTAGGCAAACTCAAATATCGATGGTTAAGTTATTTTAAGATCTATCAAGTATTTTGACATAGAGCAATAGAGATGAAGGAAGTGAACCTCATATAGATCACGTCACATAAGCTGGACATATAATTTTGATGGCAAAAATTATGATACTTTCCACCGGGGAATGTTAGTATTACAACGTTAATTTTTAAATATTCGTTCTGCGGCGGATCGTGTAATGTTCTACTGCGAAACAAAATTAATACATTTAACAACAAATGTATCAACAATGTTTGCGGTGACTTTTTTCCATAGTTTAGTGATTAAATTATTAGTGAAAATATTTTAGTGGTTGACTTATCATTGAACACAAAGTACGATGGTTGATTTGTTAATTTCCCTTATTTTTTTTTGTTTTATATTTATAATATTTTTAAAATATATAATTATTTAAATTTGGCGAATAGTTGTTGTAATTGTCTATTATATTTTAGTTTATTTCAATTTATTATTCATGAAATTAAATTATAATTTTAACTTGAAAATATAAGGAATTTTATGTTTTGGTGTTCGGGAAGTGGGTTTTGGGCCACATGGAAAGGGGAAGAGATTTGGGTTGGGTTAGGGGTCAAGGCCAGGAGAGAAGAGCCGACTCGATACAGTGCTGGACCAAACGGTCAGGATGTGAGCCAGTCATTTCACTACTCTGGGGAAATTCTCAGTTTTGCTCCACTGTCCAAATATGGACTACCATCATTAATTCTACACAAGTTTTAACTTTTTAAACATATAATATTTGACAAGCTACATTTTATGATATGATAAAGCCAAATAATAAAACAGTAGAAACTATGCCGACGCAGAAATTGACTACATCGACAAGTGTAGATTCTGGAAATCTTGACAGATTACTGATTGGCTGGTGTAAGCATTGGAGACAAGTAGAAAGGGAAATGACTCAGCCTTCCGTCACTTGCATGGTGGTTAGACAATATACAGTTTGGGACACGATGAATCTACATCCCACTCCATAAATTACTCCACGACACCAACATCAACATGGCTCGATGTCACGGTCCTACTTTTGAGAGACTTTTCAGGAGGGCCGTGCGGCACTCGTTGTTAGGGGGAACAACGAGTCAGCCTACAAAGTGTGCCAACGGCACCGAGGGCCCACGACGTTAGAACAAGCTTGAGTGTCTAACGAGCGAGCGAGCAGCGAGCGAGATTTATCGAAAGCGTCATTGAGCATAAAGAGAATAGTTTGAATGTAAAAAGCCTTTTCATTGATTGCTAGCAAATTACATTGGGTAGGGGGGTCTACGTGCAGTCATGCCTCTCCCCATAAAGAGCATTCTGGACCATCTTCACTATGGCAGAAGTAAACATGCTATAGTGGCGAGGAGTCACTTTGCCCAAAATGGAAATAAAAGAAATACAAGTAAATTACTATAAATGGAAATAAGTCTAACTAAGCAGTAGGGGCGGCCATGGACAACACGTCCTGGACAAGCCCGGATTCTAACATCCTCCCCCATTTGAGCTGTTGACGCCCTCGTCAACTTGTCTTCAGCTTGAACTCTTCAATCTTCTGCGTAGCATCTTCCAAGTCTTTGGCTTTCTCCCAAGTAACTTCGTCGTCTCCAAGTCCCTCCCATCTGACAAGATAGTCCGTGTGTAGGCGGCGGCCTGTCTTGACACTTCGATCTGCTAGAATTTCTTCCACTTTGCTTGGACGCCTTGATCTGCTGAGGATGATTTCTGGCCTGGTGATGTTGTTGCGCTCCTGATCTTCTTTGTCTTGGTGATACGTCTTTAAGTTGCTGACGTGGATCACTGAGTGGATTTTGAGCCATGCCGGTAGATTAACTCTGTAGGATGCCCGTCCAATCTTTTCGATGACTTGGACTGGACCTTCATACTTTCGAACCAGACGTCTGTCTCTCTGACCTCTGAAACGAAGTTGTTCCGGCAAGAGTTTCACTAACACGAGGTCTCCAGCTTTAAATTCTAGCGGCCGTCTCTTCAAGTCTGCCCACTTCTTCATGTGCTTAGATGCTCGTTCCAAGTAGGCACGAGCTATCTCAGTATTTTGTCGCCACTCCTTTGAGAAGTTGTAGGCTTTTGGGCATTTTCCAGAGTATGGAAGATCGAGGGTGTGCGACATAGTTGGTTGTCTTCCGCAGACGACTTCAAATGGGCTCATTCCCGTAGAGGAGCTTTTTCGACAGTTGAAACTGAATTGTGCCGCATCAAGCAGACTTGGCCAATTCTTCTGGTTAGTGTTGATGAAGTGCCGCAGATACTCTTCCAGTAAGCTGTTAAAACGCTCAGTCTGTCCATCTGTTTGGGGGGTGATAACTGGAAGAAATATTTAAGCTAGATCCCAATAGCTTGAATAGTTCTACCCAAAAGGCTCCTGTGAATCTGGTGTCTCGATCACTAATGATGCTTTGAAGTATCCCCCATAATTTCACAACATTCTTGAAGAAGAGTTGAGCCGTCGTTTCTGCGGAGCAATATTTTGGGGCAGCTATGAAAGTAGCATACTTGGAAAACCGATCAATTATCACCAAGATTGCCTGAAAGTCATTTGAAGGTGGCAGATTGGTGATGAAGTCAAGAGATATGCTTTCCCAAGGCTTCGTTGGCACCGGTAAGGGTTCTAGCAAACCCGCCACTTTGTCTCTTTCCACCTTGTCTTGCTGACATACCAAACAGGTTTTGGTATATTGCATCACGTTGTCTTTCATGTGAGGCCAGTAATATCCCTTCTTCAGTAGGGCATACGTTCTTTGCCATCCTGCATGACCAGCCCACAAGGTGTCGTGGCATTCCTTCAATAGATTTCGCCTTAGATCATTACTCCGTGGCACGTATAGGCGATTTCCCTTGGTTAACAACAGGTCTTCTTCGATCCAAAATTGTTGCGTCTTCTTTTCCTTTACTAATTGCATGACAGCCCGAGCAGCAGGGTTGTCTTGTAGACAATTTCGAATGCGATCTCTCATAGATCCGGTAACTCTACTTGCTTGAAGTTGAGATAAATAGCAAAGACTGGCACACTCTGCTTTTCTACTGAGGGCGTCAGCTGCCCGATTTGATTGACCTGACTTATGTTCAAAATGGAAGTCAAATTCTGAGATAAGTTCGTGCCAACGCACCTGTTTGGAGGTTAGCTTTGGCTGCTCAAAGAAATGACAAATTGCGCTGTTGTCGGTCTTTACTACAAACTTTGATCCAAGCAAGTACTGTCTCCATACACGAAGGCAGTGTACCATAGCCAACATTTCTTTCTCTGAGGCTATGTATCTTTTTTCAGCTTCTTTCAGCTTGCGGCTTTCATAAGCGACAGGATGGCCATTCTGTAGTAAAACTCCTCCCAGAGCAAAGTCTGATGCATCAGTTTCGACTTCAAATGGCAAAGTCACATCGGCCAGAGCCAACACTGGACTTTGCATCATGGTTTCTTTTAAGTTGGCAAAGGCTGTTTGGCATTCTTGGTTCCACTCCCAAGGGACTCCCTTCTTCAACAGTTCGGTGAGAGGTGCCGCCTTCTTGGAGAATCCCTCTACAAACCGCCGGTAATAATTTGCGAGACCAAGGAAGGAACGCAATTCTGTAACAGAAGTGGGGTTTCTCCATTCTTGGATTGCCTTGACTTTTTCTACATCCATGCGAAGATGGCCTTGTTCAATAATGTGGCCAAGGAACCCAATACTCTTTTGAGCGAAGGAGCACTTTTCTTTCTTTACATATAACTGATTCTGTCTTAGTTTCTCGAAGACTAGACGAAGGTGAACTTGATGTTCTTCAATGCTCTCACTATAGACCACGATGTCATCCAAGTATACCACCACAAATTTATCAAGGAATTCGTGGAATACTTGGTTCATTAGAGTGCAGAAAGTCGTAGGAGCATTTGTTAGTCCAAAGGGCATCACCAAGAATTCAAAAGCTCCATATCCGGTCACACAAGTCGTCTTTTGCTCGTCACCTTCTGCAATCCTGACTTGATAATAACCTGAACGTAAGTCGAGCTTTGTGAAGTATTTTGCCTTGTACAGTTGATCAAAAAGATCTGTGATGAGTGGGATGGGATACTTATTTCGAACCGTGTTCAAGGCCCAGTAGTCAATACACAAGCGTAAGCTACCGTCCTTCTTCTTTTGGAACAAAACAGGTGCTCCAAATGGGGCCTTTGCAGGTCTGATGAACCCTGCCTCAAGCATTTCATCTAATTGCTTTCTTAGTTCTGCCAATTCTGGTGGGGCCATTCGATAGGGCGCTTTTGCTGGGGGTTTAGTTCCTGGGGTTAGCTCAATCTGATGATCGATGTCCCTGCGCGGAGGTAGTGACCTCGGTAAGCATTCCGGCATAGTACTCTTATATTCTTCAAGTACTTTCATAATCTCTGAAGGCACTACTTCTTCTTTGCCTTTCTCCATGATTGAGGGGACAAGAACATAGGTTGGATCTTGGTTCTTTAGTCCTCGTTTAAACTGCATAGCTGAGATCATTTTTACGTTACTAGGACTTGGTTGCTTGAGAATTGCGGGAACTACCGTTGGATTGCTCCCTGTAATCACCAAACATTTTGCAGAAGGAATGGGGATGACTTTGTGTTCCATCAAGAACTCCATCCCCAGTATAGTATCAAAGTCATCCATCTTTGCCACCACAAAATCTACTGGTCCCAACCACGAATTGAGCTTTAATTGGACCCTTCTTACGACCCCGACCACGGGCATTGCTTTTGCATTTACTGTATTCAGCTTACCAGTGGTCTTTTCTAGCTTAAGGCCCAACCGGCGCGCTTCCTTTTCTGTTATGAAGTTGTGGGTGGCTCCCGAGTCAATCATAGTACTTTGGACAACTTTATTATTGATAAAGGTCTCCACATACATGAGGCCTTTAGTGGGAGTCTTTTTCCGTTCATCCATCTGTTGTTGAACAGCTGATAAGAATGTCATTGTCCCAACTTCTGCAACTTCTGTGGGTTCTACTTCGACAACTTCTTCTACCGGGTTGTCGTTAGTAATCGACGCTTGTAGAGCCGTTAACGCTGATCTATGGGGGCACTCAGCTACTCGATGTGGTCCCTTGCATAAGAAACAGGACATAGGCCTATTCGTTGGTCGTTGGTAATTAGCTCCCTTCGATGTCTCTTGGCCCTCTCTAGGGACATACGGCTTTCTTTCAGCAGCGCCCAGGTTTGGTCTAGGGGACTTCGTATTGCTTGAATTGTTGGGGGGATTCTTTTTCTGACTAGGATTCTCATTGGAGTAGTCGAATAGTCGTTCAGCATTAGCAAGAGTGCTCGAGAGGGTTTGCACCCTCTGTTCATATAACTTTGTCCTGGCCCACGGTTTCAGTCCCTCGATGAAGGTGAAGATCTTGTCTTTCTCTGACATATCTCGAATATTTAACATGAGCCCTGAGAACGTTTTGACATACTCGCGGATGCTAGTAGTCTGTTTTAGTTCTCGCAGTAGTCGACGTGCATTGAACTCGACATTTTCAGGAAAGAACTGATCCTTCAGCTGCTTTTTGAGCTCTTCCCAAGTATCAATGGTGCAGTCACCATTGCAGATATCATTGTATTTTGATCTCCACCAAAGTTTTGCATCTCCAGTAAGATGCATCGTGGCCAAGGTCACCTTTGACTCATCGTCAGTTTTCGTTGCTTTGAAGTATTGTTCCATGTCAAAGATGAAATTTTCTATTTCTTTGGCATCGCGGGCTCCTCCAAAGGATTTTGGCTCTGGGATTTTCACCCGACTGGGTTCAACTGAATTTGAAGCTTGAGTTTGGTTTCCCATGGCTCTCATTGTAACGTTCAATTTGATGTTTATTTCAGCGATCTCAGCTTTGAGGGATTCAAACATCGTCTTGAAGTCTTTCGTTAGGCCAGTTACGGTGCTTGATAGTTGGGTATGAGCTTGGTCGATCTCTTCGACACGCTCCAGGACCCCGACTATAGCACTGGTGGAGCTCTCTCCACTTTCTACCCCTTTTCCCTTTTCTGGTCGGGATTCGAGGTTCTCCACCCGATCAATCAGCTCTTGGATCGGGATGGTGTCTATTCTGTTCTGCACAGCAGCAATCTCAGCAGGAAATTCAGACATTTCCTTCATTCGTTCTTCCAGGAAACGAATGTTATCAGGGATTTCTTGGAGATACTTCATCTCCTCTTCTAGTTCGATTAACCGTTCAAGCTGATCCATCGACGAGCTTGTTTTCTCCGGCAAATTCTTTTTCGGCATGCTTTCTTGCAATTTGAGCCAACCTGGCTCTGACACGAACTGTCACGGTCCTACTTTTGAGAGACTTTTCAGGAGGGCCGTGCGGCACTCGTTGTTAGGGGGAACAACGAGTCAGCCTACAAAGTGTGCCAACGGCACCGAGGGCCCACGACGTTAGAACAAGCTTGAGTGTCTAACGAGCGAGCGAGCAGCGAGCGAGATTTATCGAAAGCGTCATTGAGCATAAAGAGAATAGTTTGAATGTAAAAAGCCTTTTCATTGATTGCTAGCAAATTACATTGGGTAGGGGGGTCTACGTGCAGTCATGCCTCTCCCCCTAAAGAGCATTCTGGACCATCTTCACTATGGCAGGAGTAAACATGCTATAGTGGCGAGGAGTCACTTTGCCCAAAATGGAAATAAAAGAAATACAAGTAAATTACTATAAATGGAAATAAGTCTAACTAAGCAGTAGGGGCGGCCATGGACAACACGTCCTGGACAAGCCCGGATTCTAACACTCGACAAAGCTTTCCCAGAGAAAAATCTCCAACAAAATACAAGAATTTATTATGTCTAAAGTAGAAATCTTTAGAATTTGAGTCAATAAAATCTGATACTTAGTTTTGAGATATTTTACTAACCTACGTGTTTTTGTTTTATTCGTAAAAGTTTAATATTTCAGGTTGGAAGAATCTTTAAAATGACATGCCTAAATGTTCAGTAGGCATGTTATTTCAAACTGTTAAAACTCAAACAATAACATGAAAAATAAAAATACAGAAAACAAAACACTTAGATTTACATTGAAAATTTTAGGAAAAAAAATCACACGTAAAAGATAAATTTACTATATCAAAATCAAAATATAATAAATTTTGCGATTCAAACATACATATATATATATATATATATATATATATATATATATATATATATATAACATTAAATTAGAATCATAAATTGAGATTCATAATGCAGAATCAACCAACTCGACCTAAATAAAAATTGGATTACATCCAAGTTTAACGATCTACGTCTTAATACATATTGCAAAGCATTTTCCAAACTCCAAAATGAAAATATACTTTTCTTCCACCAAAGTCTTTAAAGAGCAAACTAAAAAACTTATACCAATTAAGTTTACGCAGTGCTTAAACTTGAACAACGTACTCATGAAGAGGTTTCATCTTGTACTACCCCATAATTTTTCTTATTTTAATTATATATTATTTTAGGGTTAAGTGGGATAATATTGGGGAAATATATTGGAGTTGTCCGCGAAAAGGAGAAAATGAGGGTGCATGCATGGTCACGGTGAAGAAATAAGTATAGAGTTGTAAGATATTGCACCACAACAATGTTAAACGATGTCTAACTGGAGTAAAAAGACGCTGTGAGCAGCAGAATCACAGATGGAAATGTGTTCGCAGATGGAATCCCACCTACAGCAAATGGATTAAAAGAAGCAAACGTTTTTGTTTAATGAAGGACATAAGTGTACAATGGAGTTGCAAGAATTTAGGCGTCTATGGAAAGAAACGTTGCTGCAAAATTAAGGTGAATGACATCGTGTTAAAGGAAGGAGATTTAGGAATTTGTGGGAGCAAACAAATCCGTAGAAAGATGAATCCACAAGCTGAATGATGTTGTTTTAGATGAAGCAAATGTTTTAGAAAGAGCGGAGTATATGTCGGCCATTAGATTAAAAGATTGAGAGAGTTGATAGCCATTGGATCAAGAAGAGATGCTTCTGCAGAAAGGATTGATGTCACGGGAATGTGGGAGAAAGGAAGACCGTTAGATTAAAAGGATCAAGAGAGTTGATGGTTGTTCGGTCAAGAAAAGATGCTCCTGCGGGAGATAAAGATTTTGTAGCTGGAGAGAGATGATTTGTTTATTTTGAATGAGAGGATAGAATGTAAGCTGTTAGATTAAGAAAGATGTTTTCGTGGGAAGACAAAAGATTCTGTGTTAGAGAGAGAAGGATCATTAGATTGAAAGAGCGGACGATGAATTGACCTTGAATGATGAATAAAAAAAAAGATGTCGCGAGGTTCAAGAGAAGGAAGGACTGTTGGATTTAATTTAAGGACAAAACTGGAATCGTCAGATCAGAGAAAAGATGCTCTCGCGGGAGCGAAAGATTCCCTCACGGGATTTGTTCTAAGGTTTAGAGGTAAGAAATGAACATCCTTTATCACTAAAGGACATCCGAAGTTGGGTGATGGACAGATGTGATGAGAGGAGGGGGGATCCAATTATCCAAAGGACAATGGCAAACATGAAAAGATGTTGTTGCAAGACATCCTTATGTGATAAAGGAAAGCTGACCTCGTCATCCAATTTCCATCAATTGACAGTGAATTCGTCCGCGCTCTTATCTAACGGCCATCAATTTTATATTTCTTTATATGGTGGGCACAGAAAGCCTAGCCTGATCCAACCACCGAGCGAGTTGGGCGCCCGCTCGCTTGGCCTTATCCTAGGTGGGCTTGTGAGCTCAAATTTCAGGTTAGGCTTGATACTATAGCAAGCCAACCTAATATAACCCAAGGGCCCATTGAGAGCCCAATCATTACCAAAGGCCAATATCCATTGCAAAAAATCTGAGAACCAATGACAAAATCAAGGACAAAGAAGTTGTACAAGAATCTACACATTTTAATCAAGGAAATTAAAGATAAAGAGTCATCAAACGACAAGCAAAAACTCGTGATGATGCTAAGTATTAAGGAAGAAGCAATGGAGGAGCAAGGAAGCATGGAAAACAAGCAAATGTTGCAAAATTGGGAAAAGGAGCCAGCCACCCCTCGCAACAGCGCGCAGGCAGTTTGCCAGCCCGCGGACCGCAAAGCCAGCACGGGCACTGTGCGCATAGCTCCTTTTCAGCATGTTTAGTCAGCGCCCCGTTAGCGCATCTCATCGTGAATCCAACGCCCCATTAGCGCGCCTCGTCAGCCTCCCGCGCCTGATCCATCGTAGCTGCCCATCAGCATGCCCATCATCACCTGCCCGCGTCCGTTCCTACCATCATGAGCGACCCAGCCTAGTATGTGTGCCAGTCCAGTACAGCGCGCACATCGGCCTGGCCCAACGCCCTGTGCGCAGCCACTAGCCATCAAAACCCTAAGTTTTGTTTTCTTTTGTGTTTTTTTGGTCATTTAATTATGTTTGGTGGTTAACCTAATTTTTCCTATTTAAACAAGTTTAAGGCCTCATTGGAGGAACAACTTTGATGAATGAAAATTGAGCTTTTGCTTTGTGTGAGATTCTTTGAAATTCTCATCTTGAGTTCTTATTGAAGAACTTGATCTTCTTCAAGTGCTTGCTTGAAAAGATCAAACTTTATAGCTTTGGTTCAACCAACAAGTTTAGTTCGGGTCAAGCTCCTATACTCTTGAATCTTCAAGGCGTTTATGTGATTATTCTGCATTGTTGTCTGGTCTCGGATCTCAAACATCCTAGGTTCGCATCACAACCTGCCCATTAAACAACTCTAAATCTTACTGAATGGAAAATAGGTTAGTGGTGTTCTGTGTAATCGGTTCGTCGAACAATGTAAGAAATTGATAGCATGAAACCATTGCTAAATGCAGAAGAGTGACGGCAACAAATTTCTGTGGCAATCGGATGGTAGCAATCGGATGGTGACAGATCAAACATAAGATCTTGACGGATGGGAAGGACTGAAATGGGAGGTCGATAGGATGAGGAGTTGACGGCTTCCTGATCGGAAGGTGTGGCATCGACGAGGCTTCTAAACAAGGAGACATATTAGAGATGAAGGCGTTAGTGTGTCAGCAGCTGAATGCTGCGAATTTGATGGAGTTGAAGAAAACATTCTCTTTTTGAAATGCTCTAATATGAGGGCGATGAATGGCTGGCAGTTTGCATAAGGTAGAGGCAACGACTTCTATGAAGGATGGGCGAGGAGACGGTGATCGTGGTGTCAGGGAAGGACTTCGTGTGCCCACGACCGGGCAGTACCACATCATATTCTAGAGAGGGTTAGGAGCTGGTTCATAAGTGGGTACCCATCCTTGCTTGTATGACACGTTTTGGATCCGAGATAATGGGATCCTGGGCCTGAGAAAAAATCCGTGAGGGTTTCAGCTCAAAATGGAAAATATCATGCGACGAGGAAGTATTCACTCATGACATATGGTATCAGAGCCAAACTCAGGTCCGCTCTGTGGAATTCCGACCCGTGGGCTAGGCCCTTAAGGGAGGGTGGACTGTCAAGGTAGGACTTCGTGTGCCCACGACTAGGCAGTATCACTCGAATTCTGGAGAGGGTTAGAAGCTGATTCATAAGTGGGTACCATCCTTGCCTATATGACGTGTTTTAGGTGTAAGATAATGGCGTCCAGGGCTTGAGAACAACCTCGTGAGGGGTTCAGGCCAAAGTGGACAATATCATGCGACGAGGTAGTACCCACTCATGAGACGCGCCTCTTGATCGAAAGTGCAGCAAGTCTTGTCCTCTACTGGTAGGGTTTTTCTTCTTGATTGAGAATAAGAAAGAAAACTAGCAAAAATATTTTTGTTTCTTTTTCACTCATTCCGAATTCAGTAGGAAAGCAGGCTCTATGTCGAGATAGACAGCCAGTAAGACAGTCGTCCGTCTAAGGGAAGGGTGTTACAAGATTGAGAGAACATAGAATTGGTATTGTAATTTTTATAATTATGAAATCTTTTTCATAGCGCTAGGGAAAATTGACATTTGAACTATAATTTCTCCCACCTAAACTGTATATGAAAAATAAAAATATAAAATAAGAAATATTAAGATTTATATAACAAATTCTAACAAAAAAACTATAAATATAAGAGAAATTCATTATATCAAAACCATGATTGAATAGATTTGTAACTAAAATATATATTTATAACATTAAATTAGAATTAGAAATTAAGATTGGAGTTTAATTAGTTTAACCCAAATAGAATTGATGTCAAATAAAGCTTTAGCGCAAACATAAAACTAATTAATTTGGAATATAGTCTTCCTGCATGGCTTCCTGCCATCTTCCTCGGACCATAAAATGAGTTTAACATTTTCCTTTCATGCAAGATTTTCATTTTTCAAACTTTTGGAAGGCTCAATTCATTCAATCAAATCATGACCTTAGCGCCATTACAGCCAATCAACAAGCGGGCTAAATTGGTCGGTTTGGCCGATTCTTCTCCATAATTCACTCCGCTTGAAACAATTGTAGAAAAGAGAGAATCATCTCATCATTTTACTCTCGGAGATTTACCTGACTCTGCAAGTTGAAAGGGAGGATCGCTAGCAGAAGAACCATAGATTTCATTTTGAAGTGTAGATAGACAGAGGATGATCAGGATTCGAGATATCGTTAGTTATCAGTCAAAAGGTGCACTTTCTCGAGAAAGAGGTTCCTAGAAAGTTGGGGCTATGATGATCACTTTTAGGCCCATCAGGACACCGAAACTTAGTGGCGACTTGATAGTGGTGTCAATGGGGATGAAAGGTAACAATTCTCTAATTGTGTGTGAGTCCAGTTTAAGGGTGGATTTGATTAATTAAATCACTAAGATATTCTGTTCTTAATAGACCAAATCTAAACCGTTATGTTCGAAATCAATGGTTTGATTCAAGTAAAGCCGTAATTAATGAAGGTCCTACCAAACGCGGGTGGTATCAAGCAAGTTTCGACCCAATCGTTTTCAAACAAAATGACCAACTTTTAGAAGCTTTTTGGACTTGAAACAAAAATTCTATCAAAATGGAAGGAATCCCGCCCCATAAATAATCCAAATGAGCAATCAACCATTTGTTTTTCCTTTTCTTTTTGCTTCCATTCAAATTCTATCTGATATTATGATAATCTCTGAGGTTAAATCTCACTTGTTGTTTCAATACCTCTGAGAAATGGTTGTTCATTGTTTCGTTAACATGAAAAGTGAGGATAGAGTATTGAGTGTAGTGGGCAAACTTGAGGTACATAGGCGGCTGCATTATTCCCATCCAGCAAGTTGGAGGCTAGATATAAGCATTGTCTCAGTCTTCCTCAAAACTTGGGTCATTTCATGGTTTGGAAGATCCGCACAAACATAACTGTTTCTGCGGCCGGAGGTCATCATACTCATCTTTATACACGAGGTCAGAGCCAAAAACAGAAGTAAGACACAGCAAAATATGGGCTACACTTAGGACTCTTACCTAATGTTTACAACCACAGACGAAGAGGAAACAGATCCAACGGAGAAAATGAAAAGCAGTAGGAATTCCTGTCCTCAAGTCAATTTATGTTTGAACTTCCGTTAACGAGTAACTAAGGAAACTGCTAAAACAGTGATTATTTATCTGCTGATTAAATCCCCATGATTGAGGAGAAGCATTCACAAGAACAGAGGACAAAGTAAAGCCAGGAGACTACCCTTTTGCCTCTGAACTCATTCAAGAAAAGATTGAAATGCATAATGCACACGTGAATGTCTAGTACAGACAGTTGATTGGTCGTGTTTGGAGACAGGACCCACCTAAGACCCGGCTGGAAAAGAGTAATCTGGATGATGATATCCTAACAAGTGGAGAAGCTGACCCTTTCGAGTTTTTTAGGATATCTAGCTTTGTTTTTTTCTCTATCACCATTCTTATCTTCAATAGCTCTGACCCACTTTAGAAATCTTTGCCCCTTTTTTTCTCTAATCACTTGCTTCGGAATTTCACTTTTTCTGTTTTGATTTTTTTGGCAGAGAAGAGCAATTCTTGGAGATCCTGATTCTCTTACACTGCTCTGTACTTTTTGTCCCATTTTTGTGGTTATCAATCAGACAAATCATTGAAATTTTCAACCTTTTCTTTTGGTTTGCAAGATTTTCTTAACCAACTGGCTCTACTCTTTCTTCTTCGCCTTATAAAGATCAGGCTTTGCCACCTCTCTTTTTCTCACATCACCATTCAAACTCTCTTCTTTCTGCTTACCATTCCTCCTTCATTCCCATCTTCTCTGCAACTTCAAGCTCCTCGACAATGGCGTCCATGTCGACGCGAGGATCGGGTTCGTGGACTGCAAAGCAAAATAAAGCCTTCGAGAAGGCTCTTGCAGTTTTTGACAGAGAAACGCCTGAGCGTTGGCTTAACATTGCCAAGGCTGTCGGTGGGAAAACTGCCGAAGAAGTGAAGAGACATTATGATCTTCTGGTTGAAGATATAAAGCACATTGAATCTGGTCAAACTCCTTTCCCAAATTATAGGAACTCTGCCAATGGCGGTGGAAATTTCAATGATGAAGAGAGAAGGTAATCAAATACATAGCCCGCTTATCTTTTGCTTTGACATAATCATTCTCTTTTCTACTTTGAGAAGAACACCTCTTCTTAAACTCATTTCATTTCCTCTGTCGTGTTTGACAGTTCTTGTTCTTGAGATTTCCCTTCCAAAAACTTCATCGAACACTAATGCACTTCCCACCAATCAAACGTTTCCATGTTGCATAAATCCATGCTGCTAAATATGACTGCATTTTGTTTCGGCAATGCGTGTTCGTGTTCTCCCCAAAAAATCATTCCTTTCGTTGCAATTTTATTTTTTTTATGATCATAATGATATCTCGCGTGGCTCTCGTGTAATTATTCAATGACGAACAACTTAAAATCAATGATTAAACAAATAAGAGTAGACAATCTAGCATATTACATGCTAAAGTCGTTCAAGGAGTTGATTAAGATTCCTTTTTTGTTTTCAGCTCCATTAAAAAACTAGAGCCGTTTACTGAAAGGAACAATCGGAGATCCTTTGGTTTCTAAGAACAACCAACCAACCCCTAGATATGTGTGATTAATGGCTTTCTTTCTGTCTCTTCTCTACAATTATTGGGTCACCGGCTCTTCTGAGTAATTTTTCAGGTTTAATTCCTTCGTATTTTTCTTGCATTTCCGGCTGAATTTTATTGCATTTCCTTGTTATCAGCCGATAGCGAATGACATGTCGAACACTAGTTTTTTTTCTTTGGTTTTTGGGTCAAATGATAATCAAGAGGCTAACTGCTAAGTCGGTTCCACATGTTGAAAAGATAAGAAACGACGGTGGATTTTCTTTGTTTATTTTATCAACAGTTAATTTAAGGTATTGACTAAATCTGTCGCTGAAACTGGACTTATTTCCTCGTCCAAATGTGGGCACAGTGCCCTCAACTGTTGAAGAAGATGACTCACTTTGATATTCTCCATTCCCAATTCTTATCATAGACAAAAACAATTTGTTTATTACTGAGCTCGAACATACGACGAGCCAGATACTTAGACGGTAAAAGTTGAAGCAAAACATAACATAGCCTAAAAGTGGATAATCCATAATAGAAGCATCGAAAAGAGTATTCTATTCTGATACCGTTGTTCGAAGAGGTAAGGAGCTTTCGACTTCCTTAGCTTCAGAATTCCTCTCTGCAACGATCTGTGACATGCCCAACATCTGCATCAAGAGCTGTTAAACCAGTTAATGCCATAAGCACAATGTAGAATAAGAATTAGATTATTGACATTTAAATGAATTCAACAGAGATTGAAGAATCAAACACACTTTCTGGATTGTTTTCTTGAAGCAAGTTTTATGCTCATTCATGGATGCATTGATGAACTCATCAATGTGAACCTTCAAATCCTCCAAGATTGTAGCTTCCTCCGTCTTCTTCTTCCTGCAAGAAGCAACAGGTGGGTTTGCTCCAGATGTTGATGACGACTCTTCTGTGATTCCATCAATCAATGTCTGATGTAGATTTTGACTAAAAAAAGTATCTAGAATGAGCTCCAACGGTTAAGAACAAATATGTTCACTCATCAGTAACACCAGATATGTCATATCAAAGTTCACAATTTGGTTTCAGTTATTTTGATACAAACCAGTCAGAAATCTTGTTCAACCCATCATTCAAAAAAATATTATTCAAACGTTAGAATTCCAAGCAGAAACAAAAACATCTATGTACATTAAGATACCAGAACGGTTTTGTCAAACCTAGGCTTGAGAAGTCTCCTCAGGAAGCTGGGTCCTAACTCAACTATGGTTGAATCCAACTCACCTACAGTCCATCCAACCATAGTGACTTGTTACTTCACTGTAGTTAATCCATATAAGCATCCATATAGATAACTTAAATCAAATTAAATGCTATCCAACACCCCAATATTCCAAATAACCTCCAAACCAAAACTCATAAACAATTTACATGTTCCTTTCTTGCTGGGCGCACGCAATCAGAGTGTTTACTGAATGAGTTGTCATCAAATGCATCCATTAAAATTCTTATTTGCTCCCACTTGTTAATGATTATGGATGTAACGATTTGAAAAATTTGCTTCCCTAAAAAGATGTAAATATGAAGGGATAATATTAAATTAATTTGAATTTTAAAGTGTTAATATAAAATGAAGAGCAGTTGACCTGAGAAGGCATGATCGACCATAAGACATGCTCAAAATCAATATGATTATGCAAACATAAACTGTTTTCTCTGAACAGTTTAGATATTTAGTATAGTTGATTATGCACATATGAATGAAGTTATATAAAATTTTAAGATGATAAACTAGATACAAAGAGGAAGATAATGATGTCGGAATCATGTAATTTGAAATTATATAGCAAAAGTTATACTATTTAAAGTTAAACTAAGCATATGTAACACTTATATACGGTTTCTATTAAACAATTAATTCTGATAAATTGAATGAGATTTTGAGGAAGTTTTCTTAGAATGAAAGTTTTCTAAGACATATTTCAGATGTCGTGCAATAACATGTGATCACTAGTGTAATACCCCGATACTGTTTTCCTCATGTATGCTATGTAATCAAATTTTGGAGGTAAGTATATATTACATGGCGTATTGAAACGTGTTAAATTATGGTGTGTATTTTTGGGAAAAATATTACGGGATGAAAGTTTAGTTGGAAAATGTGAAGAAAATAGATTTTGGCCTATTCGGATGCATGCGGAGGCCATGGGGAGGAGAACTGGCGTCCGCACGCACGTTGAACGCTTGAGGACGACTTGGTGTGTGATTTCGCATACTAAATTCTTTGTGCCGTGGAGTTTCGAACGCATGCGGACGAATGCGGAAGTGAGTTGTCGCGTTCGAATTGAATCTGTCCAAGTTTGGACACCTTCGGACTCTTGCAGACGAGCGCAGAAGTGAAAGGGCCGCGTCTGATTTAAATCTGTGCAATTTATGGATAGATTCGGATGATACATGCGGATGCCAAAATGCGTCCGCATGTCATTGCGGATGGTACGAACGAGAGTGGGGACGCCATTTCTCATCCGTGACCACAGTTTTGCCTATGAAATTTTGCTCATGCGGATGAATGCAGATGAGACCTATGCGTCCACACTCGTCCGAAACATCACAGAATAACGAAAATTTAGGGATTTGAATTAGACATAATTGTCACGTAGTCCATAACTACGTGATCTTCAGATGCCAAAACATCTCCAGACAGCAAAATCGTCCTTCCCTCCAGCTCCAGCTCTAGCTCCGGCGTAGCCCAGCCGCCTCCTCCCCTTATAGGAGTATGATTATCCTAAGTAGCTCTTTCCTTTTAACCTCCAGCTGCTCCTCTATGTTCAGTCTGTTTTCTACCTCCCCTGCGTTCTTCTTCTTCTCCTCCTTTGAGCAGCTCCTTCTCGTCTAGAGGGTGGGTGTGTTGCGAGAGTTGGAGTTTTGCTATCCTTGCCTGCTTCCTTCAACACATAGGTAAGGATTTGGGTTAGTTTTGGCTTGTGGAGGCTCTACCCACAAGTAAAATGTGTGTGTGTGAGTGATGGTTGTTAGCTATAGTTAAAATTATGTAATTCCTAGATGCCTTAAACTTCCGTATATTTTTCCCTCAGATGCTCTGTTTTGCTGTATACTTTTGCTTGGTTCTATTGTTATACTCTGCTTTATTCTTTTGTTACATTTCAATGCTTCTTTACCTTCACTGACTGTTAAGCTTTACTCTGTTGAATTGTTATTGATGTAAGCTTTGATTTCTCTATCATTATATTTCCATACTTGCTCAATAGTTGAACTAAGGATTATGACATCAAGCCTGGTAAAGTAAAGTTACGAACTATGGATTTCATGATGATTGCTAAGTAGAAATGAGCTGGACTAAAAGTTAGTATTTTCTGTAAATGTTTTATTCTGTGAATTGGTCATTTTTCTCTCTATGTGTTCGTTGTTTTTTTTTCTTCGTATTAAGTCATCAAATTATAATACCTTCACTACAACTTACTTTTGTTCTAAGCATGCTACTCTATATTGCACATTGTTTATTTCTGCATCAAGCATGTTCACTATAATACTTCTTTGTTACCATGCTTATTGTTCAAAAGCTTGTTAACTCCTTCGCCATCATTACAAGCAATGTTTCTACAAGCATATTAAACTGAGTAGTTGGGTTCATTAAATTATTTAATCTCAAAGCATGTTGGGTAGCTATTAACTTGTTTAATGCGTAAACGTGTTAACTTGTTATTATTCGTTTAGTCTTCAAGCATGCTCGTTTACTCGCTTAAGTATACCAATTACTTGATTTAGCATTCTAATTAATTGTTTACTTCCAAGCATGTTCGTAAGCATATTCATTGACTATTAGCCTGCTATTACTTGTCAAATTCTCGAGCATGTTAAATTACATATTCATGTTAAATTGCAATCTCATGTATGTCACTTAACTATTAGTCATCAAAGATTTCAAGCATATTAATTAGTACTTGTTAAATCTCCGAACATGTTAAATTACTGTTACTCGTTTAACTTCAAGTATGTTAATTTTCCATTCTCGTTAATCCCGAAACTCTTCAATTAGCTAGTACTTGTTTAATCTTCAAGCATTGGTTAATTCACCATTTCTTGTTAATCCTCGAGTATGTTAATTAGCTAATGCTCATTTATCTCAAGCATGTTATTCTAATTCCATGATACCTGCTAGAAATATCATCCTTGTCTAATAGCATGTTTTGTTCACCATTTCTATATGTTTCGTTATATTCACCGTTTCTTTACGTTTCTTCTATAGCCGCCCTATAATTATGCATTCATTCTTTTCATGTATTCGTTAAACCCCGCTATTTACAATTGAGTTGCCATTTACTTATTGAATAGTCATTCCTTTAAATTATTGTTATTTACTTTCCGTATATGCGTTATTCAATTGTCATCATGTATCATGCTAATAGAAACTAATAGGGAGTGCCACGTTGGGATGGTACTCACACATTGAGAGAGGAAAAATGATAAGGAAAAGAAAAGAAAAGAAAATAGAGTTGGGGGGCGGATGGGTAGCGGGTCTAGTCTGCAACTAGCCGAAGCCCCTCCTTTGCTGGGTACGAAAGTTCTAGTTGAGAGTAAAAGGGTAGATTCGATCACTATTCCATCACAAAGAAAATCCTCCAATCTCTAGCTCGATTTACGAGTAAGGAACGAACGAACGAATGTAATGAAAATGTTGGTTTGGGTGGCCCCCATTCCATAAAGGACTAAAGAGAGACATAACATAAGCATAAACCCCATTTCCTTTACTGGGCCATCGACTCAAGTCCTTACTTGTGGTGTAGGTAATGAAATGGTAGTGCCGGGTGCAGTGGAGGAGGTCTTCCCCGTGGAGCTTGCGGAGTATCCGAATGAAACGCGACCGGAGTAGATAGGGTGGCTCAAGGAAAGAAGAAAATATATGTTTTGTAAGAGTTTAATGGTAAACATGTTTTGTAAAACACTAACTATGGTTCTAAAAGCTTATTTTGAGTATGTGACATTTTTAACTCTAAACTTTAACTTATGTTTTGAGTAATAATTCCGTTTACGTTTCGCTATATATATATTTTGAAAACAGATTTAATGATTTTTAGTCTTCCACGATTTAAATGGATCAAAATGAAATGAAGTGACGAACGAGATTTTTAATAAGCACTCTGATATTGTTTTGAAAAGAGATCACATTAGTTTTACAAAAGTTTTAAATTTAACGCATTTTTACAAAAAAAATAAAAGAAAAAGAAAAATCCGGGTCGTTACAACCAGTAGGGTGGTACCACATGTCAAGCTAAAGTAAGGTGTTGAAAGTGTAAATAATAAGAAGATTAATAATAAAGTGGTCTTTTGATCTTCATAATTGAGGTAGAAGCTCTAATTGAACAAAGAGCTCTCCAAAAAGTCTCCTTTGGAAAAGATGGGAAAAAGTGTGAATTTTGGTAGAAGAAAAATAGAGAAGATGTGAGAAAATGAGAGAAGAGGAAATATAGGTTTTGAGAACAGCTAGAAGTTGAAAGTGTACGAACGTGATTTTTACTTAAATTTGAAGGAAAGAGTGTTCACAATGTTAAAGGGATTTAAAATAACTAAAAAGTGAAGAAAGACCTTTAGCTTGGAAGCTTATCAAAACTTAAAATTGTTGAAATTTATGTAAGTAACTCTAATCCTTAAAGAGTTAAGAGTTTTATGTAATTTGCAAGTTATAGTTGATGATTTTAGATTAGAAATTATTGAAATGGTAATATTAGATGTTTTGGGATACTAATAATATGATATAGGTTGATTTTGAGTTGAACTGATATCGAGGGAAATGTGAAATGTTGTAGGGTTTTAACAATTTTCCTCGGCATTTCACATTTCCCTCAAGTGGGAATGTTTGGGATATTAATATAATATAATAATATCCGCAGAATGAGGTCTCCGCATAAGTGTTAGTGTAATACCCCGACTTTTTATATTAGAATTTAATAAAGATAAATTAAAAAGTAATTGAGGGTATTCAGATTAATTGGATAATTATCGGGTATTACTAAGGACGTATTCGGTAGATTACGATTTAATGGAATTTATTGGATAGTAATTATGATTAAATTGGAAGGAAGTTATTGGTTGGAATTAGAAATTAAGAGGATAATTAAACGAGAATTAAGTGAAGAATTAATATAATGAAAATTAAACAAATTATAATAGAATAAGTGAAGGAAATGATTATTTAAATAAAAGAGATTAAATTGTTTATGAAACGTTGGCGTTTAAAGGGTGAAGTGGACGTCCCTTAGCTGGAAGGGCATCCAGAGTGAAGAAATTGGGGGACTTTGGACATCCTTTATAGTAGGACGGACGTCCCTTGTGAAGGCAGGGGTAAACCATAGTTGTAAAATTGTTTGTTAAATGATAGCGGAAGCGTACAATGAAAAACTTTATTCATAAGCGGAAGCATAAATCCTTTAAAAAGACAACAATGAACTTGTCGTTTTATATTTACAAAAACCTTATTTCTTTTACTCTATTAGCTTGGCCAGCCACAAGTTTGCCCGTGCAAATGCTTCATCATCTGTGCATCATTATCGCGTACGTGTAGCTACACCACAAGTAAGACGTGAGCCTAATGGCCCAGCAAGGAATTGATTTTATGCAATATGCTATGCCTCTTTTTAGTTTTTTTAGAATGGGTACCGCCCCAAACCAACTTTTTTATTACGTTCGTTTGTTCGTTTTTTACTTGTACGTCGAGTGGAAGATTGAAGGACACATATGGAATGCTATAGTTGATCGGATTCTAACCTTCTAGGTGCAACTAGATTCCTATTCCCGACAAGGCAGGGGCTTCGCCTACCTGCCAAACTAGATCCGACTACCCTTCCGCCCCCCAACTTCCTATCTCTTTTCTTTTCTTTCATTCATTCTTCTAACATTTTTCACACACAATGCATGTGAGTACCACCCCTAAGGTGGTACTCCCTATTGGTTTCTATTAGCATGATGCATGACGTAACAATAACAATAATTGAATAGCACATATAATTGAATAGCAGAAGCGCATAACGGAGACGATTATAATATCGAATTGAAAACAACGAACAACATAAGAAAACTATAGCGAACATTAAGGAAATTAAATTGCGAATCATGAAGGAATAACATAAATTAAACACACATAACGAATTAAGACTACTAATGGCATGCTTGAACTTACAGAACACAACAATAAATGAAACAGAAATCGGAACATGCTATTAAACAGAGATCATAAGTCAAATAACTATTCAAACAACTAAAGCATGCTTCTCAAGAGTATAACGGTATTAAACAGACATGGGCAACATAAATCAAGTACAAGAAGAGCTTAGAACTAAGGCAACATGCATATGAAAGTAAAGCATTAGAGTTAACAACTTAGTTCCAGTTATTATTTTAATTCATTAAACATGCTGAAGGGAGTAGTTACCATTAATATGCTAGTTACTTAAACATGCTTATAATTCTAGTTAATTAAACATCAGGTTAAGGGTTGTTATCTCAATTGTTACCCTAGTTAATTAACATGCTCAAGTAAGATTACAATTATTATTCTAGTTAGGTATCCTAGTCAATTAACATGCTCAAGACAGATTACGATTATTATTCTAGTTAGTTATCCTATTCAATGAACATGCTCAAAAAATATTATGATTATTATTCTAGTTAGTTATCCTAGTAAATTAACATGCTCAAGAAAGATTACAATTATTATTCTAGTTAGTTATCCTATTTAATCAAACATACTCAGATTAATTAAACATGCTCAGATTAGTGTTTATTGTTACCACTGTTATTTAGTGGACATGCTCAAATTAATCATTATTGTTACAAAGGTTATTCTAGTTAATTAGACATGCTTAGAATTAGAAAACTACAACTACTAAGAGATCTAAACTATACAAATGACAGGGCAGTACATAAGCAAGTAAGGTAATAAGCAACACATTCACAGAGTAAAATCAGCATAAGTAAAGGAAATCATAACTCATTCATGCTTAGCATTCTATACTAGAAGGCTTAACGTTAGGGGTTCTCACTCAAGCAATAAACATTTCTCGTTTCTCAATGAAAGTAAAGCATTTAAATATAGAAATGGCAATAAAGAAAATTACAGAACCTAACAACAAGAAATTATCAACAACTAAGGACTTAACATCACACACGCACACTACTTGTAGGTAGGGCCACCACTAGCCAAGACACACTCAATTCTTACCCTTAATGAAGAACTAAATCAAGGACAACAAGTAAATCCCAGCCAACAGAGCTCCAACTTTACTCAAGTATCACCCTTCCATAGCTCACGATCCACGTTGAAGAAACTCACACCAGCTCACAGGGGACTCTCACTCACACTGGGCAATTTTTCTCTCTCGCTGGAACTCTCTCTCACAGAGCTCTCTTGCACAGGAAGAAAACTGAAGCAGGGGAAGGGTTGGACAAAATGCAGAGAAGGGATGGCTCAATCAGAAGCCATACCTAGAAAGGGAGACGCGTACGCAAAAAGGAAAGGGAAAGGCATCCTTCAGCATGGTTCAGGTGTGGGAGAATGGCTCCTTGGTTAGCTGAGTGCGAATTAAATGCCTAAACAACAAAGAAACCCTATCAGTAAATCCCTAATTTTTGTATGTCTGGGATGTTTCGGATGCGAGGAGTCATTTTGGCCTCGTCCGCATGCGTTCGAAAATCACTATTCTTGCGGCAAAAATGCACTTCTGGATGAAGGATGATGTCCTCACCTTCGTCCACACCCGTCCAAAATGGCCATTCGGACGAAGAATGGCGTCCGCATTCAAACATTCGCAATCGTCCGAATGTGTCGAGAAATTGGACAGATTCAAAATGACCCCGTCCGCATGCGTCTGCCTTCGTCCAGGTTCGTTCGAAACTGTCCAGTTAGAGAAAGGGGACGAATTAGGATGCAAGGCTTCCGTCCCACATCGTCCCAAAGTGCAGGGACGACATTCCATGCATTTACAGACAACATTTCTCATCCTTGTGTCGTCAGCATGCGTCCGAATTTGTCCAGAACAGCCTTTCCTTCATGTTTTCCTACTTAATCTTTATCCTATAATAAATACACGTCACAATTTAACACGTATAGATACACAATGTAATATCTTAATTATCCCAACATCTAATTACATTGCGTACACGGAAAAAACATTATCAGGGTGTTACATACCTCGGCAATACCCAACCATGAACAAAACCAATTTCAACAGAGTAATTCTTGAATCAAACCCACTAATTTATCGAAGGCAGCAACTAACAGAGTATTTATCCAACTACTAAGCATAAACATTGAAGCTGAACGCATAGAGGCAATCCCCATAATACAAATCCCAAAAATCCAATCAACAGGGCATAACTCCATCATTCAGAAATAACATTTAACAAGTAGAATCAAAACTTCAACAACATTCATCAATGTCTTATCTCCCTTTGCATACTCCTGTAAGATCTATAAATAGAATATACAACCAACAATATCTCTCAACCAAACATGACAGGGAGCTTAAAATCCAGGGAAGAAATTGTTACCTGCAACAACTATCAACACTTGGCCATCAGTTCTAGAGAGCACACACACTAGGGCAATCCCTCATTCGTAGGGAAAAACTGAAGATGACGAGTTTTGCAGGGAATGGTTGATAAATGCAGAGTCTTTCTTTACTAACATAATAAGAATCCATAATCAGCAAAGCATTGATCAAACCGACGACACCAAGGCTTAACCAACATCATGAAATTCTAAAATCCAAGGAGTAAAATCTTACCTGAGGAATCAAGGAGATGACCTACCTCCTTCCCTCACTCCTTCTCTTTATCCTTGCTCGATATTTCGTCATGCATGGCACACTCACACATTCACAGAGAACACACACACACACACCCACAAACAAGGGAGATGAAATGCGGAAGAATGCTAGAGAAGACAACCATAAGGCAGCATGGAATGGCACTTAACACGTGGGGCTTACCTAACGGGATGGAGGACCTTACCTTGACGTGGAGGAGGTGGGGTGATCCAGGCACGCGGAAAGCTGAGTCCTGGCAGGGGGAGTGTTTCTCCGTCGGTTGGAGTGGATTTTAATGGACTAAACGAGAATTTGTCCTATTATATAAAACCTATTTTTCGTAAAACTGGGACATTTCGGATGAGGGCATGTGTCCTGGCATTGTCCGCGATTATCTGAAATCCTACATTTCACAGACAAAATTGTGTTTTTGGACGACAGAAGCTGTCCTTGTCCTCGTCTGCAATCGTCTGAAACTGTTAAGAAATTGGACAGATTCAAAGCTTTATCATTCGCCACCGTCCGCGTGCCTCTACTCCCGTCTGAATTCTCGAGTTGAAGGGAGAATTGGGATGTGAAGTCTTGTCCGTCATCGTCCCAAAACTTTGGGATGACGTACAACATGTTTTCAGACGAGGCTCCTCGTTCGTATGCCTCCGAAATCTCAAATACACGGTTTTTTCTGCGTCCGAAATATTCCATTACACACTTTTCATCCAATTTCCATACTTTACTTATCCCATAATATTTACCCCATATAAAAATGTCCTAATTTAACACATACCTTAACACAACGTAACATACGAATTATTCCAATACTTAATTTCATCTAATACACGTGGAAAATATTGCTGGATATTACATTCCTCTCTCCTTATATAAATTTCTTCCTCAAAATTTTCCTAGCATAAACATCTCTTTCACTTATTATCCAAAGGATATCTTTCCCTTAATCCAATAATACTACTAATCACCATAACTTATCCATCTTAATCACACCAATATCTATTTATGTATCAAAATATTAATTCAATACACCAAAAACTCCTCATAATTGCATCATCCTCATAGGAAAATATCTTTGATGCAATCACTTTCCTATTCATTAAGCTAGATTCATATCATCCACTAGTTAACTCCTTACCTAAATCATCATTTATCTCATAAAGATCTAGTATTTTCTCTTTTTCTCCAAGAATTAACGTGTCACTATAGTAAATTTTCTTAATTTCTTGTGAAAATCCTTTATAGAGAAAACTCATTTATTTTCTTATCTCTAGCTTTTAGCTATCCAACAACTAAGGATATCAAAATTTCTAAACTCTATACCTTATCCTACAACCTTAATTCTAAAACTAAATGATTACCAATCGTAACTTTCTCATAACATTATCTTATTCTTGTCCTTAATATACGCAAAAATCTTATAACCGATTGTATATAAACAACTTTTTATTCAATTACATCCTTCAAAGCTTGTTGATCCTAAATGTCTTCTTCGAAATACATTGGCTTGAGTCGTCATTGAAACCTTTAAATCCTTAGGAACCATTATCCGTTAGTTTCCTAAACCAAAACTGGATAGTTCACAACTGCTTCATCACATAAGTATCTGACATCCTCCTACCCCATACATATCCTCAATCTTCCAATGGGTTGCAAGGCTCTTATGTCCACTATGTTCCTCGACTTAATAAAATGCTACACTACTCATCCAAGTTATAACTTAGTTTTTTTGGTTCTTCAAATATTACTTAGGCAATATCGCGAGTAAGCCGCAACATCACTCATTTTGCCTCTTAGATCCTTGTTTCTATTTTCGTATCCGTATCCATATCTGTTCCCGTCTCCGTATCCATTTTTGTGTCCGTTTCCGTTTCTGTTTTCATTTTTGTTTCTGTATCCATTTCGGTATCCGTGATCATACGCATTTTTGTATCCATTTCTGTGTCTGTTTCTGTATCTGTATCTATATCTCTTTCCATTTCTGAAAACTCATTTCCATTTCCATTTTTGTTTCCGTTTCTATTCCTATTTCCATTTTGGTTTTTGTGCTCATACTGTTTTTGTATCCGTTTCTGTTTTCTATTTCTGTTTCTATATCCGTATCTATTTTAGTATCTATATCCGTTTCCATTTATGGGAACTCATTTTCATTTCCGTTTCTATTTTGTCTTCGTTTTTGTTTCTGAATCCGATTAAGTTCAACCAGCCTCTTGGTCCTTAATGTTCTTCCAACCACAACATTCTATTCTCAAAAGGAACATAATGCTCATAACAAATACAATCATTCAAATACAACAGTATTTAATTTGCATTACATTTTCACATCCATTACAATCACTACCAACCAAACGCAAACATTACAAATGGTACACCATCCCTTCATTCCTTACATCCTCGGACAGTTTCTTGCAAAATGATCAGTTCTCCCACATTTAAAGCATTGACGTAACTTAGCCAAGCATTCTTCTTCATGACCTTGCTGGCACTTTGGGCACCGATCTTCCTATTGGTTTCTTTCTTCAAAAGACTGCTTTATTCCCTTGGACGTGCACCCTTCTTCCTGTGAATGTGGCTGAAACTTTACCACAAACTTATTTTGTTTTGAGATCTGATTCTTTACCTCTTCAATGTGAAGAGCTCTTAATACAATCTCTAAGTAGGCTACATCTTGCGTTCCCGATACCACCACACCTTGAATCTCCGTCTTAAGTCCTTGTATAAAGTGGTGTACCTTATGCTTATTACTACTTACCATATGCAGGGCAAACCGCGATAGCGCTTAAAACTTGCCTACATACTCGGAAACTGATCCTTCCTATCGTAGCTAACCAAATTCTACCAACTTCTTTGTCATTGTTGTGCGGTTGAAATATTTCTCATAGAAGATTTTCTTGAATTCTGTCCAACTCATTGTAGTTCCATCTTTGCTATCTTGACTGAGTCCCACCAATATCTTGCGTCCTTGACCAGCATAAACGTGGCAGACGCTACCCTTTCCTCTTCCTTTATCTTAGCATTGGCCAACATGTCTTCCATGGTCCTTATCCATTCCTCAGCACTGTCTGGATAAGTAATATTCCCACCAAACTAAGGTGGTCGTAATCGCTGAAGCTTCTCCCAACTTACATCCGACTGCTCAGCCACACGTTGTTTCGCTACCTGTTCATTTCCACGTGCAATGATTTCCATCAACTTCTCCCCGTTTTTAGACTGTTGATCCAATTGACGCGATTGTCGTTCCACTATCGTAGTGAATTGAGGGATCGTTCCATCTTCACCACTCGTATCTCTTTCTTGCCCAACCTTTCATCGTCCTCTAATTATGATGCCTTACGTCATAGAATAAAATAATTATACATTAGGAAAATTAAATTTTGTAACTTACTTACAGTTGATGGAGTATTTCCACGTCGAAGCTTGTACTGGTAGGCATTCATAGAATCAGTTTTAAAACACAGTAGACTGTAAGTAATAGTATTCGAACAACTGTTTTGATACCAACTGTAACGACCCAGTTATTTATTTCCTTTTAAAAATGAGTGAAATTCAAAACTTTTATAAAATAACTAAAATCTTTATTAAAATCTCTTATTATGAAATCAGAATTCTTTTTTGATTACCGAACCATTAAAATCCTTTTACTTTGACTCGTTACCAAAATCGTTATAAATAGTAGAAAACTATAGTTATAAAATCTTTTATCAAAATATAGTGAAAAAGTAAATAACTTAGTTAAGAAATACTAAACAACGTAAGACTAATTGATAAAATCTTTTTTCTTTAAAAACGTAGCGAAAGCATAATTAATTCATTTAAAAACAATTAATAAAGTATTACTGTATATTTTACAAAACTCATTACTCTTTACATTAGTTAGCCTAACCAGCCACAAGTCACGCCCGTGCAAATCCTTCATCAGCTACTCCTAAATCTATTTGTCATTTTCTCTCATACTTGTACCTATATTGCAAGTCATAAACTATGAACCTAAGGCTCAATAAGTGATAATACCTAATATGCTACATGCTCATGTTGTGCCCTTTAAAAATCATTATGCAGTTTCTGTTCTCATCTTTTTCTTATCTTCTTATCATTTATCTTTTACATTTTAATTATTACCTTTCTATTTTCTGTTATAACCTTTGGTATAGTAGCAATGACATAATCTGAAAGCTAGCTAACCATTGGTCGTTCTTTTGTCGTTTACCTCCGATATAGCAGCAATGACATAATCCGAAAGCCAGCTAATCATTGGCCATTATGTCCTAGCATAATCAAGGGACTGTCCCGTCATAATCCAGGGACAGTGCAAACAATATAAGCAGCAATGGCATACCGAGAGCTAGCTAGCGGCAATGGCATAATCCGAAAGCCCGCTAGCGACCGTGCCCACGAAGGACTTGAACGGCCTCACATCATATCGTTGCCTTTTTCTTTTCTTTACTTTGCTTTTTGTTATTTATTAATTTTTTCTTTACTTTTTATTGCTTATTATTCATTTATTATACATTTCAAAACCGTGCATAAAAATTCATTTTCGTATGCTTTTGAAAATCGTGATGCATGATGCTCGTGAATGCATACGAGTTCTAACAGTTAATATGGAAACATAAATAAACATTCAATATGCGAATCACCGAACGTGCTATAAAACTATAAATATGTTGTAAAAGCAATAAACAACAAAACGTGCTATTAATGACTATAGACATGCTCTAAAATAGAAAACAACAAAACATGCTATTAAAAACTGTAGACATGCTTGGAAAGCTGTAAGCAACGAAACATACATATCCTATTCTTGTGATGTAGGGTCCGAAGAACAAAGTACAAATATATCACTTACCTCGATAGCTTAAGGTGTTCACACTTAATTGCTATCTTTCTTCTTTTTAGTACCTTCACAATTAGAAACATTTATCCATTAATAAAATTAATTAATCTACTTATTAGTTTTCACATCTTTTCTATTCTAATTCCTCGTTACTTACTAAAATTTCCTAAAGGGAACTGTTTTCTTAATTACTACTTAGCTTAATAATTAATCCTCACATTCGTTTCCAATTATTATAGTGCCTTTGTCCAATTAATGGCTTAATTCAAAAACAACATAGCTTACTTATCATTATCCAAAGAGTTATCATATTCCAACTTCAATGGTCAACATATTAATCAACATCATCCAAACAGTAATTATAGTCCAACAATATTCCCCTATCACAAGTAACAAGCAAGTTTTACAATTCCACATAATTTTTCCCTCAGCAAAACCCAACCATGAACAAAACCAATTTCAACAGAGTAATTCCTTAATCAAAACAACTAATTTATCAAAGGCAGCAACCAATAGAGTATTTATCCAACTACTAAGCATGAACATTGAAACTGAACGCACAGAGGCAATCCCCAACATACAAATCCAAAAAATTCAATCGACAGGGCATAACTCCATTCAAAAATAACATTTAACAAGCAAAATCAAAACTTCAACAACATTCATCAATGTCTTATCTCCTTTTGCATATTCCTATAAGATCTATAAATAGAATATACACCCAACAATATCTCTCAACCAAACATGACAGGGAGAATAAAATCCAGGGAATAAATTGTTACCTGCAACAACTATCAACACTCGGCCATCAGTTCTAGAGAGCACACACACCAGGGGATTCCCACATTCGCAGGGAAAAACTGAAGATGAAGAGGTTTGCAGGGAATGGTTGATAAACGCAGAGTCCTTCTTTACCAACATAATAACAACCCATAACCATCAGAGCATTGATCAAACCAATGATACCAAGGATTTACCAAAATCATGAAATTCCAAAATCCAAGGAGTAAAATCTTACTTGAGGAATCAAGGAGATGACCTAGCTCCTTCACTCCTTCCTTCTCTTTATCCTAGCTCGATCTTTCCTCATGCATGGCACACTCACACATTCACAGAGAACACAAACACACACACACACACACACACCCATGAACGAGGGAGATGAAATGCAGAAGAATGCCAGAGAAGACAACCATAAGGCAGCAGGGAATGGCACTTAACACGTGGGGCTTACCTAACGGGATGGAGGACCTAACCTTGATGTGGAGGAGATGGGATGGTCTAGGCATGGGAAAAGCTGAGTCCTGGCAGGGGGAGTGTTTCTCGGTCAGTTGGAGTGAATTTTAATGAACTAAATGACAATTCGTCCTATTATATAAAACCTATTTTTCGTATAACTAGGACATTTTGGACGAGGGCATGCATCTTGGCATCATCCGCGATGGTCCAAAATCCTACATTTCACAGACAGAATTGCATTTTTGGACGACGGAAGTCATCCTTGGCCTCGTCCGCAATTGTCAGAAACAGTTAAGAAATTGGACAGATTCAAAGCTTTGTCGTCCACCACCGTCCGCGTGCGTCCGCTCCCGTCTGAATTCTAGCGTTGAAGGGAGAATTGGGTCTCAAAGTCTCAACTGTCATCATCCCAAAACTCAGGGACGGCGTACAATGTGCTTTCGAACGCCGCTCCTCGTCCGTATGCATCTGAAATCTCAAATACACACGATTTTGTCTGTGTCGAAAATCTTCCATTACACACTTTTCATTCAATTTCTATACTTTACTTATCCCTTAATATTTATCTCATATAAACATATCTTAATTTAATATGTATCTTCACGCAACGTACACATACGAATTATTCCCAGATTTAATTTCGTCTAATACATGGGGAAAATATTACCAGGTATTGCATATTATATGCATTAAGTATATACATAATATGGATGTCAAATCATTCATCATCGAAGTATTTATACATAAAAAAATATTATCCGAGTGGTATTATTGGAAACGCAATATACCTCGCTAGACTATGTATTGTGTGATGTATGTAAAGTGAGAAATAGAAGGAGAATGATTGTTAGTCCCTCTTGAGTTGCAAAACTCTTACACTCTGAGGGTTTATTTATTCATTGACATACTTATTGGAAACAATAACTATTATAGTAGGGTTTCATGGTTGTGTGTGACTTTATATATGATGGTATGTGATCATGCATATTGACATTGATTAACAGTTTAATATAGTACTTGTTAAATAACTTAATTATTTTATTAAAAGGATATTGCATTGACTCACATTGTCATTGCATTGAAGTGAGTAGAAAAGTATTGTGTGATATTCATATTGTTTATCATTGTGGCATAATAAAAAGGTCTAGATGTAAACCTAGGTAGTGGAGGTTGTTCCTTGTGAATTGCATGAGATTGCAATTCTTGAGTATTAGATTTACTTACTAAGTTTTATATCTTACTCCATTGTAGTTTCTATTTTTTTTTTCCAGATACAGGGAGTATCCAAAAGGACAAAGTCAAGGCAAATCAAAGGCAAGAGTCTAGACACTCAGGGTAGATTAAAACTTTAATTCTTGGACCTAGTGTGTGAGTTTTAGTTTCCACTATTCATAGTTTAGTATGAGAGTCAAATATAGTGTCCCAGGTGTTGTAATAAATTTAAAATTATTTCTTTTTGTAAATAATAACTCATGTTGTTATGTGTTAAGTTTAAATGTGATTGTAACAAAATGAAATCACATATTTAGTTATGGTGTACGTACTAAATAAAAAAAATGTAATTGGATTGAAATATAATAAATTACGTTGTGATTACTTGTAATATTATCCTTCGTAAGAATACTTCGTGACGTAATCCAACATTATCATACTTCAATCCAATTATTACTGTGCACTTGTTGTTCTCTGAGTAGAGAATTCTTATCACATTCCTGTATTTTGAGTTGATTCGAAGTTGCGGTTGTGACAATGGATAATGTCAACAATTGGTGGGAAGATGTTGAACTACTTCATATTCTTAGCACTTCAAGTTCTTGACGTTAATTATTAGTATAACTAACTATCATACGATGAAATAACAACATAATCCACAACAATCTTAAGTAAATCTTTGTACAAACTAAAGTTTGAAAAAAATGCAATACGAAAGGAGGAAAACACATAAATTACCAAAAATAAAGTCCTACAGAATACATAAATTGCAACTATCGATCATGTGTTGACCAAAATAATGCATAGAGAATAGAAAAAAATAAACAAATCTAGAGTCCATTAATCACACCGTAGACTGAACAAACTAGAATCCATTAATAACATGAAGAAGTTTGAAATCGGTTTCACAACCACGGATACAAACGTAAACCTTGAAATTGCATAATACTACACATTGGGGAAATCTCAATACTTTCAACAGTTTTTTCTTTAAGAACGATTATGGGTTTCACCACAGAGTTTAGCAACAATTAAAATATCATACAAAGAATTCGAAATTACAGGGAAGGATGGCATACTCGAGGTGATCAAAAGCTAATTTGAATGTCTCTCCTAAAACACTTGTTTTTCTTGAACATCTCTATTAGAGCAATGACAAACCGCCTCACAAAGGGAGGAGACTGGAGTTGAGATATAGACCAAAGAAATGCACTTAGCATTGAATTAGTGGCGTGAATATTATGAACCCCAAGCCCACAATTTTTAACGTGGAGAGTGGCTCATACTTATACTGGTTGTGCCTTCTTTCTTAGAGAAGACACAAGGAGGTAGGGTGTTACTGGAAGGTTCGATTTTGTTTTAGGGATAAAGGAATTAAACCCATTTTCGAAACCCACCAAAAAAACCCTTTTGAAACCCGAGCCCTGACACAGGAGGCAATAGTTTTGAACAAGAGAGCCTCTATTTTCACAAAAGACAGCAGGTGGGACAGAAGCCACAGAAATTTGACTGGAAATTGTTGTGGTTGCACCACAACCTGACCGGATACCCAAAAAGGAGATTGGAAACTATCTCTCGTGAAGCAATATTCCATTCAAAAGTGAAGATTACAGCCACAAAAAAGGAATTACAAGGAAGAAGGAGTAGAGGGAGAATGAGATTTTACAGAGAAAATAGAAAGGAAAACATAAATTTAACAAAAGGATTTTCACATCTTCCACACGCTTCTCTGCTTTTCCTCTCGTGGGTGCCTCTGGTAAGCATTGTTCTTCTAAGAAAATGATTTTCTTATGCATAGTTTCACTCCATACCGTTATAGTCTTTGGAAAAAATACCATGCATATGTATTCGCTTGGCTGTTTAAGTTAGATTATGTTAACTATTTGGTTATGTACTCTCTATGGTTGTTATGAAGTTGAAAAATCAATGATAATGACACTATCTATTTTTGATGAGAAGCTGATTATTGTTGTTGGTTTATGGGTGAAGTTATATTCAATTGAATTGGATTTAGTCTCTGGTGTAATAGATTCTGTTGCTTAAGGAATTTACGTTGTTGGAAGTACTGTTAATTGAATTTCTGTTAGTAGCTTGGTCACTACTATCAGTTTGGTATTCATAATGGTTACGACTATGATGAACATTGTTCTGCACATTGGTTGGAGATTATACCTTGTTATTTAAGAATACTAGTCTATCAAGATTAAGTTGGTGTTTATTTCACTTAGTTTAATAAGGTGTTGTTATTGATGAATAGGTATCGCGAATGACAACTTTTAGTGCTAACCAACTAAGGACTCCAGGTAAGTGATATTGCATGCATTTTTCCTTCAGGGCTACATCACAAAAAATTAGGGTTTGTCTGCTGACTGTGTTTACTAGATGTTTAGGTTGTGATTTTCTATCATTCGATGATGTATTATTGCTTGATGTTTGATGCTATGATTTATTAGATTAACTTCAGTTCCTTAGGTTAAGAATTGATCATGCTTTGGGGATATGATAGATAGACTTGTATGCTTTCATAATTGTTCATGGATCATTGTTTTCCTAAAATATATGAAAATGATTTTCTGCATCATTTTGAAAATATAAACGGAGATGTGGGTTCTATCTTTTCTAGTTGACATCTCTAACACTTGGATGGCTAACTAGAACTAAATGAAAATGGAATACACGTGAATAAAATGTAAATGATGTTATGAGTGTGGGTTCTTGAGTTGGCTGCTCGTATGGGTCATTAGGTGCCACTGTACCTTGTGAAGTTGACATCTCCAACATTGGTAAAGGTAATGGATAATAAAAAGAAAACAACATGTGTTTTTATAAAAAGCATAGCATGAGCATTTTACTGTTTATATTACTTGTTGAGCTTTAAGTTCATAGTTTAAGTCTTGTGATGTAGGTAAGGAGCCTATGATTAGATAGAAGCATATTGAAGGCGCAGCTGATGGAGTATTGCCGAGTTGGGCTTTTTGTGATGTTGGTGGATTGATCTTGGGGGTTATAGCTCACGAAATGGTCTTTAAATGTGTTAAGTACTTTAAAGTTTTATTTAAGTATTTTAATAATTCTCAAACTACTTTCAAGTGTCTTTCAAATGTTTGTTTGCTTTAAAAGGTTTTATGTTAATGTTTTAGTTTTATAAGTATGATTCTTATGTTTGTTTAAATAGTTTTTAAACTGGTGGTTTGTAGTGTTTTAATTTAAAAAACTTATGCTTTGCTAACTTGAATTTTCCCTTTGTCTGTTTTTAAAAGCAAAAATTTTTATACAATTAAAATGGAACACGGGATCTTACACCCTTAGTCTGTGTGTCGTACCGTCCTTGCTTGTGCCTAAAAAAGATGACTCTATGCCAATGTGTGTGGATAGTAGGGCCATAAATCAAATTACCATTAAGTACAGGTTTCCAATACCTAGACTTGAGGATATGTTGGATAAGTTAGCGGTGCCTCTATCTTCTCCAAAATTGATTTCAAAAGCAGTTATCACCAAATTTGGATATGGGAAGGGGATGAATGGAAAACAACGTTCAAATGCTCCGAGTACGTCATGAGGGTTATGCATCACGTCCTTAAAGACTTTATGTGGCGGTTCATAGTATTATACTTCGACGATATCCTTGTTTATAGCCTTGATCTTCCTTCACATGTGGAGCACCTCCGGCTTTTATTTGACACTTTAAAGTCCATCAAACTTTATGGTAACTTGAATAAATGCTCTTTTGCTCAAGAGAGGGTTTATTTCTTTAGGTTTATCATCACCAAGCACGATATGGAAGTTGATGAAGCCAAGATTGAAGCCATTCAAGAATGGGCGATTCCTAGAAGTATCTTTGAGGTGAGGAGTTTTCACGAGTTGGCTTCATTTTGTCGGAGATTTATTCAGAACTTCAGCACGATGATGGCTCCTATTACTGATTACACCAAGAAAGGGAAGGATTTCCAATGGTCTAAAGCTTGTCAAATTAGCTTGAAGACCATTAAGAAAAAACTATGTCATGCACCTGTGTTAGCCTTGCCCGATTTTGCCAAAGTGTTTGAGGTGGAGTGTGATGCTTTGGGGTTAGGCATTGGTGCTGTCCTTATGCAAGAGGGCTGACCAATTGCCTATTTCAATGTGAAGCTCCAAGGGGTAGCCTTAAACTATTCTACTTACGACAAGGAGTTCTATGTTTTTATTTGTTCTTTCGTGGTGTGGCAGCATCATCTTATCTCCAAAGAGTTTATCATCCACTCGAATCACTAATCTCTTAAGCACATAGGTAGCCAAGGGAAACTAAATCAGAGGCATGAAAAATGAGTGGAGTTCTTGGTACGATATCCCTATATTATTGAGTACAAAAAGGGTGACATGAACCTAGTGGTCGATGCCCTTTCTCGGAGGTATGCCCTTTTAACCGAGCATAATACTCAACTTTTCGATTTTGACTAGATTATAGGGTTATATGTGGATGACAAGGACTTTAGAAACTTGTATAATAGTTTCTTAAAGAGGGCCGAGAACCCCTATTATATTTTGGATGGTTTTCTTTTCAAAGGGGGCAAGATTTGCATTCCGGATTGTAGCATACGGGAATCATTGATAAGGGAAGCTCATAGTGGTGGTTTGACAAGTCATTTTGGGGAGATAAAAAATATTTGAAGCTGTCAAGAACATTTCCATTGGCCTCACCTTCTTAAGGATGTCCAAAGAATCATCAAGAAGTGTATAGTTTGCAAGAAGGCCAAAAGCCGAGTTTTATCGCAAGGATTGTATATGCCTTTGCTAGTACCCACCCATCCTTAGGTAAAAGTTAGCATGGACTTTGTTTTGGGGCTTCCTCAGACTTTTAGAATGAATGACTCAATTATGGTGGTCGTGGACCGATTCTTAAAAATGGCACACTTCATTGCTTGCAACAAGTCAAACGATGCAAGTCTTGTGGCAAATCTATTTTTCAAGGAAGTAGTAAGGTTGCATGGGGTTCCTTGCTCTATTGTCTCCAACCGCAATACTAAGTTCCTAAGTTCATTTTGGAAGACACTTTGGAGAAATTTGCGCACTAAGCTGCTTTTCAATACTTCTTCCCACTCTTAAACTGACGAACAAACAGAGTTTGTCAACCGTACAATGGGTGCACTCTTAAGAACCATCGTGAGCAAATGTCTTTCGAATTGGAATTTGCAATTGCCCTATATAGAGTTTGCCTATAACCAAAGTATGCATAGAACTACGCAACATACTCCTTTTGAGGTAGTCTACGGGTTCAATCCCCTTACACCAATGGAACTTATGCCTTTTCCTATTGATTATTTTATAAATGAAAATGGAGCTTCCAAGACCGAAAGAGTCAAGTTGCTCCATGAATCCTATGCTAGAAATGCAAACTGGGGTCGCAAGAAAGTGGTATTTAAAGAAGGAGACCTGGTATGGCTACATTTGAGGAAGGAGAGATTTCTCAAGCAAAGAAAGTGCAAGTTGCTCTTGAGGGATGATGGTTCTTTTAAGATACTTGAGCGGTTTAACAACAATGCATATCGGTTAGAGCTTCTGGAGGAGTACAGAGTTTCTTCTACCTTCAATGTGCAAGACTTATCACTGTACCTTGGATTTTAGGTCAAATACTCAATCACCCCGGAAGGATGATGCATCACAAGGCTCAGTTACTCAAGCCCAGGTTAAGATGATTATTAATCTTTTAATGAGTTATTATTTTGCAAGTGGCATAACCCTAGAAGGACTAGAAGAGGAGCCTCACCATGAAGACAAAGAGAAACCAAAGCATTTCTTCACTTGGTGTGCCCTTGCACACAATCGGCTTACAAACAAACCCGAGGACCAATTTGAAGTTCCTAGTACCGAGGCTTAAGGAGGATAACAAGCTAATGGTATCTCCCTCAACCATTTGATATTACTTGATGTTTTTACTAAATTATTGGTTTTTGGATGAATTTTGGTTGGATTTAATGTTGTTGGATTTTTGTAGTGTTTTGGTGTGCTCAGATAGTGTGTTAGTTGAGCACTCATGTTGGATGTTTTTCTCTTGAGGTTAATTTTGTAATTTTTATTTTAGGACAGCTCTTAGGGAAGTATTTAAACTTCTTGGAGGTTGTCTAAATGACTAATTGAGAATTAAACGCAGCTACAGCTTGTCTTGTTTGGAGTTTCCTCTAAGCATTCGGTTTCCACTTTCTAGGGCAAACACCCGAGAATTTATGAACCACAAATTATCTCATTTTTTTCTTGGCTTCGTCTTGGAGTGAGATTCTTAAACTAAGCCCTCCATCAGCTCATCCAGGGGTGATATCTAGAGTGAGGACTTAGAAGATCATCATTGAAGCAAGGTGAGTGGTCTCTTGTACAAGGGGATCCATTGAAGTCAAGAGTGGTAGATAAGAAATTATGGTATCAGAGCCTTGTTCTTTCCACGGGGGGAAGATGGGTCATGACAGAGCCACAATACTATTAAACAAATCCGCTACACCACTTTGAATTTCAATAGTAAACATTATTTTTGAGTACTTCACTACGAATATAGGAGATTCCCACTATGGATTCGACAACTTAAACATGGAACACTCCATCATAATAGTAATCTTTCACTTACAACCATAATAGTTCACACTACTAACAACGATTAATGGAATTAGTCACTATTCTACTTATATCAATTCCTATTTCTTGTTTAATACTTATTCTTTTATTAATATTTATTTGCCACATGATATATTTTTATATCAATAATATCTAAATGAATATGAATGACATTGATGAAATTGAAAAAATACAGATTCATAATCTACACATTAGAAACATAACTACGGAAATTAATAATTTACCAAGAATCCCCTTTAGAGACAAAATAGTTATTTTACTAAAAAATCTACCTAGTGGAACTAATTATGCTATCGGAAGGACAAGCTTACACTAAGATATATCAGATAATACCAAAATAGAAGCTCTCTTAAATAATATTATGGAAATTCTATCCTATCTCATAATCTATCATAATACAGAAGATTTACAAGAAATATAAAACAATGTATTTAATACAAATAAATTAACAATGTATCATTATTTTTATTTTGATTTAGCGTGTTGATTTTCCATACGTGTTGATTTTCCATACGCTAAGTAAATCAGTACTTTTACAAAACACTTTACTCGTCTTTAGCCTAACCTGCTAAAAGCTCTGCTCTTGTAAACCTTTAATCGACTGCTTTGTATTATGTTCGTCGTTTTTCTTGTCATATACGTATACCTACATCACAAGAAAACTGTAAGGCCAAAGGCTTAGTAAGGAAACAGAATATGCAATATGATCATGCCTCTCTTTAGTTCACTTGGAATGGGTCCACCTCAAACCAATCTTTTCATACGTTTCATTCACTCCTTCATTACTTGTACATCGAGTTGGAAGTTAAAGGAACACGTATGTGATGGAATAGTTTGATCGGCTTCTAACCCTATGTGTGTAACACCCCGATATTTTAAGTTGGATAACCATCGGGGTATTATGATGAATGTTTCTGGGTATTAAGTCGAAGAGTATTTTCGTTACATTTTCCCCGTATACGCGATGTGATTAAAGAATGGGATCGTTGGGACATCTGATCGTGTATTTATACGTTTCATGTTATAACATGTATTTATGGGGAAGATGTATAACATGTATTTATGGGGAAGATGTTGTGGGATAAGAGTTAAGTGTGAAAATATAGGGAAAAGTGGGAATTTTAGTGTTTTAGACGAGGTTTCGGACAATGTGGACTAGAGGAACGGCGTCTGCATCGAATCTGTTCTAAATCTGGACAGTTTCAGACGAGTGGGGATGGCTGCAGATGAGTTAGGGTATCGTCCGATTTGCCTCTGTCCAATTTATGGGCTCTTTCGGATGACACGCGGATGCTACTTGCGGACGGGATTTGGCGTCCGAATCCGGGTTTCAGACGATATGGCCAAGGACGGGGATGCCACACCTCGTTCGAAGTTCTGTTTTAGCCTTAGGACTTTAGTCTTTCAGAAGAATGAGGATGAGACCACTGCGTTAACACGCGTCTGAAATAGCTCGGTTCAGTGAATAGAATAAAGTTAAAAATGATAAATTGGGAATTTTAATATTAAGTAAATAAATGGATTTAATTTGATAAATTAAATCCATTGGGGGTATTATAATTTATAGATAAATTTAAAAGCATAAGTGGGTGATTTAAATGGGTTTGGGTGTTTTAGGGGCTGAACTGGTTCATGTTGATCAGGTCCAGCACGTTTAAAACAGAGATGGCCAAAGGCCATTATGTGTGCTTTGACCTCGGAGAGAGACAGAAGGAACGAGAGAGAGAGCAGGGCGACGAAAAAGGGAGAGATCAATCGGGAGAGAGAGCGGTGACGAGGGTGAAGACCACGATGGAAGGGATATGTCGACGGTGAGCTCGGGATGCGTTTGGAACAGCTCCATCGCAGCGAGCATCGCAGGATGCGACTGCAAGCTTTGGGGTCTGGCATCGTGGCTCAACTGCTTGTGGGTGTCGGGTGACTGCCGATTGGTGACGGCGAAGGGGCGGCGACGGTGATGGGTTGGCCGACGATGTGTGGCATTGGCAGCGATGGATGGCGAGGCGTTGGGATGCAGGGGAATGGGCGGTTCAAGCTGGACTGGCTGAAGGCCTTGGTTCAGCTTGTGGCACGGTTTTTCTCCTTCTTGTGCTTGCTCTACAAGTCGACGAGGGAGACAAATTAGACATCGTAGCTGTGGATGGTAGAGATAGGCTATGGAGTGCTTCTAGGGCGTAGATGTAACGTCCTGTTAATTTAAAACATTATCTCGTTTTAAAATACGTCATAAAAATTTTTCGCTCAATTTATTCGACATTCGAAATGCATTTTAAAAATAAAATCAGAGTAAATATAGCGGAATAATAGTAGGAATTCAAAACATAGTTTAAATGTTCACAATATAAGTCCCAAAGTCCCTAGTTATAACTATTAGTTTTCAAAATACCACTACGTCAAATTACCAAAATACCATCTCCCACAAAATACCAACAATCCCAAGTTATGCAGACCACACCCAACAGGACAAATCGGCTGATAGCATGAGAGGTCATCCTGGAATGCCTCCTCTTCCACTGGTACAAAATCTTTATTATGATAATCACCTACATTACAGGAAAAACAATGAGCCTAATGCCCAGCAAGAATCAGAATTTAAAATGCAATGCATTTGATGCATGTTCACTCGATGCATTACAGAGGAGATCCGTATCTCATCTGTTAGTTTGGAGCGATGGGTAAGTCAATTGATCTCGTGGCTTAACCTGTGTTTCTATGAGGAACCACGCCAATCGGGGTGTCACCACGAGCCATACCCAATCATTTTGTTTAAGGCATTGGGGATTTCAGCACAAGAGAATTGGGAATCTTAAGATTCCCATGGCTTAACCGTACCTCACGCTCCCTAATTGGGAGTAGGCACTCCAATAGGGGTGTCACCACGGCAACCATTCCCAATCCTTCCGAACCCCCACATGTCTATTTACATATCTTGGGATGACATACAACATGTAAACAGTTTCATAAGCCATAGGATGATGCATGGATGTCACAAATAAATCAAAGGAACAAAGCATGATAGCCATACAATTATTGCAATATAACTCATAGAACTGTAAGCATCACAATCTAAGTCAACATATGGAGTTTCGATTTAAGGATAACACAATTGATGCCATTTCATTTTATTAACTAGCTTTAGTGATGGCAAGACATTACAAGTTTTCGAAACATTCTTTAGTTGTTACGAGCAAGGTGAACACTATCAGATCAACTTAAGTTTAAAGTCCAACTTATCTCCACCTCAACTGTCCCATCTAATCTCCACATAATATATATGATCGTTGAACATACTGGGAGTGTAAGAATATTAACTGTAAGCATATGGATAGTTTACAATATTCAAATCTACAATCTTCAGTTTACAATTCATGGACAACAGAATTTCAAAGCTCCTAGGTTAGATCCAAATAGAAAATCAATCATATCACAGTCCATGCTTCTGTGTACTAAGGTTTTTCAATTACTCATAGTTGATAGCAATTCATGTTATTTACTCAGTTACAAACATATTGGTGTTAATCTCCATCAACTAGCAGTCCCAATCTAGGTTGTTATATTGCACCAAATATCATCCCTTTCTACTACTCATGTTTAACACAGAATCCAAGAGTTGACAGAACAAATAGAAGCAAACAGATTCAATTTCTGGTAATTTGATAGAGTCTGTCATTCACACAAAGCAGTTCACAGCATATTAAAGTCATTCAAAACCCGTAATGTAGGGCCTCCTTTGGCCAACCAAAATTCTAATCCTTACCTCAACTTTTCCAGCAACTTAACTCAAGTAGAAAACAGCAAAAGCCAACAATCAACAGTCAACATCTCTAACCTTCCAAACGTCCAATAATTGCCTATGTAAAGATAGCATTTAGATTCAATGTTCATTATCAATTCAAAACCCCAGAATTAGCTCTTACCTTCACGCTGGAAAAATTCTTCATGAAATCCTTTTTGAGCGATAGTTGTCCAATTACCCTTCACACTCACAATGCTCTCTTTTCACATACAACTCACACTTAACTCCTCACAATTTCGTATTCCCATCACAGTTGCCAAAGTAACAAGAATACAGACTCACCATTTTATAAAGGGAGGGGAGAGGGAGATGCAGCAGGGGATAACAAAAGGGGATAAGCTGACCATCACACCTACCAACGAATGGGAGGTCCATTGAGACAATCCCACGTGAAAAAGCTTCCATCTTGATGGGAGAGGCTGGACGTCGCGGGGGGTAGGCTGGAGGGAGAGAATTTGGCGAGTGTTCTACGAAATCGGAAGAGAGAGATTGAATTAACAATGGGTTTCTCAGATTTTCCCGACAATTTGGATGCGTAGAGGCACCGCGCGCCGCACGCCACATCCGTAGTCATCCGAAAGTGTCCAGAATTTGTCTAGAGTCAAATTGGACGAGATCCATCCTCATCCGCACGCATCTGCTACCATCCGAATGTGTCCCAGATTTGTACAGATTCAATTCGGACGCAAGCCTTCATCATCCGCAGTCGTCCCCAATCGTCCCAGGGTATAGGGACGTAGCTCAACAGTGTTGTGGATGCAGAAAGCCATCATGACTGGCATCCCCAGGTGTCCGCAACATACCTTTGAACATTTTTCCTAAGTTTTTTATACTCAGATTATTTTTCCTTCATTAGCCATCTACTTTCCATGCACGACTTACACTTACCGTTGCATAATTCGATGCACAATTCATATATTAAAATTATCCAGAAATATTACATCATCTATATTTTTGGGGTATTACAATAGAAATACAGTGGAGGGGCAATGGAGTGCCTAGATAAATGACAGAGGTGTTCTGTCGATTTCTACCCTATGAAGCCGAGTGCAGGAGTGAAGAAGGAGGAGGGAGCTGGAGCTCTTGGGCTTTCTGCTGGAAGTCGAGAAGGTGGCTTGTTCATGATTGGGTTAAATCGAGAGCTGTGATGAAGGGGAGCGCTGAAACAGAGAGAAGATGGCTGACAGTTTCTTCTCGGGTCCTTGTGATCCCTCAGGTAATGCACATTCCTCCTCTATGTTATGGATTTTGGGACGTTGCTCTCTATTCTGTTATGGTTAGTAATCTGTTAGTTGCAGAGTTTAGTTACAGAGATTATGGCTGAGGTTTCTCTCTCTGTCGATTGTGTTAGTCTCTAGTTGAGTCTACAATTATGAGTATGTAGGAATAAATGAAATGTTAAAATAGTCTATGTTAGCATGAAATGGAATTACCTTGATGTATGGTTAGTGAGTAAATGCTTATGTTTAATGGATTAATGATTGCCTCTGCTAGTGGTGATGATGATATACATGGATTGTCTTTTGTTTGGTTAAGATTTGGAATAAGTTGGTAGATCGGACTAAATTGGATTGAATTGTTTATAACCTCCATGTGATTAATATGAAGTTAATGTGCTCTCTCCCCATGGAATAAGCTGTTAAATTGGGATGAGCATGTTTGTTGGGATTTTGTTAAGTGTTAAAATATAGAATCTGATGAGAAGTTGTCAATGATAAGTGAAGGTATCAGAAAGAGCACAAGGGACAGCAATTGAGTGCTAGCTCACAATACAGAATTGAGGTAAGGAATTTCGGTGTGTCTTGACTATTTGGGGGCCCTACACCGCAAGTAATGTTCGTGAGTAGTATTGTGTTCCTTGAATGATATTCTGTTGTTATTTCCTTGGATTGATATAATAGATTATTGTTAGCTTTGTGATATTATTCTGTTAATATAACTGCTAGTATTCATTGTTGGTATTCTTTACTGCTAAATGATATTGTTAGTTCTATCATAAAGGCTTAAATAAATGATGAATGAGTAATGCTTAGTTAATGAATGAGATAAATGAGTTAAGTGCAAAGACATTATTATGAATTGTTCCTTATAGTTTAACTCCTTTTTAGTTATTAATTACAAGCTGCTATTTATTTCATCATTGTTGTGTTGCCATTGGGTTGTCTTACTTTCATAACCTAGCATTAATACTTGTGATAATAAGCACGTTTAGTTGGTAATTTACTAGGATCCTGAGTAGATTAATCAAATGAGCATGTTAACTAATTTAGTAATCTAAGCCTGTAAACAATTAGAGTAAGCTCAGCATGTGAACTAATGCTTAACGAACTAAGCATGCTTTAGTAAGTGTAAATAGTTCTTGAATAAGCTCACTCACCTAGAATGATAATCGGATTAATAATTAAGGCACTTAACTAGACTTGAATATTTTAATTAACTAACAAGTGCAGCATGTTAATTAATTAGTTGAACAGGTTTAGTTAACTTGATTTATTCATGATGCATGTCAACTTATTAGAACAATCAACTTAACGAGAGTAGTTAATTAACGCAAGCATGCAAACTAAACTAGAGTAATTAATTAATGTAAGCATAACTAACTAGACAAGCATATTAATTAACTAACCTATCGGTAATTGGCATGAATGAATTAACTAGAAATTAATTAGATTTTAATACGACTAGTCAAGCATGTTTAAATACCTAGCTATACATGTTTAATCCATTGAACTATTAAAAACATGTTTAGCGAGTTATAATAAAAACATGTATAATCATGCTAACATAGGATAACTAGCTAGAATGTTAATCGTATTTTCATCGAGCATGTTAATTAATCAGAATAAATTAACTAATTATTGAGCAGGTCTAATTAATTAGAGTAAACATGTTAATTATAACTTAAGTGTGTTAATCGACTTAAGCAGGTTAATCAATTCAAACATATTTAACCGATAACTAATCTTTGAGCATGTAAATTGACTAGGATAATTATTTATAGTCTTGAACATGTAACTCGACTTAGAACAAGAGCATATTTAAATCACCTAGAATAATAAATATAGGAAGCATGTAAATGGACTAGGATAATTTACATGTTAATCGATAGTACATTTTCGATTCTTTTCCAAATGATATTGTTCTATTAATTTGAGCATGTTTTGCTTGTTTCAACCCATTGTACTTGTTCTCTGTGGTGTGCAGTTATTTCTTTCTATTATATGCTTTACTTGTCCTTATATGTGCTTTCAGTTATTTTAGATGGGCACTTCAATTTCTGTTAAAGATACGTTATTGAGCATCATGCACCACGTTAGGTTGAGAATGTATGGTCATGCATCATGTAATAGAAACAAAGTAGGGAGTACTCCCACGGGGTGGTACTCACATGCATGGTAAGGAAAATAAAATGATAAGAAAAGACGAAGGAAAGGAATAAGGGAGTTGGGGGCGGATCGGTAGACGGGTCTAGCCTGTAATCTAGCCGAAGCCCCTCCCTTATCGGGAACGGGAGTTCTAGATTGCAAGCAAAGGGTTAGGTTCGATCAACTATATCATTCCATATAGGTCTCCCAATCTCCAGCTCGAAGTACGAGTAAAGAACGAATGAAAGAATGAAACATAATGAAATAATTGGAATTGGTGGCCCTCATTCCAAATGGACTAAAGAGAGTCATAAGCATAATTACATTAAACTATTTTCCTTACTGAGCCATTAGGCTCACGTATTACTTGTGGTGTAGGAACAAACAATGAACAAATAATAAACAGATAAAGAACAGATAACATAAAGGCAGGGATGATGGATTTGCACATGCGAGATTGAGGCTGGCCAGGCTAACATTAGTAAAGTGAGCACGGTTGTAATTAAATTGTAATTTATTTATTTAGCATCTTTTAGTAAATTATTTACGCTTCCGCAATGTTTTCAACAAGTGATTTTATAACACTTCTGCCTTTTATAAATTTTATTTTTATAACAAGTTTAACGAATGGTTAGTAGCGGTCAAGTTTAGTCTCGCGCTCTGATTTGTTTTAAAAAGAAATTTCAAATTTTCACGCATTTTAAAGCATTTACGAAAAACCAGGTCGTTACAATGTGGGCTAGATCCGAACTACCCATCCGCCCTTGAACCCCCTATTGCATCATTCATCATCCTTCATAGCATTGTTCATTTCATTTTCCTCACACATGCATGTGTGAGTACCACCACCAAAGTGGCACTCCCTATTACTTTCTATTATATGATGCATGACCATACATTCTCAACCTATCATAATGCATGATGCATTATAACGTACATTGAATTAAATTACACATACAAGGAAATTAAATGACAAAAATTAAATAACGGGAATTGAAAGTGTACAACAAATATAATTGAATGTGCATAACTAGGAATGATAATAAACACGAATTGAAAGCAACGAACATCAAAAGGAAATTAAGTGACGAACATTAAGGAAATTAAACAGCAAATCGTGGAAGCAGTACGGAATTTAAGCGCACATATCTATATAGTATGCAATGAATTGTAGCATGATTGGATTTATAGAACACAACAATAAATGAAATGGAAGTTGAAACATAATATTGATTAATATGCTAGTTTTTACATGTTCAAGTAGAATTACCATTTTAGTTAGTTGTCCTAATTAATTTGCATGCTCAAGAAGATAAGATAAATAATGTAGTTCTTAAGTCTAGTTAATTCCCTAGTTAATTACATGCACAAGATGATTACATGCTCAAGACAGGATTTCATTTAATATTCAAGTTGCATATCTTGGTTAATATTAATTTCTTAAGTAACATGATATATTATTCTAAGTTAAGTCAAATCACATACTTCCATTATTTCAATAACTCAAATACTCAAGTACAATTAAGTTATCCACTATTATTCTCTAAGTTGATTAACATGCTCTAGTTAACATTCATGCATTAAGAAGTAACCAAGTTAGTTAAACATGCTCATTTAGTTCATTTACTTACCCAACTAGTTAGATAATTACACACTCAAGGTTAGTTTTCCATTAAACATGCTTGAGTTGATTAACATACAAACATGCTCACTAAAGATTACAATTGCTATTCTATTTAATTATTAGTCGATTTACATACTTAGCTAATCGATTAAACATGCTGAATAGTTAAACATGCTTACTAACCTATGCAAAATTATTAGACTAGTTGTTTGAAGATAATGATTATGATTTACGCAGAGAGATTTAACCAAATGATAAGAAACAGAACAAACAATGGAACAACGTACGTATCATGGAAGGAAATATAGCACAAGTAATTAACAGCAAGTAAGCACTATAAACATGGTCATCCTTAGCATAATTCTCCATTCATTCTCCTTTTTTAGTCATAACTATCATTCCTAATTAAAGCATTGATAACAGAACTAACAATAAAAGAAAGTCACGAAACTAACAGCAAGAGACAAAGTTACTAACCAAGGAAATCTATAGAGCATCACAATAAGGCATTTAAATCACAGAACTTTAAGGAAAATGTCATAGCAAGAAATTATCACAAAACTACTATAAGCTACATAACACTGATGTAAACTCACAATCTCTACTTGTGGTGTAGGGCCTCCAAATGGCCACGACACACCAATTTCCTTACCTCAATTCTTTATTGTGCGCTAGCACTTAGTCACTATTCTTCTTTTCCTTCTGATACCTTCACAATTTAAAACATTTATCCATTAACAACTTCTCATCAAATTCTATAAACTTTAACACGTAGAAATTCTGATATTCACAGCTTAGCAACTGAATATAATATCTCATTCTTCACCTCATTTCTCCATAACCTAGAAGTAGTAACCAATACCAGGAAAACAACCTTTCATCAACAAGTAACCTAATAAGTAACCAAATCTTAATGGTTGATCTAATCACAATTATTCCATAAATCATACTTAACACCACAACACATATATCCTTAGCTGTACAATTTGAATTTCCAACCAACAGAGTATATTATCCACTTTTATCTTCATCATTAATCCATAAAAACTAGGGAATAACTCATTTACCTGAGGAACTGAGGAGGCCTCAGAGCACAGACTCGAGAAGCTTCTATTTTCTTATGTCTTTCTATGGCTCTCGGCCTATTCATGAACTACTTCATGCCATTGGATCAACAAAGCCAACCCAACAACATAGCCTCACCCACCGCAATACACAGCAACAGAAATGCAACGGAGGAGGAACACATAATGAACAACCAATTCGCAAGACTCAGCACTAGATGCCGAGAAATCAAAACACAAAACAACCCCATTAACAGAATCGCAAAACATACCCTAGATAGGTGAAACATACATCGCAGCACTCCGGGGTAGTTCTTTCCTTCCCGTGGCTCGATTACTCTAAGCCCTAGCCCTTAAATCTAGCGAACAAGGCACCGACAACCAGGGAAAACCACACCACCCGTGTAATACCCCGATATTTTTAATTTGGACAATTATTGGGATATTACAGAACGTGTTCTAAGCATTAAGTTTAGGGGTAATTTTGCTATCGTTCCCCTCTTATACGTGATGTAATCAAGTGTTGGGGGTATCGCATCACGTATTTATATGTGTCATTTTATGACGAGTATTCATGGGAGAATGGTTACAGGATGAGAGTTAGTGACAAAAACATGGGAAGAGCTGCCCATAGTGTTTTGGATGACTCTGTGGATGAGTCATGTCATCCATGAACGTGTGGAGTGTCATCTCGAGAGGTTGGAACGACTTGGGGACGTGAAGTATCGTCTTGACTTCACTGCATTGTGAAGTTTCGGACGACATGCGGATGATACTGCGGACGTGATGTATCATCTGCACTCACATTGCACACATAGAAAAGAGTTGGGATGAGACTCAGGACGTGATTTGGCGTCTTGAGTACACTATGTCGAAGTGCGGACGAGGGTCCAGACGATACGGATGAGAGGAGTAGCGTCTGCATTGACTCTGTTCTAAACCTGGAAAGTGTCGGACGAGTTGGGATGCTGCAGATGAGTTAAGTTATCTTCTATTTTGCCTCTGTTTGATTTTAAGACACTTTCGGACGATAGTACCGACGCTAGTGCGGACACAATTTGGCGTCCGAAACTTGCCTGCAGACGGTACGACCAGGACGGGGATGCCTTTTCCCATCTGAAGCCTCGGTTTAGCTTAAGGATTTTAGCCTTACAGACGACATGTGGATGAGACCTATGCATCCGCACTCGTCCGAAATAGCCCAGAAGCTACGATTAAAATAGAAATAAAATGATGAAAATCATAGGAAATCATAGAGTGACCCGATTTTCTCCCGATAGAATCGACCCTCTGCCTAGGTTGCTGACCTCCTCCCTACCTAGAACCATGATTGTGTCTCCTCCTCCTTCTTGGTAAAGCCTCCCTCTCCCTCTATTTCATCCAGTCATTCTCATCCCTTTTCTCCTCTCTTGCATGAGTGTTCTTCTCCTGGGTGGAGAGCTCTGTTTGTGAGCTCGTGGGTGTGTTGCAGTGAGTGTGTGAGGTGCGAGTTAAGTGTGATTATGTGAAAATATGATGAAGCAGTGGTGAAGCTGGGGAGCTGTCCTCATTGGAGCTGCTAGAGCTGGAGCAGGAGTTGCCGTCCGTCAGCCATTGTGGAATGCTATCCCTATTTGTGTCTTCAGTGATGGTAAGATTTGGTTGTGTCTTGGCCAGGTGGAGGCCCTACACCTCAAGTAGAGTCTGTATGTGCATGTCGTGTATGCTTATTGTTGTGTGTTTGCTATGTTTGATACTCTATACGTTTGGGTGTTTGGGCTATTTACACATGGTTGCTGCTATTAGCTTGCTAGTTTTAGTTTTATGGACTTGTTATTGCTTTGTAGGTTGGGTTGCTCTGTGATGTGCCTATGGTTGTTAGTTTTATTGCTTTGTTATTATATTGTTGTTAGCTCTTTGCTATTAATTGTGGACTAGTTGATGATTGTTTCATTGATGGCTTTACTTGCATGATTATTTTGACTGCCTTGTTAATGGTAATTGGTTAGGAATTGACTAATTGAACATATTTGGGTTAACTTCATTTAATTAGAATATTAATTGATGGCTTAACTAAATTACTAGTTATTAACTAGGTTGTTAATCTACTGGCTATAAGTTATAAATTCTCACTTAGTGTTTGAATGTATGATATGCATGTAGGGTTGGGCAAATCGGGTATCGGTTCCGGTTCCGAACTGTTCGGAACCGAACATTCGGTTCTCGGTTCCGAATAGAAGGAACCGAGCGGAACCGAACCCAGACCCAGAACCGAAGTCGGTTCAAGTTCCGGACCCTGTCGGTTTCGGTTCCCAGGAGTGCCAACTCCTGAATTTCATTTTGCATTTGAATCTGGCACCTCGTCCATTCTCTGATCTGAGTCTTTCTCCAAATCACTTGAATGATTTATAACTTCCCTATTGTTATCTCTGCTTAACATTGCACCTTTCCTTGTCTTGATCTCATTGGCATCATCCACAAAATTTACAACCGAGTCTTCACAGATCTCAGACGAATAATTTCTTAAATACAAAAAATCCTTACAAGCATGGATCTACAACAAAGACCAAAGCATCTCCAAAATTCCCTCGTTACCAATTGAAAAAAGTAGGTGTACACTAGCTAAAAAAATGAGGACAACCCTTTTGTACAAAGCAGATCCAAAGAATACGCATCTCGAACTTTTACACTTCTATGTCAAACATTCAAACTAGACTGGAATCAGGGAAGAAATCAAACTAGACTCACAGTCGTCATCGCAAAATGCAGTCGCACAGCTTTGCAGTCGTTGTTGTAGGTTCGCAGTGCTCGTCACAGCTTCGTGGTGCTAGTCGCAGCTTCGCAGTGCTCGTCGCAGCTTCGCAATGCTCGTCGCAGCTTCGCTGTGCTCGTCCAACCTTCGTACTTGTTGTCGCAGCTTCAAATCGCCGATTGCAGACTCACAGTCGTGGTCTCTTGGTTCCAAATCTCCAACTGCCAGAAAGAATCGGGGGAGGGAAATGGGATTTGGTTCCTAGGATTAGTAAAATTATCACTAACCATCGGTTCTTGGTTCTGCATATATGCAACCGAGAACCGAACCAGTACTCAAATAAAGAACCGAACCTGAATACCATAAAAAATGGTGGAACCGAGAACCGGAGCTAACCCAGAACCGAGTGTCGGTTCCGGGTCGGTTCTCAGTTCTGTTCGGTTCTTGCCCAGCCCTATATGCATGCGCCCTTAGTTAATTCCTCGTATGTGCTTTAGGGTAGCCTTAGGCATCATGACTGTAGAAACCATTAGGAACACCACTACGCGGTGGCCACGTGCCTTGAGTGAGGAATGAACTAACCCTTCCCTCGTCGAGATCACAAGACTAATTAACATAATTAATTAAAAAATATAGAATTCCCTGAACTCCATGCTCCATCTATGAGCTACTCCTAAAATACGTAACTAAAAGAATAGTTTGGGGAGGACCATTCCAAAGAATTAAAGAGAGGCATCTCATATGCATAAACCCATACTCTTACTGGGCCTTTAGGCTCATGTCTTACTTGTGGTGTAGGTACACGACGCGCGGAGTTAATGTAATATCCCGATTTCCATAATGAAATTAAATAATTGGGTATTATTGAGAAGTTATTTGGAAAATCGAATGGAAGAAAGGGAATTGGACCGATAACGATTATCGAATAATTATGAAATAAATCGAGAATTTGAAACGAGTCGAAAATAATTTAAGAATTTAAATTAAATGAAATGTAAATTTAATTGAAGGATCTACTTAATGAAAGGATTATGGAAAGTAATTAAATTAAGAGGGAAAAGTTGAAAAGTGAAATTTTAAATTGAAAATGGTTTGTTTTAAAATAGAAAAAATAAAAAAATAAAAAATAAAAACAAAAAGCCGCTAAGCTGCTTGCTGTAAAAATCGAAAATGAGAGAAATACAAGAAGGGAAAAAGGGGGAAGGGAGAGAGGGCCGAGATAGCGTCGGCCGATGACTCGCGACGGCGGGGCTTCGCGTGGGTGGACGACGCATGGGCTGCGCCGGTGAGCACGGTGTGGTGAGGTGCAGCGGTCTCCGAGCGGCGAGTTCAGATATCTAGGGCTCGGCATCGCCTGGTTCGTAGCACATGAGCTGGGTCGGTCAAAATTGCGTGTTGCGGACACGCTACCAAGGTAAGTCGGTTGCTTTGGTTTGTAAATTTTGCCTTCCTGATGTTCGATTTACTGGATGAATTATTGGACAGTTAATGCTTTTGGCACGGACAATGGTTGTCGAGTCCTCTGTGGACCTCGCCCTGTCCGCGGATCAACAACATGTTTTTTTAGTAGCCATTACTTGTTATAGGTGGCAATTATGCTGGTTAGATGTTTGTCTGCCAGCTACCATTAGTTCCTGCCTGTTAAAAGGAGGGATGAGTCTTCTACCAGGGAGAGAGTCTGCTGAGCCGAGAGAGTGAGTTGTGAGGGTGGTTCTGAACTGAGCGATTCACTGGGTTTGGACAACTGTTGCTACATTTCTTCAGTGCACAAGGGACCTTCATCTGTTGATAACGGTAAGGAATTGGGAGGTTTTGGCCGTCAAAGCCCTACCCACAAGTTGATCTGTGTGTGCGAGTAAAGTTTACAGCTTATAATTTAGTTTCTATTTCTCATGTTAAGCATGATTTTAGAAACTGAAAGTTAAAACTATGATGAATCATAGCATGAACAATGGACACGTGACATATGGGTTTGATTTCTTTAATTCTCTTCATCCGTTCTTCAATGTGCAGCTATTGTTTGATGGTATTCTTTGCTGTCCTCAATGTAACTCAGTGTTTCTAGTTAGAAACTTTCTGATTTTAGTTGAATTCTTGAGCATGTTTTCATCTACTTCGTTAAGCATATTGTCATGAAACATTGTTTTTAGTTTTGCTCTCGTTATTAACTCGTTGGTACGCTTCGTTAGTTAGAGTTCGTCGTTAATTTTCGTCAATTCTGAAGCATGTTCGTAGGATTTTATTCTCCGTGTAGTTCACTGTTATTTTCCATTTAATTCACTGTTATAATGCCATAAATTTACAAAGCATGTTCGTTAATCTGTTTTGTGATAATGGCTGGTAATAGCACGTTAGTTAAACGCTATCATTTCTTTCGTTATGAGAAGCATGTGATGATGTTCGTTTCATTCGTTGTTTACTGTGGATTTCCTAAAGTGTTGATATTATTTCTCATATGTGCTTATTTATTAGGAAGAAGTTAGGTTGAGTTCATGTTAATAGAAACCAAGTAGGGGGTAACCTCCAGGGTGGTACCCACATGCATGAGTGAGGAAAATGGTAAGAACAAGTACGTTTGGGATGAGCGGGAAACGTTCATCACCGAAGAAACCCTAACGGCGGGATATGCCGGAAGGTAAGAAACTCTAAAGGCGGGATACGTCGGAAAGAGGAAGAACTCCAAAGGCAGGATATGCCGGAAGGAGAAAGAACTTAGAAGGCGGGATACGCCAGAAAGAGAAAGAACCCAAAAGGTGGGATACGCCTGAAAAAGGGAACGAATAGGGAGTTGGGGTAGATGGGTAGTCCGGATCTAGCCTAGCTGCTAGGATACACCTTCACCAAGTCGGGAAAGGGACTAGTATGCACACAGGAGGTTAGAATCCGAACAGTTGTGCCATCTCAAAGGATAACCCTCAATTTCCAGCTCGATGAACGAGTTAAGAACGAACGAAGAAAACGAACATAATGAAAGAGTTTGGTTTGGGTGGCCTCCATTTCAAGAAGAATTAAAGAGAGAAATGCATAAATTGTTTCCCCCATCTTCTTACTGGGCGTAAGCTCACGTCCTTACTTGTGGTGTAGGTAACGAGGGGATTATGCCAGAAGTCATTCCGATGGAGCTTATGGTAGGTCCCATAAAGACGCCAGCGGAGTAGTAGTACGGCATGGAGAAAGGAAAGAAAAAGGAAAATCAATAAGAGCTAATGTTGAATGGTGATTTGTTACAAACGTTAAGTTTTCCTTTTATTGCCTTTACTTGAAATTCGGAACATTATGTAAGTTTTATTTGAAAACCTAAAACCTTGAATTTTAAATTACGTCTTAAATATCATTTTCTGATAATTATTATTTTCATTTCTTTGTTATTTGGTAAAGGTAGATTTCTCGTTTTAATTATGCTTCCGCAATTTTTATGAATGAATTTTTAAGGAAGTAGTTTTCTACTCTTAAATGAACGATGGAAGAAGGAGTTTTTACTAACGATTCAAATTTTGATGTACTCTGATAACAAATTGTCTTTGGAAACGATTTTAAATTGTTATGTTAGTAAGGTTAATGAGCTTGTAAAACGGTTAAGAAAATCCGGGTTGTTACAGTTAACGAGCAATGAAGAAGCAATCAAATAGGGATTTGCACGTGCGAGCTTGTGGTTGGCCAAGCTATGAGCAATAAATGATAATTGAGTTAGAATTTAATTAAATTAAGTTTTCTTTTCTTAAATTGTAATTTAATATTTAGTTTATTTCCTTTAATTATTTACACTTCCGCAAATGTTTTATTTCTGCAATGTTTTAAGTGTTTCTAACGGCCCGGCTTGCACTTTGATATTCTTTAGAAAAGGTTTTTAAACAAAAGTTTCAAATTTCACATATTTCAACTAATTACGAAAATCTGGGTCATTACAACCCAATCCCAAATCGCGACTCGCCAGACCGCGATGCACCGAGCCCTAGCTCGAGATGCGGGAGAGGACCGCCATTCACCCTTGCTCACGATATTCTTCCTCTCCCGATCGCCTTCTCCCTCTCTCTCGCCTCTCATTCGCTCTCTTCTCTCGTCCCTGCCTCCCTTTCTCTATTTCTGTTCAGCCCTTGCGAAGTGGCCGGAGGCCATGCAAAATCCTCTCCCCATTATCTAATGATTCAAATCGGACAAAGAAGCTCGAACCAAAAAAATACAGCCCGAACCGGACTAGCCAACCAACAAACTGAATTGGTTCTTTTTCTTTTTCCCATTTAATTAATTTCTCTTTCATTTATAAATCATAATTTCCTTTAATTAGTATTAAATATATATTTACGTGTTAAATATTTGTATCGAATATTAACCGACCCGAATTCTAACTCCCGACTTATCCTAATTATCGTTAAAAGATTATTAAAAGTTCAATTTAAATTTCTTAATTCAATTTCCTAAATTGATTTCCATCAATTAAACTTCAAATAAATTCTTTTAAATTATACCTAACGGTTGCGACTTTGGTAACACCCCGATAATTATCCAACTTAATCCAAAATTCCCAAATTATACTCCAATTATACTTATTAAATTCCAATAAAAAGTTGGGGTATTACAGTAATAGTCTAGTCGAAAATATAAAACTTATAGAAACTAATATGCTAAATCAAATAAATGATGTAATCAAACAAATTAATGAAGTAAAACAACAGAATATAGAAATACAAAAAATACTAAAAAATTCAATAGCTATAAAGAACTTATAAAGAATTAACGTAAGCAAAAAATATAATATTTCAATTAATTGATAAATTACTAAAAGATCCCGAAAAACAGAGTCAGAAAATAAATCATGGGAGAGACATTATTGAAATAATTGAAAATTTACAGCAAATAATAATTAGACAAGAACGAAAGAGATATCTAACAATAGAAGATTTAGACCATATTAATTTAGATAGAAGATTACGACGAAAATTAACTATTTAACCACCTCCATTCATATAATGAACAACTTAGAAGATCAGATAGAAAAATTAACAAATTTATTCACATAATTAGATATACCAAAAGAAGATAATTTAGATATACAAGACGAATATCTATTAATGAATAAAGAAGATGAAACTAATGAAATAGTATTTGATTATGAATCTGACTCTGATGAAAATCCATATATAAATCATTATAATCCACATTATCCTGTAAAAGAAGACATACCAGAATCCAGTCATCAAAATAGACCACAGAAAAAACGAACATATAATGAAATACAAGATGAAGAGTTCAAAAACTATATGAATAAACAATGGTACTATTATAAGAATAAATGGACTAAAATCCCTAATCAATATATCCCAAAAGTAGACAATTCATTAGGAACCAATATTTTTTATCTCGACTGTATTAAAAATGAATACAAGGTTTTACAAGATTGGAAAAACAAAATTAGTATATTTATACAATTAGATCAAGAAATAAAAGATCTAACTCAAGAAGACTTGTTCAATTATGTAGATCATCAAACTACAGACATAGTATATAACTATTTAACTACTCTAGATGATCCTTCAAAGATTGTATTATTAGAAACAGATGCCATTACAACATTTAAAAATATTGCTCAAGCATTAACTACCGAATTTATAGGAAAATATCCTAGAGAAACAGAAAAAACTGATGCTTTTATAAACTCCGCCTTTTGGCACATCACTAATCTTAAAATATGCGATTTATGTTTCCTAAAAAATTTTATATGTGAATTCAAAAAACAATATTATTAGTTAGACTACAACCATAAAACTTTAGCACTTGCCTTATTTTATAAAACATTACCATCCAAAATCCACTTGATAATTGAAGAAATATATAAAAATGCAATAACTATAGATGCTATTCCTGATTCATTAGGACCTAGAATAACAGCGTGAAGAACTTGGATGTAAGAGTCATGTACTACTGAAATAGCGAAAAGACAAGCTAATATTAAGTTATGTTGGGACAAAATAACAAATAAAGTCAAAAAATATGGATGTAAAGATAATATATACAAGAAATGTAAAAAATGGAAGAAAATCCCTTACAATAAATATCAAAAATATAAATGGAAACACCATCACAAATATTTTAGATATAGACAACAATTTAAAAGTAAAACGAAAACCAAACTTATTAACTTTTGTCCCACTAACAAGAAAAAAATGTACTTGTTGGCTATGTCATGAAAAAGGTCAATATGCCAATAAGTGTCCTCAATGTTTTAATAATAATACTAAAACACAAACTTTAAAATTAGCCTATGAAATTGGATACAACCCTATTGAAGATTCCGTCGGATATAGATATTTATGCCTATGAATCCGAACCTCAACCACTAGTTCCGAGTAAATGATTAACCCTACAAAATCCTAATGCAACGTTTATTATGACAATTATTCAAAACAAGACTTACTTTGCCTATATTAATACTGGCTCAACCCTATGTTTTGTCAAATGAAACGTACTCAATTCATGGATTAAATGTAACAACCTGGATTTCTTAACCGTTTCTAAAATATACGCTAAGTTTTACTAAAACACATCCCAAACTTAAGCTTTTCTTAAAAAAAATCCTTTTTATAAAGAAATCAGAGTGCAAAATCCGATCATTACCAAAAGCTCGTTTTATCATTACTTATATAGTAAAGAAGTACCATTTATGATTTGCAGAAGTGATAAATTTTCATTCTTAAAAGGTGCCGAAAAGCCACTAAACAAGAATTCCAATTTATGAAAATAAGAAACTATGATTAAAAACTCAAGGTTTGAGTTTCCACATAAGGTCTATATAATATTCTGACTAAATATCCAATTAAGGATAAAAGGAGTAATTAACATTCGTAAAAGAAAATAACTCGACGTTAGCCCTTACAAAATTTTCCTTTACTTTACTTCCTTGAAGTCGTACTACTACTCTGCTGGTGTCTCATTCGGACCTACCGCAAGCTCCATCGGAATGGCCTCCTCTAGAGCTCCTGGCATAATCACTTCATTACCTACACCACAAGTAAGGACGTGAGCTTTCGCCCAGTAAGGAGATGGGGGAAAACAATTTATTCATTTCTCTCTTTAGTTCTTCTTGGAGTGGGGGACACCCAAACCAAATCTTTCCATTTCGTTCATTCTTTACTCGTATATCGAGCTGGAGATTTAAGGTTATCCTTTAAGATGGCCTAGTTGATCGGCTTCTAATCTCCTGTGCGCAAGCTAGTCCCTTTCCTGACTAGGTGAGGTGTATCCTAGCTACTAGGCTAGATCCGGACTACCCATCTACCCCAACTCCCTGGTCGTCCCTTTTCCGGCGTAGCCCACCTTCAAAGTTTCTCTCCTTTCTGGCGTATCCCGCCTTCAAGAGTTTCTTCCCTTCCGGCATATCCCACCGGAAGGTTTCTTCGATGATGGGCGTATCCCGCCCACCCCGAACATTCTTGTTCTTAGCATTTTTCCTCAGTCATGCATGTGGGCACCACCCCTAGGGGCACCCCCTACTTGGTTTCTATTAACGTGAATACTACCTAGCACTTTTAATTAAATAACGTACATATGGAAAGTAAATAACAATGTTTTAGGGGATTAAAATAAACAATGAGTAACACGAATAATGGCACATGATTTACATAACGAAAGTAACGACGACGTATTCCCTATGAGATGGAAACTAGTATACTATTAACGTCTAATAAAACAATTAATGGCCAATAACCAAGGACGGAACATGCTTTAGATAAGGGAAGTAACGACGGCATAGAGTAACGAATTAATGTCGAATTAGAACACGTTCATGCTCTGTAATTCTAAAGAGATCAGCAGCGAACACATATTGAATTTAAGATGGCAATACATGCTTATTATTGACTATACAGCAGGAAATTAAAACAGTTCTCATGCTCTTCAATCCACTACAATTCAGGCGTTGAATCGTTCAATAAATCAGCAATGATATACAGCGAAAGTAACAACGAATCATGCTTCGATGATAACAAAGGCAAAACTAACAATGGATCATGCTTTATACACTCTAAATACAGCAGCAACTTATAACATCTAATCACGCTTTTTGATCGACCACACAAAAGAACTAACGTGCTTTTACTGACTAAACGAAACAGCAGAAATGTATACAGCTAAACATATTTCTAATTGAATATGACAACGGAAAGAACACACTTGGCTAAACATGCTTTAATCAAATATAATAGCAGAATTATAAATGATTACACATGCTTCTAGTTGATTAAATACAGTAGGAAATACGAACAAGTGAACATGCTTCTAATCGAATATAATAGCAAATGTACTTTAAGTGATGATGACAGTTCTATACAGCAAGAGTAATTTACAGCGGAGCTACATGTTTCCTATATCATAATAACGGCAGCGAGAATGAACTATGTATGTAAAACCCGAGAATTTTCAAGATGATAAATTCTACATGTAAACTTTTCGCATTAATATTTGGTCATAACGTTGAGAGTTTGATCCAAATTGTCGCTTAGCGACCACGTGCGATATTTTGGTCAATTAATCAAATTGATGAAATTGGATTTAGCTGAGCGATTAAATAATTGAAAGAATAGATTTAGAGAATTAAATTGGATCGATAATAAATGTCAAGCAAATCGATCGGAAGTTGGTTGATTTATATATATATATATATTAAGTAAGTTAAGATAAACGAGGAAAAATTAAAATAGGGAAAAATGAAATGTAAAATTAATAGGAGAGAAGTTGCAGATTACGAAAAGAAGGAAATGTTTAAAAAGGAATAAAAGGAAAATTGATTGAAAATTGAAAAAAAAAATTGAATGAAGGACGTGGCAGACTTGAATTAAAGAGAAGAATGAATAGGGTTTTTGCACTTTGGGTTTCCTGCTTCACTTCGGCCGCCAGAGAGAGAAAGAGAAAATTGCAGGGGAGGGAGAGAAGCATTTCGACTGGCGAGAGACGTCGCAAGGAGGCGACATGACGACGGTTGTTTTGTCTATGTGTTTGGCGTGGGAAGCAGCTTTGCCGTCCGAGCAGACGAAGGCGAGCTCTCGGTAGTCAGTGGCTGTGAGCTTCCAAGCACGGGTGACGATCGCTACTCCGACGAGGCTGAGCTGTCGGGACGTCGAGCCACTGAACCACGAAGCCCCATTTCTTCGATTTTCAGACTTAGGTGAGAAATTTCAAAACACCTGGTTACGTTTTGTTCTCCAATTATGAGTCCTGTTCGATTTCTGCTAGGGCTTCAGTGACAGTAGCAGCTTCTGTCTCTTCGCGTCAATTCGGAGGACACAAGTCCGAGCTGAGCTACATACCTCCATTTCTGATTTAGGTGAGGTTTCTGTATTTTTGGACTCTGTTTTGGAACCTTCGATTTCTGCATTGGATGTTGCTATTGATGGCAGATTGTGGATGGTTTGGGTTCTCTGTTGTTTTAGTTTTCACTGAAGAAATTGATAAAATATGCTCCCTGTTTGCTGTGGATTTAAATGCCAAGGTTATGCCCTGTTGAAAATGATTTGTTTCTTAGTGTAGTTTGTGTCGAGGAAAATGTTAGAGACTAGGCCCTGTTTGTCATGGTTTTATAGAAAAAGAATTTAGGTTTAATGTTAAGAAGTTGATGTGATTCTGTTTCATGAAAATGACTCGAGAATGGGTTGTTGTTTGATGGTTGGATCCCTGTTTGCTACAGATTATTTTTACAGAACAATGTTGAGAACATTTAGCACTTACAGATTTGTTATTTGCTCTTGAGGAAATGTTGAATACGTTGTTTGTTCTTGCTCTGTTGATTGTTTGGGATCTGATTTTCTTTCTGCCTCACTAAACCATGAAGAAGAACGATTTGTTGGTTGTAATGCTTTGAAGATATGAACATGGGAAAGTGACTTGTGTCTTGTTTGGTTACAACTTTCATATAATAGGTTGAGGACTTGATGAAATGGGTTAAAGATTTATGTTCATTCAGTGGAGAGTAGTCTAACTACCTTGTTGAGATTAAAATGAAGAATAATGGGAGATGATTTGTTAGTGCAATGGTAGATGAGTTAGAATCTTGTTTTGGTTATTAAGAATAGATGTTGAGCTTAGTCCCGGGATAGGATCTCCCCACTTTTTCTCGAGACATATTTATGAGATTTTCCCCCTTTTTAACATGTTGTAGGCTCGGACGAGTTTGAGGATTTCGAGCCGACACCTGAGATAACAGTTCCTTCGTGTACGAGGAAGGACCGCCATTGAGGCAGGGGCTTTATACTTAGTTGCTTGCATCGCATTGCATAGTTTTCAAATAAAACTCTATTTTGTGGATTACCACACATGAAAAACCTGACGGGGACTGTTCGACAGCACGTCAGCTTTTATATTATATATGTACGAAAGTTTTACACGTTTACTTTTGTTCATTGGATTTCATGTTTTTATGTGATGACTATAACCTGTTTCGGTTGAATCCTCCTGGCACTTTGAACGGTCTCGGCCTCAAAGTATCAAGGGGAAACCATGATACATATCTTGCTGCGTGGAGATGTTTTGTTTGAGCGCTGTGTGAAATAAGAGACTTTGGGAAGGTGTTGACTGCTTCCGTGGGTTGCAAATCCCTAAACCTGATCAGGGTGTCTTTATTACGGGCGTGTCGTAGTAGAATTTGCACGACAACCCGGGTGACGGGCTCGGTCTACGAACTGCCATCATTTTTCTTCCTCCAGGCTCATGAGGTGTTGCTTGCATGATATGGCCACCTTTCTGTGTATTTGTTCGGAGGAGTCCTTGAGTGACCTTCTTTTTTCATGGATCACGAGTTTGGAATAAAACATGACGAGAGTATTTTAACTTATAGTTGTCTATGTACACAACCATGTTTTTTTAAACCTCGTCAAAGGCATTGGGCCTGATTTCCTTGAAACAAAAATAATTTCAATATTTTATTAAAATGTTCATAATTCATCGAAACTCATGGTTTTCAAGAAAAGGTAAAATAAGTTTTACACATGCATACTATTTAGTATAAATTTCATACAAAGCTAGTCACTCACCCCACGACTCCCACCACTCCAGGTAAAGAGAAGATTAAGTAAGCTCGAGCGGGAATCAGATTGGAGATTTTGTTTTCATTAGTTTCTCTTTGTTAAATAAACCTCTTAATTATCAGTAAGCGTAACGATGAATGACTATAGCTTTTAATTTGGATGACTGTAAAAGAAATACCTAACTTGGTTGTTGGATTTTCTGGATTGTATGCACAGTATTTGTTTGGACTCTTGAGATGATTATTTTTGCATTATTAATTATTCTCGCAATCACTAAATGGATCGTGGCCCATCACAAGTGGGTCGCAGTTGGGTATTGATACAAGTCCTTCGCCATAATTTAAACTAGCCTTGGGTTCGGCGATTGGATCTTCTACGAAGATCGGGTCGTTTGGCCCTGCATTTCTGTGCAGCCCCCTTTCGGGTCGTGACAATGTAGAACAACAATAACATGCTACTCATGCGATATCCAAGGCAGTGAGGATTTATGAAAACGTAACTAGGTTGTTTAAAGATTATAGACAGTAGTAATAATGAAAACATGCTTGCACCGAATAGAAGAATAAACTGCATTTGATAAAAATAGAGCATAAAAATAACAAAGGTTGTATCACCAAGAGATCTCATGATTTCTAGAGTTATTTATCCTTTTTCACAGAGTAAATGAACATCGAAATAAGATCATAGCAACGGTCATTTATTCCTTTCATCCTTCTTTCACATTTCACCCATGGTTCTAATTTCCATTCACGTTTTCCTTATGAGTGTTTAGATCCCATTCTTTTGTTTCATCGTTATTTATTTGTTGAACTTTAACAGCAACGTACATAAAAGGAAATGACAAAGGAAACATCTACAAGGTGAAGAGTAAGGACAGCAACAATTATTTTAGGAAACCAATGGAGTTCATCAATAAATTTCTACATATTCTATCAACTACAACATAGTAAACCATCAATCATACACACACACACAAATTTACTTGGGTGTAGGGCTTCCTCAAGTCAAGAACACACCCAAATCCATACCTTTGAAGACTCCTCCACACGTGGACAGCAGTGCTTCTTGGCCTCCCTACTCCAGCAGAATCTCCCCAGCAACACAAAACGAAGGAGAAGAAGATGAAGGAGGGTTGGGCTAAGTAGAGACTCACCTAGGGGACACTCACATGCGTGGCAGGGGACCATCCCTGGCTGGTCGGGTCGTGGGAGGCGATTCTGTGTCAAAGGCTGGGTTTTTATTAGATGAATGTTGTTTTCGTTCTGATTTTAATTCAGTTCTGTCGCTAGTCTACGTTGATTCGGACGGGTGCAGACGTTTTAATCCCGTTTGTAGGCGTCTGCAAGACCAAAATTTGTAGGCTGAAAATCTGACTTCGGACGAAAATTGGCGTCCCCACCTTTGTCCGTACCGTTCGCAATCCAGGTCCGGACAACAGGGCCAGTCCGCCTCATCCGCATGTATCGTCCGAATGTGTCCAAGATTTGGACATATTCAATTCGGATGACTACTTATCTCGTCTGCAGGGGTCTACAGTCATCCTATAGTCTCCAGACTTAAACAGATTCGATGCGAACTCATTCTTCCTCGTTCGCATCCTCCGCAAGGTTGTTCGAAAGTCCATGTCGCGCAGAAGTTTGGACGCATCATCTCATCCCCGAAGTCTTCCCAAGTTGGGGTGACATTCTAGGTGTGTTGCGGACGATACTTCACGTCCGCAACGTCGTCCTTAGGCGTTCGAACAGAACACAAGTCCATTTCTTTTGCATTTTCGGCTAAGTTTTTATCCATATCGAGTCCCAACAAGATTATACATTACAACTCAATGCATATAGGGACGATGTAAATATTTATTATGCCAATCTTTACTTCCAAAGTTTAATTACATCATTTAACGAAAAGATTTAGGATCGTGTTGTTACATTAAATTAGATAAACCTCTTAAAATTATTGTCACTGAAAAATCTATTTATCAAATATGGTATGTAGGCCATTATATCCTTATTATTATCGAAGATTATCCTTTTATTACGAAAACATTATAGTGTAGATATTATTATTAGAAATAACTTTTTAAAATTATATCAACCTTTTATTCAACGACTTCACACTATTTCCCTCTCTTTTCCGAAGAGGAAGGGACGTCAAGAAATTACCACACAAATTATTTCTCAAACCAAAATAGTTAGATTAACAGCACATGAAGCATTGAATAGTATTCAATTCTTATTTACTACGCAACAAATCCTAGAAAATACGGTACAAACAGTTTGTAGTGAAAATCCTTTGGATCAATTAAAAAATACCAATAAAGAAGAAATCATAATTCTCCTTAAAGAACTTGCTGAGATAAACGTACCCAATAGAATTCTTTATAGTATCAAAGATGTTGAAGAATTCAAACGAGAATATAAACAATTATTAGACTTATGAAATATAAGAGAAAGTAACAGTTCACATTGCGCACCATCCTTTTATGTAGAAAATAAAGATGAAATAAAACGTGGTAAAAGACGAATGGTAATGAATTATAAAAAAATGAATGATACAACTATTAGAGACAGTTACAAATTACCCAGAAGAGATTATATATTAGAAAAACTTAAAGGCAATACTTTCTTTGGCACTTTAGACGCAAAATCAGGATATTGACAATTATGCTTATCAGAAAACACTAAACCCTTAACAGCCTTTAGTTGTCCACCTCAAAAACAGTACGAATGGAATGTATTACCTTTTGAACTAAAACAAGCACCTTCTATATATCAAAGATTTATGGATCAAAATTTAGAAGGATTAGAAGATATTTGTTTAGCATATATTGATGATATTATTATATTTACTTCAAGAAGTAAAGAAGATCATATTAATGCTGCTTTAAAAGTATTAACTCGATGTAAAGAAAAATGATTAATTATTTCTACGAAAAAATCAAAATTATTACAAACAGAAGTAGAATATCTAGGTTTAAAGATAAATCATAATAGAGAAATACAATTAACATCGAACATACAAGAGAACTTACATAAATTCCCAGAAAAATTACAAGACTGAAAACAAATACAAAGATTTTTAGGATGTCTAAATTATATCTCTGACCAAGGTTTTCTGAAAGTCTTAGCTACAGAAAGAAAAACATTATAGAAAAAATTATCAGAAAAAATACCATAGACATGCACAAATCAAGACACAAATATCGTTAAACATATCAAACAGAAATGTCAGATTTTCCCAATATTATATAATCCTAATATAAAAGATTTTCTTATCATTGAAACAGACGCATCACAAGATACTTGGGCAGGTTGTATGCTTGCCATAGTAAATGGAAAGAATATTATTAACCTTGACATATCAAGTAATCTTATTATCAAAGAAGGAAACAAAGTCGACGAAGAATTACCACCTAAAACAGACAAACTTCTGGTAAAGTTATGTAAATATCTTTCTGGAATATTTACTAAAACAAAACAGAATTATTCTATTCAAGAATTAGAAACCTATGCATGTCTTAAAATTCTAAAAAAATAAAAAATTGAATTATTAGGAACAAGATTTGAATTGCGAACAGATTTGAAGTATGTAACAGGTTTTTTGAAGATACAAGTTACAAGAAGATTATCGAAAAGGCAGACTAATCAGATGGCAACTACAACTACATCCGTACCAACCGTATATTAAATATATCAAATCAGAAAACAACAGTTTTGCAAACAACCTCACAAGAGAATGGAAACAGTCATAAATCCAGTTCAAATATGACTACAGGTAATAATTATCAAACTCGAGCTTTGGCTCAAAACATATCAATATTCTTAAAGAGAGTGATGAGTGATGAATTTCACCACTCACTCAAAGTCCTAGCAACAATTTTTAATTAGAACTTCGGTTCACATTACCTAATGAACTACGGTTCAAACAATTCTTATTAATATTCTTAATCATAGCCTTTACTCAATGAACTTCAGTTCAAAATACCTAATGATTCGAGTTTCGGCTCAATCTACAATTCTTAGAAAAATTCATAAATAGATCATCTTTGATCAAAATGCAATAAATATTGTACTATTACCTCTCAATACCTAGCTGAGTGATGGAATCTTCCACTCACTCAAACATTACCTATCAATGTACCTAGCAGAGTGATGGAGACCTCCACTCACTCACAAATTATTAGAAAAAGATTCCTATCAAAGTCATGAGAAGAATGGCACCACTTTACTCTATAAATACCTACGAAGCTTCGAAGACATCTTATTCAAAATGAAGATTCACATTCAAATATTCCAAATATCGAAGATTGAAGTTTCTATGAGCAATAAAGAGATATCAAGATTACTTTTTAATCCTAATGATATTATGGACTACTCTCAAGCACCAAGAGAATAACAGAAACAACTATTTTGCAAGTATTTATTTATTAGAAGAAAGTACGACATTGCCTATCAATATCTAAGCCCAGATCATTATCTTAGCCCAAGAGTCATAGAACAAGTCAGACAAATCAAAATATCAACAATCAATACAAGTGATATCAATCCTCTTATTTATATCAACCCAAGACTATATGTTGATTGTCTCATTTCCCTTGCCACAAGACAGAACAAATGGACCAGCAAAGGAGTTCTTATTAGTGCAGTCAAAAGAATTATTCATAACAGATCAACGTATGAAACGAGTATTAAATATAATGAATACCTAATATCTTGCCAAAAATTCTTACGAAGACAAAGAAAGTATGAAGAAAAAAGAAAAAGAGAATCAATTGTACGATGCAACTACAGCAATCCATAAGTATACGATCTATTCCAAGAAGACTAAGAAAATGATAAACACTACAAAAAGAATCCTCATACAGAAGAACCACTATCAACGAATACATTCGTTTACAGAGAATATATTCTTTTATATTTCTTTATGTCAATATGTAATGTAATTATTGTACTTTGATTCCCACTGTCGGGAATCTTTTTTCTTTTCTTTGCTTTATGTAAATTAGTGTGTGTCAGAGAATATATTCCCTACTTTATCTTTTCCTTTATGTAAAGAAATGTAACGTTTGCGGGGAATCTTATCCCCTAGGGTCAGTAAGGAGCTTGACTCCCTCCTATAAATAAGGGTGTTCTCCTTTGAAAATACTCAGAGTTGAAGTTACAGAGCAGTTGGTGTAAGTCTCACTTGCGTTCCTCTCCAATCATGCCTTAGGCATGGTTGTTAGATCCTTTAGGTAATACTTTGGAGGGTTCAAACCACTATTATTTCTATCAATTATTCAATCCTCGAAAACCTTATCAGGTACTATCTATTTATGTCAGACAATTTATCATCTTCTTCTTCCCTAGCTAATCATACTATGTTTGAATCATATGAAGAACAACAACACTTAGGATATATGTTTCATGGAATAATTAATAACAAAAAGATTAGGTAACTGATTTAACCCTAACAGAAAAACATAATTTTGATATATAATTTTTTGAGGGCATAAAACAAAAATTATCCCGTAAAAATATAATTAAATATGGAATAATGATATGTGAAGAAGACATACCTATTGAACAAACCAGAGGAAATATTACTATCCCAATTATTAATAAACATCAAATTTTTTAAAAAATAACAAGATGGAACAAGAAGAATGACAAAAAATATCATACAGACATTGTAGTACTATTCAAATCCTATTTAAAAGCACATTTATGGAAGAAATTAATACTCCTATTGAATTAGAAATAAGAGATGATCGACTAATTAATAATAATAAAAGTATTATTGCAAAAGGATTAGGAAATCTATGCCAGGAAAAAATAAAATTTAACATTAATATTCAACTAGGATTAAGTTTAAAAGATCAAGACTTAAGTAGATCAATAACTGTACGATATGAGTTAAAAAGACATAATTTCATGAAAACTAAGAATCATCCATTTACTATCACATATAAAATTAATTACGCTTTGACAAACAGTCATCACAGCTTAATATTCAGACAAGATAAAAAAATATCTACGATAAATTATTTCAACCACTATTGAAATTAGAAACACTGTCAAGACTACTTCTTCAAACTCCAACTAAACAAACTCTTATTATAGATGATAGACCTCACTCAAGAAGTAAATCTTTTTCTGAACAAACTAATAAGTTTATTCCATATGAATTTCCTAGACATTCATTCATATATGATTTTCCGCAACCATTATAAATAAACGAATCAACTGCCTTAATTAATAGATCAAAAAAAGAAATAGAAGAAAATAATGAACCAACATTACAATCTTCAAAAACAGTAATCCGATCATTAAGCACAAGACTTAATTAGAAATGTCTCTATATGGAAGTAAATTAGACTATGAAACTATGATATACATGGATAATTACATATACTTAAAACAACTCCTTGACTTTCTTACTTATTATTTTCATGAATATTTATCTAATAATGATTATTTTAATTTATATGCAGATAACTAATATGAAACACTGGTATATTTATATGTATAATTTAAAATATACTAGAAATCTTAGGGTAAGAAATATTAAAATTATCAACAACGAATATTTAATGCAATAAGAATGTCTCTTAGTATATGCAATAGTGTTATGGAAAAGTTAGAATTTATAAATTTCCATGATAAAAAAAGAAATACAAAATTTTATTAATTTTATTAATGAATATCTAAAAGATTTTTCTAAAAAACTTAATAATAGACTATTAGAATAAATTAATTCAGCACCAAATGCTCAAGAATATACTAGACAGGAATATTTAGCCTCTGAACGATTTTTATATAGATTAAAAGAAATATTACAACTATAATTACAAGAGTGCTCAGTGTCCATAGCAACAACCCGATTTAATCATTTAATTCCACTAGATGATCAACTAACTAATCCACTAAATCACTAGGAATATTCTCCTTAGAAATTATGGTATCAGAGCTATATGCTTTATGCAAAGAGCCCCGAGCATTTACTACGTAACCTAACACGAAACGTAGCTCTTCGTGGGGGACGCCATCTTGTATGGGCAAGATGGTAGCAAATTGATAGGTGCCCAATGTCATGCTACCCGATTCGAGTCTTAGGAGAACTCCCTGATTCTAACACGCTGCGTCGTGAGGGCACTGGAACATTTGGTATTAAAGCCATGGGGGGAAGATGGGTCATGATAGAGCCACAATACTATTAAACAAATCCGCTACACCACTTTGAATTTCAATAGTAAACATTATTTTTGAGTACTTCACTACGAATATAGGAGATTCCCTCTATGAATTCAACAACTTAAACATGGAACACTCCATCATAATAGTAATCTTCCACTTACAACCATAATAGTTCACACTACTGACAACGATTAGTGGAATTAGTCGTTATTCTACTTATATCAATTCTTATTTCTTGTTTAATACATATTCTTTTGTTAATATTTATTTGCCACATGATATATTTTTATATCAATAATATCTAAATGAAAACGAATAACATTGATGAAATTGAAAAACTACAAATTCATAATCTATACATTAGAAACATAACTACGAAAATTAATAATTTACTAGGAATCCCCTTTAGAGAAAAAATTGTTATTTTACCAAAAAATCTACCTAGTGGAACTAATTATGCTGTCGGAAGTACAAGCTTACACTCAGATATATAAGATAATTCCAAAATAAATGCCTCTTAAATAATATTATTGAAATTCTATTATATCTTATAATCCATCATAATACAGAAGATTTACAAGAAATACAAAACAATGTAATTAATACAAATGATTTTTTAACAGAATATTATTATAAACTCAAAATAAAAATTAAAGACACCAAAGATACAAATATGGAAAATCAAAATAAATTAACAAAAATTGAACAAGATGTTAACGAATTAGAAGAGAAAGTTAATGATACTCAAATAATGATAATAAATTTAGAAAATTATTTACGAAAACATTTAGGATGAATAATAGTCTAGTTGAAAATATAAAACTTATAGAAACTAATATACTAAATCAAATAAATGATATAGTTAAACAAATTAATGAAGTAAAACAACAGAATATAGAAACACAAAAACTACTAAAAGAAATCAATAGCTATAAAGAAGCTTATAAAGAATTGACAGAAGCAAAAAAATATAATATTTCAACAATTGATAAATTCCTAAAAGATCTCGAAAAACAAAGTCAAAAAATCAATCATGGGAAAGACATTATTGAAATAATTGAAATTTTACATCAACTAATAATTAGACAAGAACGAAAGAGATGTCTAATTATAAAAGATTTAGACCATATTAATTTAGATAGAAGATTGCGACAAAAATTAATTATTCAACCACCTCCATCCATATAATGGACGACTTAGAAGATCAAATAGAAAAATTAACAAATTTATTCGCATAATTAGATATACCAAAAGAAGATAATTTGGATATACAAGACGAATATCTATTAATGAATAAAGAAGCTGAAACTAATGAAATAGTATTTAATTATGAATCTGACTCTAATGAAAATTCATATATAAATCCTTATAATCCACATTATCCTGTAAAAGAGGACATACTAGAATCCAGTCATCAAAATAGACCACAGAAAAAATGAACATATAATGAAATACAAGATGAAGAGTTCAAAAACTATATGAATAAACAAGGGTACTATTATAAGAATAAATGGATTAAAATCCCTAATCAATATATCCCAAAAATAGACAATTCATTAGGAACCAATATTTTAGATCTTGATTGTGTTGAAAATGAATACAAAGTTTTACATGATTGGAAAAACAAAATTAGTATATTTATACAATTAAATCAAGAAAATAAAAGATCTAACTCAAAAAGACTTGTTCAATTATGTAGCTTATCAAACTCTAGGCATAATATATAACTATTTAACTAGTCTAGATGATTCTTCAAAGATTGTATTATTAGAAATAGATGCCATTACAACATTTAAAAATATTACTCGAGCATTAACTACCGAATTTATAGGAAAATATCCTAGAGAAACAGAAAAAACCGATGCTTTTATAAACTCTGCCTTTTGGCACATCACTAATCTTAAAATATGTGACTTATGTTTCCTAGAAAATTTTATATGTGAATTCAAAAAACAATATTATCAGTTAGACTACAAACATAAAACTTTAGCACTTGCCTTATTTTATAAAAAATTACCATCCGAAATCCACTTGATAATTGAAGAAATATATAAAAACGCAATAACTGTAGATGCTATTCCTGATTCATTAGGAGCTAGAATAACAGCGTTAAGAACTTGGATGCAAGAGTCAAGTACTACTAAAATAGCGAAAAGACAAACTAACATTAAGTTATGTTGTGACAAAATAACAAATAAAGTCGAAAAATATGGATGTAAAGATAATAGATACAAGAAACGTAAAAAATGGAAGAAAATCCCTTACAATAAATATAAAAAATATAAATGGAAACACCTTCGCAAATATTTTAGAAATAGACAACAATTTAAAAGGAAAACCAAAACCAGACCTAATAATTTTTGTCCCACTAACAAGAAAAAATGTACTTGTTGGCTATATCATGAAGAAGGTCATTATACCAATAAGTGTCCTCAACGTTTTAATAATAATACTAAAACACAAACTTTAAAATTCGCCTATGAAGTTGGATACAACCCTATTGAAGATTCCGATATAAGTTCGGATATAGATATTTATGCCTATGAATCCGATACCTCAACCACTAATTCTGATTAAACGATTAACCCTACGAATACCTAACGCCACGTTTATTAAGACAGTTATTCAAAATAAGACTTAATTTGCCTATATTTATACTGGCTCAACCCTATGTTTTGCCAAACGCAACGTACTCAATTCATGGATTAAATTAGATAATCCACTTAAAATTATTGTCGCTAACAAATCTATTCATCAAATATGGTATGTAGGCTATTATATCCCTATTATTATCCATGGTTATCCTTTTATTACAAAAACATTATATCTTTACGACTCTAGTGTAGATATTATTATTGGAAAGAACTTTTTAAAATTATATCAACCTTTTATTCAATGACTTCGCACTATTTTCCTCTCTTTTCTGGGGAGGAAGGGACATCAAGAAATTACCACACCAATTATTTCTCAAACCGAAATTGTTAGATTAATAGCATATGAAGCCTTGAATGCTATTCAATTCTTATTTACTATGCCACAAATCCTAGAAAATACGCTATAAACAGTTTGTAGTGAAAATCTTTTGGATCAATTAAAAAATACCAATAAAGAAGAAATCATAATTCTCCTTAAAGAACCTCTTGCTAAGATTAATTGTAATACCCCGACTTTTTAAATTAGAATTTATTAAGAATAATTGGAAATTAGTTATGGATATTTGGGTTTATCGGATATTTATCGGGGTATTACCAAGGACGTAACCATTTGGTTATAATCTAAGAGAATTCATTAGAGGTTTAATTGATGGAAATCAATTTAGGAAATTTAAATTAGACACTTAATAATCTTTTAACGATATTTGGAATAAGTCGGGAGTTAGAATTTGGGTTGGTTAATATGTGGTGAAAATATTTAACACTTAAACATATAAATTTAATATTAATTAAAGAATTAAAGGAAAGTGAGGATTTATTGTTAAATAACTGAATCGGTTCAGTTGGAGAACCGATTCAGCTTTGCCCTCATTTCATCAAATGGCCTTCGACCAGACGAAATGAGATGGAGGAATGAGATTTATGAGATAAATAAAATTAATTAGGATTAATATTGTTGGGGGATTTAATTAATTTTGATTAATTGGATTAAAAAAATTTAAAGGAGGTGATGGTAATTATGAACCGATTCAACAGAACCGGTTCACACCTATTTATTGGCGTTTCAGGAATTAAAGAGGGGGAAGGGAATTTGGCGTTTGGGCATTCCCACGATGGAGACTAGAGAGGAGAGGGAGAGGGCGACGGCGAGGGAGGAACCGGGAGAGCTTGCGGGCAGCGGCGGCGTGCATGGTCGACGTTGTCTGGCTGTATATGTGGCGTTCAAGCATTGGATTGGCAACGGCGAAGGGTAGCGAATGGCGAGGAGGATGAGCGTGATTTCGGCGATAGTTTCTAGTGACGGTTTCTTTCAACGGGTTGAGGTAAGTCTATGGCTTCTGTTTTTCCCCTTGGCGTGTGGTCGTTCTGGCGTTCTGGCGTCGAAAGACAATGGCAGAGGGATGGCCTCAGTTGGTCGAAGGAGGCTCTGGCAATTCAAGCTGGACCGGCCGCAGGCCATGGTCCAACTTTTGGTTTGGACCGAACAGTTACTTCCTCCTCTGGTTTTGTTTTGATGAAGCCGACAATTAGACAGGTTGGATGCAAGGATTCTCTGGCATGCAGAGTGCAACACTCTGCTTTCTGGAATGGCAGAGTGTTTGTCTGCTGGAGGTTTTAACTGTGAGAAGGAGGAGGGGAAGGCACAAATGAGAAACGTGAGGCAGAAGACGTGCAAAGGAGAAGGGGAAGTGCTCTCTGGTGTTGAACCGAGAGCTGGAAGTGGCGTGGAGCTCTAGAGATGAAAGCTAAGAAGGGCGGATTGTGGGGGATAAACAAATGGAGAGTCTGGAACTCCTGTCTTCGGGTCTTTCCTGGTCCAGCTCGGTTCTTCCCCTAGGCAACCTAATTTTCCTCTGCTAATTTTAGTCTAAAGCATCTCAGGGATAAGTTTCTGGTTAAATTGTTGGGCGTAGAAAATGTGAAATTGATGCTCATTATGTATGAAATGCTCTCTGTAATGGATAATGTGGATTTCTTGTTTGGGGTTTAGCTATTGATCTTTGTGTTTCATGTGAAGTATGAAAATGTTAGATTATGTGTTGGCTATTGCTCTCTTGTTGCTGTTAGTCCGAAGCATGATAAGATTAATATTCTGTGATTGGTTTGGTTTGTGGTCACGGTTGGATTATGTGTTGTCAGTCTTAGAACTTGTTGATATTGCTAGTGGATTAAGTTCTTAAGTTGGATTAATTGAAGTGAAATACATTCTTTGATTGGGTTCTACTGTGAGATTTTGTACTCCATGGTGTCTACAGTTTTATGATTATTATTGGATATCCATATTTTGATTTTTGTTAAGGGAGTGTTTTGTAATAAATGTGGATTGTACCGGTAAATTAGGAATTCGGGGAATATGTTTGGTTGGAACATAATGGTTGTTAAAGGATTTTCATTAATGAGTAAATGTTTGACTATGAAGGCGTTGAAAAGAGAAAAAGGACAACAATTAAGTGCGAGTACGTGATAAGTACTTGATGTAAGGGAAATGGGTGTGTATTGGCTAGTGGAGTCCCTACACCACAAGTGGAGTGTGTGAGTTTACGTTATGTGCTATGTAGCTTATTGTAGTTTTGTGATATTCCTTGATAGTTCTGTGATTTAAATGTTTTATCATGCTAAATGTTTTCCTTCATTATAGTATAGATTTATTAGCACTCCTTAGTTCTCTGTTGATTGTTGATTGTTCTCTTTACTTGTGTTGCTTCTCTTTGAGTGACAGACAGTTCCTGCCATTATATATATATATATGTTGCTAAAATTTTTTGTAAATGATTTCCTTGACTGCATATGAGTTCCGTAATTTCTAGCAATAGATGGTGATAATGCTGAAAATGAGAATGATTAATGGGTATGGGAAGGACAAGTCTAGACTTGAGCTAAGAGTTTTTATGGTGTTGCTGAATGTTTATAATGTGATCATTTCTTTTGATTGTTATGTCATTTAGCTAAATGTTCATCAATAATTGCCAAACCATTAAGCATGTTAAGTATAATCAATTGAGCATGGAACCCATTTAGTAGTGCAAGCTTGTGAACCATTTGAATTGCCATTTATTTACTAGCATGTTAATAAGTACTTAACTAGCATGTTTAATTAACTTGAACATATAATTTATTAGAATGATGTAAGAGCATGTTAATTTACTTAATTAGAATAATTGAATTGAATAATCAATATGCGAGCATGTTCCCTAACTAGTCTTACGCATGTTAAGTAAATTGCTAGTTGAGTATGTTAGTTAGTAGTTGATTAGGTATTATTTGCAAGCATGTCCTCGTTATGCTTCTATTAATTATTGTCTTTGTCTGAGTATGTTAATCGAATAGAGTAATTAACTTAATTAGACGTTGAACATGTTAATGCACTAGCATAATTAATTAAAGTAATTGATTGAGCATGTTTAATTAGCTTGTAATTGCCATGATCAATTAGTATGTTCAATTAACTAGGCTATTAAGTAATAATTGGATTCAAGCATGTTAAAGAACTTAGATAATAATGGTAGTATGTTAATGAACTAGTGTAAGTAATGAAAGAAATCAAACTTGAGTATGTCAATTTCTTTAAGCATGTTTAATCACTTAGAAGGCATATTAACCTAACTAATGTAATTCATTTCGCTCAAGTATGTTAATTAATCTGAGTAGATGAAGAATAGACTTAAACATGTTAAGTGACTAAATTAGTGTTATATAACTTGAGCATGTAAACTTATTAGGATAACTAGTGGATTTAATAAGTGTATTCTACTTGAGCATGTTTAGTTTCGCACGTTTACCTTATCGTCTCTTATAATCCGTATGTTGTTTTCAATTCGAGTTTATAATTGTTCCCTATTATTCATTATCTTGTTGTGCGCTTTCAATTACTAGTACTCATTATATGTGCTTCCAATTTCAGCTGTTTTATTTTCAATGCAACTGTCATTTACTTTTCTTATATGCGCAATTATTGTTAATGTTATGATATAAGCATCATGCATCATGTTAGGTTGAGAATATATGGTCATGCATCATGATAATAGAATGTATAAGTGCCACTTTGGGGTGGTACTCATACATGCATGAGTGAGGAAAAATGTTAAGGAATTAAGTAGAAAACATTCAGGATGGGCGGGATACGTCTATCACTAGAATAAAGCCCGAAGGGCGAGATACGCCCGAAAGGAAAAGAACATTCAGGATGGGCGAGATACTCCTATCACTAAGAAAATAGCCTCGAGGGCGGGATACGCTTGAAAGGAAAAGAAACGAAAGGGAGTTTGACTAGATGAGTAGTTCGAATGTAGCCTGGCAACTAAGATACACCCTCACCAGGTCAGGAAAGGGACTAGTGTGCACCCAGGAGGTTAGAAGTTGATCAAACTAAGCCATCTCAAAGGATAAACTCCAATCTCCAGCTCGATGTACGAGTAACGAACGAACAAACGTAATGGAAGGATTGGGTTGGGTGGCCCCCAATCCAAAAGAACTAAAGAGAGTCATAAGCGTAATTGTATTAACCTTTTTCCTTACTGGCCATTAGGCTCACGTATTACTTATGGTGTAGATACAAACGACGAACAGATAATAAGCGGACAATAAACAGATAATGGAGTAGGGATGAAGGATTTGTACGGGCGAGTTTGGAGCTGGCCAGGCTAAGAGCAAAATGAGAAACAGTTGTGATCACATTAAGTTTTATTATATTGTACTTCATTGTTTAGTTTCCTCTTTAAATGATTCGTTTATGCATCCGCCATGTTGTACAAGGATTTATTTTATAACGAGTTTAAAGACAGAGTTAGTAGCGATTCGGTTAGACGCACTCTGATATGTTTTTCTTTAAAAATAAAATTTTCAAATTTTACTCATTTTAACGGATTTACAAAAAACCGGGTCGTAACATTAACGTACTCAATAGAATTCCTTATAGTAACAAAGATGTTGAAGAATTCAAACTAGAATGTAAGCAATTATTAGACTTAGGAATTATAAGAGAAAGTCACAGTTCACATAGCATACTAACATTTTATGTAGAAAATAAAAATAAAATAAAACGTGGTAAAAGACGAATGGTAATTAATTATAAAAAAATGAACTATGCAACTATTGGAGACAGTTATAAATTACCCAGAAAAGATTATATATTATAAAAACTTAAAGGCAATGCTTTCTATAGCACTTTAGACGTAAAATCAGGATATTGGCAATTACGCTTATCAGAAAACACTAAACTCTTAACAGCCTTTAGCTGTCCACCTCAAAAACAGTACAAATGGAATGTATTACCTTTTGGACTAAAACAAGCACCTTCGATATATCAAAGATTTATGGATCAACATTTAGAAGGATTAGATGATATTTGCTTAGCACATATTGTAATATTATTATATTTACTTTAGGAAGAAAAGAAGATCATATTAATGCAGCTTTAAAGGTCATATCAGTTTAAAGGAATTTCTAAATGCTCGTTGAGAAAATGGAAGCAGCTAAAAACCTACTAAGAATTAAAAAATAGAATTTGAAGCAAAAACGAAAAGCGATATTGGACATACAAAAGCAGATACAAAAGCTTCAGGAAGAATTAGCCATATTAAAAGTACAAAGCTTAAAGGACTTATTAGAACTTCAATTCAACATTCCTAATCAGAGCCATCACTCAAAGAACAATTAATGGACTTATTGGAACTTCGGTTCAACCTCCTAATCAGAGCCTTCGCTCAAAGAATAGTTCTTATTTCTTATTAGAGTTTCGACTCAAAAATCAACTATCATCATGGAAATAGTTATCAAGACTATACAAGAACAACAGCAGTAGAAAGAAATATGAATACAGTAAGTTCGAATTCAGCTACAAGAGATACAGGCCGTATTAGATAGATTATTATTTGAACATGAAGCACTTAGCGCTTCATTAAAAATTTTATCATCTTCATTAGCACAACCTTATCTGCCAGCTGTATCGACATTAGTATTCACGACAGCCACGACTACTAAGATGGATAAAGTATCATGGTCTGACATCGTTGACAAGGAAAAGGTAGAACTTCTAAAAAAGGGATGAAAAGACCAAGATGAAGAAGATGAAGCTTTTGCTGTTAAAAAGTATTATGTCATATTCACTGGACCATTTCGAGATATATACAATAACTGGAGTATTGCTTCTCAGTATATCACCGGAAAAAGAGTCATACATAAATCTTATAAGACCAAAGCAGAAGCTCAAAAGGCTTTATGCAAATCTTATCGAGCCATTGCTCAGAAAAGCCCAGCAGAATCAGCAGAACCAGACCTATTAGCGAAAAGAATGAATATTATTGGACAAATTTCTACTACTAAAGAAAGAGAAAAGGTCAAAGAAATAACATTAGACAAATTCAGAAGTATTGGGATACTATTATTAATTATGAAGACATACATACTACCATGAATTTTTACCAAAAAATTTGTGGACCAAGACCTAAACTAATTTTCCTATCAGGAGCAGATCCTATGACCATCTACGAATATTTTCAACATGGTCTCATAGACACTATTTATTCCACCACAATGAAGGATTTCGATGATTTCCCTATCAGAATCAAAAAAGTAATTTGAAATTATTCTAAGAAAGTTGCCAAAGAACGAGAGATATTCTTATGAATTCACTCTTCTTACCCACTATTCAGTGAAACGAACAATGAAGTAATTATACCATCCTTACCTATTATTACAATGGAAATTTCCAGTCAAGGCTACCCGACGAGAGATATTGTTGAAGACTTCAGTATTCCACCAGATATGGAAGAAAAATTATTAGCTGAAATTTTTTATCAAAGTCAAAGAATTACTTCTGATGGTACAACTAAGATTAATTATGTAAGTGCCACTCAACTTATCTATTCACATGGATCTCATATTATTTCATCAGAAGAATTGGGAGTACTTGCAGTATTCGAACAGATGTTCTATTACCTTGGGGGAGCTCTACAATTATTATTAGTTCCTATTCAACAACAATTATGTAGTTTCATTAATGGTAATGATCAACATGAATACATACATTGTACCAAGACTCATAGAAAACATAGTAGCAAAGGAAGTAATAATTAAAGAAGTAGACAAACACAATATAACAAAAGACTACAGCTCAATTAGACAAGAAGAATCCTAATATAGAAGAACCACTATCAACAAATATATTCTTTTACAGAGAATATATTCTTTTCTTTTTCTTTATGTCAATATGTAATGTAATTATTGTACTTTGATTCCCACTGTCGGGAATCTCTTTTCTTTTCTTTTCTTTTCTTTATGTAAATTAGTATGTGTCAGGGAATATATTCCATACTCTATCTTTTCCTTTATATAGAGAAATGTAACATCTGTCGGGGATTCTTATCTCTTAGGGTCTGTAAGGAGCTTGACCCCCTCCTATAAATAAGGGTGTTCTCCTTTGAGAATACTCAGAGTTGAAGCTACAAAACAGTTGGTGTAAGTCTCGCTTGCGTTCCTCTCCAATCATACCTTAGGCATGGTTGTTAGATCCATGAGGTAATACTCTAGAAGGATCAAACCACTATCATTTCTATCAATTATTCAATCCTCGAAAACCTTATCATGTACTATCTATTTATGTCAGATAATTTATCATCTTCTTCCACCCTATCTAATCATACTATGTTTGAATCATATGAAGAACAAGAACACTTAGGATATATGTTTCATGGAATAATTAATAACAAAAAGATTAGGAAAACTGATTTAACCATAACAGAAAAAAAAATAATTTTGATATATCATTTTTTGAGAGCATAAAACAAAAATTATCCCGTAAAAATTTAATTAAATATGAAATTATGATAGGTGAAGAAGTCATTCCTATTCAACAAACTAGAGGAAATATTATTATCCCAATTATTAATAAACATCAAATTTTTGAAAAAATAAATAAGATAGAATAAGAAGAATGACAAAAAATATCATACATACATTGTAGTACTATTCAAATCCTATTTAAAAGCACATTTATGGAATGAATTAATACTTATATTGAATTAGAAATAAGAGATGATCGACTAATTAATAATAATGAAAGTATTATTGCAAAAGGATTAGGAAATCTGTCCTAGGGAAAAATAAAATTTAACATTAATATTCAGCTAGGATTAAGTTTAAAAGATCAAGACTTAAGTAGCTCAATAATTGTACGATATGAGTTAAAAAGACATAATTTCATAAAAACTAAAAATCATCCATTTACTATCACATATAAAATTAATTACACTTTGAAAAATAGTCATCACAACTTAGTATTCAGACAAGATGAAAAAATATCTATCAATAAATTATTTCAACCACTATTGAAATTAGAAACACCCTTAAGACAGCTTATTCAAACTCCAACTAAACAAACTCTTATTATTGAAGATAGACCTCAATCAAGAAGTAAATCTTTTTCTAAACAAACTAATAAGTTTATTCCATATGAATTTCGTAGACATTCATTCATATATGATTTTCCGAAACCATTACAAATAAACAAATCAACTCCCTTAATTAACAGATCAGAAAAAGAAATAGAAGAAAATAATGAACCAACATTACAATCTTTAAAAACAGTAATCCGATCATTAAGCACAAGAATTAATTAGAAATGTCTCTATACGGAAGTAAATTAGACTATGAAACTATGATATACATGGATAATTACATATACTTAGAACAACAACTTGACTTTCTTACTTATTATTTTCATGAATATTTATCTGATAATGATTATTTTGATTTATATCAAGATAACTAATATGAAATACTGGTATATTTATACGTATAATTTAAAATACACTAGAAATCTTAGGGTAAGAAATATTAAAATTATCAACAACAAATATTTAATGCAATAAGAATGTCTCTTAGTATATGCAATAGTGTTATGGAAAAGTTAGAATTTATAAATTTCCTTGATTAACAAGAAGTACAATATTTTATTAATTTTATTAATGAATATCTAAGAGATTTTCCTAAAGAACTTAATAATAGACTATTAGAATAAATTAATTCAACACCAAAAGCTCAAGAATATATTAGACATGAATATTTAGTCTTTGAATAATTTTTATATAGATTAAAACAAATATTACAACTACAATTACAAAAGTGCCCAAAGTCCATAGCAACAACCCGATTTAATCAATTAATTCCACTAGATGATCAACTGAATAATCCATTAATGTTTCTTTGAGCGACGGCTCTGATTAGGAATGTTGAATTGAAGTTCTAATAAGTCCTTTCAGCTTTGTACTTTTAATATGGCTAATTCTTCCTGAAGCTTTTGTATCTAGTTTTGTATGTCCAATATCGCTTTCCCTTTTTGCTTAAAATTCTGTTTTTTAATTCTTATTAGGTTTTTAGCTACTTCCATTTTCTGAACGAGCATTTAGAAATTCCTTTAAGCTGATATGACCTTTAAAGCTGCATTAATATGATATTCTTTTCTTCTCGAAGTAAAAATAATAATATCATCAATATATGCTAAGTAAATATCTTCTAATCCTTCTAAATTTTGATCCATAAATCTTTGATAAATCGAAGGTGCTTGTTTTAGTTCAAAAGGTATTACATTCCATTTGTAGTATTTTTGAGGTGGACAGCTAAAGGCTGCTAAGGGTTTAATGTTTTCCGATAAGCGTAATTGTCAATATCCTGATTTTGCATCTAAAGTACTAAAGAAAGTATTGCCTTTATGTTTTTCTTATACATAATATTTTTTGGGTAATTTATAACTGTCTCCAATAGTTGCATCATTCATTTTTTTATAATTAATTACCATTCGTCTTTTACCACATTTTATTTTATTTTATTTTTATTTTCTACATAAAATGCTGGTGCGTTATGTTGATTGTGACTTTCTCTTATAATTCCTAAGTCTAATAAATGTTTACATTTTAGTTTGAATTCTTCAATATCTTTGATACTATAAAGAATTCTATTGGGTATGTTAATCTAACCAAGAGGCTCTTTAAGGAGAATTATGATTTCTTCTTTATTGGTATTTTTTAATTGATCCAAAGGATTTTCACTACAAACTGTTTGTAGCGTATTTTCTAGGATTTGTTGCATAGTAAATAAGAATTGAATAATATTCAAGGCTTCATGTGCTATTAATTTAACTATTTCGGTTTGAGAAATAATTGGTGTGGTAATTTCTTGACGTCCCTTCCTCCCTAGAAAAGAGAGAGAAATAGTGTGAAGTTATTGAATAAAAGGTTGATATAATTTTAAAAATTTATTTCCAATAATAATATCTACACCAGAGTCGTGAAGATATAATATTTTTGTAATAAAATGATAACCTTCGATAATAATATAAATATAATGGCCTACATACCATATTTGATGAATATATTTGTCAGTGACAATAATTTTAAGAGGTTTATCTAATTTAATCCATGAATTGAGTACGTTTCGTTTGGCAAAACATAGGGTTGTGCCAATATCAATATAGGCAAAGTAAGTTTTGTTTTGAATAACTGTCTTAATAAACGTGGCGTTAGGTATTCTTAGGGTTAATCATTTACTCAGAACTAGTGGTTAAGGTATCAGATTCATATGCATAAATAACTATATCCGAACTTATATCGGAATCTTCAATAGGGTCGTATCCAATTTCATAGGCTAATTTTAAAGTTTGTGTTTTAGTATTATTATTGAAACGTTGAGGACACTTATTGGCATAATGACCTTCTTCATAACATAGCCAACAACTACATTTTTTTCTTATTAGTGGGACAAAAGTTATTAGGTCTGGTTTGTTTTCCTTTTAAATTTTTGTCTATTTCTAAAATATTTGCGAGGGTGTTTCCATTTATATTTTTGATATTTATTGTAAGGGATTTTAATCCATTTTTTACGTTTCTTGTATCTATTATCTTTACATCCATATTTTCCGACTTTATTTGTTATTTTGTCACAACATAACTTAATGTTATTTTGTCTTTTCGCTATTTCAGAAGTACATGACTCTTGCATTCAAGTTCTTAATGCTGTTATTCTAGCTCCTAATGAATCGGGAATGGCATCTACAGTTATTGCGTTTTTATATATTTCTTCAATTATCAAATGGATTTCGGATGGTAATCTTTTATAAAATAAGGCAAGTGCTAAAGTTTTATGTTTGTAGTCTAACTGATAATATTATTTTTTGAATTCACATATAAAATTTTCTATGAAACATAAGTCGCACATTTTAAGATTAGTGATGTGCCAAAAGGCGGAGTTTATAAAAACATCGGTTTTCTCTGTTTCTCTAGGATATCTTCCTATAAATTCGGTAGTTAATGCTCGAGTAATATTTTTAAATGTTGTAATGACATCTGTTTCAAATAATACAATCTTTGAAGGATCATCTAGAGTAGTTAAATAGTTATATATTATGCCTGTAGTTTGATGACTACATAATTGAACAAGTCTTCTGGAGTTAGATCTTTTATTTCTTGATTTAATTGTATAAATATATTAATTTTTTTTTTCCAATCTTGTAAAACCTTGTATTCATTTTCAACACAGTCGAGATGTAAAATATTGGTTCCTAATGAATTGTCTATTTTTGGGATATATTGATTAGGGATTTTAGTGAATTTATTCTTATAAAAGTACCCTTGTTTATTCATATATTTTTTGAACTCTTCATCTTGTATTTCATTATATGTTCATTTTTTCTGTGGTCTATTTTGATGACTGGATTCTGGTATGTCTTGTTTTACAAGATAATATGGATTATAAGGATTTATATATGGATTTTCATCAGAGTCAGATTCATAATCAAATATTATTTCATTAGTTTCAGCTTCTTTATTTATTAATAGATATTTGTCTTGTATATCCAAATTATCTTCTTTTGGTATATCTAATTCTGCCAATAAATTTGTTAATTTTTCTATCTGATCTTCTAAGTTGTCCATTATATGGATGGAGGTGGTTGAATAGTTAATTTTCGTCGTAATCTTCTATCTAAATTAATATTGTCTAAATCTTCTATAGTTAGACATCTCTTTCGATCTTGTCTAATTATTATTTGCTGTAAATTTTCAATTATTTCAATAATGTCTTTCCCATGATTTATTTTCTGACTTTATTTTTTGAGATCTTTTAAGAATTTATCAATTAATTGAAATATTATATTTTTTCCTTCTGTCAATTCTTTATAAGTTTCTTTATACCTATTGAATTCTTTTAGTATTTTTTGTGTTTCTATATTCTGTTGTTTTACTTCATTAATTTGTTTGACTATATCATTTATTTGATTTAGCATACTAGTTTCTACAAGTTTTATATTTTCGACTAGACTATTATTCATCCTAAATGTTTTCATAAATAATTTTCTAAATTTATTATCATTAACTTTCTCTTTTAATTCGTTAATATCTTGTTCAATTTTTGTTAATTTATTTTGATTTTCCATACTTGTATCTTTGGTGTTTTAATTTTTATTTTGAGTTTATAATAATATTCTGTTAAAAATTCATTTGTATTAATTACATTGTTTTGTAGTTCTTGTAAATCTTCTGTATTATGATGGATTATGAGATACGATAGAATTTCCATAATATTATGTAAGAGAGCTTTTATTTTGAAATTATCTGATATATCTGAATGTAAGCTTGTACTTCTAATAGCATAATTAGTTCCACTAGTTAGATTTTTTTGAAAAAATAACAATTTTGTCTCTAAAGGGGATTCTTGGTAAATTATTAATTTCCGTAGTTATGTTTCTAATGTGTAGATTATGAATTTGTAGTTTTTCAATTTCATCAATGTTATTCATATTCATTTAGATATTATTGATATAAAAATATATCATGTGGCAAATAAATATTAATAAAAGAATAAGTATTAAACAAGAAATAAGAATTGATATAAGTAGAATAGTAACTAATTCCATTAATCGTTGTCAGTAGTGTGAACTATTATGGTTGCAAGAGGAAGATTACTATTATGATAGAGTGTTCCATGTTTAAGTTGTTGAATTCATAGTGGGAATCTCCTATATTCGTTGTGAAGTACTCAAAAATAATGTTTACTATTGAAATTCAAAGTGGTGTAGCGGATTTTTTTAATAGTATTGTGGCTCTGTCATGACCCATCTTACCTCCATTGTTGAACATTGGCAACCCTTGGTGCGTCACCGTCCCATCTCCATTTTGATTTTTGGGTTTTGAAACCTAAGGACTTGTAATCAATGTCTCGTCTCCATTTCGCACGTACAAACAATCAACCTTCACCCAATAGAAGGTTTCGCGAGATAACCTTGTGATGTTTTGGCACCAAGTGCCCAAAGCATCAAGATGATTCATCCTCTTAACATATATACAGATATCAAAACCAGAATACCATGTAAGGAAAATAAAAGTGAAAAAACATACGTAATCTTAAAAACAGAAATGTTATCAAAATAATCCCTGTTCGGTTTTCAAGTGTGATACCCCACAAAAAATTAATTTGAAAACATGATGATGCAATGTAGTGTCGAAAATATAAATCCCTACCTCATAGACGACCACAACACTCTTACCGACTAGCCAGCTCCACTCGTTATTGCAAGTGAGCGTCGAACATGCGACATCTCTGGAACCTATAATAAGGCCAATGTCAACATCCCTACAATCACACAAAAGATACAACAGGATCATAAACCAGAAATCAAACTAAACTAGAAGGACCAATACAAGACTTCTAGACTCAAAGAAGGAACGACAAGTTCCTTACACCTTGAGTTGAGAATCTATAGGACCGAAAATAAGGTATGGGTGACGAAGCCGAGTGAAGTTCACTAAACCCAATCTTCACGAAACAAACGGTGCGGTCGACCAACACAATAATGGTCCAACCATCACATCGGCAGAAAATAAAAAGACAATTCAATCTACAAGACACGATTACGGTCAACAGAGCACAACACGCATGAACCAAACAACCCAACAGTCGAGAAGACATAGCTGGAATAAACCAAAAATCTCAAGGGTCAACTGGGACCACCAATTGTTGACGAGACACAATAGTGGTCAACCAAATTCACACAATATTGATGACATGATGGTGGTGAACTGGGACCACCCTAGTGTCAAAAAAACATGAGGAATGTCAACTAGGATCTCACAATAGTCAACAACTCACCCATGGTCAACAGGAACCACGAAGGAATTGAACCATGATATCTTGTGAAGAAACGGAGTGAGATGATGCTCTTAGGTGCAGAGCAGGGCATTAGCAGATGTAAGACAGTGCACTTGCGAGGATCCCTCGAGCAAAACGAAAAATGGGCAACAGTGCTGTAACGACCCGGATTTTCGTAATTCTTTGAAATGCATGAAAATTTAAACTTTTGCTAACACAGTTGAAATCTCTTTGAAAAAAAAACAAGTATCAGAGCGCGATGCTAAACCGGACCGCTACTAACTATTCTTTAAAACTCTTTTGAAAATCAATTAATAAAAAACAGAAGCGTCATAAAAATCATTTATATAAAAGAGTGCGGAAGCGTAAAACTAAACATTTAAGTATTGCTTTTGATGAAAGAATTAAATAATTAAATACAATTGAATTACAACCATTTACTCATCTCATTTAAGCCTGGCAAGCCACGAGTCTCGAGCGTGCAAATCCTTCATCCCCGCTTTATTGTTTGATTTTTTGTCTTTCGCATTTACTCCTAAGTCTGTGCGCTCTTTTTCACGTACACGTAACTACACCTACACCACAAATAACTGTAAGCCCAAAGGCTTAGTAAGGAAAAAGGGTTTAATGCAACGTGAAATGCCCCTCTTTAGTCCTTTTGAAATGGAGGCCACCCTAATTGATCCTATCATTAAGCCATTTACTCGTTTATTACTTTATATTCATTCATACTCGTAAATCGAGTTAGAGATTGGAAGATTTCCTTTGGAATAATATAGTGATCGGACCTAGCCTTTTACTTACAACTAGAACTCCCGTACCGGATCAAGGAGGGGCTTCGGCTAGTTGCAGACTAGGCCCGCTACCCATCCGACCCCCAACACCCATTTTTATCGTTTTCTTTTCCAATTCTTGTGCCGGGCTAAGTTGACGGTACCACAGAAACCTTTATTATCTTAACGTTTCTACCAATTTTCATCATTTATCCTCACTCATGCATGTGTGAGTACCACTCTAAAGTGGCACTCCCATTGGTTTCTACTTCTCGTCCGCAGCCGTCCGGACTTGTCCCAAACCGTCCAGGTTTAGAACAGATTCGATGTGGACAAAGAATCTCGCATCCGCATCATCTGGGACCTCATCCGCAACTTAAGTGAAGTTAGGATGAGAAATGTAGTCCCAAGTCATCCCCAAGCTAAGGGTGATGTGCAATGCTCTTGCGGACAAGAACGTCCTCAAGCGTCCGAAAATCGACTTCCATACACTTTAGGATGAAAATCCTCATCCTTGATGCATCCCAAGCATCAAGAACGCTGCGCAGTGCACTTACAGACAACATAATGTGTCTGCAGTGTCGTCCTCAAGCGTCCAAAAATGCCCTTGACAGCCTTTCTTCACATTTTCTCACTTAACCTCTATCCCTTAATATTTTTCCCCATAAATACACGTCATAAAATGACACGTATAAATACGCAACGTAATGTCTTACTTACCCCATCCTTTAATTACATTGCGTACACGGGGAAAACGTAATGGAAATACCCTTAGACTTAACACTCTAGAATGTTCTTGGTAATACCCCAATAATTATCCAACTTAAAAAGTTGGGGTGTTACATACTTCTCTCCTTAAAATAAATTTTGTCCTCGAAATTTGTCCTTCGTAATACTCTTGCTAACCAAGCTATGCATCAAATCTCTTCTTACCTACCCCATTTGATAACGTAGCTCCCTCTAGTGGTCCTAACACTTCGTGGTATCTAGATTATCGGCTCCCACTTCTTGATCAACTTGACTTGACTTTACCTAATAATGTATCTTCTTGTTCCAAAAGTCGACCAAGCCCTCGTATTCACTCACCACACTTTCGTTGCGCAACTCTGACCTCTTTGTTTCCAAGGAAAGAAATGTCTTAATTAGAGCCATTCTTCAACATCAAGAGAAAAATGACAACTCTATCATATCCAATTATCGTTTCATTCCAATAATTACTTCATAGTTGCCGCTCAACCCCTGAATCTAAAACATTTTTCTCCTAAATTTGACATTCACATCAAATTTTCCACCTACTCTACGTGAACTCAACACCAAGAAAGAGTCTCTACGACTTTTACGCCGCCAAAAGACTCCTAACTTGACGTTGAATCTGCCTTTCCTATACGATTCTACCCCTTATGTCCTTCATGCTCTAAAACTTTGGCATACTCGAACATACTCTCCACCATCGAATCCGTCCATTCAAGCTTTCCCAAGTTATGAACTACATCACCATTTAGCTAAGCTGGATGCGTTTCATCTTGCTTCTCTGTTTGTATCTGTACTCGTTTTTGATCAGGTTCAGTCTTTGTTCCTATCTCTGTTCCCATTTCTGTCTCCATTCCCGTTCCCGTTTCCATTCCCGTCTCTGTCTCCGTTTCTATTTCCATTCCCGTTTCCATTTTTGTTTCCGTTTCCATTTCTGTTCCCGTATCCATTTCCAAAAATCACTCTGGAAACTTCATTTCCATTTCTATTTCCTTTTCCGTTCCCGTTTCCGTCTCCGTTTCTGTTTTTGTTTCTGTCTCCGTTTCCGTCTCCATTTCTGTTTCCGTTATTGTTCCAGTTTCTGCTCCTGCCTTTGTTTCTGCACTCGTTCCAAGAGAAGCTCAACTGATTGAATCTGCCCTTACAGTACAGTCGTGTAGTCACATTCTTGGTCACCTCGAATGAGTTTGAATCAAGATGGAGAATATAATCCAAGTCCCACTTAAGTGCTCTTATCCTTTCGACTATTAATCTAACATTACTCTACTTACGTCGGAAACTGTCGTCAAGTCCAAGTTGGTCATACTACCTGACTAAACCTTGAATCTCCCATCGTTACAGGAATTCTAACCTATTGTATTCTTAGCCAACTACTCTTCATCACCCTTCTCGTCCATGTAGTAGTTTTAACCTATGTAGGGATCGGCTTATTTTATCCAACAGGTTTCTCTTTTGATTACCTTCCATAAAAGTCCAACTTTATTTGCTAAGTTCTTCTTCAAGATCATACTAAGGGGACAACTAATTGGTTAGTGGAATCCTTTTCTTCTACTTTGGTTTAGTCTTAAGTGTTCTTCCAACGGTTCTGCCTGTAACTAATCTAGTCTCTATCTAATCCATTGGAATCTAGGTGACTTCGTTTATCTATTTAGTTGATCTAACTTCACTTGGGATTTCCTTTTCACTTATTTTCCAAAAATTTGGGCAGAGTCTCCCCTATTTTTACACTTCCCCAAAGCTAAAATCCTGCATAAAATCTCAAACAGTTCTAGTATATCCATCATCCATTCATCCAAACTTCAAAATCCAAAATCAAAATTCCAAAATATAACATCCAAAGATATCGGGCAACTCAAGAATCCAATCCCAAATACATGCAAAACACTGATCGTCACACCTACTTCATCCACTAGTCCACTAGTTTCTACAAGTTATCTCCTAGCAATTCATCTATCAAATTAGAATAAGAAATTGTGCAGTAGTAAAGTATTATGAAGTATACTTACAGTGGATGAAGGACTTCCCACGTCGAGGCTTGTGCTAGCAGGCAGGCTACTTTACTTAGTCTGACTTTTACAAAAATCGTTTTATACCATAGCTCTTTTAAAATGCAGTAAAACAAAACAAGCAAGCTACGGACTTAGTTTTAAAAAGGATCATCAGAGCAGCTAACAGAAATCATTTTTAAAACCACTGCTCTGATACCAACTGTAACGACCCAGATTTTCTTAATTCCTGAAATGCGTGAAAATTTGAACTTTTGCTAACACCGTTGAAATCTCTTTGAAAACAAAACAAGTATCATAGCGCGACGCTAAACCGGACCAATACTAACCATTCGTTAAAACTCTTTTGAAAACCAATTAATAAAATGCGGAAGCGTCATAAAAATCATTTATATAAAACAGTGCGGAAGCGTAAAACTAAACATTTAAATATTGCTTTTAATAAAAGAATTAAATAATTAAATACAATTGAATTACAACCATTTACTCATTTCATTTAAGTCTGGCCAGCCACGAGTCTCGTGCATACAAATCCTTCATCCATGCTTTATTGTTTGATTGTTGTCTTTCGCATTTACTCTTAAGTTTGTGCACTCTTTTTCACGTACGCGTACCTACACCTACACCACAAGTAACTGTAAGCCCAAAAGCTTAGTAAGGAAAAAGAGTTTAATGCAACCTGAAATGCCTCTCTTTAGTCCTTTCGGAATGGGGGCCATCCAAACCGATCCTTTCATTAAGCCATTTACTTGTTTATTACTTTATATTCATTCATACTCATACATCGAGCTGGAGATGGGAAGATTTCCTTTGGAATGGTATAGTGATTGGACCTAGCCTTTTTCTTACAACTAGAATTCTTGTACCGGATCAAGGAGGGGCTTCGGCTAGTTGCAGACTAGGCCTGCTACCCATCCGCCCCCCAACTCCCATTTTTATCGTTTTCTTTTCCAGTTCCTGTGTCAGGCTAAGCTGATAGTACCACATAAACCTTTATTATCTTAACGTTTCTACCCATTTTCATCATTTATCCTCACTCATGTATGTGTGAGTACCACCCCAAAGTGACACTCCCTATTGGTTTCTATCATCATGATGCATGTCCATACATTCTAAACCTAACATGATCCATGATGCTCAATAACATAACTTTAACAGAAATTGAAGTGCACATAAATGAAAGTAACTGTAGTTGAAAGCAAACTAAAATGGAAAGCGCATATAATAAATAGCGGTAATTAAAGGCACACAACATAGAACAATTATAATATTGACTTGTAAACAGTGAAGCACAGAAGGAGAATTCAAAACATAGTATCATATCCTAATTTATTTCCTAGTCATTTTACATGTGTCCTACATTCATTGTTCTAGGGGATTATTCTAGTTTGTTATCTGAGGTACTTTCATCTAATCTTGTTTACATGCTCGATTTAGTGAATTATTCTAACCAATTTACATGCTCAGAGGAGATAAGATTAACATTCTAGTTAGTTATCCTAGTGCATTTACATGCTTGGATTCATTCTAGTTAATAGTAATTTAACATGCTCACTAATTAATCCTAGTTAATTAACATGCTTACTAATTATGGTTAACATGCTGGACATTTACGTACTGGTAATTAGGTAACTAATCATACTTGGATTTAGTGGAAAATAACATGCTAACAATTATAACCAATATTATAAACAACACTATGAAAACATAAATAAAAGCCTTCATTCATTTAGCCATGAAACCTTTAACTTCCTTCATACTTAGGTCCTCTTTCTTTTATCTTTCCATAATTCTTTAGTAAAGTAAAGCAATAAAAGAAAATGCAACAAAAAACGATATAATTATACTAAAGGAAAGTACAGTAAAGAGAAATTCACAAAATATTAACAAGAAGGAATAACCTGTTATTATTAGCCTAGTTCATTACATGCTCAAGTAGAATTAACATTTTAATTAGTTGTCTAAATTAATTTGCACGCTCAAGAAGATAAGATAACTATTTTAGTTGTTATCCATGCTTACTAATTAGTTAACATGCTCAAGGTTTAGTTATTGATTAACCAACTAGCCAATTAACATGCTTCAAGTGCTTAACATATTAATGTTAAACATGCTTAATTTATATACCCAACTAGTTAGTTAATTACATGCTCACTTTTAGGTTAATCAATTCATTCTAGTTAACAACCATACTACTAGTTATCCTAGTTGGTTCAAACATGCTAATTAGTTACTTTACCATGCTCAAGAATTGATTTGCATGTTCAAGGAAGATACCATTGTTATTCGAGTCACTTATTAGCCGATTTACATGCTTAGTTAATTATTATGCTAACGTTATTAATTATATGCAAATTGCAATTACATGGCACGATCCTAGTTAATTTGCTTTTATCCTAGTTACTAAGCATACATACTAATATTTATTTAACATGCTCAAGAAGTGATTAACAACTATTAAATGATTAAACTTATGTATAACATGCTCGGGTTAATTACATGTTGTCGATTAACATTCTTAGGTCTAATTACCATGCTAAATCCTAATTAAATTATTTACATGCTTAGATTAACAATTTTGTTAACATGCTCAGTTTCGTTATTTAACCACTAATTAATTGCACCTATTCAAACTATGGAATTGAATTACAGAATAATGTATGCATTGAACCATAGAATGAAAATAAACATCAATTACTTGATAAAGAACAGAGCATTTGAGGGTACACTTCTACACACATTCATCATTCTATTCTCCATTTTCATCACATTCAGACATTGACTCATCACAAAGCTAAATTTTTGCAGTAAATAAACAACTAACAAATAAAGGAAATCTACCCTGTTGTCAAAGGAAACTAATGCAAGTAAGAAGAACAATTAACGGTAAGGATTCTATACTATCCACATAGGAATGTCTAGAACAAGGAAAGCAACGAAGGAGCTCACAACAGAAATTCATCCAAAGAACTTAACAGTAAGCATTTCAAGAAACGAACATAAAACGCACGCATTAAGGGTGACGTGCAATGCTCTTGCGAATGACACTTCTTGTCTGCAAGGCCGTCCTCAAGCGTCCAAAAGTCGACTTCCAGACACTTTAAGACGAAAATCCTTGTCCTTGATGTGTCCCCAGTGTCGGGAACACTGCGCAATGCACTTGTGGAAGACATAATTCGTCCACAGTGTCATCCTCAGGCTCCCGAAAATGCCCTGGACAGCCTTTCTTCACATTTTCTCACTTAACCAATATCTCATAATATTTTTCCCCATAAATACACGTCATAAAATGACACGTATAAATACGCAACGTCTTACTTACCCCATCCTTTAATTACATCGCGTACACAGGAAAAATGTAATGGAAATACCCTTAGACTTAACACCCTAGAATGTTATTGGTAATACCCCGATAATTATCCAACTTAAAAAGTCGGGTTGTTACAAGTGCCCTAGCTAAAGGTGAACCTTCCGTAAAGCTGTACATCGTAGAAAGTTCTTAATAAAATATAATGTTCTCCAGACACGTGCAAAACATGTGGTCACTTAAACTTGTTTCGTTGCGGAATGAGCTTATTTTCCACTACGGAATGAGAACTCCTTCCGCTGTGGAACGAGACACGTTCTGCACCACAGAACAAACGTTCATTCTGCCAACACATCCCGCTGTGAAACGAGACATGTTCCACTGTGGACCACGGGGTCACTCTACTCGCGGGATCAATGTTCATTTTTCCTTGCGGAAAAATGTTCATCCCACCATGGTCCGAACCCTATTGCGACTTCTACCACCAACGGGCACTCCATCGAGCATTCTCTGTGGTTTCTTGACTCAACAACTAGACTATACTACAAGGAAGAAGGAAATCCTTCCTCAACTAGGCTCCGGCTTCCATGGTTTTAACCTTGAACCAAACACTTCACATTTTTAGCTCACAAGCTTGGATTTGAATGCAATCAACCAAGACAACTGACAACTCGAATTCATACCTTAAAAACATATGTGTAGAAGTGTACCCTTCACAAGAGTTGTAGACCGAGACCTCGACAATACGGATTGGGCAGAGAAACGATGAGGTTTGCTCGCCGGTTCTCCACCCCTCTCCTTCATTCCTCTCCCCACGCGAACGCCATCCCCTTTTCCTAGAGATGTTTTTTCTTTTGAGAATAAAATACCGATAATATAAAGGATACACATTTATTTAATTATTACAATATAAGTTAATATATTATAAATATTAAATAAAATTCTTAAATTATAACCCGACCAAACCCAACAAAACACATAAATCGATCTAAGGCAATGAGAACTTACTAAGCAAAATCTGCAGCTTTGGGCTTTAGGGAAACACGAACGTACGGTTGACCATTGACTGGAACCTTCACACGTGGCTGAAGACCAATGACACATGGCAAAAACCTGGTCAACACAAGAAAATTTGACTTGGTCAAAGTGAAAAAATTACACGTGAAAATCTAAAATTATGAAAAATCACGGATTTTACAAGGTGAGCTTAACAAAATTATTATTAGGCTTTAAAAAATAATCAATTTTTAGTTTAAATGAATTGAAAATTTTGGTTAAATTCTTAGATTCTATTTTGGTAGAATTTAATATACACTTAATTATGTCTAATTGTTAATTTTATTTTTACTAATAAGTAATGAATTTGAAGCTAACTCAAAATCATAAGAACAATTTATAATTGTATCTAATTAAGAAATATGGGAATATAATTAATTTAAATTATTATAATTTGAAAATTAATGAATTTTATTTCTAAAATTACTATATAAATTTTTTTAAAATTTTATCCTTTATTTTAACTAATTTAGTTTCGATTTCAAAGTGATTGTATCCAATCTATATCGGTTTAGTTTGGTTATATCACCAAAACAAACTATGAACATCCATGTGAGCTCATCTAATTGCATGTAGCTTATCTCAAAGAGCCTTGAAGGCTCAGACATACTACAACATGGACCTGGTGCCATGTTTCATCAGTTGCAAAGAATGGTTGAGACGAATTTCAGGGGCCTTGGAGCGGTGGGTAAGGAGAAGTTGTTCTGTATTTTTCAATGCCACGTATTTGTTGATAGGCGTCTAATTTGCACGGTTAAAACGGGGGGGAGGGGGGACTCGAGAGGTCCATCCATATGGCCGATTAGCTCATGGCTCTCTAAGAGTGTTTGCAATTGGCTCTTCCATAAGATATGGAGGAAAGTTTTATTGTAACCATGTGAACTGGGGTGTTGCACGTAAATTTATTTATCATTTCTTCAAGCTTGGACTGGGCTGTGCTCTTGATTCCATTCCACTTTAAAAGGGGCCAAACGCCCTGTCAAGAGGCCGCTCAACAGTGTCTTGTTCACTTCTCCATGATAGATGAGGTGTTGTCGACTTCCTTCTATGTTGGTAGAAGGAAGAGAGAAATATGGTAGTTAGTCATAAAGTATTTTTTGTAATTATGGAGTGGGGAAGATCCTAAACGATCTCCCAAACCAGATTGTCTCCTTTCTTTGAGTCATTTTATCCTCAAAACCCTTTTAATATTTCCATTTTTGTTCTTCCGATGTTAACGCCCATCACTCTAACGTTTCATGTCAGCCTGTCTCTCCCATTCTTTGACCACCCTCTCAACGTTCTAACGCCATTCTCTGATCTTCATTTAGCTTTAATTTTCAAAACTATCATCCCCTCGTCTCTTCTGGTGCTGTGGATTCAAGCCTTTCTGCTGGACTATTAGCTTGATTGTTCAAATGATTTTAATAATTAATTAGACAGACATTTGTTTTAGCACAAATTAGACGGAAATGGACTGTACAATTGCAAATAGCTGTCTTTTGACCACTATTTTCGCATTATTTTAACATTACCTTTGGAAAAAGCAGGAGCTACACCACTTTTTCCCCTCCATGTCTCTTCTTATCCAATATCCACGTACCATTCACCTCTTCCATTACTATTAGTATTATTATTATTATTTATTTTTTTAGTTTGTTTTGGTTCTTTCGAAGAGTCGTTCTTTGTTGCAACTGTGCCAGCTAACTTTCCTTTCAACTTTCTCACTCTTTATTTACTGTATATTTATTTTTCCTTGATAAAATACAATTATACAAGCGTCAGCCTCATCTGGAACTGAAAGGAAAATCAATGTAGGATAAGGCAACCATGGCCCGTCCTACCCAAGATAGAATAAAAAATATCTGACTTAAAAAATTCGAATCATTTAACCCATCCCTTATTTTAAATTTTATAAACATAGGAAATATAATAGAATTTAAACTTATATGCTAAGCTCATAATAAAAGTTTATGAATGACTAAAACAATTATAGTGTGAATTAAACAAGTTTAACTAAAAAACTAAACGAAAATAAAACTGAGAAAACAAACATCACTAAAATATCTTTAGTCTCTTAAAAACAAAGACGTAAAATAACTAAATTTGGGAAAACTTCAAATTCTAGTCCTGAGGTGACAATAGGGAACTACTCTGATTATATTCTGAAAAATAAAGTCAAATTTAGGGTGAGTCGACTAAACTCAGTAGGGATTAAATCTTATATTTAACTTTTATCTTATACAATTCTTGTGTGGGATTTCAATTTTTATTCTTCACAATTTAATTTAAGAAAGGGAAAATGACAAATCGACCATTATCCTTTACTATTTATGACAAACTAACCATCATCCTTTTTGCTAACAAATTAACTACTGAACTATGGAAAAATTATGCGGCCAACATCGTTGTCACGTTTGCAGTTAAACGCCATAATGTCGAGTCGTGGCGGTTCATCTACAAACCGTCGCGGCTCCAAAGTTTTAAAAAATCACGCGATAAACTGCTGTGGTATGATGATAGACTGTTGCGGTATCATAATAAACTGCAAAACAAGTCACAATAAACCATGCAGTGTCATATGAAGCCGCATCGGTTTATTGACACACCGTTGCAATGTCCTATGTGTAACGACCCGATTTTTTGTAATTCCCTTAAAACACGTGAAAATTTAAACTTTTATAAAAACAAGTCAGAGCGCGTCTAAACCGGATCGCTACCAACTGTTTATAAAACTCAGTAGGAAAATCCCATTAATAAAACTATGCGGATGCGTTATGAAATTATTTGTTTAAAACGTTGCGGAAGCGTAATTAAATCAATTAAGGAAAAAATACTAAGCAATTGAAATATTGCATTTAATAAATGAAACTGATAATTAAATATCCTTTAATTATCATTTAGAAAACTTAATTGAATTACAAATGATTATCTTTTACCCTCTTTATGTCTGGTCAGCCACAATGTAACGACCCGGTTTTTATTTACTTTGAAAATCATGTAAATTTTAAAATTTTTCTTCTTATAAAAACATCAGAATCTTTTATAAAACCCGGTCATTAAAACCATTTACTTAAAACATTTATCAATTACAACGAAAATAATAAAATCATTTTCTGAAACATTTTGTTAAAACACAGCGGAAGTCCTTTTTAAATAAAACAATTATAAACTTTAATTACTTTATAAAGTCATTTACAAAACTTCTTTACAAACCATATTTCTTTAAATCCTTCTAGTTTGACCAGCCATAAGTTCCACCCGTACAAATCCTTCATCGACTGCCTCTTAGCCTGTTCACTTGTGCATGTACCTACATCACAAAACTTAACTAATGAACCTAAGGCTCAGTAAGTGATATAAAATAAAATGTATGATGCACATGTCATGCATCTTCTAAAATCTCTTTTCGTTTTCCGTTTATGTTTCTCTTATGTCTTTTCTTTTACCGTTTTATTGATTTTAACTTTATTGTTCTGCCTTTGGTATTCATCTCAAGCCTCAACCAATGGGGGACTAATCCCCCCAAAGCCTCTAACCATGGGGACCATGTCCACCAAGCCTCTATTTATGAGTTTGAGTTCAATATCAAAGCTTTAATCGTTTAACATTGGAATGTATACTCAACCAATGAGGGACGAATCCACACAAAGCCTCTATCCATGGGACCAATTCCACCAAACCTCTATTTATTAGTTACAAGCCAAAGCCTTAACTGGTTACCATTGGAAACATAACTCAACCATTGGGGATTAATCCACCCAAAGCCTCTAACCATGGGGACAACGTCCATCAAGCCTCTATTTATGGGTTACGTGCCAAAGCTTTTATCTTTTTCTTTACTTTAGTTTTCATTTCTTTACTTGATCGTCGTTTTTTACTTTACCTTAAAACTTTACTTCATTTTGTCTTTACTTTATCATTATCTTTACTTTATTGTTTTGCTTTTGATATTCAACTCAAGCCTCAACCAATGGGGGAATCACCCGCCCAAAGACTCTATCCATGGGGACCAAGTCCACCAACCCTCTATTTATGAGTCAGAGTTTAATATCAAAGCTTTAATCATTTAACATTAGAATGTAAACTCAACGAATGGGGGACGAATCCACCCACAGCCTCTATCCATGGCCCATGGGGACAATGTCCACAAAGCCTCTATTTATGAGTTATATGTCAAAGCCTTAACTTGTTAACATTGGAAACATAACCCAACTATTGGGGGATTAATCCACCCAAAGCCTCTAACCATGGGGACAATGTCCACCAAGCCTCTATTTATGGGTTACGTGCCAAAGCCATTACATTTTCTTTACTTTACTTCATTATTTAACCATGAGGGAACAATCCGCCCAAGCCTTTATCTTTTCTTTACTTTACTTTATTATTTAACCATGGGAAACAATCAGCCCAAGCCTTTATTTTTTCTTTACTTTATTATTTAACCATGGAGGAACAATCCGCCCAAGCCTTTACGTTTATTTCTTTACTATTCGTAACCGTCTCATTTCTTCTTTGTTTCCTTTTATAACATTTCGTAAACGTTTCGTTTCTTTTTTGTTTCATTTCTTTCTAAAACCATGCCTGAAAGCCATTTTCGTATATTTTGAAAAACTATGATGCGTGATGCTTGTGAATGCATACATTCTCCGCTAGAGGAATCTAATAGCGCAACCAACATACAATTCATGCTTATAAAAACTGTAAACAATGAAACGTGCTATTTAAAATTGTAAACATTGAAACATGCTATTTAAAACTGTAAACACCGAAACATGCTATTAAATACTGTACACAACGAAACATGCATCTCCTATTTCTTGCGATGTAGGGTCCGAAGACCAAAGCATATGCATATCACTTACCTGCAGTCCCTAGCGCGTTTGACACTCTATTATTATCCCGTTAATACCTAAACCATTAAAATCACGTATTATTAACCTTACATTTTCACAATCTGCACATGGACAACAAAATTGCAAGCCTCATAATGTTGCTAATTCCATCAATGTGTCATGATAAATTAACTTTACAAACCCGAATATTATTTTATCATGAATCCATATTTTCCATAGCCAATAATGACCAATATTCACAATATATGTATTTCAAACCAAGAGGTAGTTTACCAATCAAGAACACTTAACAACATTCTATATTTTCCATATTTAATTCTAATTATTTACATGTCTTAGATCAATTAATATCCCAATCCCAATACAAACTAAGAGAATGTAAGGGCCAAGTTGTAGCTAACAAGTTTATATCTAGCACTAATACTTTCTTCATTCCAAAAATATAACACTTAACACTTCAACACTTGTTATCTTCAAACAATTTCATTCAGAAACCCAATAGAGTGTAAAACCAAAAGTACTAACAGATTATTCTCCAACAATATAACACTCTAACAACAAACTAACCATTTCCCATAAAATTATGAAGTTGAGTATAAGCAGAGCATTAATCAACTCTCGACCAACAACCCAAATTCTTATTGACAGAATAATTTCTCCATAACAATAAATACCACCAAGAGAAGTCAAAACAGACTCACGACAGGGTATTTTTCTACTTGCTCCACCGTAGAGTACACAGCACATTCATAATCCTCAACACAACCATCAATATAAAATGAGCTACAGCAGTAGCTAAACATATCCAACTTTGCAGAACTAGATTCCAACCAACAGGACGCCAAACATCCAGAAGAATCCAAACATCCACAAAAATCCAGATTACAGAGAAGGAAACATTCTCACCGTGAGGACCCGAGAGGAAACCCGGTAGCTTCGCTGCTTCACAATTCCAGAGAAACATTCGGCCACTTCATCCTTCTCCAGTACTTCTTCACTGTAACTCACTTGTTCTCCTCACTGTCCCTCACTCGGCTCACACCATCTCCAGCACTTCACTATCACATTTCCTCTCTTCCTCGCCAGCTTCCAATCTCACTGCCAGATTTATAGACAGAGCAGACTGGAAGGTTTCCCAATTCAAGGAGGGAGGTCCAATGACCAAACTCCACGCTGGACGTCTGCTATCATTTCGGGAGAAGAAATAACCCATTCAATTATGGACCAGTAGACCCGGACCCGTACCGAAGCCCTGCTCCAGCCCCGCCAATTCGTCTCTGCCATCGCCAAAAACGCCACTTCCTACGCCCATAACCGGAAGTCATGAGAAGAACATAAAACGCAGAGCATCGACTGACCTCCACCGGCGAATCACAGCTCCAATTCCGACATTGGAGGCCGAGGCATCCGAGCCCTAGCTCGCCGCACGAAGCGTCGCCCTCAACCGGACAGAACCCAGTCGTCACGACGAAGCCCGGCCGAACACGAGCCTTCCCGCGCCCAGAGCCGTCGCCGTTGCCGTCGCCGTCACCCGTCGCCGTCACCGGTCGCCGTCGTCCCCTTCCCGATCACTCTCCCCTCTCTCGGCCTTCCCTCTCGTTTCCTCTCCCCCATCTCTTCTTTTATCTTTTTCTTCTTCTTTTTATTTATTTATTTCTTTTCTTTTCTTTAATTTAAATCATTAATTAAAATAAATTTATTTATTTATTTTCTTTTCTTTAATTTAAATTTTTAATTAAAATAAAACTCAATTTAATAATTAATCCCTCGTATCACTTTTTGAATCCCAATTCTAATTTTCTTTTCTCCAATTAATCTAATTATACTCCCAATTAATCTCTCGTTGAAAAATTAAATCTCGATCATCCGTAATTAATTATGTTTATGAAATTCAGGGTATTGCACACAAACTCTCTCGCACGTGCAAGTCCATCATCCGCTGTTTTTTATTATTTGTTCATCTTTTTGTTACTCCTAGTCTGTACATTGGTTTCACGTACAATACCTACATTTACACCACAAGCAACTGTAAACCCAAAGGCTTAGTAAGGAAAAAGGGTTAATGTAACATGAATGTCACTCTTTAGTCCATTGGAATGGAGGCCACCCAAACCAATCATTTCATTATGTCTGTTTGTTTATTACTTTACTATTACTTTACTCCATTTATTTCCTTACTCGTATCTCGAGCTAAAATTGAGAGGTTTTTCTCGTGCAATAGCATAGTGCTCGGATCTAACCTTTTACTTACAATCTAGAACTCTCGTACCCTGTGAGGGAGGGGCTCCACCTAGATTGCAAACTCATCCGCTACCCATCCACTCCCAATTCCCCTTTTCTTCTTCTTTTTCTTAACATTTTAGCTCACTTATGTATGCTTGCGTACCACCACCAAGGTGGCACTTCCTATGATTTCTATTAACATGATGCATGAACATATATTCTCACCCTACCATGATGCATGATGCTTCATAACGTAACATTAGCAGAAATTGAAGTGCGCATTAAAAAAGTAACTGGATAGCAGGAATTGAAAGCACGCCACTCATACCAATAATTGAAAGCGCAGATAAGGGCAAATAATAACAAGGAAGCACCCAATAAAGTACAACATATGAAGGAAGCAATTATAGAACTAATATACATAACGGATCCACAAGCGACATGCATATGACAATAAGGCATAATTTAACTAGCATGCTCAAGAATTGTTATTACTTACAACTAGTTGGTTAGGTGTGTTCAGAACTCTACACACACACACACACACACACACACACACACACACATATATATATATATCCTAGTCAACCTACATGCTCAATGAAGATACGATAAATATTCTAGAAGATTGCATTGGTCATTCTAATTAGTTATCCTAATTAATTGACATACTTAGTTCATTAATTCAATATTCTTCTTAGAGTTAGTAGTCAACGTGCTCAGGGTTTAGTAACTATAATTTATCATTTATACCAGGAAGACAATAACGAAGGGAACATAAAACACATAATCACATGGCAAATTGAGCACTACTCGGTTAATAGATTTCTTGGTTACTTAGAATGGTTACATTTAGTTAGTTAATTATACGTGCTAGTGAGTTGAATAGGCTTTTAATAGTTTTAAGGATTAAACATGCATAGCTAGTTGATTAAACATACTTGACTAGTCGTGTTCGAGTCTAGTTAATTAACATGATTGTCTAGTTAATTATTCTATTAAGTTACATACTCAAGAAAATACAATTTAATTATCTACCATTGTCATTTAAGTTAAGCATGTTTGAATGTGGTGACTTGTTCTAGTTGGCTCCATTGAAACACTAGTTAAACATGTTTGATGAGTTGTTTAACGACTAATTAATTATTTAAACTAGTTAATTATGCACATTCGTTCTAGTTAGTTACATATTAATTGAACATGCTCGATTAGTTATAATTGTTATCATATTCTAACTAATTACTCTAATTAATTCTAGTTAAGTTACTTGGCATGCTCATTGTTAATTGCTCTAATTAATTCACATGCTCGTGTTAATTAGTCACTCTAGTCATTCAATATGCTCAATGTCTAGTTAATTGTTCTAATTCGTTACATGCTCATGCTCATACACTTATTGTTATCCAAGTTTCTAATGAAGCACATTTTGAGAGTAAGGAATGGAAATGGTATGCATAAATGAAAATAGCACAAAGAGGTAGATATGCATATAACAATGGAAGCGACAGTAGCACAAGGATATAAACAATAATTAACAGGGTCATTGATGTGCCCCAAGTTCCTATCGCCTGAGCCGTGCCCGGGGCACCTTTATTTCTAACTTTTTATTTGTTTTGTAGGTGTTTAATTTTCTATCCAATTTGGAGGAAAGCTTTATTCAATGTCACAGAGAGGATTTGGTGTATTTGGACTAGTGGATATCATGCAATCATAGAAGAAAATTAGGAGCTGTCCAAATCCGCCTAGAATCTGAGCAGCAGATGATCAAGGGCTATTTTGACAACCGAGACGGCGTCGTTTCAACTTTAGTCCTTCATATCAAATTCAGCAGACATACAGAGCTTTCCAAGGACATATTGGGCGTTTTATTTGGGTTTGGTTTACTATATCTAATATCCATTTTTCAAAGACTGATTTTCAAAATCGGATTTATTGTTTTGTTATTGTTAAAGGGCTGTTAGGTCATTTTCTAATTAGGGTTATTTAAGTATTTTTTTCCCCTTTAGTGTACGAACTCTTAGGGTTTTAAAAAGCCCTCTTTGCTGCAAATGAAACGAGTTTTTGAATTGAAGAACATTTTAGTGTTTTGGTAAACACCTAGCCACGGCCTCCCCTCCCTTTGTGCCGATTTCATCCATCCCCCAAGCAAGGCTCCTCTTGAAGCTTCTCAACCTTGCATCATTGGGATATTGTTTCTTCCAATCCTTATCTTTCAAGGTAAGATTGTGGTGTAGAGACAAGAGAACTTTCCAACCTTGGAGAGTGTTGGTTTTCGGCCAACCACAAAGTCGCCCCTCTCACTAGGAGGTCCGCAGACTCCATTGAAGCTACTCACGATTCTTGAAGGTTTTCTTTGTTATTTCTTCAGTACTTGGATGCCCTAACATTTTGATGAATGAGTATTTATTTGCTGTTGAGGAGATCTTTGTGGATTATTGATTTGGAGGAATATCTTGTTGGATTAATATTGTTGCACTGAATCTGTTTTATTGCTGGAGTGATCTTAGCGCTGAATAGGGCTTCTGTTTGGGGTATTTGTGTCATTTTTTTCTGGTTGACGTCTTCTAGAGATTTGTTTGAGATTGAGTCAGGGAGCTACCCTCCAAAATTGAACTTTATATGATGTATGCAACTCAAGTTATTCCGTTTTGAGTACTCGTAGTTAAATCTGCCCTGTATAAAAACAGTTTTTTGGAACATTGGTATTCGGAGCTTAACTATTGAACTAGAATGGATTTCTTTATGGAATTTTCACACGATTATTGTAATTGTATTGAGGACAGCCCTGCCAAGTTTCAATTCAAGCTCACGCACAATTTGGGAGTTAAAGTTGATTGATTATTGTTGATTCAGCGAGTTATAGTTTTTCCGAACAGATTTCTCTAAGGCTCCCCATTTGTTTCTTGGAGCCTATCAGTCATCCTCACTCTAAACTCGTTCATACTTTTCAGTTCATTATCCTACATCCATTGTTCACACACTAAGCATTCACGGTATTGGCTTCTATCAAGTAAAGCTTTTATAGTAAAGGAAACTAACAGAACAAACAATCAGAGAACAACACAACAGAACCATCAACAAGGAAGCTACACTATCAACACAGGAAACATCTACAGCTAGGAAAACGACAAGGAGATAACAATCATCTACATCCAACTAACAATAAGCTTTCAAGGAATTCAACACTAAACTCACGCACTCTACTTGCAGTGTAGGGCCTCCAAATGGATAAGACACACCCAAGTTTCCTTACCAATTTTGATGAACTAAAGACAGGGATAACAGGGATCCTATAGCTCACAGCAGTTCCACGGTCAGCTCACCCACTCTGAATCGCTGACCCACAATGGCTGACCCACAATGGCTAACTCACAATGGCTAACTCACACTCCTCACAGAAAATCACTCACTCACTCACGTAGCCTCACGCAGAAAGGTGAAAAATGCCAACTGAAAGAGAGAGGGAAAATGCTATTACCTAGAGAGGGAAGAGAGACACTATCATTTCTCTAGGAAGGAGGGAAAGGCCAGCTATGGCATCGAGGGGGGTGATTTTTCGTCGCCCATGGAGAGGGGAGGTTGATTCTGTCAGCTATCCCGTGATTTTCTACGATTTTCCTCGAGTTTCTATCATTTTCTTCTTATTTTATTCGTAGGTCTGGGCTATTTCGGACGAGTGTGGATGCATAGGTCTCGTACGCAAGGCTAAAATCTCACAGGCAGTTTGGTGACTTCAGACGGGGAAAGGCGTCCCCATCCTATCCGTACCGTCCGCAGGCAGGGTTCAGACGCCAATCGCCTCCGCACGTGACATCCGCGTATCGTTCGAAAGTGTCCTAAAATCATACAGAGGCAAATCGGATGAGTCCTCAACTCTTCCGCAGCCGTCTGTCGCAGTCTGAAACTGTCAAGTTTAGAACAGATTCAATGCGGACGCGGTTCCTCTCGTCCAGACCTCGTCCACAACTTCGTAGCACAGTGAAGTTAGGACGCAGAAACACGACTCGAGTCGTCCCCAGGCTGAGGGTGACGTGCAATGCACTTTGCGGATGAATTTTCTCATCCGCAAGGTCACCCTCAGGTGTCCGAAAGTCAACTTCCAGACACATTAGGACGCGAATCCTCATCCTTGAGGCGTCCCAAACATCAGGGATGTTACGCAATGCACTTGCGGACGACATAATGCATCCGCAGTGTCGTCCGTAAGCGGCTGTAAATGCCCTTGACAACCCTTCATCGCTTAGTCCTCACTTAACTCCTATCCCGTAACACTTTCCCCATGAATACCAGTCATAAATGACATGTATAAATACGCAATGTAATGTCCCACTTACCCCTTCGTCCCTTAATTACATCGCGTACATGGGTAAAACATGACAGAAATACCACTAGACTTAATGCTCTAACACGCCCTTGGTAATACCCTGATAATCGTCCAACTTAACAAGTCGGGGTGTTACAATATGACAGCGCAACGGTTTATTGTGTCTCGTTCTGTGTTCCCAGAACACTAGTATATAGGAATTGTATGTAAGGTCTGGCGAGTTGACCGTGAACCACGACATCCTCGGCGAGGTTGAAGTTGGTGCAATGTTGGAATAGAGCTCAACGGCGATGTTTTGAGGATTAGGGTTTTCATCTTCAATGTTTTAGGAGGCTAGGTTTCGGCCATTGTTGATGCAGTTACAGGATTTAAAGTGCTCTGAGCCGGTCGCATACAATGGTGTGCCTTAGAACACTTCGAGTCTTGTAACTGTATCAACTATGGCCGAAACCTAGCCTCTCAAAACATCGATGACGAACACCATAAACCTCAGAACATCGCCATTGAGCTCTACTCCAACATTGCTTCCACTTCCACCTCGTCAAGGACGTCGTGGTTCGCTATCAACTCGCCGAAGCATCGGTTGAGGGATGCCTGCTAGGTGAAATGATGTTTCAAATAAAGTGTCACAACGATATTCATACTTGTTTGAGAAAGATGGAAAGCTGTCATGCCTCTGCCAAACGGGTAGCAAGCAGAGTATCGGTTTTGCATCACGACAAGTCCATCAAATATGGAATATCAGATAATGGGATTGAGTAAGCAAACATGCAAGGATCATCTACAATAGTTTCTTAGAGCACATCGATTCTTAGAGCACATGCACATTATATGGTTGTAATAAAATTGGTTTGCAGTTGTAATACACATGTTTATATGGTTGTAATAGAATTGGTTTGTAGCTGTAATTGATAATATGTTTATAATGGAATTGGTGATATGTTTATAATGGAATTGATAATTTGGTTGTTGATGATAAAATGAAAATTGATTATTATGAAACTGTAAAATTAGCAACATTTGCCCAGTCACCATTTCACTTTGCTTGAATCTGTGAAACCTGCACAGGTTAGAAAATTGTTCAACGAAGCACGTATTATACCACAGTGGTGTGACTATAAACCGCGGAGGTTTCTTACGACGCCGCAACGGTGTGACGATAAATCGCAGCGGTTTATTGTGACACCGCAGCAGTTTATTATCACATCGCGGCGGTTTCTAATGAAGCCGCTGGGGGCCAACAAGATGTCATGTGGTTTTTTATAACTTTGGAGACTAACCACCGGGGGCCAACAAGATGTTTGTAGATGAACCACCGCAGCTCGACAATATGGCGTTTAGCAGCAAACGTGACAGCAATGTTAGCGGCGTCATTTTTTCATAGTTCAGTGGTCAATTTGTTAGCAAAAAAAAAGATGATGATTGGTTTGTCACAAATAGTAAAGGATTATGGTTGATTTGTCATTTTCCCTATAAGAAATAACAAAAATAAACAATAGAATAATGAACAAAAATGCACAACGACGATATTCAGACAATCGCAACAGCCACACAGACCCTAATCAGATTTAGGATTTTCCGTCCAGGGACATGACACATACAATTGTCTCATTACTTTAGTTAACAATAACAGTACAAAAAATGTAAAATTAAACCAAACGAAATGAAGAGTAAATGAACATGTCTAAATTAAAACAATATTAGAAATTTTATAATTTAATGTCCGTTAAATATAAAATAACCCCTATCTCGAAACTAGGTCAACCAATGCTAAGGCCCAACAGCAACATGTCCAATATCTCTTAAATTTTGAAACCTAATCATAATAATTTTAATAATAATTAGGATTTAAAGTTAAAAATTAATTATTTAAATTTGGTTTAAAAGAGCATATAGCTCGGCCCACACCAAGACATAAACAACAAGGGCCTAATAATTTGACAAAAAGTACCTTAGTAAATTAAGGCCAAGAACCTAATAATCTGGCCCAAAAGGTTTCTAGTAATTTGGCTCCAAAAAAACATGACATATGGTCCAATAGCATTTTCAAAATCTTACCCAATGGCTTTCTCATCCAATTTGGCCCAAAGGCCTAAGGCCCAATATTGATCTGACCTACAATCCAAAATCAACGTTGGCTGCAACTTGGAATTTTCCAAGCTCCAGCCTTCATCCATTTTCAACCAGAATCCTGTCACAAATTTGTTAAACGAACAGAAGTGAATCAAAAATCACTTCCCGACTTTCTATTCTTCTGCAAATCATTATCCATCAATACACATTAATGATTTATAGTATACAAAATGCCCAACAAAATAGCCAACAATCAGAACTTCGAAAGAGTAAGCAATCAAACTTTTCATACCTTGAAAAATTTCTTCATTCTCCAAAGCCTCGCTGATTCAGAAGCACAACACGATATCCAACTTCAACCTTTAGGAAGACAACGTACAACATCAACCCAACAATTGCTCAAAATCAACAAAAAAAAATCCATAATTGAAATATTCACTTGAAGAACCGAACTGAGAACAACTAAAAAATCTAAACTTGAGATTTTCTTCATGGGCGAAGTCTCGCCTAAGTCAGCCACAGAACTTCAAATCTTAAATCGAAACCTTCAACAACAATTTTATTGCTTACACACAGCCTATCGAAGTAATTACAAAACAAGAATCAGGGAAACTAGGCTTACTTTAAAAGAGAGAAATTTCTTGACCCGTCAGAGAAACCTTTTGTTGACAACAACTACAATCGACCTACATTGTGAGAGTGAGAGAGAGAGAGAGATTTCTGAGAGAAAGTGGGAGAGTAGGGAAGAGAATTCCTCCCGGCACTCTGAAATAGAAGAAACATCCTCCTTTTCTCGGCAACTACTCTCAGGAGAGTTCAAAAATCTAATAATATATATGTATACATATATATATATGTATACATGTATACATATACATATTTATATATGTATATATGTATATGTATATCTACATATGTATACATGTATACATATATATATATGTATATATGTATACATATATATATATATATTTCAATTGGGTCGGGCTTCACATACAAGGCTTCACAAACCGTGCGCAAGTATACATGCACGCTAGATGTTTTCAGACCATAAATTCTGGAAAAATGTTTGTTTCCGCAAAAAAAACAGCTTCTGTTGCATCGTTTCTTGTTAAGTAACGTACCCATGATTGTTTTCTTCTCAAATAACGCAATAATTACTCTCTCAGCCCAAGCACAATGACAACACACAACTATACTCTCTCTCTCTCTCTCTCTCACACACACACACACACAGCACCTCTCTTTGTCCTGGTTTTAATCTGCTTCCTTGATCTTTCCTTGATCTTTACGCCTATCTACGATTCCATTTCCTGTTAAATGATTCTAACAAACAGTCAACATAGGATAAGAGGTACCATATATGGGTGTCGGGAACTTGTATTAAGTTACAGGCACATAAAAGACCAAGCTACTGTACATAATTTAATCTAATTATTTTTAGACTTCTATATTAATGATATTATTTTATAGTTTGATCGCATGAATTTTCTTACAATATGTCACAGAAAGCCTATGGTGCAGCCAAATCCTCCTCTACCACTGATTTTGATTCTCGGGGCTGCAATTCCCTGCGCTTTGCCCTATGGATCTTTTTTAATTCCCAATTTTATTCTTCTATTCTCTCTTACTGTCCTCGGGTGAGATATTCCTCGTTCAATTATTTATCAACCTGAAATAAATATTATATTTTATGAAGTAGGGAATATGGGTTGGACCACATGACTATGATGCATATCAGCAAGAAATAGTAATTTCTATACGCTGCGTCTCCTTCCAAATTCTGATTGGCAGGAAAGAAGTTAAGGCTGTGTTTTCTTTTTTTCAGTGAGAGAAAAACGTTTCGCTTTCAGTTCAGGTCAGCCAATAAAGCCTAATCACCACCTCTCATTCTTCGATACACTGCAATAAATTATATATTATAGATTCCGACCCACTTGTCTGAATTAAAAAAGCTTGTCCGGATCCTCCATGGATGGAGAAACATAAGGAAATTGTACAGTTTAAGAATGATTCTGGGAGAGGATGGGTTTTGAAGATGAAAGGGAAGGGCAGTGTACTTTTGGAGGGGCAGTGAAGGAGTGAATCCAAATATAAAACAAGGAAGTGCAGTCGATATGACCGAAAGAAAGATGGAGAAAAAAAAATTAAAAGAGTTGTTTTCTGTTGACGATGACCACAGAACTCAAGATGGTGATGCAAGAGAAATGAGATAATGAATAGGGTTTGGTCCCATTTGCCTTTAGTCCACCATTATAGAGAGAGAGAGAGAGAGAGAGAGAGATATGAGGTCCCATTGGGTGGTAATGGAAGTACCCTTCATCCTCTCTGGACCAGAACCCACCTATCAATAATAAATCTGTTTCTGCAGTAAGTATTGCCAATGGCCGCTGGGAAATTTACGAATGACTAGAGAGAACTTGTTGTTGATGGTGGATGGGAAAATGCTGAGCATGTTTTTGTAGAAATTTTTATTTAACGAATTTTTAAATTATCATGTAATTATTAGTTAAATAAACTTCAAATTCCTTCAGATTTTTATGATTGTTATTCCAATTTGGTTTAGGAGTGGTAGAGGGATGGGAAGGGTGAGAACTATTTCTTAGCTACGAAAAGAATATCAATAAACTCTTCGCAGTAGCTAACCGCGGGTTTACTCCTCACCACTCTAGAAGGGAAAGACATTTATGAGAAAGAATGTAGTTACTTCGACAATTTCAAATGTCAACGAAAGAAAAATTTAATCTACGTGACATTTACTGGTAGATTCGTTATCATAGCAAGCACTCTGTACTCATTTAGTTCAAGACTATAAATCTCTTTCTCTCCCTCTCTTAAATTATTGGTTTCCCTGTCCTCTTTCTTCGCAAATAAGTGATTAAATGGTGAAATTAAATTATTTAAGAATTTAGAGTGGGATATCGATGTTGGAAAGTCAACACCGACAAAGATTGTATGCCAGAAAAGTGCATCTCTACGTAAGGATTGAGATCTCCAATTATTTTTAGAGTTCTTGTGAATTACTAAATTGATTGGTTTTTGATATTGGAATGTTGGTGTTGGTGATAAATTAGAAGTATAAGTTTCGATTTTGTTTGATTGATGGCAATTGATAGGATTTTTGGATGGAAGAGAAGGGGAGTTCTGTTGGACTCTGTTGAGTCGATTGGTCGGGACCAGATTGTTCTATTGGGCCATATTCTATTGAGTCTTGATATTGATTGGCTCAAATTCGAGGTGAGAGTTATTTCGTGTTAAATGACGCATTCCTATTTGACTCGTTAGTTTCATAAATTATATAACATTTTTCATGGAATATATTTAAAGTTCAAAGTACACGTTCAATTTAATATTCTATTTTGTTATAATTACATTTATTTTTTATGTACTGTTGTTAACTAAAGTAATGAGACAGTTGTATGTATTGTGTCTGTCACTACCTGCAAGGGATTCGAGACAAAATGGGGAACGACCGACCCGAAAGAACTGAATCATAAGACTCTTTTTCAGTGGAAGTCTTTAAACATTTATTACAAGCCAGGGTCCAACAAAATGTGGGATTAACTTGTCCAACAAGTCATATCAGAGAACATACTAATAAAATCCAAATAAAATAACTGTGCGGAAAGTAAAAATAAAAAAATAGAAATTACAATTGTCCATAACAAAGTTTACCTTATTAAAGTCTCTCAAGATAAAATTATTAAAAAGACTAGGAATAAAATAAACTCTGCCAAATTTAATCCTCATTTGGCAACTAGAAATCTTGCTAATATAATTCTGAAAATGTATCATTGAGATGAGTTGACTAAACTTAATAGAGATAAGATTTTAATTTACAGTAATTTATTTGAAGCAATGTTTAAAAAGGGTACATGTTTAAAACAACCCACTAATTTGTGGTACGTAAATAAAATAGGCCATTGTTGTATTAAATAAAAATCTTACGAAAAATGGAACCACTCATAGACTTTGGGCACGTCATGTCATAGGCATATCACAAAATAAAAATAATGTTTAACGATCATGAAAGCCACATAAATACCCTGATCAGGTTTAGGGTTTTATGTCTAGGGACACAACACATATAGTTCTTTCATTACTCTAGTTAACAACAAACAAACACATTCTCCCACGGTTGAGTGTGCGTAAAATAAAATGATCCCAAATCAGGTCGATCAAACTCGGTTCACACCATCAAGTTGATCTAGTAATTTTTATATACATCCTTAAATAAAACGTGTAGAATGAAAAATTAAATATAATATAAAAACCTAAAGGCCATAATATAGATACATCATTTTTATATAAGATATGTCTCAAAATATTTATTTTATAAAAATTATGCAATACGGTGCATAAAATTAAATTCCTACTTCAAAGTGGGCTTACACTGACCAAAGCTCAAAATCCAAAAAAATCCAATTTCAACGGTTCATGGATTTTTAATTTGATTTTTGGGTACATTCAAAAATGAAGATATCAAATTCTGAGAAAAATTTTATTTCTTAAAATTCTCAATTATTACTTAAAATTAAATCCAAATTCATTGGGTGAAAAAATACAGAAAAATCTAGCTCAAAATAGGCCCTAAACAGACCCAATTTAGGCTCTAGACTGTGGCCCAAAGGGTATTTGGTATGCTATCCCCGCAGACCCAAAACGAGGCATACATTTCTCGTCAGGATTGCGACCTAAGCTTGAGCTATGGAGAGGACGACGAACATGCTTGCCTCCTTTTTTACATAGACAATTCCTCCTCTAGTTGAGACTTCTTTTCTTGGCCAGTCATTCGACGATCGAGGCTAGAGGAGATTTGCGTTACGGCTCACCATTTGCTGAGTAGCTATTTTTTGTCTCCACCCGACGCCATCCAAAAGTAACTCGCTAGATTTCTCATCAAACATTGACGTTTCTTCCCAACCTAAGTCTTCAATTTCATAACCAAGGTAAAATTATTTTGATTAAGCATGGAGTTTTAAAATTTTACTTCAAAAATCTGAAGCTTTACATTCAATTTATACCAATATTATAGAGTTAAAACTGAGATTTTTCCAACAATTTCAGGCAAAAAGTTTGATTCTTACATGGACACCATACCTTCGGCATTCAATAGAGTCCAAGAGTGCAAGAGGAGGGGTTTCCGATGAGTTGATACTACCTTGGTTTGGGACGAAGCCCATGCTGTTCAAAACAGAGTTTGAGAATCAAATTTCTCAATATTGCGGTATTAAATTTTACTTACTAGAAAAGAGCAATTGTTCAAAATTGATGAACAATTTTCTATGGAACGAAAATACAAATGGGAGCAATTGCCAGAAGGATTCTTCAAAATGGGAGATGATGGGAGGTGGAATCGGTTGAGAGAGGTTTAATGGGGGAAAATTTCCTTCCTTAATTCGTAAAAGACCCATGAATTTAGGAAGGGAATAAATTTCCAAAATTAAATGCCAATCTCTGCTTCGGTTATAACTGTATCGTTGGGCGCAAAACCCTAAACCTGATTAGAGTCCGTCTGGCTGTTGCGATCGCCTGAATATCGCCATTTTAAAAATTTTATTACTTGCTCTACTACTCGTTTCTACTTTCTTCAAACATTAAGTTTATTTTAAAAATAAATTTCTAGCATGCATACATATTTCTATAAAATAAATGTTATATATAAAATCTAATCTCTACTAAGTATAGTTGACTCATCTCAAATTTGACTTCTATTTCAAGAAATAATTAAAGTGATTCTCAGTTGCTACCATAGAAGTAGATTTTAGAGATTTCCATAATCAAGTTAATTTATTTTCTTCTCCTGAGAGATTTAAAATATTTTTGTGAGGTGGATATACTTAGAGTGGGGTTAGTGCTCAGTTTGGTGGAACACCTTATGCTATTGGATATTCAGACCCTTATATCTGTTATACTTGTGGGTAGCCTGGACATCTGAGGAAGAATTGTCCAATGAATCAAAGACAGACACAAGAAAATTTTGCACCTACACAGACAACATCTTATAGACCTGGATTTGGGGTTCGGTGAGGATTTTCTAGGCAAGGTCAGCATAATTATTCTGAAACTTGAACTTTTAATTCTCCACAGCCAGTTATGTACAGGTCGTCGTATCAACATCAATATGGCCCATTTGGGAATAACTTTGAGGCCTCCTGGTTATCAGCAGAGTTTTGGTTCTAGTCCCACTCCTGCAGGATCTTCTAGTCAGGTTGTTGGATTAGTTCCAAGTTCATCTAGCAGTAATTTTGGTGGAAACAAGAGAAGAAAGGAAAAAATGAATGGCTAGACATATGCAGTTATAAGGTTTGAGGTCCCTGATCAAACTGGCCGGGGCGTTATTGAAGGCACACTTTCTTTCTTTAATAATGCAATTCATGTGTTATTTGATACGGAAGCTACGCACTCTTTTATATTTGTAATGCTTGTTTGTGCTATGGGTTTAGAAGTTGAAAAATTAAGAACTCCTTTGATTTTGAGTACCCCTATGGATAAAAATTGTGAAATGAATTTCTTTGTTCGGTTAGCTAACCTCTTTGTGTGTGGGCACGAACTATTGGTTGTTTTGATAATAATACCTATGGATTAGTTTGACATAATCCTAGGTATGGATTTGTTGAGTTAGTATAAAGCCAAAATTGCCTATGACCTAAGAAAACTAACTCTTATGTTAGAAAATGGAAAAGTTTTGGTGCATCTATTTGATAATTATGAAAAGCCTATTGATTTTATTCTACAAGTCTGTCTTGGAGTTAGAGGAAATTGGAAATCTACGGAAGTGTCTTTGCTATTAGTAGTGATCTTGTTACGGTCATACATGATTATGAGATATTGATTAGTTGTGATTATCACAATATTTTCCCTTAGGATCTGCTTGGGTTACCACCTGATTGTGAGATTGAGTTTAATATTTATTTAGTTCCCGGTACTACTTCGATTTCTATAGCTCTATATCGCATGACTTTTGTTGAACTAAATAAGTTGAGAACTCAGTTGAATGATTTACTACACAAAGATTTTATCTGAAATAGTACTTTGCCTTTGGGTGCATCAGCTTTGTTTGCAAAGAAATAGGATGGTTCATTACGCCTATGAATTAATTATCGAAAGTTAAATCAAGCGACAATTAAGAATAGATACCATTTGCCGATGATTGACGACTTGTTTGATTAGCTGGGAGGATGTAAATATTTCTCAAAGATTAATTTGAGATCAAGTTATCACTAGATGAACATTTGTGAGGTGAATATCCCTAAAATAACTTTCAGAACCCAATGTAGACATTTTGAATTCATGGTGCTTCCTTTTGGATTAACTAATGTGCCAGCTGCATTTATGGATCTCATGAATCGAGTTTTTCGATCCTATCTTGACAAATTTGTGGTGGTTTTTATACATGACATTTTAATATATTCCAAGACTCACGACGAACACATGGAACACTTGAAAATTGTTTTAGAGACATTGGGTGAACATTAGTTACATGCAAAACGGGAAAAGTGCAATTTTTGGATGACTAAGGTTAACTTTTTTGGTCATGTTGTTTTTCAAGATCGCATATCAATGGATCCGGCTAAGGTCAAGCTTGCGTTAGATTGTAAGTCACGCAAAAACATCACTGAGGTAAGAAGTTTTTTGGGTTTGACTAGTTACTATCGTCGGTTTGTGAAAAATGTTTCTTCCCTTGCTATGCCTCTAACACAATTAACTACGAGAAATGTGAAGTTTATTTGGGACGTCGAATGTAAGACGACTTTTGAAGAGCTTAAATAGAGATTGACTACTGCTCCAATTTTGACAGTGCCTTATGAAAATTTGTTATATGTTGTGTTTATTGATGGATTGGGAATTGGTTTAGGTTGTGTGCTGATGCAACAAAATAGAGTGATGGATTAGGCATCTCGACTATTGAAGACTCGTGAACAAATTACCCTATACATTGTAACGACCCGGTTTTTCTTACATTTAAAAACGTGTCATTTTTTAAAGGCATAAAATTTAAAACTTTTTCCTTTATATTTAAACCCTTTTGAAGACATTTTTCTTTTGTAAATACAATAGAATACTTTTATAATTAAAACAAGAGATTTAAGAAATACAATAATAAATATTTTTCTTTTACAATTAAATTCTTTTACAAAACCTTTACAAACCATTTTTCTTTATATCCCTTTAGCCTAGCTAGCCATAAAATTCGTGTGTGCAAATCTTTCATCAACTACTCCTTAACCTGTTCTAGCATGTACATACATCAACAAGACTTAAACTATGAGCCTAAGGCTCAGTTAGTGATATTAAAATAGAACGTGAAATGCACATGCAATGGAGCTTTTAAAATACGTATGTAGTTTTCAGTTTTCGTTTTCCTTTTTCCTTTCTTTGCTTTTACTTGCTTATAGAATTGTAATGAACTTTAATGAATTGTAATTTGGTGAACTAGGGTGTAACATCTCGATTATTCTTATAATTTAAAACTTATGATTTTGAAAATTTTTTCTTTTTAAATTACAGCGGAAGACTTTTCATTTGAAAATTAGCTTTAATAAAAAGTGCATAAATAATTTTCTTTTCGTTAAACCCTTTATTACTTAAAAACATGTCATGAATTAAAATTTTATATCTTTAAAACCTTTACAATAGCGGAAGACTTGTATTTACAAAACTAAAAGAATCGGAATACAAATGAAAAACTTTCTTAATAAAACAATTACTATAATTAAGATTCACTTTCCTTAAAAACATTATTACCGATCATTACATTTCCTCTTTAAGCTTTTAGCCTAACTAGCCGCCAAGCCCGCAATGTAAAAATACCTCATCAACTGCTTCAATCCTCGATCCCATGCATACCTATATTATAAAACCTAACTATGAGCCTAACGCTCAGTAAGCCGTATAAAAATAAAAGTGCGCATACAATGTTCTTTAAAACACATGCAGTTTTCTCAATGTTCATTATTCGATTACTCTTTGTAAAACAGTGATAAACTTTATACTATAGTAGTGAACTTATATTCTGGCGGTGAACTTAAAGAAGATTGGTGAACTCATATTTTAGCAGTGAACTTAAACCTTACTGGTGAACTTAAACCAGATCGGTAAACTTATACCGCAACGGTGAACTTGTATCATGATGGTGAACTTATTCCAGCATGATGAACTTAAACTGTTTCTGTTTATCTTTTACTTATTTGTCTTTTACTATTATTTATTTTGTGATTTGTTTCCACGTGAGAGCAACATCTTCAATCTCCGTAAAAACGAATCCACTTACGTTTACTTTTATTCACAATTGGGTGAGAGCAACCTCTTTATTCTCTGAACTCACGTAAAAACAAATCCATTTCTGTTTATTCATTTTCGCGTACTTTAGGTTTCCAAGTCTTAACGTTGTTGTGCGCATAAAATCCTATTCAACGTGTTCATTAATCGTATCCTCAAAACGTGATCCATTCATAACTAAGGAACTAAACATAAATCTAATAAACATACAATCAACAATACATCAAGCAAACGCAAGCATCAAATAAACACCCCCTAATTCCCGTGATGTAGGCTATTTCGGACAAAACACATGCAGTACTTCTTACCTGGAATTTTTAGCTTTAATGAGTTAACACTTAAATTGTCCTTCAAGAAACCTATTTATAGTTAACACATATACGTATTAATTTCAATAATTACATCCTCTAGCTTCAACTAACATGGTTAATACTTCCAACAAATCTTTACTTTGTATTTCTTAATTATTCCAAAACTAATATTTAACTACATCATTATCCTCCACCATTTAGCAATATACCCAATAACTAATCCAAGAAAGTATAATTTTCCAATCATATCTATCAACTCAAATTTTCAACATTCATAAAAGAACAACTTATATCTACAACAACCTAGCAGTGTACCAAATTTCCAGAATATACCAATCCAATAATATTCGGTAATAAAAGAATAACTCTTACCTCCCCTTCACGATTGCTTATTAAATTCCTCTTCTTTTTCTCACTTCAGAAACGTGAAGAACCCAATAGGTAGAAAGCTTGACCTCTAAATGAATTTCTTCTTTCTTCACTGTCCTTCTTTCTCATTTCCTTAGCCAAGCATTCTCACCGTCGGTCTCATTCCCTGTAATTCTTTCCCACCATTTCCTTCACCAACAATTCATAGATCTATTCCTCAGATCCCCACAGAACTGTTCCTCCTTTACAGAGTCCTTTCCTCACGACTCAGATTTACACAAAGTCTCTCATAATTTCTCACTCTAACTTCGTCACAAAATCTTTTACAGTCTTCTTTTCCTTTGCCACCTTCTCTCAAGCATAGCTGAACACAATCTCTAGAAGAATAAAACACATTAAGACATTTCTCAGAGAATAAAACACGTTGTTCATGCAAGAATGTTTCTCAAAGGTATGCTCCACACAACCTCCCTCTCCAAAAATTCCAGAATCTCATAGTAGCTTCTCATTCTCTCATTTTTTTCCTCTCAATGCATCAGGCTTCTGTAAGAACCCAAGAGCCAGAAGTTTAATTCCAAAATACCCTCTCGGCTAGAGAATGCTTCTTCCTCACAAAATCACAGCAGCACATCACCCTCACAAAACCATCTCTCTCACACAATTTCATCAGAGTTTCACCATAGTTTTTCCAAAACTTACTATCAACTCCATCACCAACAATTTATAGGCAACCATCAGCGCCCCTTCAGTGACCATCTGAAGGTGGAAAGCCAAGGGGAGGGACGTTTGAGCATTCATTGAAGAGTCAAGAGTCGAGCCTAGAAGATTCCAGGCGACGGTTATCATTTCAGACAACTCATCATACATCCTGCAAAGCCATATTCATACATCTTGCAAGCAACCCAAGCAGTTCCAGAAAAGCCAATTAACTATTAAACAAAATTTCCAGAGAAACCATTCACCTATCCTTCTTGAACTAGCTCTATGGGCATATCTCAAAATGTACCATGATACACCCTCGAGTCTACCATCACAAAACATAAATTTATTCACACGTCCCCCATCATTTCAAAATAAAAAATACTTAGTCACTCTTAGGTCCATTAATCCCCTCATCGTTTCCTACAGGGTGAAAACTTTCTCCAATTTTCCTTTTCTTTCGTCGAACAAGGAGAGGCAATGTCGGGCTATATGTCTAGACCTTTTACATCTAAAACATTGCCCCGACCTTACCAAGCATGTTCCAACATGACTTTTGGTACACTGTAGACATAGCTTCTTTTGTGGTGTTGTAACGACCCAATTTTTCTTTTCCCATTAAAAATTCGCTAAAACTTAAAAGTTTTATCAAACCGCTAAAGCCTGTATTAAAACCTTTTTAAAGTAATATTAGAGTGCAAAACCAGACCATCAAAACTCTTTTTCATAAAAACATAGCGGAAGTAATTATAAAATCTTTTATGAAAACGTAACAGATTTATTAAAACATAGCGAAAGCGTAAATTCTTTAAGAAAGGAAACTAAACAATTTAACACTGCGTTTTGAGAAATGAAAACTAAACACTTAAATAAATTTCATTTACAATATTTTTCTCTTTTATTCTCTTTAGCCTGCTCAGCCACGAGTCCTGCGCTTGCAAATCCTTCATCCCTGCTTTTGATCTATTCACTGTTGCCTCGTATAAGTACACCTACACCTACACCATAAGTAAACTGTAAGCCCAAAGGCTTAGTAAGGAAATGGAGTTTATGCATTATGCTTGTGGCTCTCTTTAGTTCCTTTTGGAATGGGTACCGCCCCAACCAATCCTTTCATTACATTCGTTCGTTCATTCTTTACTCGTACTTCAAGTTGGAGATTGGAGGATTTTCTTTGTGATGGAATAGTGATCGGATCTAACCTTTTACTTTCAACTAGAACTCTCGTACCCAACAAAGGAGGGGCTTCGGCTAGTTGCAGACTAGAGCCACTACCCATCCGCCCCCCAACTCCCTTTTTCTTTTTCCTCTTTTTCTTCTTTTAACATTTTTCCTCACATAATGCATGCATGAATACCACCCTATGGCACTCCTTACTTAATTTCTATTATCATGATGTATGATGACGCATTCTCCCTATAGCATGATGCATGATTCAATATAACGTAATATTAACATAAATTGAATTGCGCATGTAAAAGAAAGTAATTGAATAGCTAGAATTGAAAGCGCATAGAAATGAAAGCAACCAATAATTGAATGACAAGGGTTGAAAGCAAGGCACATGAAGGAGACAATTATAGAAATAGTTAAATAGCCAGTGGTATGCTTTAATATCTAGATACAACAATGAAAGAAACGTAGAGGAAACAACGAATACAGCATGCTACGCAACAGTGTGACGACAGTAAATAGACATGGATAACAAGAACTAAAGGAAACGTGCTTCTAAAGCAAGCCAGAGCATTAAAGTTAACAACTTAGTTCCAATTATTATTTTAATTCATTAAATATGCTCAAGAAAGATAAGATTTATATTCTAGTTCGTTATCCTAGTTAAGTTACATGTTCAAGAAAGATTACATTCATTATGCTAGTTAGTTATTCTAGTTAATTACATGCTCATATTAGGTTATTGACATGTATTGAATTCTAAACTAAAAAAAGAAGAGTAATATTATCGCTAAAATATAAGGAGATTGTCATGAGAACGACTAAATAATAAATGTACACAACAGAACCATTGTTAAGGAAACTATCATCATTCAAGCACTACGCATTTATCACATTCCATCTTTAATCTTTTATCATAGGAATGATCTCTATCAAAGTAAAGCATTTATAATAAAGGAAATAAGAGAAATTACAGGAATTGCAGGAAACTAACAACGAATGAGTTAATATCAAAAAATTCTAAACATTCATTGAATATGCTAGTAAAGAATAGTATGTGTGTTCTGCATTAACATGTAACAATTATTATTCTAGTTAATTAAAATGCTTGAAGATTAAACAAGTAATAGTTAACTAACATGGGTGAAGATTAATTGTAAACATATTCAGATTGATTTATAACTTAATTGATTAATCAAACAACCTAGTTAATTAACATGCTTAAATAATAATCAACATGCTTAAGTTGATTAACATGCTCAACTCTAATTAATTACTCTAGTTAAGTTAATTTACATGCTTAAGTAATAATTAACATGCCTAAGTTGATTAACATGCTTAAGTCTAATTAGTTATGTTAGTGGCTTTAGATTTATTAACTAATCAGTTCACATGCGTAGATTAATTAATTGATTAGTTAACCTACGATTAGTTGATCAAACATGCTCCAAATTAATAACTTAGTTCATTTTTGTTGATACAAGTTTAAAGTGATTAACATGCTCTAGTTAATTTGCAATTAAACAGGCTCAAAGATATGTGGCAGAACAATATATATTCATGGAATGGGAGAAATGATAGTTTATAAATAACACAAGGATAATTAACTAAATCCAACAGAATATTATAACAAGTAAAACTATGAAAAACAGGGTCATCCTCGAAAGCTTAGTTCTCAACTCGTTTGTTCATACTTTTCAAGTCATTAACTCCTTTAATCATTCATCAAAGTAAAGCATTTATAACAGAACTAACAATCAAATTAAAGCATAGAACTAACAATAAGGATAAAGAACTAACAATAAAGGAATCACGGAGCTAACAACAACAAAGTAGGTAAATAAAAAGTATCAATCAAAGAGCTAACAACGAAGGAAATATCAATTATCAACTAACATTTAGCTACCAGCTAACAATTAATTACAGCAGTAACAATAAGGAAATCACAGTGCACTAGACATAAAACTCACGCACTCTACTTGTGGGTAGGGCCTCCAAATGGCCAAAACACACCCAAATCCTTACCTCAAATCTTTATTGCGGTTGGCACCTAATCTTCATCCTTTATCTCTTTCTGGTACCTTCACAATTAAAACGTTTATGCATTAATAACTTCTCATCAAATTCTATAAACTTTAACACTTAAAAATTCCAATATTCCCAACATAGCAATCGAATATAATTTCTCATTCTTCACCTCATTTCTCCATAACTTAGAAGTAATAATCAACATTGGGAAACAACCTTTCATCAATAAATAGGCAAGTCTTAATGATTTATCAATTCACAGATTACCCACAACCCACAACAAAGTATAACTCCGCAACCACACTAAATCCAACATATTCACACTCTAGGCAAAAATCAACAGAGGCTTACCATAACAATTCCAACTCTCATCCCTTTTCTTTAGTCCGTAGGCATCATACTTCACTTTATCAAAGTAATATATATTTTCATAGAACAATCCCAAAACAATAACCAACAATAAGAGGCAATAATCCATTTACAGAATCAAAAGCATAAACCCAACAGATTCCAACCAATAAACTCATTCAAAAATCCTTAACTGAATAACTTTACAGCAATCCGAGACAATATCTAATATCAACGTTGGACTAACATCTAAAACAGAATCCAAAGACTGAACAATAGAGAAGAAAACTCACCAGCAGACAAGGAAGCTCTCGGCCATCACTCCATCGTTCATAGCTCGGTCCTCCTCTCTGGACTTCCCATTTTCCATCCTATTTCCTCATTCTCGGATTAACCTCTAGAGAGCATTTCCCCCTTCTCTTCTGCAAGTCTTCTGCCTCTCGTTTCTCCCCTCTCTGTCTCATCTCAGTATATCAACACTAGAAATGGACACTCTTTGCCAATTCCCAGGAGGCAGAGAGCACACCCGACTGCCATGCCTCCAACCTATCCATCACAACACCAGTGACAGCACTCCATCAACTTTTCTAGAGTGTCCATCATGCAAGGTGCAATCCCAGGCTGGGAGGAATGACATGGAGATTCGATTTGGCAGACCACGGTTCAACCCGAACCGGGTCAAACTGTATTTGATCAGACTCGGGTCGGAGCACAGATCGCGGGTCATTGACTGCACCCCTACCGAAACCCCTATCCTCCACAAAATCATCGATTTTGTCCCCGCAATCACCCTCCTGAAATCGCCAGATCAATAGAACGCAAAGGAGGAGGAAGAAACTGACTGAACTTACCTCAACTTGAAGCTGGAATTTGCAGCCATTAGGAGCTCCGAGTTCGCGATACCGAGCCCTATCCCGCAGACCGCGTCACCGACCACAGCCCGTTTGATCGCTTGCCGTCGCCGTTGAAGGAAGTCATACCGATGTGCCCTTCGACCGAGCTCTCTCCCTCTCCGTCTGTGACGCCCTGTGTCAAAATCCATTTTTTCTTCATTTCTTTCTTTTACAATTTTCAAGAAAAATTTCTTTTTCCTTTTTATCTACTTTAAACTAGTAAATTTTTAAATATTAAATTTGACGTAAAACTGAAGAGTAGAAATAAAATCAGAGTATGCGAAAATAGTTTTAAATGCTGAAATAAGTTTATAGTTCAAAGCAGAATCATACGAAATAACGTGAAAATAAGGTTATTTCAAATCCTATCTATTATTAAAACCCTTACAATTTAAACAAATCATTTATTTTCTTCTTGATCCATTAACCTACTCTGGTCGTGATTCATCTAGATACACCGCAGGCTCCACGGGAAATGCATCCTCTTCCACTCCAGGCGTTATCATTTGATTACCAACACCACAAGTAATATGTAAGCATAAAGGCTTAGTAAGGAAAGGGAATATGCATATGTCATGCCTCTCTTTAGTTTACTTGGAATGAGTCCGCCCCAGACCAATCTTTCATTATGTTCATTCATTCATTCATAACTCGTATTTCAAGCTGAAAGTTGAAGGAACACATATTAGATGGTATAGTTTGATCGGCTTCTAGCCCTTTGTGGACTAAATCCGAACTACCAACCCACCCTTCAACATCCCATTACATAATTCGTTCATTTCCTTTTCCTCACTCATGCATGTGAGTACCACCCATACTGGCACTCCCTACTTATTTCTATTATCATGATGCATGAGACCTACTAATACCACGAATTAAAAGCAAACGATAATGAACAGTGAATAAAATTAATTGAAAATAATTAAAACAATAAACTATACATACAGCACATCTAACGAACAACTATATTCAAGATCTCGCAAAGAAGACAATAATAACGAATATGTAGCACAACAAATAACATACTTGATTACCTATTCACGAGAATAACAATAGCATTTGAAATTAACAGTCACAAGTCATTAGCTCCTACTAGACATGCTACTATCTAATACTTACATGGAAACATGTATTTAATGACGAATTAAAACATACTTGATAAATAACTACTTAAACGGGCATGCTTGATGATTGAAGAACAATAAAATAATCAAAAAGTCTAGTAATCAGATACAATTAGAAACATGCTAATAAATTGAAAGCAACTAGTGAGTGAACATACTTATATAAAATCCCACAACTGATCAATTTATCATGCTATTCAACTGTACAATACGGATAGACAATACAAAGTAAAACATGCTTGGTTTCAAGTACAATTAAAATGTGTTAAATAATTTATATGCTATTCTTGACATATTCATCGTATTTGTACAAACAAAAACCATGAACAACATGCTTTATTCTTCAGAATATAGAACAGTAATTTACGAGGGAAATGTACAACAAGTTATTTAACTACACATGCTTGAAGGTTAGTTCAGTAATTTAGTTAACATATCATGCTGAATAAATCATTTATAAAGAATGAATGATAGTTGGAAACATGATCAATAATTTGTCATTTCAGGAAACATGTTAGATAATTTAGAATTAATCAAACCAAGGATGTTTATATCTCCTAACCAGAATCAAGAGTGAACAACAATTATCACTTAAGTCTGCTATCTAACAATTAATATGAATAACAAAACATAGTTGTCATTTGAAAAGTTGATCATTATTCATGTGTTTCATTCCTTTTAAACGTCTTCAATTCGTCCATTTAAGTCATTGATTTGCATTACAACAGTTATGTACTCAATCTCCATCACACAAGACAATTAAATTGTAGTAAGGGTATAAACTTAAAGAAAACTACAGCAAAGAAAACTACAACAGGTTATCAAGCTACAGCGAGTACATATAGACAATTGTAATGAGAATAGGAATTGAAGGAACTACAACAAAAGTTAGCAAAACTTCAATAAGTAACATGTTAGATTTTGCAGAACATGGTTAAGAAAAATCTTGAGTTCTTGTATACTCATTAGTTCATCATTTCATACTATTGTATCTCACAAAATTCATTCATATATTAAACATTCATCACCGCATCGATCTTCGCTTTAAGTAATACATTTGTGGAAGAGAAAATTTCAAGAAACAAAAAGGCAAGCAATCGATCACATAATAAGGAAATTTCTACAAAATTTAATCATCCAATAAATAAACTCAGAGAATCGACATCCAACTCACACACACACTTGTGGGTAGGGCTTTGACGGCCAAGACTATACCCAATCCTTACCTAAGTTGAAGAAAACTAACAGGGATAGCACTCCACAGCTCATCATAGCAGCTCCTAGCTCCAATCTTCACTTACATTCACTATTCTCGACTCTCCGTCACAATCTCTCTCACGGGGTTCTCTCTCTCTCTCTCTCTCTATCTCTCTCGCGAGAAGGAAAACTGGACAGAAATGAAGGGAATTGAAAATTTTATCTCCTAAAGGAAGCTCCAACAGGGTTTTAAAAGATGAAAGTTTACCTATAGAGATCAATGTGTACCAATTAGAGAGGATGGACGAGCGAAAATAGGTCATCGTGAATCGTTGATGGGAGGATCATATCTCCAAATTGTGGTTGGCTGCCTTCCTGAGTTTTCCTCCCTCATTTCATTATTTTAAAATTTATTTCTCGCAAAATTGGGAACTTTTGAATGAGACTTTGCGTCCGCACGTGGTGTCCGCACTCGTCTATAAGCACCCAAAATTAGTACAGTTCAATGCAGACGCACCCCAATCTCGTCCACATTTGTCCTCAATCATTCTCACTTCGTCCTAATGTGACATTCGGACGTGAAACCTCGTTCGCATACATCGTCCTCATCATCCGAATGTACCCAGATTTTGTACATATTCAATTTGAACGATTCACAACCTCGTCCACGATTGTCCGCTCAGAGACAGGGTTCAAGACTCGAGGATTCATCCAAACTTCATCCGTGAGTGGTTTGAGTTGGTATGGACGCCAAATCTCGTCCTCATGGTGCTAGCATTCGTCCGAAATGACCCTCAACTGTTTTTCTCCAATTTTTCTTAACTTAGATTTTGTCCTGTAAAATAATCCACAATTTATACGTCATAAAAAAACACCTATTGGCACAAAATGAACTACGTTAATTATTCCAAATTGATTACATCGCAAGAACAGAAAAAATGATAACGGGGTGTTATACCATCGCTGCTCTCTCTCTCTCTTCTCTCCCTTACCTCTGTTCTCTCTTTTCCCCCTCTCTCATTTCATCAAATGGCCAAAGGCCAGACAAAATGAAAAAGCCTGAACCGGTTCTCCTGTTGAACCGGTTCGGCTAACCCACATAAAATCCCCAAATATACATATTCATTCCTAATTAATTCCCTTTACATTTTTAATCCCAAATAGTCCATTTTATCCAATTAAATTCCTCTTTAATAATTTAATTAAATTATTCTCAACCCAATTCCAATTCTCGATTTATTTCAAATATCGTTTGATGATAATGACTGCCAATTACGTCTTTGGTAACACCCCGATAATTATCCAATAAATTCGAATGTCCCTAGTTACTTTCCAATTATCCTTATTAAATTTCGATATAAAAAGTCGGGGTATTATAGGTGTCCCCACCATGGGTTCCTTAGCAGCAGTGTTTCCTTGGAGATGTTTCCATTTTCCTTGCTGATTTCCGTCCTCCAAGGGCCTCTAAGCTTCCTTAGTAGTCGACTCTCCTCTTTCTCCTGGTAGTGACTATATGTCTTCCACGAACTTCTTATTGGATTCCCTAAATTCCCCCACCAACTTTTCAATGAGTTTGAATTGACACTCAATGTAGTCCATCAACTAGCTGACGATCTTATTCCCCATCTTCGCTCCTCCCTCAATGTCATCCCTTAACAAACTATTCACAGAAATAGAAAAAGCAATCATATGTCAATTAAAATAGCACAAAGTATACTTACAGTTAATGAAGTATTTTCCACGTCGAAGCTTGTGCTGGTAGGCAGTATACAAAGTCAGTTTTAAAACTCTAGGTGCTCTGATACCAACTATAACGACCTTGATTTTTATTACCTTTAAAAATTGTGTCAAATTTAAAGCTTTTCTTTTCTTTTATAAAATAGCAGAAATCTTTATTAAAACCTTTTAAATTGTAATCAGAGTTCTTTTCTAAAAACCAGACTGTTAAAAAAATCATTTTTCTTAAACTCGTTACTTCAATTGTTATAAACAACGAAAAACTATAATTATGAAAACTCTTTTTCTCAAAACGTAGCGGAAGCATAAAAATCATATAAAGACAATTAACAATTGTTTGTATTATTGTTTACAAAACATTTTTTCTCTTTTACATTCTTTAGCCTAGCCAGCCACAAAACCCGCCCATGCAAATCCTTCACCAACTGCTCCACCTATTCTCGTGCGTGTACCTACACTATAAGCAACTATGAGCCTAGGGTCCAACAAGAAAATGAAATGCCATATGATGCTTGCGTGTAACTAATTATGTTAGAATGGAATCCACTTAAACTGTCCTTTACTCACGATTACATATGTTAACTCATACATTGAGTTGGGACATTGGAGGTTTCGTCGCAGGGAGAGTGGTCGTTAGTCGGCATCTAACCCTCAGGTAGACAGGCTCTCGCGACTCGATAAGGGAAGGGAATAATCTCGAGTATAACCGATGACGATCCGAACCACCTCCCCAACCTCCAATTCCCCTTACATTCATTTTCTTTATCCATTTTTCTCTCACAAGTGCGTATGAATACCAATCCATACATGACATTTCTAATGGTTTCTATTATCATCATGTATGTCAATGCAGAACAACAATATGCCCATATCATATAACAGGAAAAAAATGAACTAATTAAAACAAGTCAAAGCCAACAATTAAAAGTAAGTCATGTAATACCCGGGTACTCAGTTTCGTGTAAACATTTGGATTAATTGAAAATGTAGTATGTTGGTCATTGTCAATCTGTCACACTTTATTGTTGGTATTTTTATTATGAAGAATAAAGTGTTGAAGTATGTTGGAATTATAGGGATGTTATTATTTATTGTTAGGAAATAAGGATTTAAAAATAAAATTAAGGATTCAAAATATAATTAGACGAGAATTGAAGGAAAAAGTAGCCGGTCGATCGGCCACTTCATTGATGGACAGGCGCAATCACAAGACGAAATTGAAAGCACAAATTGGTGGTCGTTCTGGATACAGGTGGTCAATTGTCCAAGCATAAAATCGATCGACTGCCACCCAAAACGTCGTTTGGAAACAATAATTAATCACCAGAAATGGAAACCTTCAACTCTTGAAGCTACAGTGGATGTCTGAACGTCTTTCTTCTCGAGTTTTCACCTTCAAAGGGAGGCTGAAGGGTCATTTTGAAAGTAATATAAATTGAACATGCATGTTAGTAGGCTTTTCCTTCTAGAAAAATTGGAGAGAGCTGTCTGTGTGGTGTTGAGGTTCTGTCGATGGTGGGGTGAAACGATGCTAAAGGAAAAGAAGAGTTACGTGAAGTAAGGAATATTGGATGTGGTTTGTTCGTAAGGACCTACATCACAGGAGTAGGATGTTTGCCGTGTGTTTTGTTGTGCTATACGCTGTTATTTTTATTGTTATTCTCTAGAGAATTGGTTTATGTGATAAGGTTGTGTTTTCTTCACATATTTCAATGATTAGTTCCATGCAATAATCATATCTTTGATTATAGTTCTTTGATCATGTTGTTTTTAGTTATTAGGTTGCCTGTAAATGTGATGAAAATGGCTTAATATGCTGACGGTCAGTGGTGAGGAAGAGATGAGTTTGCATGTTAGTTTTCTCTGTAGTGTGTTTACAAATCTTTTCCTTGTTATCCCCCGTACGTTAATATTATACGACGATTTCTATTGTTCTATACTCTCTAGTTAATTAAGTTTATTAAATGGTTGGTAATAGGGAGTCTATAGAAATTTAATCGAGAGAAAGAAATGAATTTGCATGCAGATAATGTATTTTTCATGCCTTATGTCCCTGTTAATGAACTACTAAAACCCGTTGTTCCACTGATTAGTTTGCCCTCTATAGTTTCCATCCCTCTATTACTGTTTTTGGATAGTGGGTTTTATGTTGATGGTTTGTCCAACCTGTTAATTAGTTGTTTAAGTTGTTGTGATTACTTGATACTAAACTGGACTTAAATTAGGTTGTTTTCCCTGTTAATACGCTGAGAATAGATAAATTGCTTAAGATGATATTCCCTGCATGAATTAGAATAAATGGAATTTAATTAGTTAGGTTAAATTGCAAATTGGATGTTTGGGTGCATTGTATGGATATAGAAAATTTAGATTAATATCATGATAAAATTTGTTAATTAGTAAAAGTCCTAAATACATGTCAAAGTGATTGTTGCCATAGATTAGTACCCTTATTGTTAAAGAATAAATTAGAAGTAATGCGTAAGAGATAGAGAAATAAATGTATGGTATTATTGTAGAGTATTTGATAATATGTTAGAGAAAGTATGTTTAGTGTTAAATTATAATGTGATCATTGCCCATTGTTTGTTAGTTGTTTGTAATATTGTTTGCTATATATGAACTGCTGTGTGTGACATTCATATAGGCATGTTAGTAAGATTGTACATAATGCATTGCATGGATTAATAACGAAGATAATAAATGATATTTTTCATGTGGGTTCGGAGACTTAAGAGGTTGCTCACACGTAAAAAACAGCTCATTTGGGTAAGTTCAAAAACTAAAGAGGTTGCTCTTACTCAACAAGTGCGTGAGTTTAGAGACTGAAGAGGTTGCTTTCACCCCAAATGGTAAATAAATGTAAATGTAAGTGGGCTTGCTTTTAGTGAGCTCGGAGACTAAAGATGTTACTCTCATGTAAACACAAATCCAAGTGGTGGGTTCGGAGACTGAAGTGGTTGCTCTCGCCCAGCTTATGGGTATATCAGACTTAAGCATGTAGAGTTGTTATAGAGGTTACAGTTGCATTTCATTTTTATTCTGTACTGGGCAATAGGCTCATTATTCCTCATGTGATGTAGGTATGGATTGTGAACCGAATGAGATGAACATGAATGAAGTGTGATGTTATGTAAGCTTGTGTTACCATGTGCGAATCGACCTCTGGGGTTATGGCTCTAATGAATAAAAGTTGTTTAAATGGCATAAAGAATTTATTATGGATTTTAAGTATTTTAATTGTGTTATTTTTGTAAGACAGTTAAATATTTTTATTCCGTGTAACGTACTCTGATGTTTTTCAATTAAATATATTTTAAATAAATTTTAAAATGTCCAAAATTTTATGAAAAATGAATAAACGGAAATGGATGTTACAATTATGGAATCAGAGCATAACCAGGTCTAACGTGGTTCTAGAGACTGCTGGTAACAAAAAATTGGTTGCTGCAGTCGTATTTTCCCTAAAAATATGGAGATACTACCTCTATGGGCAACGATGTGAAATCTTTTCGGATCATAAGAGTTTAAAATACATCTTTACTCAGAAGGAATTGAATATGAGATAATGGCGGTGGTTGGAGTTTGTGAAAGATTATGACTGTGAAATTAAATATCACCCTGGTAAAGAAAATGGGGTAGCTGATGCTCTTAGTAGAAAAGTTGTAGTTATGAGCATGATCTATGGAGAGATGCCGCCTGAACTTTGCAAGGATACACAAGAATTGAATATACAGTTGGTCCCTATGCAATTAGCAGCTCTTTTATCCACATTGACATTGAAGCCTTCGATACTAGAAAGGATTAAAGAGGCTCAAATTGAATATAAGAAGTGTGAAAATTTTAAACTGAATCCAACTCTTGAGAAATACCAGTACTATTCCATCTCTAGTGACGGGATTGTGAAATTTAAGGATAGATGGTACGTACCGGGAAAATTGAAATTATGATTGGAAATCCTAAGAGAAGCTTATTCCTAAAGCTTTTCTATCCACCTCGGAAAAAGACCTCAAATCACATTACTACTGGCTGACGATGAAGTACGATATCGCGCAGTATGTCGCTTTGTGCCATGTATGTCAACAGGTGAAAGCTGAGCACCAAAGACTTGTGGGAATTTTGCAACCAAAGCCTAAACCTGAATGGAAGTGGGAGCATGTCACTATGGACTTCGTCACGGAACTACCTAAGACTGTAAGAGGGCATGACGCAATCTGGGTGATTGTTAATAGGCTAATGAAGGTTTCTCACTTTCTACTTGTAGCAATGACTTATAAGACTTACTAGTTTGCTAGGCTGTATGTTAAAGAGATTGTGCGCTTACACTGAGTGCCTATCTCTATCTTGTCAGATTGAGATCCAAGGTTTACCTCCATGTTTTCGAAAAGTTTAAACAAGGCTAACGGTACAGAGTTAAAGTTTAGCATTGCTTTCCATCCACAAACTAACGGATAGAGCGAGCGAATGATTCAAATATTAGAGGACATGTTCAGGGCACGTGTGTTAGAGTTTCACGTTGGATGGGAAAAAATGCTACCATTGGTGGAATTTGCCTACAACAACAGCTTTCAAGCTACGATAGGAATGACACTTTACAAGGCCTTGTATGGCAGGAAGTGTAGATCTCCTTTGCATTGGAATGAGGTTGATGAAGCGAAATTCTACGGATCTGATATGATACAACAAACTAAGGAATCTGTTGTGATTATTCGTTAAAGGATGCTACCTGCTTAAAGTCACTAGAAAAGTTACGCTGATAATCATCGTAGAGAACTAGAATTTGAGGAAGGAGACATGGTATTCCTAAAAATATCGTCATTTAAAGGGATTATATGATTTGGAAGGAAAGGAAACTTGAGTCAGCGGAACGTTGGTCCGTTTCCTGTTGCAAAGATGATAGGAAAAATGCTGTATCAGTTACTATTGCTAGCTGCCTTGGATAGAGTTCATAATGTATTCCATGTGTCTATGTTATGGAAGTGCTTGGGGAATCTAATTCATGTGGAACCTGAGGAGCATGTTGTTCTTCAACCAAATTTAGGTTACAAAGAAAGCCAGTATGTATTTTAGATTCAAGAATTAAGGAGCTAAGACACAAAAAGATTCCACTTGCTAAGGTGTGTGGCAGAACCATACAGTTGATGGGGTTACTTGGGAGAGAAAAAAAGATATGGAAGCTAAATACCTAGAATTATTTCAATAGCTGAAATTTTGAGGACAAAATTTTAATAAGGAGGGGAGTATGTAATACCCAGGGTATTCAGTTTTGTGTAAACATTTGGATTAAATGAAAATGTAGTATGTTTGTCATTGTCAATCTGTCACACTTTATTATTGATATTTTTATTATGAAGAACAAAATGTTGAAGTGTGTTGGAATTATAGGGATGTTATTATTTATTGTTAGGAAATAAGGATTTAAAAATAAAATTAAGGATTCATAATATAATCAAACGAGATTTGAAGGAAAAATCTGGCGGTCGATCATCCACTTCATCGATCAACCAGCGCAATCAGCAGGCGATATTGAAGGCAGAAATTGGCGGTCGTTCTAGATACGGGTGGTTGATCGTCAAAGCATAAAATCGATCGACCGCCACCTGAAACGTCGTCTGGAAATGATAATTAATCTCCAGAAATGGAAACCTTTGATTCTTGAAGCTTCAGTTGATGTCCGAACGTCTTCCTTCTCGACTTTTCACCTTCAAAGGGAGGCTAAAAGGTTGTCTGGAAAGTAGTATAAATTGAACATGCATGTTAGAGGTTTTTCCTTCTAGAAAAATTGGAGAGAGCTATCTGTGTGGTGTTGAGGTTCTTTTGACGGTGGGGTGAAACGCTGCTGAAAGAAAAGAAGAGTTACGCGAGGTAAGGACTATTGCGTGTGTTTGTCCGTAAGGACCTACATCGCAGGAATAGGATGTTTGTCGTGTGTTTTGCTGTGCTATACGCTATTATTTTTGTTGTTATTCTCTGGAGAATTGGTTTCTATGATAGGGTTGTGTTTTCTCCACATATTTGAATGATAAGTTCCATGCAGTAATCATATCTTTGATAATAGTTCTTTGATCATGTTGTTTTTAGTTATTAGATTGCCTATAAATGTGATGAAAATGGCTTAATATGCTAATGCTTAGTGGTGTGGAAGAGATGAGTTGCATGTTAGTTTTCTCTGTAGATTGTTTACAAATCTTTTCCTTGTTTTCCCCTATACGTTAATATTATATGATGATTCTTGTTGTTCTATGCTCTTTGGTATATTAAGTTTAGTGAATGGTTGGTAAGAGGGAGTCTGTAGAAATTTAATAGAGAGAAAGAAATGAATTTACATGCAGATAATGTATTTTTCATGCTTGATTTCCCTGTTAATGAACTGCTGAAACCCATTGTTCCACTTAGATTAGTTTGCCCTCTGTTGTTTCCATCCCTCTGTTGATGTTTTCGGATAGTGGGTTTTATGTTGATGGTTTGTCGAACCTGTTAATTAGTTGTTTAAGTTGTTGTGATTCCTTGATATTCAATTGGACTTAAATTAGGTTGTTTTCTCTTTTAATATGCTGAGAATAGATAAATTCCTTAAGATGATATTCCCTGTATGAATTAGAATAAATGGAATAGAATTTGTTATGTTAAATTGCAAATTGGATGTTTGGGTACATTGTATGGATATAGAAAATTCATGATAAAATTTGTTAATTAGTGTAAGTCATAAATACATGTCAAAGTGATTGTTGCCATAGATTAGTACCCTTGTTGTTAAAGAATAAATTGGAAGTAATGCTTATGGGATAGAGGAATAAATGTATGGTATTATTGTAGTAATTGATAATATGTTAGAGAAAGTATGTTTTGTGTTAAATTATAATGTGATCATTGCCCATTGCTTGTAATATTATTTGCGATATATGAACTGCTTTGCGTGACATTCATATAGGCATGTTAGTAGGATTGAACATAATGCATTGCATGGATTAATAACGAAGATAATAAATGGTGTTTTCTACGTGGGTTCGGAGACTTAAGAGGTTGCTCACACGTAGAAAACAGTTCATTTGGGTAAGTTTGGAAACTGAAGATGTTGCTCTTACTCAACGGGTGGGTGAGTTTGGAGACTGAAGAGGTTGCACTCACCCCAAATGGTAAATAAATGTAAATGTAAGTGGGCTTGTTTTTAGTGAGTTCGAAGACTGAAGATGTTGCTCTCACATAAAAACGAATCCAAGTGGTGGGTTTGGAGACTGAAGAGGTTGCTCTCACCCTGCTTATAGATATATCAGACTTAAGCATGTAGAGTTGTCATGGAGGTTACAGTTGCATTTCATTTTTATTCCTTACTGGGCAATAGGCTCATTATTCCTCCTGTGATGTAGGTATGGATTGTGAACTGAATGAGATGAACGTGGAAGAAGTGTGATGCAATGCAAGCTTGTGTTACTATGCGTGGATCGACCTTGGGGGTTATGGCTTTAATGAATAAAAGTTGTTTAAATGGCATAAAAATTTTATTATGGATTTTGTATTTTAATTGTGTTATTTCTATAAGACAGTTAAATATTTTATTCTGCGTAACGTACTCTGATGTTTTTCAATTAAGTATATTTTAAAATGACCAAAATTATATGAAAAATGAATAAAAGAAAATGGTATGTTACAAGTCAATAGTCAACCATACTCAGCCAAGAATCTAAATTAAACCAATTCATTTCATAAAATATGCGAATATCGAATTCTATACATGCTCGGCAGTTAAAGAAGGTAACAACAGTACTTAGCAATTAAGGAAAGTTGTAATTAAAAGAAATAATAATAGTATTTGAAATTATAAACATGCTCGACAATTAAAGGAAACTGTAACACCGCGACTTTTCAGTTGGACAATTATCGGGGTATTACCAAGGACGTTTCAGAGCATTAGTCTAGAGCTATTTCAGTTACATTTTTTCTCGTTTACACGATGTGATTAAAGGATGGGTAGTTGGGACATTACCTTGCGTATTTATATGTGCTGTTTTACGACGTGCATTTATGGGAAAATGTTGTAGGCTAGGAACTAAGTAGGAAAACAGTGGGGAAAAACTGTCCGGAGCATTTCTGGACGCCTACATACAAGCTATATCGTCTGCACATACTTTCCACACATGAAGAATGGGTTGGGACAACTAAGGATGTGATTCTGCGTCCTGACTTCATTATGCAATGGAGTTTTGGATGAGGTCTCGGATGATGCAGACGCGAGTTGCTTCATCCGTATCGAATCTATCCAAACTCTAGGGACTTCCGGATGAATACGGATGACTGCAAATGTACTAGCTACGTCCGATTTTCCTTTGTCCAATTTATGGACATATGCGGACGCGTTTGGACTCCATAAAGTGTCTGAATATCGTCTGTGGACGGTACGGCCTGGATGGGGATGCCAGTTCTCGTCTGAGATCATGGTTTAGCCTTAGAAGTTTTACTCTTGCGGACGAGAGCACTGCGTACGCACTCGTCCGAAGCAGCCTAGATCTCCGACAATAATGGACGTAAAATCAGGAAGAACTCGACCCTCAACCAATTAGAATGCAATTTCCCGACAGCGAAGCGGTCCCCCTCTAGGAGTAGACCACGCGAGACACCTCCAGGACTGACCAACAGGAGCTACCTCCTGCACCCTCCCCTCCTAGACGTAGGATTTGTCTCCCACTCTAGGTATGTATCCATTCCTCCCTCTCTCCCCTTTAGGCTTCAGCTTCTCCTTTCTTCCTGTGTGGGGAGGAGTATTCCAGCGAGAGAAAGGGAGTGACTATGTGAGAGAGGGCTTCTGAAAGTGAGAGATTGTGAGTTAAGTGGGTGGGTTAGCTATGGTGTGCTAAGTGTAAAACTGTGAGTGTGGAATGTGAGTAAAGTGAAGTAGAAGCAGAAGCTGTAGGAGCTGAACGTGTGCTATGGGAAGCTGGAGTGTTGTCCCTGAAATACTTCATCGGTTTAGGTAAGGAAATAGGGGTGTCTTGGCTAGTGGAGGCCCTACACCACAAGTGGGGGTGCGTGAGTTTTGTGTTAGTGTCCCTAAAATGCTTACTACTAGTTGTTGATTAGTTGATTGTTAGTTGGTTGTTAGGTGATAGTTCCTTGAATGAATTGCTATGGTTATTTCCCTTGTTTATGCTATGTAGATAGTTCGATTGTTGACTGTTAGTTGTTCTCTTTATTGGCGTTGGTTTTCTTTGTTGATAGTGTACTTCCTTTATTGTTAGTTTATTTTCTTTATTGTAAATGTAATCCCTACAGTGTGTGAATGATGGATGTAAAATGATGAACTGGAAAGTATGAACGAGTATTGCTTAGATGAATGAGAAATGATTAGATGCTTAGATGAACAAGTTAAGTCTGAAGACATTATTTTGACTTGTTCTCTGTTTAATTTTGATTTAGTTATTTTATTTAAATTGTTAGCTATAAGCTGTTATTTCCTTCATTATTGTGGTGTTGCCATTACTTCATTAATCTAGCATGTTTACTGCTAATTAATTTAGTTAATTGTTAATCAATTGAGCATGTTAATCAATTTAGTTAATCTAAGCATGTAAATAATTTGATTTGTCTAATCATGTGAACTAAACTAATTAGTGATAATTAAGTAGAATAAACTTAGGTAAATGTTTTTAATTCTTGAGCATGTAAATTGACTAATAAGTAACTACTAGCATGTTTAACTAATTAACTCGCATGTTAGATTGATTAACTAGCATGTTAGATTGATTAACTAGCATATTCAATTAGCTAACTAGCATGCTTAATTAGTATATGTAAATCAATTAGCAGCATATTAATTAACTAGGGTAATTAACTAGGCCTTAAGCATGTTTAATTGTTAATCACTTGGAATCCAAATTGTAATAATTTCTTTAGCATGTTAATTAACCTAATCTAGAGTAATCTAGTAGATTTGAGTATGTTAGAAGACTTAAGCATGTTAATTAAATTAGAGTAATTAACTAGACTCGAGCATGTTAATCAATGTAGCTAGAGTAATTAATTAGATTTGAGCATGTTAATTAATTAGAGTAATTAATTAACTTAAGCATGTTAACTAAGTTTAATCTTCAAGCATGCTAATCAACTGTTTATCCTCATGCATGTTACTTAACTATTACTTGTTTAATCTTCAAGCATGTTAATCAACTATTAACCTTCATGTATGTTAGTTAACTATTAGAATTGTTTGATATTAACTCATCCGTTCTTAGTTTCCTGCAATTCTCTTAATTCTCTTTATTTCAAATGTTTTACTTTGATAGAGATTTGAAAGAGATTAATGCTATGATGAAAGCTTAATGATGGACTGAGATAAAATGCTTAGTGCTTGAATGATGATAGTTTCCTTAACAAACGGTTCTGTTCTGTATATCTATTATTTAATCGTTGTAGTGGTAGTTTCCTTACATCGTAGTGATAGTATTACTCTTCTTTTGTTAGTTTAGAATTCAATACATGTCAATAACCTAATCTGAGCTTGTTTGTAATCTTTCTTAAGCATGTAATTAACTAGAATAACTAACTAGCATAATGAATGTAATCTTTCTTGAGCATGTAATCATCTCGAGCATGTAATTAACTAGGATAATAACTAGTCTATTAAATATAACATGTTTAATTAATTAGAATAAAAGCATGCTTAATCAACTAAAATAAGAATTACCAATTTACAAGCATGTTTCTATTATTCGTTGTCTAAGGCACATTTCCATGTTTAGTCTAGCTCAGTTTAATGAGCATGTTTAGTTAATTTTAATTCATCGCATGTTACCTTATCGTCTCATCTTGTTCATTCGCTGCTTTCAACTCGATATCATATTTGTTCCCTGTATTGTTGTGCGCTTTCAATTATTGTTATTCATTATATGTGCGACTTCAACTACAATTACTTTTATCTCAGTGCGCATTTCAATTTTTGTTAATGTTATGTTATAAAGCAACATGCATCATGTTAGGTTAAGAATGTGTAATCATGCATCATGTTAATAGAAACCAAAAGGGAGTACCACCTTGGAGGTGGTACTCACACATGCACGAGTGAGGATAAATGGTAAGAAATAAAGAAGTAGAAAAATGTTCAGCATGGGCGGGATACGCCTATCATTGGGAAAAAGCCTTGAGGGCGGGATACGCTTGCAAGGAAAAGAAGAAAAAGGGAGTTGGGGTAAATGGGTAGTTCAGATCTAGTATGGCAGCTAGGATACATCCTTACCTTGTCGGGAAGGGAACTAGTGTGCACACAGGAGGTTAAAAGGCGATCAAACTATGTCATTTCAAAGGACAACCTCCAATCTCCAACTCGATGTACGACTAAAGAACCAAAGAACCAACGAATTATTGAAAGGACTGGTTTGGGTGGCCCCATTCCAAAAAGAACTAAAGAGAGACATATCATGTGTAACGACCCGGATTTTTGTATTCCTTGAAAATGTGAGAATTTTAAAATTTTTAAAAGACTCCTTTATAAAACGAAATCAGAGTGCGACGGTAAAACCGGATCTCTACTAACCTTTCTTAAAACGCGTTGTGAAAATTAAATGAAATGTGAAAGGATTATAAGTTAATGAGAAAATAAACAATTGAATACAATTTAACAAAACTTAATTTAATTACAACTATTCCTTATTTTACTCTTCTAGCCTAGCCAGCCTCAATCCTCGTGCATGCAAATCTGTCATCCCTGCTTTAATGTTTGTTCATATTTTCGTTACTCCTAAGTCTACGCATTTATTCCACATACACGTGTCTACTTCTACACCACAAGCAACTGTAAGCCCAAAGGCTTAGTAAGGAAAAATGGTTAATGCATTCATGAAATGCCTCTCTTTAGTTCTTTTTGGAATGGGGGCCACCCAAACCAATCCTTTCATTACGTCATTCCCTTCTTTTATTACTTAACATTCATTCATTCATTTGTTACTCATACATCAAGTTGGAATTGGTGGATTTTCCTTCGGAATGGATAGTTGGTCAGATATGACCTTTTACTTGCACTAGGTCCCAATTCCCATCATAGTTAGGGGCCTTGATCTAGTGCAAGCTCGACCCGCTACCCATGTACAACCCCCAACTCCCTTTTTTCTTTCGTTTTCTTGACATTTTATCTCACTTATGCATGGGTGAGTACCACCAACAAGGTGGCACCCCCTAGGGGTTCTCTAGTAACATGATGCATGACTATACATTCTCAAATTGAAGTGCGCATATAAATAAGGTAAAGCATATAATTGAAGGAAATAACTGCGCACAACAGAAAACAAGTACAATATCAAATTGAAACAGCAGATGCATAGGGATGGTTCGGTAAATATGCAAGTAATTCATTTAAACTAACATACTTAAGCAATTAGGAATAGAGACATGCATAGACAAATAATGGGAATATACTTGTAAATTGGTAATTCTTATTCTAGTTGATTACACGCTCAATGTCTAAAAAATTACTTATTCGAATTAGTTAACATGCTCGAGTCTCGTAAATCAAACATGCTATTTATTAGTCGATTTACATACTCATAGAGATATTAACATAATTTAATTCACATGCTAGCATTATTATCTAAATTCATTAACATGCTTGAGTACAACTAATAAATGTTAATTTGATTATCTAACATGCTCACATTAACTAATTACCTTAGTTGATTAACGTGCCACTAATTGGTTTAAACAACAAAAGAATTAACATACTTAGTTAATTACATGTTCAATTAATTACTTTAGTAAATTAACATATGGATAATTAAACATGAGTCAAACATGCTATGATTACCAAATTCGTTGATTTCTCTAGATAGATTAAAATATTCAACTAGTTATTGACATGCTTGATTTGTTCCTTTATGACTAGTTAACTAATTAGTTGATTGACATGCATCGAGAAATGATCAATTCAATTAAGTCAATTAATCATGCTCAACAAATAAATTTACATGCTCAAGTATTAGTTTCTAATTAAACAACTAGTTAAGTTAATTAATATGCTTAAGTAATAATCAACATGTGCAAGTTAATTAAAAAGCTGGATTGATTAACAATTAACTAAATTGATTAGCCATTAACATACTAGCTTAAGGAAGTAATGGCAACAAGATCACAATGAAGGAAATAACGGCATTACAGTTAATAGTTAATAGCGAGTAAACTTCTAGTAACAAAATAAACTCTTAATTCATTCCATACTTCACATATCATTCATGCTTTCAGCATACATCACAATCATTTACTAGCCATTGTAGAACTCATATGTAGTATATGAAAAATTACAAGAAACTAAGAATGAAGGAAATTAATGCCAATAAGGGGAACAATAACTCAGTAAGGAAAATCTACCCTATCATCACAGCAATGTCTACAGAATACAACAAGAAATCATTCAAGGGAATAATCAACTAGAACCTAACTAATGGCAACTAACATTAAGCATTTCAGAGGACAAACATAACACTCATGCACAGGCTTGCGGTATAAGGCCTCCACATGGCCAAGACACCCCTAAATTCCTTACCACTATCAACAACAGCTCCAACAGCTCACACGTTCAGCTTTCCCAGCAGAAATCCCTAGCTCACATAACCTCACACACTAATCCCAATGGTTAACCCATAGCCCTCACACTCACCAATTCTCTCACTTAGAAGCTCACTCTCACGGTCACTCACTCGCTGGAAGGAGAACCTCACGCAAGAAAGGAAAGGCTGAAGACTGAAGTGAGAGGGACAGCAGGGGAGGTAAATATTACCTAGAGAGGAGGGAAAAAGCGTACGTGTAGTGAGGTAGAGAGGGAATGATGGCTCATGAAAGGGAGGTCGCGGCCTATGCTGGGGAAGGATTTGATGTTTGGAGGCATTACTTTTCTCGTAATTATGGACTACACAACAATTGATCTAATTTAAATCCCTAGATTTTCTCTGAGCTGCGATCTTTCAGACAAGTGTGGATACCTTGATCTTGTCCGCAATCGTCCGTAAGTGTAAAATCTACAGGCCAAATTATGATCACGGATGGGAATTGGCATCCCCATCCTTGTCCGTAGCATCCGTAGGCGACATTCGTACGTGAAGTGGTGTCTGCACGTACCGTCCGTAGGCGTCCGAAGGTGTCACAAAATTGGAAAGAGGCAAATCAGACAAGGTCTTCCCACGTCCGCAGTCGTCTGCATAGTGTCCGAAAGTGCCCAGGATTTGGACAAAGGCAATTCGGACAACGCTACTCCACGTTCGCACTCGTCCGAAAGTGATACGATCCAAAGATTACCAAGATCACAATTTTAGAATATGACCAAAAACTGTGAATAACCGAGCAAGCAAGAATAAAACAGATCAAACTTCCAAACCCCACGCGAACTTGAGCTGTAACTTGGAAGGCTTAAACTCAACACATTGACATAAGTCGTGTTCAAATCCTATTTCAAAATCCACTCTGGTTTAGCAGATATGGCTGAAATAATAGAACCCGAAATTAGGGCTTGGAGCAGATAAGATTTACCTTTCAATCTTCCAACCTGTATATCTCGAACTGCATATAGCCAACGAATCCCAAATTTGAAGGGCAATCAAATAACTCAGAATAGATCAACTTTCCAGAAGAAACAAAATTTAAAAAAATAAAGCAAGAGTCTCAAAACAGAACCAGAATCGGAAATCCAGCAACCAGTAAATCAAACAGATCAGCGGCCATGAAAGTAATCCAACAAAAACTCATTCCATCTTACCTTTCAAGAATGAACAGCCCAAATGAAATATGAGCAACTAAATAAGAGGGTTTAAGAGTACCAAGACAACCAGATATAGTATTAAGAGCCCTCAAGAAAATGAGATAACAAACAAGGAGTCCGTGGACCTCCTAGTAAGAGGCACGACTTGTGGTTTGCTTGGAAGCAAACTCTCTCCAAGGGTGGAAACCTACTTTTACCTCCACACCACAATCCCCACCTGAAATCTGAAGGATTGGAAGAGATAATAACCCGTAGTAGCAAGGATAAGAGGCTTCAAGAACTCCTTGCAAGGGGGATGGAAGAATGGGCTCACGGGAGGGGGAGTGGCCGCGGGTTTGCTCTCCAAGAGAAACAATTTTCTTAATCAATCCAAAACTTCGTTCTTCCTTTCAAAAGAGGGTATATAAAACCCTAATGTTTACAAAATAGGGTTAAAACACCAAAATGACCCTGACTTAAACAAATAGACATGACTTACACAAAAATCAAAAATCCTGAATGGAATTTTTAGACTTTGTAAAATGGAAATTTGACATAGCAAACAAAAACAAAATATAACGTTGAATAGCTCCTTCAAAACCTCTAGATGTTGGCTACATTTGGTATGAAGGACCAAAGTTGAAAAGACATCATCCCGATTGTCGAAAAAACCCTTGAACGTCCGCAGCTCAGATTCTATGCGGAATTGGAAAACCCATAATTTTCTCCAAAAGATTGCATGACCTCCATTAGCCCAAATGCCAACTCCTCTTTGTTTATTTGATTCAAAAACCTACAAAATAAATAAAAATTTAGAAAATAAAGGATCTCTTGGCTCGGGCTCAGGTGACGGGTCCTTGGGGCATATTAGAAAGTCTGTAACATAGTGAAGTCAGGACGTGAAATCTCATTTCAAGTCGTCCCAACCTATTTTGTGTATTTGTGGACAACACAACTCGCCTGTAGTGTCGTTCGTAGGCGTCTAAAAACACCTAGGAAAGCTATTCCTCATGTTTTCTCACTTAACTCATATCCCATAATGCTTTCCCCAAAATTACACGTCATAAAATGGCATGTAAAGTTACGCAATGTAATATCCCAACATCCCCAACACTTGATTACATCACGTATACAGGGAAAACATAACAGAAGTACTCTTAAACTTAACGCTCTAGAACATCCTTGGTAATACCCCGATAATCGTCCAACTTCAAAAGTCGAGGTGTCACATACTCCCCTCCTTAAAATAAATTTCGTCCTCGAAATTTGCCCTTCCTAGTATTCTCACTAACACACACCTACGCATCAAATCTCTTCTTAGCTACCCCATTCGATGACGTAGTTCCCTCTAGCGGTCCTAATACTTTGTTTTATCTAGACTATCTACCCCTTCTTACTTATAATTACCCGCTTGAATTCATCCAAATGCGTCTCTTAGTACCAAAAATCGATCGAACCCATGTATTCACTCGCCACACTTCCGCTGCAACACTCTAATCACTCGATTCCAAGGAAGAAATACCTTAATCATAGCCATTATCACCTCAATCCAATAAATACTTCATAGTTATCGTTCGACTCCTGAATCCGTAGCGGTCTTCTCCCGATTTTTACATTCCACCACATTTTTATCACCAATTTTATGTGAATTCAACACCAACTTGACGTTGAACTCACCTTCCTATACAGTTCTACTCCTTCGATCTCTTTCACTCCATGACTTAAGACCTAGTACTTACAATTTTCTCTCTCACCTACGACTTCAGTGTGCTCGAACGTACTCTCCATCATCAAATCCGTCCATCCAAGCTTTCCTGAGTTATGAACTACATCGCTACATGGTTGAGTAGGACGCGTTCCGCTTGCTTCTTTTTTTGTATCTATACTCGTTTCTGATCGGGTTCAGTTTCTTGTTCCTGTATCTGTTCCCGTTTCTGTTTCCGTTCCCATTTTCGTTCCCGTTCCCGTTTCCGTTTCCAGAATTTAATTCCAAAAATTTCGTTGCCATTCTCTTTCCTGTTTCCGTTCTCGTTTTCATTTCGGTTCCTGTTCCGCTCCCATCTTTGTTTTTGCACTCGTTCTAGGAGAAGCTCAACTGATTGAATCTGCTCTTGTCGTACAGTTCTGCAGCCACGTCCTTGGTTACCCTGATTGGGTTCGAACCGAGATGAAGAACATTATCCAAGTCCGACATAAGCTCCACCATCCACTGACTACTAATCCAACATCACTCCCTCTACGTAGGAAACCGCCGTCGAGTCCAAATGGGTCTTACCACCAGACTAAACCTTGATCCTCTCGTCCTTATAGGAAATCTAACCTAGCGCATTCTTAGTCAACTACCCTTCATAACTCTTCTCGTCCTTGTAGGAAAACTAACCTATCTAGGGATCAACTTATCCTATCCAATAGGTTTCTCGTCCAACTTCCTTCACTAAAGGTCCAACTCCATTCTCAAAATTCTTTTTGGACAATTGCTTGGGTTTGTGGGATTCTATGTGTTTACTTTGGTTTGGTCCTAAGTGTTCTTCTCTTCCCGTAACTAATCTAGACTCTTTCTAGTCTGTAGTAACCTAGGCGTCTTCAGTTAACTAATTGATCTAGCTTACGCTTACCTAACTTGTCTTTACCTAGGAGATTTTTGGTTAACTATCTAGTTGGTCTAACCTCACTTGGGATTTTCTATTCGCTTATTTTCCAAAAACTTGGGTAGAGTTTCCTCTGTTTCTACACTCCCTCAAAGCTATATACATCCTAGATAAAAATCCCAAATAGTTCCAGGATATCACTTACATTCACTAATACCATTCGAGATCCAAATAAAAACCCCAAAACATATTATCCACCCAAAATACAATGCACACCCTCTAGTAGGCTATATCCAAAAGTAGAGGGGTACATATTTAACTACAATTACAACATTGCCACTAGACTTACTCGCTTGGATTCCCATGGTCAAAGAAATCTCTCTTCTCATCCACGGCACAATTGGGGCATAGACGGGCGACATGCCCAGTCCTCTTGCATCGATAACACTACCCTGAACCCGCTAAGCAAGGACCAGAATGACTCTTAGCACACCACAGGCACAGCTCCTTCCGTAGAGTTGCAACCTCAGTCTCCTCAGCAGCAACATCCATCCAGAGGAGATTCTCATCTTCTCTTTGCCCATCATCCTCCAATGGGCTCTTCTTCCTCCTAATGCTTGCTTCTCCTTCCTCTGCTTGTGGCTGTGTTAGAACATTTTCCACGAACTTATTGTTGAACTCCCTAAATCCACCTATCAGCGACTCGATGATCTAGTATTGCTCCTCCATGTACCCCTTCAGCTCCATAACTATCTCGTTCCCATTTTCCATTCCTCTATCCATGTTATATCCTAACAATGCATTCATAAAACAATAGGACAAGGAAATCATGCATTAGTAAAGCGTTAGGAAGTATACTTACAGAGATGAAGGATTTCTCATGTCGAGGCTTGTGCTGGCAGGCAGGCTACGTTACTCATTTGACTTTTACAAAATAATTGCACAAAATCAATTTACCCCACAAAATGTGTTAGAGCTCAGTTTCAAAATAAAGAGAAACAAGTTGGCTTTAATACCAACTGTATTCATATTGTGGGTTTTCGAATAGGCGACTACAAACTTAGTTTTTAAAATGATATCAGAGCAATTCACAAAAATCATTTTTAAAACTCCTCGCTCTGATACCAACTGTAACGACCCGAATTTTCATATTCCTTGAAAATACAAGAATTTTAAATTTTTCAAAAGACTCCTTTATAAAATGAAATCAGAGTGCGACGCTAAAACCGGATCGCTACTAACCCTTCTTTAAACGCATTGTGAAAATTAAATGAAATGCGGAAGCGTTATAAGTTAATGAAGAAACTAAACAATTGAATACAATTTAACAAAACTTAATTTGATTACAACTATTCCTTATTTTACTCTTCTAGCCTAGCCAGCCTCAATCCTCCCACGTTGTAAATCTGTCATCCCTGCTTTAATGTTTGTTCATCTTTTCCTTACTCCTATGTGTGCGCATTTATTCCACGTACACGTCATCTACACCACAAGCAACTGTAAGTTAAAGGCTTAGTAAGGAAAAATGGTTAATGCATTGATGAAATGCCTCTACTTAGTCCTTTTTGAAATGGAGGCCACCCAAATCAATCTTTTCATTACGTCATTCATTCGTTTTATCACTTTACGTTCATTCATTCATTTGTTACTCGTACATCGAGTTGGAATTGGAGGATTTTCCTTCGGAATGGATAGTTGGTCGGATCTAACCTTTTACTTGCACTAGGTCCCCATTCCTATCATAGTTGGAGGCCTTTGTCTAGTGCAGGCTCGACCCGCTACCCATGTAGCACCCCTAACTCCCTTTTTCTTTCGTTTTCTTGACATTTTATCTCACTTTTGCATGGGTGAGTACCACCACCAAGGTGGCACCCCATACGGGTTCTCTATTAACATGATGCATGACCATTCATTCTCAACCTAACATGATGCATGATGCGTAACTTTAACATTAATTGAAGTGTGCATATAAATAAGGTAAAGCATATAATAGAAGGAAATAACTACACACAACAGAAAACAAGTACAATATCAAATTGAAACAGCAGATGCATACAAATAAAGGGATGGTACGGTAAACATGCAAGTAATTCATGTAAACTAACATACTTAAGCAATTAGGAATAGAGACATGCATAGACAACAAATAATGGGAATATGCTTGTAAATTGGTAATTCTTATTCTAGTTGATTACACACTCATTGTCTAAACAATTACTTATTCGAATTAGTTAACATGCTCAAGTCTCACAAATCAAACATGCTATTTATTAGTCGATTTACATACTCATAGAGATATTAACATAATTTAATTCACATGCTAGCATTATTATCTAAGTTCATTAACATGCTGAAGTACAACTAATAAATGTTAGTTTAATTATCTAACATGCTCAAGTTAACTAATTACCTTAGTTGATTAACGTGCCACTAATTGGTTTAAACAACAAAAGAATTAACATACTTAGTTAATTACATGCTCAATTAATTACTTTAGTTAATTAACATATGGATAACTAAACATGAGTCAAACATGCTATGATTACCAAACTCGTTGATTTCTCTAGATAGATTAAAATGTTCAACTAGTTATTAACATGCTTGATATGTTCCTTTATCACTAGTTAACTAATTAGTTGATTGACATGCATCGAGAAACGATCAATTCAATTAAGTCAATTAACCATGCTCAACAAATAAATTTACATGCTCAAGTATTAGTTACTAATTAAACAACTAGTTAAGTTAATTAATATGCTTAAGTAATAATCAACATGCGTAAGTTAATTAATATGCTGGATTGATTAACAATTAACTAAATTGATTAGCCATTAACATACTAGCTTAAGGAAGTAATGGCAACAAGATCACAATGAAGGAAATAACGGCATTACAGTTAATAGTTAATAGCAAGTAAACTTCCAGTAACAAAATAAACTCTTAATTCATTCCATATTTCACATATCATTCATGCTTTCAGCATACATCACAATCATTTACTAGCCATTGTAGATCTCATATGCAGTATATGAAAAATTACAAGAAACTAAGAATGAAGGAAAATAACGCCAATAAAGGGAACAATAACTCAGTAAGGAAAATCTACCCTATCATCACAGCAATGTCTATTGAATACAACAGGAAATCATTCAAGGGAATTATCAACTAGAACTTAACTAGCAGCAACTAACATTAAGCATTTCAGAGGACTAACATAACACTCACGCACACACTTGCGGTGTAGGGCCTCCACATGGCAAAGACACCCCTAAATTCCTTACCACTATCAATGAAGAACACACAAGGACAACTCTCCACAACAGCTCCAACAGCTCACACATTCAGCTTTCCAAGCAGAAATATGCAACTCACATAACCTCACACACTACTCTCAATGGTTAACTCACAACCCTCACACTCTCCAATTCTCTCACTTAGAAGCTCACTCTCATGGTCACTCACTCGCTGGAAGGAGAACCTGACGCAAGAAAGGAAAGGCTGAAGACTGAAGTGAGAGGGATAGTACGGGAGGTAAATATTACCTGGAGAGGAGGGATAAACCATACATGTAGGCAGGTAAAGACAGAATGATGGCTCATGCAAGGGAGGTCGATGGCCTACGCTGGGGAAGGATTTAGTGTTTGGAGGCATTACAATTCTCGTAATTATGGACTACACGACAATTGGTCTAATTTAAATCCCTAGATTTTCACTGAGCTGCAATCTTTTAGACGAGTGTGGATGCCTTGATTTCGTTCGCAGTTGTTCGCAAGTGAAAAACCCACAGGCCAAATTGTGATTGCGGAAGGGAATTGGCGTCCCCACCCTTGTCCATACTTTCCGCAGGCGACATTTGAATGCGAAATGGCATATGCATCTATCGTACATAGGCGTCTAAAGGTGTCACAAAATCGGACAGAGGCAAATCAGACGAGGTCTTCCTACGTCTGCAATCATTCGCATAGCATCCGAAAGGGCCCAAGATTTGGATTCAGGCAATTCGAACGAGGCTACTCCATGTCCACACTCGTCTGGACTCGTCCGAAAGTCCACGACATAGTGAAGTCAGGACGTGAAATCTCGGCCCAAGTCGTCCCAACCTATTCTGTGTATTTGTGGACGACACAACTCGTCCGTAGTGTCATCCACAAGCATCTGAAAACTCTCAGGACAGCTATTCCTCACGTTTTCTCACTTAACTCCTATCCCATAATTACACGTCATAAAATGGCACATAAAGTTATGCAATGTAATATCTGAACATCCCCAACACTTGATTACATCACGTATATGGGGAAAACATAACGGAAATACCTCTAGACTCAACGCTCTAGAACGTCCTTGGTCATACCTCGATAATCGTCCAACTGAAAAAGTCAGGGTGTAACATCATGAATGCATTAAACCCTTTTCCTTACTTAGCCTTTGGGCTTACAGTTACTTGTTGTGTAGGTGTAGGTACATGTACGTGAAAATAAATGCAAAGAATAAGAAGTCAATGCAAAAATGATGAACAGATAATCTAAAGTAGGGATAAAAAATTTGCTTGTGCGAGGATTGGGGCTGGCCAGGCTGATTAGAACCAAAGAGGGCATAGTTGTAACGAAAGTGTATTTAATTCTTTGGTTTTCATTTCTCTTAAGTTTATTTAATTATTTAGTTCTTTCATTAGATTTCTTTATTAAATTATTTAACACTTCCGCCATGATTTGCTAAACCCGCTATGTTTTTATAAAGATTTTACAACGCTTCCGCGATAATTTTAACAATTTTCGTAGTGGAGAGAAGATGAAAAGGGTTTCAGTAGCGGTCCGGTTAGATGCACTCTGATATGTATTTCTTTAAAAGAATTCTAAATAAAGAGGGTTGTAGTGGTTTTATAAAAGTTTCAAATTTTTTGCACATTTTAAAGGATTTACGAAAAACCAAGTTGTTAGAGTAGCGATATTTAGAATTCTAAACATGTTCGGCAGTTAAAAAAAAGCAATAACGATGTGTAACACTCTAAACATGCTTAGCAATTTAAAGGAAGTAATAACGCTATCTAACACTCTAAACATGCTTAGCAATTTAAAAGAAAATAATAATGTTCAGTATGCTAAACATGCTTGCAGCAAAATTACGGGCGTAATATAAGCATAGGCATAATGACAAGGGTAGCGTAATATCCAGTAAACAAAGCACCAATGCAGGATATAACACAACATTGTTTTTTACAGATGCATAGTTTAATGGTCGCTATATAGAGGAAGGTTTAACAAGCAATAATAACTCTTGTAGAACCTAACACCGAACAAAAAATCCACAAGGAAACCATCACTTCCAGAGAAGCAAAAAAACACCCATGGAAAATGAACAAACAACTCATAATAGGGTGACTGAACATGCTTGACAGATTAAAGGAACAATGACAATATTTATCTAGCAGTCGTGAACTAGAATTAAAGCAAGCCACAACAAAACCCATCGGAGCAACAAGTATTTGAGTAGTAATTGAGATAGGATAACATTCAACATTTCAAGGCTAATAACAGAAAATCATACTAGTAACTAGCAGTAAGGAATTAAACTAAGCAATCACAAACATGGCCTAATCATCAACAAAGAACCGAGAGCTAACAAAGGATCCAAGCTACACAATTTACAACAACAAAGCAGTAACTACACAATTTATAGCAGCAAATATAATCAGTCTAACACAAAGAAATAGCTTCTAGTGTAAGGCCTCCACTGGCCATGACTCTACCTCAATTTCTTACCTCACAATCACCAACAGTTGAAGATTTCCTACATTGGACAACCACAGCATCGAGAAGTTTCAAAACCAGCAGCTCACATTGATGCACCACTGAATTCAGATGCTCGAACTTGAGCCATGAAGCTCATTGCTTTCCTAACGTGCTTTTATTTTACAGGGAATGAACACTTGGAACCTTAAAGATGAACCTTTGCAAGAGGATAGAGGAAAGCCACATCATATGCTCACTAGTAATTATGGTGCAACATCTTGGCTCACCCACTCCACCCGCTGCCAAATTGGAGGTTCACAATACCGAAGCTAATGAAGTCCATAGAGGGCGATATGTTTATTTTATGCTTTGACTTGGTTTTTACATTTATTTTTGAGAAAGTAATGGATTATTGGGTTGATTTGATTAGATTTAGGTTATGTTAATTTCGGTTTTTGTTAGAGTGCTCGGCTGGCATGTTAGCCCAGCATTCATGCTCAATTTTTTGTGAACAAGGGCAAATCTATAATTTTGCATTAGGGCATCTTTAGGAGGGTACTTAATCATACTAATGAGGCTCTAATTTTCATATTAGAAACCCTCAATGAAAATTGCCACTGCATTTTTGGAGTTGCCTCCCAAAAACCCTCGGTGTCTTGGTTTTTACTTCACCGTGGATGCATCACCAAAGGCCTTCTTCTCAACGTTTTGACTCGATCTTGGAGAGGAAGGTTTGTGATAATTCTCACAGCAGCTGCCTTTTGAGTTGCCCTTTGGTATGGAGGATTAGAAGATTGAGCAAAAACCAAGGTGGAGTGATCTCTTCATGATGTCCGAATGAGTCTCTTTCTTCGGTTGATTGAAGGTAAGCGGACCAGCTTGGAGTTTCGACTTGTTCTCTGGATTTTTACAGTATCTCCTTTTGTCATTCTGGATTCTAAATGATCTTGAAGTATTAAGGATTGTTTGTTGATTGAAGATCATTTGGATTGTTTTTGTGCAACTCTTTATTGAATCAGCTGCATTCTGTTTTTTCTGGAGGTGTTTTGAGCAGCACCTTGTGTCGTACATAGCTCCATGTATGTAATGATTTTATGTGTGATTTTTGGAAGGCCCCTATTTCTTTGTGTCCTCTAAATCCTTGCCAAAATTGAAACTAATTGGCTGTATGCATTGAGAGTTGACGTTGTTTCATTGGGAGTGGTCAGATTAAAGCAAGCCTATTGTTAGTCTTGCCATTGTGTTGACTTCTTGCATTTTGGGGCACATCATTTGGTATCAGAGCCTTGCTCCTATTTTTATACTCTAAATTTATTTTTTGTGAATTGATCTTTATGATGACAAGGGACCAAGGTTATTTAAGGACTTACATTACAGAAGAAGAAGAGCTTCAATCATCTATTCCTACTTTCAGTGGGTTAGAGTGGTCCAAAGATTATTTTGAATGGGAAGACGAAGTCAACAAAATTTTTCTACGTTGTTATCTTTCGGAAAGAAGAATGGTAAAAAAAAAAACTCTTAAAAGCTTAGTGGAAGAGCTTCAAAATGGTGGAACAAACTAATTGCCAACCGAAAGGAAGATGGAGAAGAAGACATTAAAACGTGGAAAGTGATGAAGAAACTTCTGAGAAAAAAAATATGCTCCGAAATCTATCAAGATTGTCTCACTGCCACTAAATGTAAGGTATGAGTCAAAATGATCCAGGAGTCAATGATCCGAGCACAAGGAGTTTAAGATCATTTTGAGTAAGGCCGTTCAATTACTAGACAACATGAGTAATAATCTGGCAATGAAGCGAGAACCTAAATGTTCTTATACCTTGCAAACTGAAAGTCAAATTGAGGTTGTAGAAGAATCCAACACAACAGAGGAGGATATTGTGAAAAAAGAGAAGTTCGCCACTGAGATTGATTTTTGGCCGCTGATCAACTATTTGAAATGAGTTCAGAGTTATAGACAACCAAAGAAAAGGAAGAAGAGCATAGAGAAAATATTGTTTTGCCCAATCAGAGAGTAGGCTTGAACCTTATAAACTCATCTTCACACATTGATACAAAATCAGAATGTGCAAACATGCGAAACTCCTATAGTGATGGCAAGAAGGGAACCATTAGTATTGACTAGAATTCGAAGAGAAATTGAAGCTCAGAAGGGTCAACAAAAACCTCAAAAAATTCGAATCAAACCCACTAACATGTTTCAAGATGGTTTGCTGAAGGGGCCTTTCTTATCAATTAAGTCGACAGTTGTTTTCTTACAAAACCATCGAGTTAAGCCACAATTTAGGACAACATTTCAAGACTAATAACAGAAAATCATACTAGTAACTAGCAGTAAGGAATTAAATTAAGCAATCACTAACAGGGGCTAATCATCAACAAAGAACCAGAAGCTAACAAAGGATCCAAGCTACACAATTTACAGTAGCAAAGCAGCAACTACACAGTTTACAGCAGCAAATATAATCAGTCTAACACAAAGACATAGCTTGTAGTGTGGGGTCTCCACTAGCCATGACTCTACCTCAATTTCTTACCTCACATTCACCAACATTTGAAAATTTCCTGCACTGGACAACCACAGCGACGAGAAGTTCCAAAACCAGCAGCTCGCTCCAACCCCACACACGCACTCAACTCTTAGAAAAATGCAAAGTTCATCCAGCTACTCCATCCACGACCATTGATTTATAGATGAAGGAGAAGACATCGCGTAAATGCCCAGGTTGATGGAACAATTGCCCACATCAATGGAGGGTGGTCCAGTGAAAGTTGACTATGTGGAAAGCTTCCTATCGTCTTGAGAGAGGAGGGAAATTTTTTGGAGAATAAATTAAAGATTTGCATGACAGAAGCAGTCTTTCCACTACAAATTGACTTTTTGGTCGAAGGATTCATCCGAAACCTCGATCGCAGAATGACTGACTATCCAAATTTTGCCTTAGTTTTGTGTTTCAGTCGCGCATCACATCTGCACCCACGATCGCGTTGCGTCTGAAAACCATAAAACGTAATCTAGAATGCATTTGGACACAAACCTTTTGACCTCAACTTCGACCGTGGTACAACCGAGAATGCAAAGAGCAACTTGTAATGCATTTCAAACGCGAACCTCGACTGTATCTTCGACCACAGTGCGACCGAAAACCCAAAATGTAGTTTGCAATGCATTTTGGACAAGAAGCTCGACCACGACCTAGACCACCTGGCACCCGAAAACTCGAAATGCATTTTTTCCCTAAAAAATTTATACTTTAATCATTCCACAGTATTTTCCTTACATTTATACGGCATTAGTCCAACAAAATACCATCCCTCAATATAATGCATTAATTTCACAAAATTCATTACATTATTTAAGCGGGGGAAAATTATCGGGGTATTACATTATTCTTTACCAAACCCAATATACCTTTAAATATCAACGACCTTATTATATCCAAATATAATTTCTCTTACTAATAGCTTAAACAAAAGCTTTCATCCATCACTTGCAATTCCACTGACTATACATCACTAATCTGGCTCTAACATCATCTTATCTAACTCCAAATATCACCAAATAATTCTCCAATAATCTTATTCTTTCCCTTAAGCTAATTATGAACCAATCAAGGTATCACAAATTACTTTTTTCAAATACGTTTCTCTTGACCAATACTTTAATAGTCCATTTGAGCTCCAATATTCCTAAAACTATCATTTAAGCCTTGTCCTTAGCTCTATGAAAATTCAGAATATTACATTGGGCCCCCGCGGTAAACATTTACCATGATGATGAACACATGCCATCATGGTGAACTATAACCGCAATGGTGAACTTTCAACGTGATGATGAACATGTGTCATCATGAGGAACTTTTACCATTTCTTTTTTTGGGCATGGACCACAAACAGAATCATGATGGTGATCTTAGACCATCATGATGAACTTATACCGTTTACCTTTTCTATTAACATTTCGGGAATGAGTAGTGAACTGAAGCCAACTCAAACCTTTCTCATTTTCTTTACATTTACTTATTTTTCATATCCATTTCTATTTAATTCATTTCTTATCTATTTTACTTTCAATGATAAAATGGATATTCCTACAGCCCAAATGATGGTTGTCCGCTTTGAGTGATCAACCCTCGAGAACACTGTACACTTAACATGTATGAGCATCCATTAAACTATTTTCTAAAACCATGCATGAAAATTATTTTTGTATCATTTGAAAACCATGATGTATGAATGCTCGTGAATGCTTACAGTTCTATATCCTCTTGATAGGCCTCAAAATATGCTTAATATCAAATCCTTAACTTAAATATATAAACACACTTAAATATATAAACACACCATTAAAAGTATCTAATTGTAATAAACATACAACAAGCAATAATACATCCTCAGGACATGATGACAACCTATTACATCTAGTAAATGTAGTAAATGCAGGTATCAAACAATCCTAACTCTTGCGATGTAGGGCCCCAAAGATCAAAACACGTACAATATCACTTACTTGTCATCCGTAATGCGTTCTAGCACTTAACGTTATGCTTCTTCCTTTTCAATACCTTCAAAATCATTAAATAACAAGTATTAATAATCACAGATTATTATCCTCATCTCTACAGTTCATTATCTTAAACAACTTTGATACCATAAATCCTCATTTGTAACAGAATCCCATAATCTAATTCGAAGCATTAATCCAAAACAATAGTATAATACCCCTAACTTCCTCTTTACCTTTTTCTTACTTTTCGGCAGAGTATTATTGCATAAACAAACCAACAGAGAACTTCATACATTCCTCATCATCTAAAGCCTCATGGTCCAGAATAAAACACAAAGCAATATTCAGTTCTCAATCCAACATAAAAGGTAGTCGCTAAAATTGTCTATCAATATTAGATTACATAATTTAACAGAGACCACTTCTTCATCATCACAGTTTCACTATCAACATTAAATCGTAGAGTATTTTCCTTCTTTTCCATCAAACTATAAATGACAGTGGCTAGAATCATTTAATGGTAGTAGATTAATATTTCACAGCAAATAACCAAGCCAACATTTAATCAAACAATCAATTCCTATGATGTAAGCCCCAACCAAAAATGATAATAGAAACAAAAAGAAACAAGGAACACTAATCACGTAAAATCCTTAAAAACTTGGAAGGAAATCTTTATTGGAGAAACACCTAAGAAGGCTTCTTCTCCTTTCTACTTCTTCTCTACTCCTCTTCCTTTTTCTCTCTTTCTCTCTCTGTCTTCCTTGGCTCATAGCTTTCACCAGACAGTCACTCTATCTGTCTTTCTTCCTCTACATTTCTAATTCTCCAGCAAGCTTCCCACACACACTTAATATAATCCCAAAATCTCACCTAACCCTTTGTATATAATGTCATCTGTAAAGTAAGGAAACGCGTAGAAATTAGAGAGAATACAATTCTCAAGATCTGCATTTTCATTAGGTGAAACACAAAACGGGCTGCTAAAGGAAAATACATCTTCAGATTTCAGTGTGGGAGGGGCCGATCATTGATCGACCGCTCGGCCGTGAACTTGAAAATCATCATTTACCGAATCGACCCCTTTACCTTCCAAAAATTAATTTCCATCTTCAAGGTCGAGCATGTTCTCGACCTCTCCCACATGAAAACCAATTTTTCATTTCAAGGTTGACCATATGCTCGACCTTTCCCATAACCAATTCACCTAGTTAAATTTTCCACAAATCCTGCTCTTCTCTCTCCTCTATATTGTATCTTAATTAAATTACTAATACCTCATACTTAACTTTATACCTTAATTAATCCACTAATTATAATTTATTCACTATAAATATTCCACATTAACTCTAATTATTCTCCAACATCAATATTATCGTCTAATGAAATTCTTAATTATCCTTACTCAACCTCATTATGAAAAATCAGGGTATTACATTCCATAATAAAATCATCCCAAAATTCACAATTATTATTATTCATTGTTGAAGCTTAATTTCGGNTTAACTCTCCCCCTTTGGCATTAAACATATATAATAATTGGAGAGTTAAATTAAAATAAATCAATTATATTTCTACCCCTTAGTACACCTATTGGTAGGAGAACATCTAAGTGAATAACAAGAAAAAAATCATTCAATTTAAAAATATTTCTCCCCCTATGTCAATATACTAAATCAAAACAATATGGATATATATCAAGACATTAACAATCAACCAACAAGGCAATTCAAAATAAAATCAAAAGTTATATTATGAATTGTTGGATTATAAAAATTTGAACTATAAGATACCACTTGAAGTATTATAAATATTAAAAACTTCAATGATACCAAATAATATGCATATATTGAATCCAATTTAAATCAAGTGCAAAAAAAAATTATGCAATTACATTAAACTAAAAGCATGCTCTTGAGAGTCTCCCTTCAAATATAATCTAAAATCTTTCACTTTCAATGGGAGAACATCCAACTTAAAACAAGGCTTGATGCCTTTCTTAGGAACCCAAATCTTTTTGAGTTCTTGAGTTTTTAGGCTTGTTTCTTTTATAAAGCCAAACAAAATGATATATGCCCTACACAAATACATGTATTACAAATAGATGGCCAAACAAAGAAATTTTCATTATTTTTCTTCTTTGCAAAGGGTTGACAACCAATTTCAGCTTTATCAAAATATAACTCTTTGTTTTTCTAAATGCATGTTAAAATTCTAGCTACTATTTGGGAATTTAAGCGTAATAGAGTTCAAATAATTATTTTTAGCTTTAAATTCACAAACATCAAATTCAAAAGATTTAACAGCGGGAACTAAATTATCATTCATACTTTTCAACTCAATAATTTGATTTTCAAAAGATTTAACAATATCAACATGCTTTTTCACCAAATTGTCATTTTCCTTTTTCAACAATTTATATTTGGTATTAAGCAATTTGAAATTTTCAAATAATTCCTCAAAAGCTTCTAGCAATTCATTGTCATTATCAATATCATCCAAATTGCTAGAAGAATTGTTTACCTTGTCCTTCTTGGCCATGAAGCAAAAATTGGATACTTCTTCAATTTCGGAAGACGAATCCTCATCGCTATCAGGCCATGTGGCCTTGAAAGCTTTCTTCTTTGAGGCTCTTGATTTCTTCTTTACTTTGGGACAATCATAGGTGGTGTGTCTGGGTTTTTCGTATCCAAAGCAAACTATTACCTTTCCCCTTTCCTCTTCTTTTGTTAAAGGTACTTGTTAAATTTTTGGATAATGAATTTGATATCTTCATCTTCATCCTCCTCGCCGGATTCCACTTGTGTGCTTGATGAGGCTTTGAAGGCAATTTTCCTTGGTTTGAAGGATTCCTTCTCTTTTTTTTCCTCCTTTTCATTACTCCTCATCATGATCTCGTGCGACAATTAATGATCTGATGAGCTCTTCCATCTTTAGGGCCTTTAGATCTCACGCTTCTTGAATGACAGTCACATTTGGTTGCCATGCCTTGGGTAGACACCTAAGAATTTTCCTCACCAACTCTTTGCTGGGATAAACTCTACCAAACATTTTTAAACCATTAGTAACGTTAGTAAAACGAGTACATATTTTACCAATGGTTTCATCCTTTTCCATGGCAAACAATTCATACTCATGAATAAACATACTCAATTTATTTTCTTTTACTTGATTAGTGTCTTCATAAATAATTTAAAGTAAATTCCAAATATCTTTTGCATTTTCACATGTTTGTACTCTATGAAATTCATCTCTATTTAATACACAATATAACATATTAAGTGACTTAGCATTCATGCTCAATTTTCGTTTATCTACATCATTAAACTCAAAAACATTCAATTCCTTTTCAGTTTTACTTGGAATAAAAGGACCATTTTCAATTACATTCCATAATTCATAATCTACAGATTGAATAAATATTTTCATCCTATACTTCTAACAAAAATAATCACTACCATAAAAATATAGAGGTCTAGTAATGGATTAACCTTCAACATGCATATTGAAAGTCATAATTTATATAAAAAATTTGTCAAATGATTTATAACAAGAAATTCAACCAAATAAACAAATGTACACATTATGCACAATATTACACAAAAAGCTAAGTTAACCCTGCCTTGATACAATTTGTTGGATCGTATATGTAACATCCCCTAACCTTTTCCGTATAAAAATTTTCTTTCTTTTAAAAACACTCACGAGGGAAAACCAGAGTAAACATACAATGGAAGTCTTAACCATATAAAACTCAGAGTAAACATACAGCGGAAGTCTTTTACATTTAAATACCACAAACCAATAGTTTAAAAACTATTTAAACAAGTATCACTAAAACATTTATTTAAAACCATTTAAAGCCAATAGTACTTGAATACTTTTAAAGCATTTAAATACATCTATTCCATTTTCGTGAGCCATAACCCCAAGGTCAATGTCGCCAACAGCACAAACGCCCAACCCGGTAATACTCCATTAGCTACGTCCTTTATCAGCTTTATCCAATCGGCTCCTTACCTACATCAACAGGATCTACCTATGAGCCTAAAGCTCAATAAGCAGTATAAACATAAAACATGAAATACACATATAACTTTTGTAACCTCGTATACAGTTTTCAGTTTTGCTTATATTTTATTGTTTCTATCTTTTACTGTTATTTTATCTGTTTATGTGTCTGGCGTATCCAACCAGACAACACAAACTGTACACCCCGACTTTTTAAGTTGAACAATTATCGAGGTATTACCAAGACGTGTTCAAAACATTGAGTTATGGGTAAATTTCTGATAAGATTTTTGTAACAACCCGAAAATTTAATCTCCCATAAACGATGTAATCTTGTTTTTAAATAAAAAGAATGTAATGCATTTCGTGCCTATATTCCTTAGTTATAACTTGATAATTTATTGGACGTCTGATTTGGATAAGAACTTAGTTGGATTTTGGAAGAAAAGATGAATTTTTGTTCTTTGGGACGCATGCGGACGATGTTGCGGACGAGACGTGTCTTCCGCAACACACCTGGAAGGACACCCAGGACTTGGGACAACTTAGGACGCCTTCTAGCATCCCAACCTCACTGTTATGAGGTGTTGCGGATGATATATGTGGACGATGTGGACGATACAGGATGCGTCCGCAACGAATCTGTTTAAGTCTGGGAACTTTAGGACGACTGCGGACACGGATGAGAGTCATCCGATTTGAATCTATCCAATTCCTGGACACATTCGGATGACATTTACGGATGGTGCGAATGCAAGATGTGGCGTCTGAATTGAATTTGTCTTCCTCAATTCAACTCGCGGACGACGGATGCAGACGTCGATTAGCGTCCGAATCGCGACTGCGGATGATACAGACACAGTTGGGGACACTGTCCGCCATCCGAAGTCAAGATTTAGCCTGCGTATGTTTGGTCTTGCGAATGATTGCGGGCGCGAGACTGGCGTCCACAAACGTCCGAATTGTATTAGTTCAGCGATAAATTAAAACAAAATCTGATGAATCGTGAGACGTGGATCGTGGGGTGACACACAATGCCTCCTTTCCCCATGATTTTGACTGGGGAGAGTCGCCACGCCTCCACTATCCTCACATAGAGCCATTCCAGAGGGAGAGCAAGTCTATTTATTGAATCCGTACTCTCTCTCCCTCTATTTTCATTTTGTATCTGAGGAGATTGGGAGTCTGCGTGGAAGGGATTTGGAAAGCAGCTGTCCGTGAGAGATAATTCATCAATAGGTAAGGATTTGGGTTGTCTTGGCCTGTTGGAGGCCATACACCCAAGTAAATGTCTTGTGTATGTGTGTGTTCGACGAATTATTTGTTAGTCATGAATAAAATCTGTAAATTCTCAGATATAGTTACTCCTACAAGAATCTTCTTTCTGATATGTGCAATTCTATAATTATTCCTTTTTATACCTTGTGGCTAATTTCATCACGATGTTTGTTTTACCTTCTTGAGAATGTTAACTGTTTCATTTTGTTAAAAATTACAATATGAAGATAAGCACGGTGATGAGGGACTGTGAATAGGAAGCATGAACGTGATGAGTTGTTGTTGTGCTTATTTTTACGCTTACCATGTTGGTTCCCTTTAGGCCTAAACAAAACCCTTATATATTGTGTTTACTTTCGATGTACAGTTTACTATTACTGCCCTAAGCAATTGTCTTATATTGGTATAGAGCTCTCTGTTGGAGTAAGCATACTGTACGTATTCATTAGTTGTAATTCCAAATATGGTTTGTTAATTCATTTCTCACGTATACACAACTGTTCAATGGGTAATTTAGAATACATTTTTTTGTTAGTTACATTCTGTTATTATAAAATTTTTCATAATATATTGTTATGCACTGTTATAGATTTGTCACAAGATAGCATGAGTTATACAATGTCATAGGTCCGTTATATGAGAGCATGTTAGTTAGTTACTTTTATACTACTAGATTGATTATCTAAAGCACGTTATATGATCATTTCCATATCAGACCCGTTAGATATAAAAGTATATTCTCCGTCTGTTCTCTTAATAATTACTACTGCTTGCTACTGTTTTTTTAGACCCTGTATAAGCATGTTACATTAATCCGTTTTTCTTTTTAGATTTGTTCGCTACTGGTTATAACTTTATATCAAGCATGTCTTCATTGTTTTGGTTTATTATTTAACTCTTGCTCTTATTGTCATTTGAAAAGCATACTCCTATAATGTTATTGCTACAAATTTTAGTTGTTGGGAAATGAGTTGCGTTCCATTCAGTGATATTCGCTGCCATTATTTAGCGTACAAGTAACATGATTTCCTTCTTTAAATCAAATAAATACTCGTTGTCATTATTTAAAGCATGTTTCACGGTTCACCTAGACTTATTATTCACTGTTGAATTAGTCGATCAAGAAGCATGTTTAGATGTTGTAAAGTTGCTACAGAATATATAGTTGTTAAGAAAATTTCACGTTTTACCGTCCTTGAGATCCTGCTGTCATTTTATCTTTTTTTAGAAGCATGCTTCATTGTTTATTTTTCATTGTTACCATACACTAATCCCTTGTGTTTAATAGTATGGGTTTATTTATTTAGTAGCATATTCTTAATTGTTGATATGATTTATTTCAACAGTATGATTTCCCTTTGCTAAGCATGATTCATTGTTTTTGCTGTTATTCTCAATAATTGTACGATGCATGATTTCGTTAAATAGGTTGTAGACAGTTAGCCACTTTAAATGAAATTGATAACTCAATATGCGAACAATTTTTGTTATTTCGTATGTTTATTTGGTACACCTTGTCCCCTTATATGTTAAAGAATGTTGTTTCATCTTAGAATATTAAATGTATTATTGCTTGGTGTTCAAGTATATGTTAGATAAATAGGAATATGCTCATATATTCATATAATAGAAACAAAATAGGGTGTACCCTAGAGAGGTATTCGCATGCATGGTAAGGGAAAGTAAAAGGATAAAGAAAAGATCAAAGGAAAGGATTAAGGGAGTTAGGAGGCGGATGGGTAGCAGTTCTAGTCTGATAATTAGAAAATGTCCCTACCATATCGGGAACGGGACCTAGTTGGTTATAGGAGGTTAGGCCGACCCACTATACCATCCCATACGGGTTCTTCTAATCTCCAGCTCGAAGTACAAGTAAAGAAAGAAAGAAAGAAAGAAAGGAAACGTAAATGAAAGAATTGGTTTGGGTGGCCCCTATTCCAAAGGAACTAAAAGAGAGGCATATGCATTATTGTTTTCCCTATTTCCTTACTGAGCCAAAAGCTCATGTCCTTACTTGTGGTGTAGGTAATGAAGTAATCGTGCCAGGGGTTGATGAGGAGGCCATTCCGGTGGAGCCTGTGGCGTATCTGGTGGAAACGCAAGTGGAGCAGTAGTAGTAGTATGGTATGCAAGTAAGGAAGAAATATGGATAATAAAAAGAGTTTAACGTCAAACATAGTTTGTAAATGTTTATTTAACCTTTTCTTGCTTAGTTGGATTAGTATTTAAATTCCATAATTTTATTTAATGTTGAGTTATGACATTTTCAAATTTCGCTTCCGCAAACTAAACTTAGCACGGTTGATTTTTCTTAAAATTATTGAACTGTCTAAGAAGTTAGTAACGCTCGAATTTATTGCACTCTGATTTTAAATGTTAAACGTTTTTAAAAGGTTATCTTCTTGAAGCCGTTAATTAAAATAAAAATTTAATGAGTTCTTAAGATAAGTAAGAAATTCGGGTCGTTACAGTTTTCCCCGTATACGTGATGTAATCAAGTGTTGGCAGTATGGGGATATTACATTGTGTAGTTTTACGCGTTAATTGTGACATGTAAATATGGGGAAGATGTTATGGGATAAGGGTTCAGTGTGAAAGGATGGAGAAAATTTGGAATTATGGAGTTGCGAACGCATGCGAATGACGTGCGGACGAAGAAATGTCATCTGCATGTGTATAACATGGATGCCTTGTAGATTGGGACGAAGTGAGGGCGAGAGGATGCGTCCTAATGTGTTTCAATGTGGACTTTTGGACGCATGTAGACAACTTGCGGACGAGAAGTGTCATCCGCAAGTGCTTAGCCATGTCACCCTTAGGCTTAGGTCCACTCAAGATGCGATGTCTCATCCTAACTTCCCTGTGCTGTAAGTTTTGGACGAGGTCTCGGACGATACGGATGGGGAAGGCCACGTCCGCATCGAATCTGTATAACTCAGGGGACTTTCGGACGAGTCCGGACTACCGCGGACGTGGAGTAGCCTCATCCATTTTGGCTCTTTCCATTTTTTGGACATTTACGGATGCCTGCGGATGATACTTTTGGACGCCATTTCTCGTTCGAAGCCACGTTTAGCCTATGAGATTTCAGCCTTGCAGACGAATGCGGACGAGACCATCACATCCGCACTCGTCCGAATTAACCCAGAACTGCGACATTAGGAATTTAAAATCAGAAAGAAAATGATTTGTAGCCAATAAAAATGCAACCTCTCAACACTGAATCACACAGCCACGTTCGACCAGCATGGATTTATCTTCCTGCACCTCCCCTGCTGGAAGTACGGGTTGTCTCCCAAGGGAACGAGTCAACCCTTTATCTCCAGCTTCTCCTTCATCCTCTTCTTCATTTAGTCCAGTGTTTTCTTCCTAGAGAGGTTCCTGCATGGAGTGAAGGGATAAGAGGGGGAGCTACTGTCCATGTACCGGAACGTATACAAGGGTAAGAAATGGGGTAGTTTTGGCCAAGTGGAGGCCCTACACCCAAGTAAAAGAGTGCGTGTGTGAATATTGCTTGTTGTTGGACCTCTATAGTTTCCTGTGGATTGCTTTAAGGTTTTGCTGCGTAGTTGCTTCTGTTTGCTATTAGATGCCTCAATCCTCATGTTTTTCCTTAAGTACTCTACTGGTTATTGCACTTCGTTTCTGTTGAATGTTGGATTTCCTTATTGTTTCCTTGTTAGTATCCTCTATATATTGCTTTACCACTTCTATTGGGATGTTCATGTTAGTAGAGTAGTAGTGAAAGTTATTGTGTTGAGCTTTAATGAAGCAAAAGAGAATATGCCTAAATGAATGAGAAATATGAACGAATGCCTGACAGACTTCTAGGAAATGTTGTTAATGGTGATTCTATTTTGTTGGCTATAGACTTCTAGACATGATTTATTGAGTATGTTTGTTAGCAAATCTCTAAGTATGCCTCCGACATTTCATATGAGTGATTTATTCAGCATGTTTCGCATCCTCTTTTCAATGTTTTGTTGTTGTCTATTACCATTTAAAAAGCATGTTTCACTGTTTTACTTCCCATACCTTGCTGCTGTATATTAGTCATTCAATAAGCATGTTTCGTCTTTCTGTTTCGATATTTTGCTGCTGGATATCATTGTTTGAGTAGTCCGTTTCACTGTTCTTGTTCGATTTCTGTTCACTACTGTATATTATAGTTTAAAAAGCATGATTCGCAAGCAAGATCCGTTGTCCCATTTCGTTATTGATCTCTACTGTTTTTAGACGTTTGGAAGCACATTTCGTTAATTTAATTAGTGGATTCGCTACTGTATATCATTGATTAAAAATCATGTTTCACTATTTCGTTTTCAATATTTTACTGTTGTTTATAGTCAACTAAAAAGCATGTTTTTCGCTGTTTCGTTCTCGTTAACTCTTACAATTATTGTTACCATTTAAGGAGTGTGTTTTCGCTGTTTGGATGTAATATTAATGCTGTAGAATTTAATTACTAGGAAGCATGTTTCACCGCTTATTTCATCGTTACGGTCTGCTGTTATATCTGTCAGTTTAAATTATGCTGACTATTCGCTTTCTGATCTCCTTGTTGCTGGTGGTGACATTGAGAAGCATGATTCGATATTCTGTTTCATTGTCGTTACAGCTATTTATTGTCGTTAAGAAGCATGACTCGTAGGCATAGTTTGTTGTCTTACTTGTTATTATTTTCTGTTGTATTAGTCATTCAAAAAGCATGACTTGTAATTTATGTAGTCATTTATCACTGCTATTTTATTAGTCGAATTAACGCATGATCAATATTTATTTTTCCGCTACGTCATTAGTTGCCCAAAAGCATGATTAGTTGTGCGTTTTTGTCGTCACATTCGTCGTTAGGAGCATGCCTCATTGTTATAGTTTTCAATACCTTGCTACTATTCATTAGTATTTAAGAAGCAGGTCTCGCTGTCTCGTTTCAATTATTATTCGCTGCAGTATACAATTGTTAAAATGCACGTTCGCTGTTCTGTTTTCCATACTTTGCTGCTGCATGTAATCGTTTAAACTGCATGTTTCACTGTTTTGTCTTGACGATTTACTGTTGTTTATTGCCTCCTTAAGAAGCATGTTTTCACTACTTTATTTCGTTGATCGTTTGCTGCTATATGTTGTCATGCTCGTTCCGTTTCCTATGTTTGTTGTTGCATAATTTCATTTCATTTAAAAGCATGTAAACTGTTAGCCAATTTAATTGTAGTCGATATTTAAGCATGCTATTGATTTCTATTATTCTTCAAGCATAGTTAAGCTTTGTTGCGTTTAGACAAGTATGCTTAGTTAATCTCAATACACCATTTACCATGTTTTAGTGATTGGTGGTGGAAGTGTTCCCAATAAATGACTTATAAGATTTCTTCATATGTTTTCCCTTATAGCTCTACATAATACGTGGATATACATTTGTTTTCCTTATATGTTTTGAATTCTGTTCTTTTATTCGTAGAATCTTTTATGCTTCTTCATTTTTCATTCATGTATGTGTTAGCTATTTTGGAAGTGTCCCCATGTATTCACGTTAATAGAAACAAAGTAGAGTACCCCCTTGGGGTGGTACTCACATGTATTGGGAAATGGAAAAATGATCAGAAAAACGAAAGAAAAGGGAGTTGGGGGCGGATGGGTAGTCGGGTCTAGTCTGTAATCTAGCTGAAGGCCCTCCCTTACTTGGTACAGGAGTTCTAGATTGCAAGAAAAAGGTTAGGACCGATCAACTATACCATTCCATATAGGTCCTCCAATCTCCAGCTCGAAGTACGAGTAAAGAACGAACAAATGAATGTAATAAAAAGAATTTGGTTTGGGTGGCCCCCCTTTCCAAAAGGGAACTAAAAAGAGAGACATATGTATTTGTATTAACCCATTTTCTTACTGGGCGCAAGCTCACATCCTTACTTGTAGTGTAGGTGTAGGTACCTGTATATGAAAACAAATGCAAAGAATTAGGATTCAATGCAAAAATGATGAACAAATAATCTAAAGTAGAGATGAAAGATTTGTACGTGCGAGGATTGGGGCTAGCCATCCTGATTAGAACCAAAGAGGGCACGGTTGTAATAAAAGTGTATTTAATTCTTCGGGCTTCACTTCTCTTAAGTGTATTTAATTATTTAGTTCTTTCATCAAATTTCTTCATTACTGATTTACGCTTCCGCAAGGTTTCAAATAAATGATTTCTATTGACGCTTCCGCAATGCTTTCACGAAAGAGAGTTTAACAAAGGGTTTTAGTAGCGGTCCGGTTAGCCGCACTGTGATATTTTTTGTTTTAAAAAGAAATTTTAAATTTTAGCACATTTTAAAGGATTTACGAAAAACCAGGTCGTTACACAAAAATTTGTTTATTTATCTTTTGTTTCTACGCCAGGCGTAACCAACTGGACAATAGTTAGTTACTTATCTTTGGTTTCTGTGCCAAGCGTAACCAACCGGACCACAAAAACAACTGTTTACGTATATTCTGTTTATTTCTGTTTTCATTTAGTTCCAATTACCCATCCAAGTGTTAGAGATGTCAACTTAACAAAGTAGAGCAGTTTATGTACATGGCGGGCAACTCAAGAACCCACATCCCTAATCACCTATTTACATTTATTCATTTCTATTTTCATTTAGTTTTAGGTACCCGTCCAAGTGTTAGAGATGTCAACTTGACAAGGTAGAGTGGTTTATGCACAAGGCGGCCAACTCAAGAACCCACATCTTTAGCCACCTATTTACGTTTATTCATTTTCATGTACTTTAGGATTCCATGTAACGACCCAAATTTTTCTTGCTTCAAAAATCGCACTAAATTTAAAACTTTTCTTTTCCTTTATAAAACAGCGGAAAATCTCTTATTTAAAACTTCTTTAAAGTGTGATCAGAGTTCTTTTCTAAAAAGTCTGACCGTTAAAAATCATTTTCTTAGACTCGTTACAAAAAACATCATAAGTAGTGAAAATCTATAATTATAAAATCTTTTCTCAAAATATAGCGAAAGCGTAAATAATTCATTTAAGGAATACTAAACAAATCATTACGTGTTAACTACAAAACACTTTTCTCTTTTACTTTCTTTAGCTTAGCCAGCCACAAGTCCAGCTCGTGCAAATCCTTCGTCAACTGCTCCTTCACCTATTCTCATGTGTGTACCTACACCACAAGCAAACTGTGAGCCTAAGGCCCAGTATGAAATGAGATATGCAATATGATGTATGCCTCTAACTCATTATGTCATAATGGATTCCAACAAAACTTTTCTTTTCTTATTGTTACATTCGTTACTCGTACATCGAGTTGGGACATTGGAGGAATCCATGGCAGAGAGAATGGTCTCTTGTCAGCTTCTAACCACCTAGGGTAGACAGTCTTTCGCAACCTGACAAGGGAAGGGCATAGTTCTTCTAGTCTACCTGGTTAGATCCGAACTACCTCTCCATCCTCCAACTCCCCTTTTTCATTCATTTTCTTTATATATTTTCCTCACGTCAAAGCATATGAATATCCACCCAAGCGTGACATTCTTATTTGTTTCTATTATCGTGATGCATGTCAATGAGAAGCAATAATAACAACGATATAAAAACATGAGACATGAATCAGTAATCACAACAATATAAAAGCATGAAGCATGGGAAATCTACTAACATATTATACATGGTGATACACTCTAAAACATGCTTGGCAATTAAAAGAAATAATAACAATATAGGTATGCTTGGTAATTTAAAGGAAGCAATAACAATATAGACATGCTTGGCAATTTAAAGGAAACAATAACAATATAGGCATGCTTGGTAATTTAAAGAAAGTGATAACAATATAGACATACTTGACAATTTAATGAAAACAATAACAATATAGGCATGTTTGGTAATTTAAAGGAAATGATAACGGTGTGCTAACATCCTAAATATGCTTAGAGATTAAATTAATAACGTGAGATTAGAATGACATAATAAATAAGGCAGTATAGTAGAAGTTCTAACAAACAATCAAAGGAAAGACACTGCTTGTGGTGTAGGGTCTCCACAGGCCAACGACTCTACCGATTTCTTACCTTAAAGCTTTTAACGCGTATTAGTACTTAATCATTATCCTTCTTCTCCTTTTCAATACCTTCACAATTTAATAACATTTACTCATTAATAACAATCCTTTAACAACCATTATGTTCTAACCAAAACATATTCCTCGAATTCTTAAAGCACTTGTATGATCCACAATTATCACTTTCCTCTAACTTATAACTTAACATAATCAGAATATGAAAATCTAATAATAATCATTAAACTATAAATACCACAGAGTACAAAATCCCATAACATGACTCAACCAACCAAAGAACATATTTCACTTCAACGTAATCCAACTTAATAACTTAATTGCTTAATCCACTTGCAAAATTAACAGAAACTTAACCCAATAGAATATAAACCTCGAAGCAGTAATTCATTCCCACCAACAACTTCACAGTTCTACCTTATAACTACAGGCAATAATTGTTCAACAAAAACCAACAAAGTGCATATATTCATTAATCAAACGTCATAGAATATTAAGCCAAGTAACAGAGCATCGATCTCCCTAAACGTACATCCAACGCACCCACAGTTGCAGAAAAAAACCAAAGACTATCACAATAGAGAACAATTATCCAACAATAGAGGGTATTTATCCAACATAGAATCCATAGGAATAACTCACAGTGAACAACACCAAAGAGAACTCTGCTCCTCCTTCCCCGTCTTCTTTATTTCCTCTCAGCCATTAACTCAGTGACAACAGCTCCCTCTCTCCCCCACATTTCTCTTATTTGTGTTTCCATTTCATCCAAAGGCTCACAACCTCACAATTCCTCCCAAAGCACTCTTTGCTCTGTCTATATTTCTCTCTTCGCTCAGCTCACCCGAGAGCTTTCTTCTCTCAGCCTTCCCTTCCTCTACATTTCTAATTCATTAGAGAGGCACACCTAACCATGCCTCTTCCACCCATGCCATGCCAAGCCATACCCTAACTTAGCACCATTCCTCACGCACGTCTACGCTATCATCTTCTCAAGGGGAAGAACTAGCAACAGATCGATTCGATCCAATGTGGAACACAAACCGCCCCAGCCATTTTTTTTTTTGCGAACCACCAGCCTCCTGCCCTTCAACCTAAGGCTGGAAATCACAAGCCACACTGTCACTAATCCTCTCCTTCAAATCATAGTCGGTTACCTGAACATGACAAGGCCTTAATCGATTGCAACAAACCTCGACCTGAAGCTTCACACCAAACCTTCTCGCGAAGCTGCTACCCCGAGCCCTAGCCCTAGCCCAAAATCGCTCGCCCAAAACTGCTCGCCGCTCGCCAGACAACGTTCATGACCAGAACCATGTCGAGCACCTGAGGCCGAGCTTCCACTTCTCCCTCACATGTCTCTCTCGCTTGTTGCACTTTGGCCACTCTCCCTCCTTTTCTCTTAAAACTGAACCGGTTCACAAGGGAGAACTGGTTTACTCCTATATTTAATCCCTTTATTTTAATTCCTCCATTCTGGGACATATCCTTAAGACGTGATTCGTCTTAACTAAGGAAATGAATCTAAATCTAATAAATATACAATTCATAATAAGCAATCAAGCAAATAATAAACACCCTCTAATTCTAGTGATATAGGCCCTTTCAGACAAAACACATGCAGTACCACTTACCTGAAGTCCTTAGCTTTAATGGGTTAGCGCTTAAAGTTTCTTCTCTTCAATACCTATTCATTAATAGACAACGGCTATTAATAATAAATCTCCAACTTCAAACTACAACCAGCGAGTAACCTCCGTCTAATACCATCCAAAAATCAACTTAACAGCTATAATGTTTATCTAATATTCTTTAAATTATTTCCAATCTTATCCAACAATCCATCCAATATAATCCAATGTAAGAGTACTTTAACCAGCATGACTATTCTTAGACTATCCACCGAACAAAGTCAATATCATGTATGTAGAAGAGAGTTTCATACCAGCAAAGACTTGAAAAAGAGAAGTTCCAGTATTTCCTCTTCAGGATTCCACCCTCACAGGCTAGTCACACCCTCGGTCACTATCAAAAGGTCATAGATATCCTTCACAGTAAACCTTCTTAACTCCAGACCTCCATAATAACTTCGTAATAAGGCAAACAACACAATCACAAGAAGCACTCAAAGAACCACATTGCCTCTTTCACCAACACCAAATCTCCAAAGCCTCACCTTCTAAAATTCTAGAATATTCGTCACAGTTACCTCACAAATCAGAACCTCACACACCTATGTCTGTAGAAGCACAACCACAAAAACTTCAAAACCTCACGATTCTCTCAACACATCAATAGAGGTTCCCCTTGTTTTGTTCTCTCTCCCAACTCTCATCCCACTCTTGTTCTATTTATAATCCATGACAACAGACCCTTCATCATCCAGATGAAGATAGAAGGCCACGGTACGCAACTCTTTGTTGTCCAGACATTTCAGATGATGAAACCTTTCCTCTTCAATGTCGGTTAAACCTCTTCAAATGACCCACATAAATTGGCAATCGCTTGAATTCTTCAATTAGCCAATCAACCACCATGCAGCCAATTGACCGCATAATTCATTATTTCTGAATTGCGAACGATCACTCCGGTTGCTCGCCACCTCACCACTTGACCGCCCTTATCGACCACCACATATACTGGTCAATTGTCATGTTATTTCATGTATCCATTACAAATCTGTAATATATATATACACATGTTCAATCTCCAAAATCTATAATATATATATATATATATATATATATATATATATTTATATATATTACTCTTAATAAACTATAATCCACTTTTCCAAATTATCCAAACCTCAACATATATCATATGTTTCATCATTCCTCCTTCACATTATTCTTCACTAATTCCAGTGCGCCCTAAAATAGTATAAATCCTATACCTTCAACCTTATTATATCCAAGTACATTTTCTCTTATTAATTCCATTGACTGTCAATCTAGTTGATATCATTCAATCTAACTCCAAATATTATCAAACAATTCTTCAATTAACTTCAATCCTTCCCATAAGCTAAATAATTCGGGTATCAAGGTTCACTTTATCCAAATTTGTTTCACTTGACCAATACCTTAATCGTCCATTTTAGCTCTAATAACTCCAGAATTATCACTTACCCTATGCCTTCAGCTCAACTAAAATTCAGGATATTACAGTATACACACTTAAAGGAGGGGTGAATTAGGTGAGCTAACTTTTATTAACCTAATTGACATTAGATTTATGTGTGGCTTATAGTTTATTAAGTTATTTATGTTTTAAATGTGTTTAATTTGATTATTTTTAGTTTATTGTCGTTCTTTATTGGTAATACCATCTAACAAGGGTATTTAGATATACTGGTATCTTTATTTAAGTCCACGTAGCTAAAAGATACATCATTTGCACTTAGAAGCCTCAAATAGTGGAATACACGGAGTCTAGGTTGACTAAGGCACTGTGGGAGGTCAACCAGTTTGAAACAAAGTCAAGACTATTGGAAAGAGGTCAACTGGTAAAGATGGTGGTCCACCGCAAAATGGACAGATTCGAGTTAAATTTCTGCTATGTGAAGAAACGGTCGACCTATCCGACTGCACAACGTAATAACTATATTCCAACGGTCAGAAGGTGGTCGACCAAACAAAGGGTGGTCAACTGGTTATGCAATTTTTAAATATAGAAGGCGCTCTGAAACTCATTTTAACAAAGAGATAATCGTAGTGAAGCTCTGCCAAAATTCATACACGATTTCTCTACAGTCAAATGAGTGCATATGCCTATCTCTTCCATTCCTAAACTTGTCATTTACATTTGGAGAGCTTAGGTTCTAGTTATATTTTCTATTTCTTTAATCCTTGTACTCAAACCGAGGGGGACGCTCTGTGAATAGTCAAGCTAAGGGTAACACCCTATGAATAGTCATTGTAAGGGATTGGTTGAGACCCGTGAAGTCAATCATCACTAACCGAGGAGGTTAGGTGATTAAGGATCTCCAAGTAGGAAACTTGGAGTGCAGATGTAGGTCGAAGTTGCCAAACCACGTGAACAAACTTGGTGTGCACTTTCTCTATCCCTTAACTCTTTATTATTTGTTTATATTTTTATGCATGTTTAGTGATAAATCAATTATGGAATAGATAATCAATATCGCATGAAAAAGTTTAGCACACCTCATTCACTCATTTAGGTGTGCGTACGGTCCAATAAGTGGTATTAAAGCAGGGTTAATTAAAAATTTTTATATGATATTGTGTGTATTGTGTAAATTTGTGTATTTGGTTGAATTTCTCGTTGTAAATTACTTGATAAATTATTTGCATAAATTTGCTTAAATTCTTTGTTGCATATATTATGGATTTCAATACTCATGTTGAAGGACAATTCATCACTAGACCTTATTTTGATGTGAATGATTATTTATATTAGAAGTCTATGATGAAAATTTTTGTTCAATCTCTAGATTATGATTTATGGACAATTATTGAAAATGGAATCAATATTCTAAATTTGCCTTTTGATTGTGATAAGCATAGTTTGAGCATGAATATAAAAACAATGAATACATTATATTTTGCTTTAAGTATAAATGAGTTTTATAAAGTGCAAGCATGTGTTAGTGCTTATGATATATAGAAATCTCTTGAGCTTACACATGCAGGTATATATCATTTTGATAGTGGAGAAAACACATCCTTCGAAGATGAGGAAATGGTCAACGTATGCTTAATGGCCAAAGAAAATGAGGTAAACAATTCTTCTAGTGATTTAAAACAAAATTTTAATGAAGATGAATTGCTTGATGCATTTAATGAGTTATATAATCAATTCAACATGCTAAAGTCTAAATATAAATTTTCGAAAAAGGAAAATAATAATTTGATGAAAAAGCATGTTGAAATTGTTCAATCTTTTGAAAAGTAAGTTTGTGAGTTTAAAAGCGTGAATGAGAACTTGATTGTTACTATTAAATCTCTTGAGTTTGATATTAGTGAATTGAAAGTGAAAAATAATTATTTGAACTCTATTATTTGTAATACTTGTAATTGCATAAGGCATAAATCATTTTGTTGTCCATTCAAATCAAATGACAAATGATTAGTTCTAAATTTGTTTAGCTTTCTAAAGGAACCAAACCTAAAACTCAAGGACCCAAAAAAGATTTGGGTTCCTAAGAAAGACAATGGAGCCTTGTTTTAGGTTGAAAGTTTCTCCCACTTTAAAAGAATGTTTTTGATTGTGGATAATGAGAGACTTCCTTGATTGTGCCTTGTGGTATAATATTTTTACTTTTGATTTGATGTTGATTTGAATTGAGTTGATTATATGGATGTAGGTTAAAATTTTATTATCTTCATTAATATTAATTCTTATGTGCGCATATTCTTTTTTGTATCAGTTTTTTTTAACCTTCATTTTGCATAAATCTTTCAATTAGTACAAATTTTACAATTGGTGTCTATGTATGAATTTTGAATACTTACAATTGGTATCAATCCAACAATTGGTTTTATAAAATTTTGATTTGATCTTTTGGTATCTTATAGCTCAATCTTTTATAATCCAACAAAGTGATTTTATTTGTTCCCCATTGATTGAATTTGCATATTGACAAAAGGGGAGAAATATTTTTAAGTTGAATATTTGTTTTGTATCAAAACTTAGATTTTTCATTTCAACATGGTTTTTATTTCTTAAATTTTTTTAATGACATTGTTGATCCCCATTGTTTTGAATTTGAATATTGAAATAGGGGGAGAAGTATTTATCACGTATTAAAGGTTTTCATTTTCTTTTTTTTACAAGTGGTAAATTGAATTTTTTTTTGGTGACTTTGTTTTCTCCCAACAATTGATATACTAAGGGAGAGAGTTAATTTAATTGATTTGTTTTGATGGTAAGGCCCCCAATCTTTATGCATGGTTAATGCACAAGGGGGAAGTTGATTTGTTTGATTTGTTTTTGTTTTGATACTTTGGATTTCCCTTTTGATTTGAAATAGTGTAATGAAAAAGGGGGAGAAAATATATTGAATGCTTTTGATATGAATAATTTTTGTCCTTGATGTTTCCCTCCAATGATTTTTGTGTTTTGAATAATATCAAAGAAGGGGAATTTTTGTTAACTTTGATGGTCCCCCCCATTGATTTATTTTTTAATATGACAAAGGGGGAGAAATTAGTATAAGTTGTTAGGAAAGAATGAATTAAAACTAAAAGAGATAAATTGTATAGGCTAAAGGGGAGAAATCATAATATGCAATATATCATGTTCATGCTTAGGAAAGAAAAATAAACAACTTAATATATTGTTTGTTATCATAAAAAAGGGGAGATTGTTAGCCTAATTGACATTAGCATTATTTGTTTTGATGATATGTGGTTTATTGTTTATTAAGTTGTTTATATTTCAAATGTGTTTAACTTTATCATTTAGTTTATTGTTGTCCTTTATTGGTAATACCCTCTTACAAGAGTATTTAGATACACTAATATTTTTGTTTAAGTCCATGTAGCTAAATGATACATCATTTGGACTTAGAAGCCTAGAGTGGAATACAAGAAGTATAGGTCGACTAAGGAACTGCAGTGGTCAACCAATTTGAAACAGAGCCAAAATTGTTGGAAAGCAGTCCACTGGTGAATATGGTGGTCGACCGCAAAATGAACATAATCGAGCTAAATTTCTGCTATGTGAAGAAGTGGTCAACCGGCAGTCAAAGTGTCAATCTATCTGACTGCACAACGTAATGATTATATTCAAACGATCAAGAGGCGTTCGACCAAACAAAGGGTGGTTGACCAATTATGTAGTTTTTAAATATAGAAGGCACTCTAAAACTCATTTTAACGAAGTGAGAATCGTAGCGACACTCTGCCAAAATTCATATACAATTTCTCTACATTCAAATGAGTGCATCGGCCTAACTCTTCCATTCTCAATCTTGTGATTTACATTTAGAGAGCTTAAGTTCTAGTTGTATTTTCTATTTCCGCAATCCTTGTACTCAAACCGCAGGTTACGCTTTGTTAATAGTCAAGCTGAAAGTGACGCCCTATGAATAGTCATTGTAAAGGTTTTGTTGACACACGTGAAGTCAATCATCACTAATTGGAGAGGTTAGGTGATTAAGAATCTCCAAGTAGGAAACTTGGAACGTGGACGTAGGCTGGAGTTGTCGAACCGCGTGAACAAACTTGGTTTGCACTTTCTCTATCCATTAACTCTTTATTATTTGTTTATATTTGTATGCATGTTTAGAGATATATCAATTAGGGAATAGATAATCACCCCCCCCCCCCCTAGGTGCGCATATAGTCCAACAAATTTTGTCACGACCCGAACAGAACTGCCAGGTCAGGCTACCCAATTCTCAGAGAGAACTCAGTTACCCAGCCCAAGGCGTAAATTTTTATACAGAAGACTTAACGAGAATAATATCAAGCCCAAACCCAAATCACATGGATTGGGGTCCACATAGTGATCAATCAGAGATATGATAGCATAATAAAGGAAAGTATTGTGCAGGAATTAAATCAAATGACACCAAAACTAAAATCCCAACATATAAGGAACGGAGGGATTGAACCGACGAACCTCCACCAATCCACAGGGAGATTAAGACATCCATCAGGGAACACTAGCTTTGCCCTATTGCCTCATGTATACGACTAGTGCACCAAACCTACCCCCTAACCTAGGGAAAAATATAGTCTAAGGGGGGTGAGTGACTAGCTCAGTATGGAAATCTATATTAAATGCAATGCATGCTAAAAATCATTTTCCTTATCTTTTAAAAACTATTTCATGCTTCTCATTTACCGTACATGGATTTTAAACATTAAACCTCTTTATCATTTTAACAAACTGGCCCATGGCCCTCAATGTGGCATTATTCAAAAACCCGCTGTATACTTAGACATCTATAATTGCAAAATATGCCAACATCGCTTTTCTTATGAAAACGTCATCAGTGAAAAAAGATGGTCACTCAAGGACCCATTCATCACCCATCATAGAGAGGTGGTATAATCTCTCGGATGTACCGACAAGCGGTAACTAGCGCCAATACGATCCTTGTAATCAAAGTAACGAATAAGGTTGCTCACGATAGACCACTTCTCACTAAATACCTTTATGTTCCAAATTGACGAGGGTTGCCGTAGAGCAGAGAAACGAGCTATCTAGCCACCGCCAAATGAGACGGTACTAGGATAGGCTAATCTTTGTGACTGAAACCTTCCATCCATTCTTAATGAAATGGATGGTCACGCAATGATCTACCCCACACATGTCACAGAAAGGTAGCTATCCGCCAATAGCAACATCTCATGAGGCAAGAAAGAATACCATTGACGACGATTCGTGGATCCAGCACGTCACCCGAGTCGTCAATGAACTAGTCAACGACGACACAACTCGTACGATCATATACTCAGGGTGAGGTTGCTCATAATAGACCACTTTTCACTAAGTACCTTTATGTTTCAAATTGACGGGGTTGCCGACGAGCAGAACTACAAGCCATCCAGCCACCCGCCAAATGAAATAGTACTAGCATAGGCTAATCTTCGCGACTGACAACCTTGCCAACTCCTTGTGACAAATACTCTGGCCAAGTTGAAGGACTTGCAACCCAAGGAGCCATCATCACCCTCCCATCCTATTTCCAACTTTCAAGACTTGTAACCTAAGGAGACGCCACCAATGTCCTATCCTCTTGTTCCACTTGCAGGGATCGAAATCTGAAGACATGTCATGAATGCCCCATCACCATTTCAGACGTAAATGACCAATCTTCACGCAGCAGAAGATTGTACGGGGATAGCCTCATGATGCTTTAATGCTATAGTGCCTAAAGCATCAAGATGATTCATCCTCCCAATGTACATAACAAATCTTCTCGCAATAGAAGATTTCGAGGGATAGCCTCGTGATGCTTTAGCACTAGAGTGCATAAAGCTTCAAGAGGATTCATCCCTTCAATGTACATATCATATAACCCATCTTCTCACAGTAGAAGATGTCACTGGATAGCCTCGTGATGCTTTAACGCTAGAAGGCCTAAAGCATCAAGAGGATTCATTATTCCAACACATGCACAGATATCACATCATTAATATGGCAGAATATCAAGAATAAACCATGTATGGAATGTAAATGTGAAAAAACATACGTATATGTAAAAACTAATGTGTTGTCGATCAGCCCCCGTCGGGTTTTCAAGTGCGGTATCCCACAAAATAGCAGTTTTAAAAACCATGATGCAATGCAGTGCAAAAAATATAAAGATCCATACCTCGATGGCGACCACGACACGCTTACCGACAACCTAGCTCCATGCGCTATCGTAAGCAAAAAGTCAAATTTCCTGACACCTCTAGAACCTACAACAAGGCTGGTGTCAACATTCCAACAAACACATAAGGGACAATAGAAAAGTCTCCATGAAGACCCAAGTTTCAAGACAGTTTCTAGGGACAACCACCAGCCCCAAACCGGAAACCAAAACTAGGAATACAACCTATACATTGGATTAAGTCTAATGTCCATCTTTATGCTACTATAGACTCTAACCCAACATTGACAGTCAAGATAGTAAATAAAATGGAAAATAAGACTTAATTAACAGAGCTTGAATTCCTCAGAAATTGACTATCAAAGCAGCACAAAATACGGAAAACAAGAAATCCTCCTAAGAGAGTACTATCCTCATTATTGACCCCTAAAATAGCAATTGAAATGAGGGGCAAGACTAACTCATTCAACAGGACAAAATTATCATTAACGGTCTGTTAAGTAGTGACTGAGATGCAGGACCTAATAGTAATAAGTAACATAACAGGTCCTCAACAACATTTATCCGACAGAAATCCATAACAGAAATCAAATTGAATTCTAGCGTTTGAAATTTCTATCAAAACAAAAACCCAGAACAGTTTTCCTTCATAACACAACTCCTCAGTCTCAAAGTCAGAACCGTAGCATAATAGGGACCAAAATCATCACAAAAAAAATTTCACTCTCGGGTCTTTACCTTAAATTTAGAATCACCAATTCATATAGCATTTTAATAGGAACATCAACTAGGCCTCAAGTTATCAAACAAAACCCAACAGTATTCAAAACTCATCACTCAATGCAGAAACCTAAAGGAGAATTGTAAACTAAACTAAAATCCTCAAATCCATCAATGACCCGAGATTGTTCAAGCGACAACATTAGACTGATCTCAAAGAACATAATCATTTTTCAGCAAAGTAACATTTCTCACAATGACTTAAGGCAGAACCAAAACAAAAATCAAACTCTAAATCATAAAAATAGCAGCAAAACAGGGCATATTATCGGCATTTCCATCAAACAACAACAATGCAGAAATCATCCAATCTCGGGCACAATATCCTCACCTTGAGTGCGCCGAGGAAAAAGGTCAGCCCTTGCTCGGAAAGGCCTCCGATGGAGTAGCCCAAATCACCTGTGACGACCCGATTTTTATTACCTTTAAAAATGAGTTAAATTTAAAAATTTTATAAAGCAACTAAATCCTTATTAAAACCCTTCAATTGAAATCAGAGTTCTTTTCTTAGAAACATGATCGTTAAAACTTCTTACTTAAAACTTGTTATGAAAATTGTTATAAGCGGTAGAAAACTATAGTTATAAAATCATTTATCAAAACATAGCGGAAGCGTAAATAACTCATTTAAGAAATACTAGACAAGTATTACATGTTAATTACAAAACACTTTTATCTTTTACTTTCCTTAACCTAGCCAGCCACAAGTCCCGCTCGTACAAATCTTTCATTTGTTCATCATTTTCTCGTGCGTGTACCTACACCATTAGCAAACTGTGAGCCCGAGGCCCAATAAGAAATGAGATATGTAGTATGATCATACCTCTCTTTAATTCTTTTGGAATGAGTACTGCCCCAAACCAATATTTTCTTTACGTATTTTACATAACTCGTACATTTAGTGGGAGATTGGGAAATCTTTAAGGAGAGGGTAATCTTTGTCAGCTTCAACCACCTAAGGTAGTCCGTCTCGCAGTCCCGACAAGGGAAAGGTAACGTTCTTTTCTTCTTCTCATAACCCGTGAGAGGGTGATCCATGAGAGGGTATAAATAATTCTATCTACCTGGATGAACCGTACTTACCCTTCCATTCATTCCCCATCTCCTCATTCTTCTTCTTTAATTCTTTTTCCTCACTCAATGCATATGAGTACCAACCCCAAAGGTGGCACTTCCTACTTGTTTCTATTATCATGATGCATGTTAATACAGTATAACATAACGAAATGTAAAACAACAAATATCAGTGAATAGCAGTAATTAAAAGCGAATAAAAGAACGAATATAGCAACGAATTGAAACAGAGAATGACATGCTTGAATTTGCAAAACATAATAGTAAAAGAAACGGCAATTTTCTAAGCATGCTTGGCAATTTAAGGAAAAAAAGAATATTTTAAGCATGCTTGGCAATTTAAAGGAAGTGATACCGAGATAGACATGCTCAGTAATTTAAAGAAAGCAATAACGATATAGACATGTTTGGCTATTCAAAGGAAACAACAACGATATGCTAACATTCTACACATGCTTAGATATTAGATTAATAACGTGCGATAGTATAGGTATACTAAGTAAAGCAGCATAGTAGAAAGCGCAAATAAACATTTAAAGGAAAGACACTGCTAATGGTGTAGGGCCTCCATAGACCAAAAACTTTAATCAATTTCTTACCTCGAAGCGTTAACATGTATTAGCACTTAATCTTTATCCTTCTTTTTCTTTTCAATACCTTCATAATTAAAACATTTACTTATTAATAATCATAACTTATTAATTTCATTCTTTTATCCTTAATTATATATAGATTCTAGGAATTCATTAATGCCTAAAATGAACATAACCATTCATTATTCATCTATAATTACAACTAATTTGCAGAACATCAGGGATCGATTCCAACAATATAACATAACTTCCAACTAAAATTCATAATGAAGCAGATAATATAGTCCACCACTCCACATTCTACTTAACTCTAGCAATCCAACCGTCAGAGCACAATTCCAACATATTCATGCTTGTGGAAAATAACCAACAATGTGCTACATTCACAAGTCCACCCCACAGAATATAACACAAGCAATAGAGTACTGATTTCCCAGAACATACATCCAACGTATTCAATTTATTCACAGTTGCAGAAACAAACCAAAGGTTATCACAACCAACAGAGAACTATCATCCAACAGAAGCATATATTCCTCAACTAAACATTTTAGACTATTAATCTGAATACACAAACCACAACCAAACAGTTTAATAACCTATATTCAGCAACTAACTCCAGTAACCAAATCTCATAGCACAAATCCAATATGTTAATGTTGACAATAACATAGCTGAATAACCGTGCACAATCCAACATACACACATCAATCAGTAGAGAAATAAATCCAACCAAACAACAGAATATATTTCTAGAACCACTCACCCATTCGCAGCTTTCGGCCACTAGTCCAACTCTAGAGAGCTCCACCTCCATTCTTCTACACTCTTCTGCCCTTCAAAAACAAACACCCGAGACACAATAGCTAGTCATCCCTTCCTCTCCCTCTGCATTTCAATCCACTAGAGAGCACTCGTGCCATGCCTCAACCCATACCCAGGCCTTACCCTAACTCACCCCATGCCTCCACGTAAGTCCAAGTTGTTGCCTTCTGTAGAGTAAGAGCCAGATCGGTTCAGACAGACCCACAAACTGGACCACAACCTTGAGCCGAAACGACAGCTCTAGCCATTGACTCGAGGCCGGCAATCACTGCCTCACCATCACCTACCCTTGCCGTTGCCATCCATTGTGTGTCACCGGACACCCAAAATCGGTAGAACGTCGACGCCCGATGCTGCCCCGACCAGACCCGCAAGTCGCAACACAAAGTTGCTCGACACCAGCTGCTCGCCATTCACCAGATGACGCACGACCTGGCCATTCCAAGCTCACCGTCTCATCCCACCGACGCTCGTCACTCCTGATTCACTCGCCCCCTTCGTCCATCGTTCTCTCCGTCTCCCTCGTTTTTCCTCTCGGGTTCGCTCACACATATAATGGCCGCAGCCTATTCTGTTTCTCTTGTACACACTGGACCTATTCATGATGAACCGGTTCAGCCTAATCCCCCCCTCTTAATTTCTTCATTTATTTTAATTCCTTTTAAATTTCAATCTCATTTTAATCTCTCACTTAAATCCACCTTATTTTTTAATTTCTTCTTTTAATTTTTCCTTCTAAATTATTTATCCCAAACATTATAATTTAATTTATTAAATTAATATTTATTTTAATTACATTAATTTCCATTTAATCAAATTTCTTTTTCACCTTTATTAAAAACCGGTCATTCCTAAATGTTCGAATCGAGTCAAACCAAACCAGTTCAATCCATTCTTTCACTCCTTTAGAATTACGATTTTGGACGAGGGAAGGCGTTCGTTCCTCGTCCGCGATCGTCCAAAAAGTCCAATTATTTGCACAGATTCAAACTCCACTCGTCTGGATGTGTCAGCACTTGTCTGCATGCGTCCAAAAAGTCATACACTATCGTCTAATAAATTCCTTAAATTATAATCCTACGAATATGTTCTTGGTAATACCCCGATAATTATCCAATAAATCCAAATATCCCTAATTACTTTTCAATTATCCTTATTAACTTTCGATATAAAAAGTCAGGATATTACATCACCGAAATCTCGAGCTCCCAATTCTGCCAACCGACGCGAAAAGCCCCCTAGCAGAAACACACACTCAACCGCGATCTGGAAACCTGTCAACCACTCACAGCTACTACCAGCTGAAATCATCATTTTCGTTCTCTGTGAATCACCTTCCTCGCAAAATCTCCCTCCTGGCCGAAACCCCTTTTTCTCTCACGTTCGCAAAGAAGAAGACTGAATCTCTTCTTCTTAAAAAAAAAAAACAAAATAATTTATTAATTTAATTTATAATATATAATATATAATATATAATTTATATATTAAGTAAATCAAATTAAGTTTTCATTTTTAAACCAGATTCAAATCCCGACTAGTTTCAAAACGCTAATTGAAAACTTTTCTTTAGTCCAAATAATTTATCAAAAATATTTCCAAAAATAAATTCTCTTTCAGAAAACTCAATTTGATCGTTTGAAGGAAAAATGCACACGTCACCGTTATGTGACAAAACTAGTCAACTTTTCACCTTTGACCAAAAATTTTCGAAAAATTTACACATGGCATTTTTAAATTATTTAAAAATCTCGGATTTTATAACTTTCTTGTGCGATATTTTTTATTCTATCTCTAAGTGATTTAATACAAAAAATGCATACAGTCAATAGCAAATATAAAGTGATAAGGGATAGAGAGATGACACCAGTTTGTTCACGAGGTTTTCCAAAACTGCCTACATCTGCGCTCTAATTTTCCTACTCTAAGATCTTTAATCACCTAACCTCCTCAATTAGTGATGATTGAGCTTCGCAGGTGCCAATCAAACCTTTACAATGCCTGTTCATAAGACGTCACTCTTTTTTTTACTATTCACGAGGCGTCACCCTTTTTGTAGTTGAGTACAATAAAATGTAAAAACTAAAGTTTCTAACTCTCACAAATATAAAATCTTAAGTTTGGAAGAATGAGAGTTAGGATAACACTCAATCTAGAAGAGAATTATCGAGTAATAATTTTGGTAGTGTTTCAGTGTGATTTCTCTTGGTTAATCTTCAATTCGGAGTGCCTCAATTTATAAAAGTCTGCTCGATTGGTCAACCACCCTCTGTTTGGTAGACTGCCTCTCAACCATTGAAATATTACTGTTGAACGTTCAATCAGATCAGTCAATCATTCCTTCATTTCCGATCGACCACCTTCCACTACTTTAGAAAAATAGGAGGAAATTATAATATTTTTGGTCAAACGCTTCCTCTTCTCCGGTCGACCATTTTAGTCTATTCCAAAATCCAATTTGCTCTCTATAGGAATTTCGATCGACCGCCATTATGCTCTGGTCGACCGCTACTATGTGTTTTGCACTCTGAAGCCTCTCTGGTCGACCACCCAGTCAATCTATCTTCACGTTTTGCACATTTTGAAGCTTCTAAGTGCAATTGATCTATTCTTTAACTACATAGACTTAGATAACATATTAGTACATAGAAATACCCTTGATAAGGGATATTTCTAATGAAGAATAATTATAAACAAAATGATAATAATAATAATACCCAAATGATAAACAACTTATAATCAAATTAAAACATTCATTATGAAAATAATTAAGCTTAATATCTATAGGGTAACAGATTTCGCTTTGGAATATCGTAGAAAAGCTAACTTTGTTGCTAATGCTTTGAGTCATTATTCGCGAGGTTCCTTATCTTGTCTAATATTGGAGGATTGGAAAAGATGTTTAACTATTGGAGATTATGAGCTGTTGTAATGTTTGAGGTATTTAAATTCGTGTAATTATTAAATTAAGCGAAATATGAGTTATTGGCATTTTATAAAGTATTAGAATTTAAATATATATATATATATATATATATATATAAAGATTTAAAGAAATTATAGAAAATTAGACGAAATTGAATGAAGGAGTGGGCGGTCGATCGCATCCTAGGCGATCAACTGGTGCGATCAGCTGGTGTTGCTGGGAGACAATGGTGATCGATCATCCTTCAGCTGAATCGATCAACCGCCATTAATTGTTAACGTCTGGAGGCGATATTCAATCGCCAGAAACACTGAACGCTCAGCCCTTGGCATTCTAGTGTGGTCCAATGTCTCCCCCAACGTTTTGTCTTTAGTGAACGACTGAAGAGTCATTTAGAATGTGTGTAAATAGGACGTGAGGTGAAGTTTTTCCCTAGAAAAACTGGAGAACGAGGGAAACTTCACAAAGGGTATTCTGTTTGAGTATTGGAAGTGAAGGAACTATGAGTGTTTGGTTGGACTGCTGGAAGAAAAGGGAAATGCAGTTTGAGGTAAGGAATAATGTGTGTGATTTGTCCGTAAGGACCTACGTCACAGAAGTAGGATTTGTTTGATGAATACGTTGTTGGTCTGTTCTCTGCAAGTTTTTGGTTGTGTGATGTCTTCTTCTGTATGCAAGTTTTTGGTTGTGTGATGTCTTCTTCTTTGTATGTTCTTTATGTGTTTCTTTTAGGTATTAAATATATAGACAAGTTATATCACCATGTAGAAACTATTTTTATGAATGTTAATATACGAATATAGAGGATTAGAATGGGTATTATAGTTTTATGATTAGATTATTAATAATTGTATAGTTAATGTTATGAAGAGGAATAAAAGTGTAGATAACCAATAAATATCAACTAATATAAGCTGTGAGTATTGGAAAATAAAACGATGATTTCCACCCTAGTTGATATTTAGTGCCCTTATAGAATTCGTTCATGGTTATGTCATGTTATATTGATTGTGTAGGTTAGCTTCTATTTAATAATATAATAGTAAAAGCATGTTTGGTGATAAATTATATTTAATGTATGGTCCTTATCTAATGCCTGCTAATTAGTGTGGTGTTATTTGCAATATATGAACTGCTGTGTGTGACATTCATGTAGGCATATTAGTAGGATTGTATGTCATGCATCTCATGGGATAATAATGGTGTTTTCTACGTAGGTTCAGAGACTTAAGAGGTTGCTCACATGTACAAAACAACTCGTTTGAGAAAGTTTAGAGACTGAAGAGGGTGCTCTTACTCAACAAGTGGTGAGTTTGGAGACTGAAGAGCTTGGTCTCAACCAAATGGTAATGAATGTAAGTGTAGGTGGGTTTGTTTTTACTGAGTTCGGAGAGTGAAGAGGTTGCTCTCATGTAAAAACGAATCCAAGCAGTGAATTCGGAGACTAAAGAGGTTGCTCTCACCCAACTTACGAATATATTGGATTGATCCATATAGAGTTGTTATAAAGGTTATAGTTGCATTTCATTTTATATTCCTTACTGAGCAATATGTTCATTATTCTTCCTGTGATGTAGGTATGAATTGTGAGCCGATTGAGGTGAACAATGAAGAAGTGAGATACGATGCAAGCTTGTGTTACCATGCGCAAAATGACCTCGGGGGTTATGGCTCTAAATGAATAAAAGTTGTTTTAATGCATAAAAACTTTGTTATGAATTTCAAGTATTTATTTATGTTATTACTATAAAACAATTTAATGTTTTTATTCTACGTAACGTACTATGATGTTTTTCAATAAAGTATATTTTAATGAGATTTTAAAATGTTCAAATTTTTATGAAAAATTCATAAACAGAAATGAGATGTTACAGTTGTGGTATCTTGAGGATGACTAGATGATACAAGTGTTTAATTGAATAACAACTCCAACGCTTCTACAGTGTGACAAGGATATGCAGAAATTCAATGATGAACTCCAGGAAAAGTTTGAAAAGATTCAGGCAGGTGAATAGCTTGATGGTTGGCAGATCAGTTTGAATGGTTTTTTATATTTCAGAGATCAAATTGTAGTACCCAATGATTCAAATTTAAGACAGAGAGTTTTAGTAGAGAACCATAAATCGAGGTTTGCTATTCATCCCAGCAGTACAAAAATGTATCATGGCTTGAAGCGTCAATTTTGGTGGGGTGGAATGAAACTAGATGTATCAGAATATGTTTCTAAGTGTTTAATTTGTTAGTAAATAAAAGAAAAACATCAAAGACCACTCTTCTCTCCCTCTCTCCCTACGATTATGTCTTCCTCGGTAGGCCAATGGTGTGCAGTTCGTGAGTTCTCCAACAAGTGCCATTCTCGTTCTTCACTAAGGTAAGTCTCAAATTTTTGGTTCCCCTATCCTCTTCCTTCGCAAGTCAGTGATTAACGAGTGAAATTAAATTATTTAAGGATTTAGAGTGGGAATCGACGTTGGAAAGTCGACGCCAACAAAGCTTGCTTGCCAAAAAAGTGCATATCTCAGTAAGGACTGAAATCTCCAATTTTTTTTAGAGTTCCTATGAATTACTGAATTGATTGGTTTTTTATAATAGATTGTTGGTGTTGGTGATAAATTAGGAGTATAAGTTTTGATTTTGTTTGATTGATTCTAATGATGTGAGTAGATGGTCAGCGATCGGTGGGAGTTTTGGATGGAAGGAACTCCCCTAGCCAGCGACTCTGTTGAGTTGCTGGGCTGCAACCGAATTGTTTTGGGCCTCGACTGATGCTATTTTGGACAGCAGCCAAATCCTGTTTTTTGGCTAAAATTTAAAATTTAAAAATCAAATTTATCATTCCTGGGTCATTCCGGAGGATTTTTCTGACTATGTTAGATCTGTGACCGTGATATCCCTAGGTCATTCTCGATAGCTTAGGAATTCAAATACTTAATTTTAGAGTTCAAGTTCTGATTTTAGGAAAATTATTATAACTAGATTTCAAGACTTATAAAGTTGTTGGACTTGTTTGCTATTGGGTTTCATTGGACTATGTTCTATTGGACCTTGGTATTGATTGGATTAAATTCAAGGTAAGCGTTATTTTATGTTCAGCATACATGATTTTTCAAAACAGAATTTTAAACACATTTTTGTGTTAAGTGACACATTCATATTTGACTTGTTAGTTTCATAAATCATATAACATTTTTCACTCAACATGTTTAAAGTTCAAAGTACACATTTAATTTAATATTCAATCAGTTATAATTGCATTTATTTTTTATGCACTGTTGTTAACTAAAGTAATAAGACAATTATATGTGTCATGTCCCTAGACGCAAAAATCTAAATCTAATTAGGGTCTTTTTGGCTGTTGCAATCGCTTGAGTATCGTCGTTGTTAAAATTTTATTACTTGCTCTACTACTCGTTGCTACTTTATTCAAACATTAAGTTTATTTTAAAGATAAATTTTTGACATGTATACATATTTCTATAAAATAAATATTGTATATAAAATTTAATTCCTTATGTATAGTTGACTCATCTCAAATTTGACTCTCCTTTTAGAAAATAATCAAAGTGATTCTCAATTGCTACCATAGGAGTAGATTTTAGAGATTTTCCTAATCAAATTAATTTATTTTCTTTTATTGAGAGACTTAAAATATTTTCGTGAGCATCGTACTTTAGTTTTATTTTAATTTATTTCTACGCGTTTGCACTATGTTATTTTACACTAATTAAAATGTCACGTTTTGACCTATATATTTTTGGGTTTAGTTTATAATTAAAATTTTTATCTTCTCCTGTTGATTTTTTACTAAATATGGTTGGATAATTAGGTCAATTTTTATGTTGAGTTATTTCCTGTTCTGTCTCAGGTCTCCTTTGAGACGTGACGTCAACCATTATACTAAGTGAATAGTGGTGATTAGATCAAATTATTGTGTTTCACATGACAAGGACCTTAAAAATTGGATGCTAAACTAGGAAATTGAGATATATATTCTTCTAACTATTAAATAGTAACAACATACGGCGCACGTGGAAGCATGGATGTGCACGTGCGTGTACTATGTTATGTGATAAGAGATTATATCGAGTTAAAGTATAGATTACTAAATCAAATGATTAAATGGAGGTGACAGAGATGAAAAATTAAGGAATCATTACTCACAATGTTGTGCATCAGAAGACGTTAGGGTAATCCCATCAATCATTTTCCAAGCATCAACTCCTAATTGAAAGACATTTTCTCTCGTCAAAATCAAATCCATAAAGTTATATTCGGTTTTCTTCTTCTCTTCCTTATTTTTTTCCTCAAATCTTATTGCATCTTTAAATGTTTCTATTTATTGAAAATGAGTTATTAAATAAATACAGGATAAACTATGTTTTAGGTATACCTTGTTCTTACATGTTAGACATCTATTTATTTTATGACATATCTTCATCTAAAACCAATAAATTATTTATGCAGCAAAAAGGAGAAGGTCTTTTCTATTTTTAGTAGTTGTAAAAAGGCCACAATTTGCGCCTAAGAGCACGTTATCAGACATAGATTTGTGACTGTCGTAGCCCATTCTTCCAAAAAATTACTCAAAATTTAGGCATCATTATTGCGTTTTTAATATTTTCAAAAATTACACAAGGGGGCCCCATTTATCCTTAATCTTCATACCAATTAGGTGTATCTGAACATTTAATTAATACTATTTGGTGCTTCAATTATATTACCTTGTCAACGGGATTCTTAATTTGAATTGTTGGCATACGTGACCAATGGTATGGTATGGAATTATGATCTCAAATTTAAATCCGAGATGTATTTATTTATTCGATCCTGACTTAATTTAAAGATAAACGCATACCCATTAGTATTATAGTGGCTTAGAGAATCCCCGTTCGAACGACAACTCTTTTTTTATTCTTAGGAACTCCGTTTCGGTGGCTGCTCCGGACAGTACCACGTGGCGGTCATATCAGTGGGACCCACTGCCCATGGCCTCTGGTGATGGATTACATTCCATGGCTATATAGCTTCATGCCCCACCTGTTTCTCTCTCTTAACTATGCCGGGTTGTCAGATTCCGGCGCATCCGCCGTCCACCTTTTTGCCCTTTTTGCATATAACCCCACCCCCCTACTCTTCACTCTTAAATTTCGACTCTCGTTTCTCTCTCTTACACATTCTTCACGTCAACGAATTCTTCAGAATTTTTACGCTGTCTGTGAACTGTGAGGGGACAAACCAACAGTGTTTTAAAGTGGAACAGAGTATATATAATATCTAACGATCGCCATTGAAGCAATTATCTTCTTCCTTGGAAATCACTTTGGTTTTATGTTTTCTTGGGGAGGAAAAATAGGTTGGTTTCGATGAACACTGCGCTGCCGGAAATGTCGCACTATTTCAATGCCAATGGGAGCTCTACGGACATGACTGTCCTGGAGAGACAGAGAGCTCAACGCAAATGGGAAGAAGAACGGGTACTGGAGCCGGAAAAGAATCTGAGTTCCTATGGTTGTTTTAATGAGTTTAGGAGTTTGTTTTCTTCTCCAATACCGGCGTCTCAGGTGCAAAGCTTTCAGGGTTTGATGGGCGGAGCTGATTCAGCGCTGAGAGAGGTAGTAGTTGGCTCGTTAAAGCCAGACCCTGGCTTGGATGTCCTCTGGTCGGAGTTGGAGATGCCCAGCATGGAGGTCTGGTCGTCTGGGTTGGTGAAAGAGAGTACTGAGCTCGAAGAGAGTTACTCTGTTTCTAGAGCTTCCAGCTGCAAACCAGCAATGGTAGCTCCGGCAGCCGGAGAGGTCAAACGTAAAGAATTAACGGAGAAGATAAACTCTGTCACTGGAAGAGATAGCTTCAAGAAGAGGAAAGCTGAAAAGATACAAAATGCTATGGTCAGTTCCCCTATTGTAAACCACTGAAATTTTCTCTCAAAATCAATAATTCTTATGAAAAAGCTTCTGATATTTTTCAGGTTTCTTCTGGAGAAGACATCAGAGAGAAGAAGATCAAATCCAGCACAGAAGAAGCAGAATCAAAGATCACAGACCAAAACACTATTAAAACTAGCAACAACAACACCGAAACCTCTGCCGATACATCCAAAGAAAACAATTCAAAAGCTTCGGAGGTTCAAAAGCCAGACTACATCCATGTTCGAGCACGCCGTGGCCAGGCGACAGATAGCCATAGCCTCGCTGAAAGAGTAAGACGAGAGAAGATCAGTGAGAGAATGAGATATTTGCAGGATTTAGTCCCAGGATGCAACAAAATCACAGGCAAAGCTGGAATGCTAGACGAAATCATCAACTACGTTCAATCTCTTCAACGCCAAGTAGAGGCAAACTTCATACACTCCCCTCAAAAATTTTATTTTCTTCATTTCAAATTCAGAAAAATTCAAATCACCATTATTTCTACATCCTCTGAAGTCGTCAATCTTTCCAAATACAGTTTCTATCGATGAAATTAGCGGCCTTGAACCCCAGGCTAGACTTCAATGTTGATGAACTCGTTGCGAAAGAGGTATAAGTAATCAACTGCTCTAACTATTCTTTGTCTGTTCATCCTGATTATCTTCTGATTTTCATGCAAACTGCAGGTATTTCCGTCTTGCCAATCGAACTTTCCGAATGTGGGAGGAATTTCATCAGCAGCAAACAATTTAGCGAACTCACAGTTCAATCCGTTACCACAAATGCTTCCCTGTTCTGCATTGGAAATGGCCATAAGTCCCTCTGAAGTCGGCCTTCGTCGAACGATTAGCGCACCCACTTCGTTTATCCCAGAAACGTTCATAGACTCTTCGTGCTTCGCAGTAATCACCTGAACTCTACAAAAAAGTCTGCAAAACTCAACTGATAAATCTAAGTTTTCTAACAAAAATCTCATGGAAATTTCAGGGAAATCAGCCTACTTCTACATGGAATGCGGATTTGCAAAACTTTTACAACGTTGGATTTGATCAAGGAAGATCAACAACTTTTCCATCTCACCCATATACAGGTAGATAAGATTAGCGTAAACATGTCATGTCTGATTACTGTTTTTTTTTTTCCTGGTTTTTTAACATCCAGCAGTTGAAAACCTTAAATAGAGATAGAGACCTTACACAAATGCTTAATCATTTCCTTAGTTCAAGAAAGTTTCCTCATAAATTTTAGGAAAACATAGATTGACTCTGCAAATGCTCGAGATGCCACCAAGTCTGTAATCCAAATAATGAGCCAATAATTTTAGTTACATGTTGAAAAAAACAGCCATACTTCCATGACAGATTATGTTTTAAATATCAATCAATCTAGTATGATTGAAACTGAACTTTGTCAATTGTTTTTTTTTTCAGGTTCCATGGAAGATAGTAGGCTAGAAATGGAGATGTGAATCAGTCGTAGTATGAACCAGTTATATTCATGAATGATGATTTGAGTCATCTTGATTGGAATTTCTTGTGTATTTATATGTATAGATATATCTCTGTATCGAATAAGAGAAATTGCCATTGATCTCAATAATCTCAAGGTTGATATTGATGAAAGTAAAAAAAAAAACAAAAGAAAAAAAGAAAAAGCAATTTCCAGCATGCGCTGCAACTGAATACAGCAATTTGGATGGAAAGTTAATGAATCAGGCTGCAGTAAAATATATGGAATTTCATAGGAAGAAGGGCGCCTATATATATAATGGAGATGAACATGTAAAGGTAAACAAAATTGTGGGTGATAAAGACAAGGGCCAAATTGTTGGAAATATGCTTTAGATTCCTATGAGTAGGGTCCACGTGAAGTTTATTTGATTTTTTAATTAAGATTTGATCTATTCAAATTAGTTTTAAAATAGGATATCTTGTTAGTTTGTTATTTTTTATCTTTTTAAATAGTTGTTAGATGTAATTTTTCAATTATTAGTTTATGAATTTATCTCATCAGTTTGCAGCATCAGTTTTCTTCTTTTCTTCCAAAAATAGTTGTATTGGTTAAAAAACCAACAACTGGTATCAGAGCATTTGTTCTTTAGGGATCTGTGAGTTCAACCTATCATGGAAACTGAAGCAAATTTCTCCTTTATGGCTCCACCGATTTTCGATGGAGATAACTATCAAATCTGGGCAGTTCGAATGGAGACGTATTTAGAAGCTTTGGATCTTTGGGAACCAATAGAAGAGGACTATGATATTCCTGTTCTTCCAAACAATCCCACCATGGTACAAATCAAATCGCAGAAAGAAAAGAAGACAAAGAAATCAAAGGCAAAAGCCTGTTTATTTGTTGCAGTTTTATCAACTATTTTCACTCAAATTATGTCTCTGAAGTCAGGAAAGGAGATATGGGATTACCTCAAGACTAAGTATGAAGGGGATGAAAGGATTCGAGGAATGAAGGTAATGAATCTTGTTCGTGACTTTGAGTTGCAAAAGATGAAAGAGACAGAAACCATAAAAGAGTATTTTGATAGGCTACTCAGCATAGCGAATCAGGTTAGAATATTGGGTTCTTCTCTGACAAATTCAAGAATTGTTCAGAAAATTCTCGTAACATTGCCGAAAAGATTTGAGGCTTCAATTACAACCTTAGAAAATACTAAGGATTTGTCAAAAATTTCTCTTGCTGAACTCTTAAGTGTCTTGCAAGCACAGGAGCAGAGACGATTAATGAGGCAGGAAGGTGTTGTTGAAAATGCTTTATTTGTCAAAAATCATGATGCGAGAAAGAATACGAACAAAAAAAATACAAGCAACAAGTGACGAGAATCATGAAACAAGCTGCAAAAGTAATTCAGAAAACAGAAGGTTTGGAGCAAGGAACAATTATCCTCCATGCCAATATTGTAACAAAAAAGGTCACCCTCCCTTCAAATGTTGGAGGAGACCAAATGCAAAATGTAGCAATTGTAACCTTATGGGACATGAAGCTATCATATGCAAAAACGAAAACACAACAGCAAGGTGAAGAAGCACAAATTGCTGATCAAGAGGAGGAAGATCAACTTTTTGTAGCTACATGTTTTGTAGACAGTGAAGCCAATGGAAATTGGTTGATTGACAGTGGCTGCACCAACCACATGACTAATAACAAGAAGTTGTTTAGAGAATTGGGGGATGCAGAGTCAAAGAAAGTAAGAATTGGCAACGACCATTACATTGAGGTAAAAGGCAAAGGCACTATAGCAATAACAAATTGCACAGGGACAAAGTTAATTCAAGATGTACTTTATATTCCTAAAATTAATCAAAAATTGATTAGTATTGGACAATTAATAGAAAAGGGGTACAAAGTGACGTTCAACAATGGGTGTTGTCGGATTGAAGACCAAGCAGGCATGAAAATCTTCAATATCAAGATGAAAAAGAGAAGTTTTTCTTTCAACCCAATTAAGGAGGAGCATGCTGCATTCTCTGCCAAGGAAAACATCACTAAAGTACGTCAGTTTGTAAAGCAAAGCAGAAAGTCATTTCCCAAGAAGGTTTGGAGAGCAACAAAAAAATTGCAACTTCAAAATCAGGCTGATATTGAAACACAAGATCAGAATGATGATGGCGGGAAAAATAAAGTTTTTGACGATGCTTCTATCAGAGGTACTCGATTTCCCTCTAATGCCTATCATAAATGCAACATAGCAGTTTGTGAACCTACAGACTATGAAGAAGCCAAGAAAGAGCAAAATTGGATGATAGTAGTGAAGGAGGAGCTGTCCACAATAGAGAAAAACAAGATTTGGTGTCTTGTGGAGAGACCTCAAGTTCATAAACACAAGGAAAGACTTGTGGTGAAGGGCTATGATCAGATATATGGAGTTGACTATTCAAATACATTTGCACCAGTTGCCCGACTTAAGTTTCTACAGAAGAAGATTGGAATTTGAAGTCTCTAAAGCAAGGAGGAGTGTTGGAAGTATGCTTTAGATTCCTATGAGTAGGGTCCACGTGAAGTTTATTTGATTTTTGAATTAAGATTTGATCTATTCAAATTAGTTTTAAAATAGGATATCTTGTTAGTTTGTTATATTTTATATTTTTAAATAGTTGTTAGATGTAATTTTTCAATTATGAGTTTATGAATTTATCTCATCAGTTTGCAGCATCAGTTTTCTTCTTTTCTTCCAAAAATAGTTTTTTTTTTGTTTTATTGGTTAAAAAACCAACACAAATGACCCTTCTCTGGGGACCTTCCTTGTCTCTTTTTTGGGACAGTGCAGTAAATTTGCTTTTGTAACGCCCCAAATTATATTTTTCCCAATTTTGAAAACCCTAAATTTTCCCCAAATTTGATTTACAAAATTAGATTTAATTTGGTCGTTATAAACCCTAAATCTCAATATTTAAAAAATTTCACTATTAATGGCGGAAGCATTTAATAAAAACAACTAAATTTATTAATTGACTTATTTATTAGGGTTAATCCTATTAATTCTATCTCATTAAATAAATTTGAACAAAACATCTATTTATAACTTTATTAATTAAAAACATAATATTATATTTTAACACAACTGAAATAATTTATAAAACTTAAAACGCTAAGTACAATTTATTTTAAAACAACAATTTAAATAAAATTCATTATTCTAACCCATTATTGAAATTCTCAACGTCTTCCTCTGTATGCTCTTCTACCTCGGGAAAATCATCGATCAGTCCAAGTTCCTTATCTGTTAAAAATTCACCTACATCACAAGACGTGAGATAAACTCAGTAAGTGAAAACACGTGCATAAATGTTTAATCTCATGCATTACCAAGTTTTTAAGTTTAAAAGTTACATACTGGTTAGAATTCATTTTCCAGCACTACCAAGTTTCAAGCTTTCATTAGCTATCACAAGGTTTCATGCGTTCAGGCTTTCATTAGCCATCTCAAAATAACTACCAAGTTTCAAGCTTTCATTAGCTATCACAAGGTTTCATGCGTTCAGGCTTTTATTAGCCATCTCAAAGTTTCCGTCAATTCCATCATATTCATACGCATGCAGGATGACATATAGTTTTTATCTTGATTATATCATGTGTCAATATCTAATCGTGCGTGACAGAATAAAACTATATAACTTTAATAACGAAATAACAACTTTAATAACGAAATAAATATAACGAAAATATTATATGCCTTGTGATGTAGGGCCTATGGCAAAAACATTTTAAGTGTACCACTTACCTGGATTCCGCGAGAGTAATGGATTAAGGTATTTTCGAATATTCGAATGATTATCCGCTAAAATTCTCAATTAGGTCGAAGACGGAATTAGGTCGGATCGGGTTGATAAGCTAGATCGATTTGGTTCGATTGGGCTAGACATATTCGGTTTTAGTTGGAATGGATTTGGTTCGGCTCACCTCATTGATTGACCGCTGCATCACTTTTCTTCTTCTTCTTCAACCGTCGAAAACCACAAACATGGTTTTCCTTCTCTGCATCACATTGAGAGCTTCTCACTCGCCGCTGGTCGGGCGTTGCTCGCTACGGTGGGGGAGATGCCGCCGAAAAAGGGAAGCTCGACTGGAAGGGTGTTGCTTCGGGAGGGATTCTTTCGTGGTAAAGGCGGAGGTTCGTCCTAGTCTGAGAATGATTTGTCGTGCTGGAATAGTTTGGTTGGAGGAACGTTTTGCACGAGAAGAGAGTGTTTGGTTAGAAAGGGATTTTGTGGTCGGCATAAGCAGAGACAGAGACTTGTCAAAAGTTGATGATTTCGTCCTATTTTGGAAGACAAACAGTGGTCGGAGTTTGATTGAGGTTGGAATAAGGAAAGGATTATTTGAAATGCATTTGGAAAGTCTTCTAAAAACTGTCAATTACGCGTAATAAAAATTGGGAGCCATATTAATTATATTAATTAGGTTTTTAATTGAGCTTGAATTGAGGAAGAGTTATGATAATTAATTCTGTTTGTGGGAAATTTATTGATTATGGATGATTGGGAAGAAGAAGGTTTGCCGTTTAGGTTGGTTTTTTCCCAAAATTGAATAAATTAAATATGATTTATTAGAATTAGGGTTTGATTGAGTCCTAATTAGAAAGTTTGGATGGATTTGGAAATTTCCAAAATATGGGATGTTACACCTTTAGATCTTGTCATTGGTGGCTGGACTTTGGTCGATCTCCATCCTAATTCAATAATCTTTTAACAATGTGATGGACATTTTTTAGACGGTTCAGTTTAAGAGAAACAAAGAATTTTGATTTTAGTCAAGTTGAAAAGTTTGTGGTATTTTATAAGAAAATTATGAAATTTTTTTGGCAAGGAGATATTTTTAGACCTTGGGTTTCTAGGAGAGTTGCTCTACATATTTGTCGCCTGTACGTACTGATTCTTCTGTACTTTGAACTTTGACGTACTAAATATTTCTTTTCAGCCCACATTTTTTACTCATCAATATATTTTAAGGAAAATCAATCTTGGTGTATGATTTTTGTGATTGGTATTTGATTTCTCGATGGCTTTCAAGTAGTGCAAAGGTAAGGAAGAATGAGAAAAGGGCCCACAGAAAGAGTACCATACCTGCATCTTCTTCTTGTTTTGTAGAGCGAGGAGGAGGAGGAGCTTTCTTTCATTTTCCACTGCCCACAGACACATGGAATAGTGAGAGAGAGGGTGGGGCCTGGAATCAGCCATGGCCGAGATCTTGTTGATTCTCTTTGCTCCACTGTAGATGTGATTTTTCCATTTCCTTTTCTTCTGCTCCACCTGAGACTCTAAGCCATGGCTCCTGCTCTCTCTCAAAGCTTCTCCCTCACCCTTTTTCCCACTCCGTTTGGAGAACCACAAGCAAATTAAAGATTCCTTTTTGACAGAATTTAAATTACAGAACGATTCCTCAGGATTTGATACGGGCAAGTCTGCTTCCTAGTGTATCTTTTTCTTGCCAAACAGAATCCTCAAACTCAGCCATGCAGCATGTAACAGCTGCAATTTTTTTAGTTCAGGTAAGGAATTATTTAAAGTTTTTAATTATAGTTTCACGTAGAATATGGAAATTTCTCTCCATAAATACCCTTGTTTTTTTGTTCTTCTCGGCGTGTTCTCCCTTCCCAAACGGCAAAGAATTTTCCAAAATTGTGAAAAGTAAACATCAGTCGGAGGCCAAGGGGGAGAACCATTGTGCAATGTGATCCGAAACATGGAGTTTTCGGTAAGTGTAGTTTTTCTTCTTGTGAAAAATTTACAGAAGATCAAAGGTTTAATTCTCGTTTCGTTTTAGGTTTTGCTCTGTCAATCGATTGGGTTGCCATGTTTTGGAACTTGAGAAGTTTGGAGAGATTCGGGCGTCTTGAGGAGGTAGATTCAATTCCATAATGGCAAAATTTTGGTTTGATAATGGATTTGAGTAAGAGTGGGCATTTCGGTTTTCGGTTCCGGTTCCAGACCTTTTGGAACCGACCGTTCGGTTCTCAGTTCTAAAGGTAAGGAACCGGACCCAAAATCGAGAACCAGACCCAAAACCAAAAATCGAGAACCGGACCCAGAACTGCAAAGAACCGGACCCAGAACTGAGAACCGACTCGGTTCTGGTTCTGGTTCCGGTTCCCATCGGTTCGGGTTCCCATAGTGGCAACAATCCAGCCTGCATAAGCAATTGAGATGCAACAGGTGCAAATGTGCAAATGTGCAAATGTGGTATTTAAAGAATTAAAATTGGCCAAATCATAGTTCAATATCAAAGCAACAGGTGGTATTTAAAGAAAGTGACCAACTATCAGTGAGTGGACTTATCAAAAAGTGACCAAATATCCTGGCCTTAGACATTTTTTAAAAATGCTTTTTAATCTTCCCTACCCTCTTGAACCTGATAATGGAACACTCTTGATGGAGAAACTGATGTAAAGACTAGGGCCACACCTTCTGCTTACATGGGAATGGATTTTGAACTGTTGCACAAAATCAAGGTTAGTTTTCTTATAATAAAAATGAAAGTAGCACTCTTACAATAAAAATAACGGCTGCTTTGCAAATTGGAGAAGGCTCTCTAAAGCTTTTGAGAGAATTACAAGCTGACGCTCCACAAGTGTGCCACGAAAGAACCCAAAGTCTGTCTTCCGAATATGGATGAGCCATCGATTTAGCTCCACAAGTCTCGCATTCAAATTTAATTCAATTATCAAACATATTTATTACAAACATTACTATTAACCGACATACAATTGCAATTATATAGGCAGTTTACACATCAAAAACATAATTCAGAAATCAAAAATAGATTACATATCAATGCAACAGGTTTTGACAGCTGAGAAACGAATTTCAATGATAATAAGAGGGGAAACTGCAGATGCATTTGAAAATGAAGTTGGAGGTGTTAGTAACAATTTCTAAAATGAAAGAAACGAATTCATAACAGGAAGTTCATATAAAAAGCATGTGAGCAACTTGCCATCAACCAAATCTATCCATCCTAAGCATAAAATCCACCAATAAATAATTAAGAGAGAACTAGATTAATGGCTTAACACGCAATTGAAAATAGCCAATACATTCAGCAGGAAATTAAGCATTTATCAAGCCATAATACATAAAGCAAAAACAGATTAGAAACAGATTACAAAAACAGATTTTGTTCAAGGAAATAATTGTTCTATATAAGCAGAACAGAACAATACTCGGAATTAGTGGAGCAGAGCAATCAAAGTAGACAAGAATCAGGGGAGAAACAACCTATATTCGCAGTCGTCGTAAATCGCAGTCGCACAGTTTCACAGTGTTCGTTGCAGGCTCGCAGCTTCGCAGTCGTCGTCGCACCTTCGTAGTCCTCGTCGCACAGTCGCAGTCGTCGTCTCTCAGCTTTGAATCGCAGTCGTCGTCTCTCAGCTTTGAATCGCAGTCGTCGTCTCTCAGCTTTGATCGCAGCGTCTCTCGGTTCCAAGCTCCAGCATCCACTTCCAGAATCGGGGAGGGTAGGGTCTTCTAGTTCTAGGGTTATGTTCTGTTTTTTAAATCAATCGGATCTCAGATATTTACCTATACAACCGAGAACCGAACCAGTAGTTTATCAAATAACCCATAACCGATTAAAACTCCATTTGTGGAACCGAGAACCAGTCCTAGATTTGAGTTTCATTTTAGAATTTGGGAAATTAACACCGCAACTCCTATAGTTTGTAATAATTAACAAGCCGAATATTAAAGAAATTTTACTAACAACTAAAATCATGAACTATGGAAAATTCTCATCGGAGACCACGCAGTCACGTTTCCCATCCAAATCCGTCGTTCTTAACATCTCCGTTTCGTTGAAGGAAAATACCGTTAAACGGAGACTAAGGATGTTAATTATCAGGGGACGAGGAACGTCCCTCTTGCCAGTTATTGGGCATCGAACGATTATCGTGAGATAGTGGGCGATTATCAATAGCCGTTGGATCGAGGAAAGATGTACCCTCTTGAAATTAACGGTCAAGATTGAATTTGTTAATTTCCAAAGGCGATGGCAAACGACATTCCATGGCCGTTAGATCGAACGAGGGATGTCCCTTATCGAGATTAACGACCAAGATTGAATATGAGGGATGTCTATCATAATATGAGGGACGTCCATTTTGGACCGAATGTCATTCTCTGAACGAAACCAGACGTCCCTCGTATTAAAATGGACATCTGTTTCATACTGAATGACGACGTCTTAAGACGAGAGATGTCCATTGCCAGCAGAACGACAGTCTTGGTCGAGGGACATCTGTTTCTCGATGAGAGATGTTCAAAATAGGTTGAGGTGCGTCCGTTATGGAAGAGGGACATCCATCCTAATTGAGAGAATTCACGCGTTTTAAAAATACGTGTGCCTTGCACGTGACCTTTCAACTGAAAAGAATTTGGAGTTCATCCTGAGGGTCCATTTCGATCTAGTGATGTCACTCGCTCGATCCAACGGCTATGGATTGTCGTCCGCCATCACCTTTGGAAAATGACAGATTCAATCTTGGTCATCAATTCCTATAAGGGACGTCCCTCCCTCGATCCTATGGCATAGAAGATCGTCCGCCATCTCCATCCCCCGAAATCATTCCAACAACTGTCCGTCTTCTAATGAGCAGGAGGGACGTCTCGTGCTCCATGATAATTGACGTTTTTTGTCTCTGTTCGATGGTTCTTGGCATCAACGAAACCAAGGCGTTAAAGTCGACAAATTTGGATGGGAAACGTGACTGCAAGGTCACCGGCTAGAATTTTCATAGTTCAGGATTTTAGTTGTTAACAAAATTTCTATAGGGTTTGCGGTGTTAATTTTCCTTAGAATTATAAAGTTGGAAAATTAAATTAAAAAGCTGTTAATTTTTATGAAAATGAATTGGTTTATACTTTGATATACTTTTCATTGTTTAAAGTTAGAGTTTTATTGAAAAGTTGAAAATTTTTGAGTTTTAGAACTAATCTGTGATGCAGCAGTTGATCGGGGTTGGAAATCAGTTGACCGAAATATTAACAGAGAAGATGACATCCGATGAGCTAACGTTTGGACTAGAATTGGTCGATCATAGCTAGTACGTGGTTGACCGAATTTATGGTAGAGTGGATGTGTAACAACTTGGTTTTTATGTACATGAAAAATCGTATAAATTTAAAACTTTTCTTCTTATAAAAACATCAGAGTATTTATCTTTGATAAAACCTGGTCATTAAAAACATTTACTTAAAACATTTATCAATTGTAGCAAAAATAATAAAATCATTTTCTGAAACGCAGCGTAATTAAAACAAACATTAAAAAATATTAAATAATTTACAAATAATTTTCATTTAACTTTTTAGCCCAGCCAGCCACAAGATCTACTCGTGCAAATCCTTCATCGACTGGGTCTTAGTCTGTTCACCTGTGTGTGTACCTACTTCGCAAGACTTAACTAATGAGCCTAACGCTTAGTAAGTGATATAAAATAAAAGGTATGATGCACATGTCATGCAACTTTTAAATCGCTTTTCGTTTTTTGTTTATGTTTCTCTTCTTTCTTTCTTGTCTTTTCTTTTACCGTTTTCTTGATTTTAACTTTGCTTTATCTTGGTTTTACTTTACTGTTCATTTCTTTATTTGATCGTTGCTTTACTTTATCTTGAAAGACGTTGGAGATGTCTAAACTTGACGAGGAGAACCTCACATCCCCAGACGACCCAGTTTATCTTTATCTTTACTTTATCTTGAAAGGCGTTGGAAATGTCTAAACTTGACGAGGAAGAGCAGCCAACTCAACCTCACATTTTCAAATGACCCCATTGTATGTTTATTGTTGTCTTAATCTTCAAAGGCGTTGGAGATGTCTAAACTTGATGAGGAGAAGTAGTTAACTCAACCTTTCATTTCCAGACGACCCCATTTATGTTTATCTTTATCTTAAAAGTGTTAGAGATGTCTAAACTTGACGAGGAGGGGTGGCTAACCCAACCTCACATCTCGTCACACCCATTTACGTTCATTTCTTTACGTTTCACAACCGTCTCGTTTCTCCTTTGTTTCCTTCTTGTCATTTTGTAATCGTTTTGTTTCTTCTTTGTTTCCTTCTTATCATTTTGTAATCGTTTTGTTTCCTTTTCAAAAGTATGTATGGAAACCATTTTCGTATCTTTTGAAAACTATGATGCATGATGCTCATGAATGCATTCATTCTCTACTAAAGGAATTTAATAGCACAATCAACATACAATTCATAGATCATGCTTATAAAAACTGTAAATAATGAAATGTGCTATTTAAAACTGTAAACATCAAAACATGCTATTTAAAACTGTAAACACCGAAATATGTCTCTCCTATTCTTGCGATGTAAGGCCCTAAGAACCAAATCACATGCGCATCACTTACCTGGCGTCCCTAGCGCGGTTCAGAAATTAACGATGTCCTTATTCTCTTTTATACCTTCAAAATAATTATAATTTATTTATTAATATTTTTATCAATCATAAACCTTAACTTTGATACCATTATTCTTTGTTTACTATTTAATAGTTTAACTATCGCTTAACGAATTTCTATTAATTTATTTTCATTAATTTCATAGTCAATAAACAAATAACTTTAATTTATATTTTTTCCCTTTAAATCATAATTATCCAATTTAACCAATATTTATTCATTAATAACATAATTTCTAACACTTAGCAAATCTCATTAGTCAACTTAATTATTTAGCAACCATGCAATAATAATTCTAATATCTTAATGTGTGCAACGAGATAACGATAGCCAACAGTAGTTGCTCATTCCATTAATGTGACCTAATAATAAAGAGAATTTACTTTATAAAATCGAATAGTATTTTATCACAAAGCCATATTTTTCACAGTATAGTAAGAACCATTTAATTCCTTTTATCCAAACGATAACCAACATAGCACATTTATTTATCCTTTTTATCTCAATAATGCGACAACAGATAAATCATCCCAGACAAACAACTAGAAGCTAATCCGAAATCAATAATCAATATATCCAAGTATCCCAATTTAGTAGCATAAGTCCAACTCCAACTTAACAACCAACATCCAACAATAATTCTTCAAAATAGATTCAATCTTAACGAATGTAACTATCAACAAAGCTACAAACAAGAAACATCATTCAACAAAATCATCCATTAACGTAGCATAATTCAAAGAGAGCATTTTCCAATAACAAATGTAAACACACAAGGACCATGCTCTACATTCATTTACTTAACAGGATTTGCAAATCCAATATATTCATGCCCTTGGAATTAACCAACACCAACCAAGAAACAGAATGTGTATTAACCAAACAACAAAGCTAGTCAACAACAGTTCACAATCGAATCCCGACAATAGAGTAGATTTCTTTACATAAAACTTAACCCATCTCTTAACCAACACCAACCAAGAAACAGAATGTGTATTAACCAAACAACCAAGCTAGTCAACAACAGTTCACAATCGAATCCCAACAACAGAGCAGATTTCTTTACATAAAACTTAACTCAGCTCCATTGTTCCATACAAAACATATCATCCTTAATTTCTTTCAACACAGAAAAAATCAAAGAACAAAGAAGTCCATTACCTGCAGACAACACACTACTCTTCACAGCTTCACCATCTCCAGAGAAACACTCGGCCACTTCTGTCTTTCTCAACTCTCCTCACTGTCTATTTCAATTTATAGATAGGAGACCACCAGTGATTACCTCTAGTGACGCCATACCTGTGAATAATTCGCACGCACCAAGGAGAGTGGTCCAACCACAAAAAGCTGCGTGGAAATCCTTATCCTGCAGTCAGAGCAATTGGAACAAACGGGTCCAAAGTGGACCAACAGACCCGAACCGATGCCTTGCTCCAGCCCACATCGATCACCCCCGCCAAATCACCGATTCGCTGTTGCCAACGCCTATAACCAGAAGTCAGAAAGGGAAACACAAAATGTAGAGCATCAACTTACCTCCACCGGCGATTTCACAGCTCCAATTTTGACCCCTGCCCTAGCTGCACGGTACAACCAGGATCGCTGTCGTAGCTTGCATCGTCGTCAATCGTTTCTTGTTCGCCGAACGTCTCCGCAAACTCCCGTCGCTTGCTGTCGCCTCACCTCCCGCGATCGCTTCCTCTCCTCTTTCGCTTCTGCTCACCGCGAAAGGCCAATGGCCAAAATTAAAATGCCTACCCCCATTTTCAATTGAACCATGACACATGGACTAGCCCTGAACCGATTCACAAGCTAAACCGGTTCAGCTTCCTTCAATCCTCTATATTTTAAATTTTCTTCCATTTAATTTATTTCTTCATTTCTCTTTCCTTTAAATAATTAAATTCTTCATTTAATTATTTTCATCTCGAATTCTAATTTTCTTTTCTCCGAATATTGCATGATGATAATTATCGGTCCAATTAAAATTCTTTAATTCGGCTTCCAAAATGATTATCCAATAATTGATATAATTATCTCCCAACAATTATTTTTCTAAACTTATTTTCATGATAATATATTCCATAATAAAATTTCACCGAATAATCCAATTATACCCCAATAAATTTCTTGTTAAATAAATCCTTGATTATTATCCAAATATTTCCCCCAATCAATTTTCTTATCAAATAAATTTCAACTATCCCTAATTAATTCCATTGTGAAATTGGGGTATTACAGGACTACCAAACCTAGTTTACGGCCAACAGGACACTCAAAAAGTGGTCGACCATATTGCTTAGGATGACCGGTGCGGTCGACCAGGCTTCTCTAAGCTCATCAGGACAAGATTTTAAAAGTTGAAAATTTTTTGGGATTATTCAGTGAGTTGGTTTTTATTCTGATTATGAGTCTCAATGAACTTTCAAAAATTTAGAAAAATGAATTGATTTAAATATGTATATTTTGATAGGTTCAAAGGAGTAACGAGAGATTCAAACTCATTGGTTTATTGTTGTTTGGGTTTTGATTTGGTAGACCTAGTTGAGGTAGGGATATATTTTACGTTCAACATTTCATTGTTTTACAAAACATTATTTTGAGACGTGTTGTCATACAAAATGGTAACTCCATTTTTATAGCATATCAGTTTTATATTGTATATATTTTGGTTGAGGGAACCAAATTTGATTGACCTATGAAAAGGTCATGTTTTTTTTGCACATATTCGACCGTTGAAAAATGTGTTTGTTTATGTTAACTAGTGTAATTGGACAACTGACTATACTGTGTCATTAGACGTAGAACCTTAAACTTAATGAGAGTCTTATTTTTGTGGATTTAGCGCTCACCAAGTATTGTCATTACTACTTATGCTATGACATAGTGTGCCTGAAGTCCGTGAGTGACTCCATTGTCACTGAGCTTTTCATAATGTATATTATGATCTATTTTTTATATATACTACACTACAATGGAGTGTCTTGTTGTTTGCCCTACTACTTGTTTTATAAACCTATTTTATTTTAGATGTTTTATATAGCAAGCTCCCCATTTTATTCTTACTTTATTTTTAACTTGACACGTAAATTTTATCCCTATTGAATTTAACCAACTCATTTCAATGAAATTATCATAATGTTTTAGTTTGGAGGATCTCTAACAGTCGATGAAAGAGTGAGCTCAGCGAGACTATCACTTTAAATATTTATTTTCCTTTGAGAGATCTATTTATGAGGTTGGATCTTAATTTAGATTTGTAATGAAATTTTAGTTATTACTTTTATGATACATTTAATCATGAACTTATATTTATTACTTTATTTTAATATCAGCATTGGACTTTCGGTTTATTTCAGTTGGTTGGACCATGAGTATTTAAGTTTTATTTTACTCTTCCCTTGTCTAATTAGTTTAAAAGAAAAAGGCAGACTAGTTGATTTGTTAGTAAGTTGGGTCATTTTTATTCTATCTCAAAAGAGACGCTCAAGCTTTTTGGCTCATTTTTAGCCTATTTTATTGTTCTTACCCTTTTTTACCTTAATATTTCACGTTTTGAAAGCTATGGAAAGAAATAAAGTCCAAACCAAGTTAAACAAATCTGCTAGCTCCATTAGAAAAAACTAGGTAAAGTATGAAAGTCCGTAGTCCATCCAAATTGAAAATTACTAAAAATGTTTTCTTACGACAATGTTAGAAATAAGATAGATAATTGATGAAGAAAGTATAGTTAATTTTTAAGGAAATTAAAAATGTAACAGCTGCCTTTTTATGAATATTTTAATTAAATTAGTAATCACTTAATTTAAAGTAGTTACTGTGATGACCCGGCTATTCGTTACCTTTTAAAAACAGGTGAAATTTAAAACTTTTTTAAAACGACTGAAATCTTTATTAAAACCATTTTAACATGAAATCAGAGTGTTCTTCTTATAACTGGATCGTCAAAACCCTTTTCCTTTGACTCGTTATCAAAATCATTATAGAATTAAAATCGTTATAGTATTAGAAAACTATAGTTATAAGATCTTTTCTCAAAACGTAGCGGAAGCATAAATAACTCAGTTAAGAAATACTAAACAATGTAAAACTGATTTCATAAAATCATTTTTCTTTAAAAACGTAGCGGAAACATAATTAATTCATTTTAAAATAATTAATAAAGTATTATTATATATTTTACAAAACTCATTACTCTTTACATTCGTTAGCCTAATCCAGCCACAAGTCTCGCCCGTGCAAATCCTTCATCAGCTGCTCCTACATCTGTTCGTCATTTTTCCCTCGTAATTGTACTTACATCGCAAGTCGTAAACTATGAGTCTATGACTCAGTAAGTGATAATACCTAACATCCTACATGCTTATGCTGTGCTTTTCAAAATCATATGCAGTTTAAATTCTCATTTTTTTCTTCTTATCTTTTGTCTTTTATTTCTTAATTACTATCTTTCATTTTCTTTCTGTTAGGACCTCCGGTATAGTAGCAAGGGCATAGTCCGAAAGCCTGCTAACCATTGGCCATTTTTTCATTGTTTACCTCCGATATAACAGCAATGACATAGTCCGAAAGACTGCTAATCATTGGTCATTAGGTCCTGGCATAGTTCAGGGACTGTCCCGGCATAATCTAGGAACATTATAACAGATATGAGCAGCAATGGCATAATCCAAAAGCTTGCTAACGACGATGGCATAATTCGAAAGCTCGCTAGCGACCGTGCCCACGAAGGGCTTAAATGGCCTCACATCACATCGTTGCCCTTTTCTTTTCTTTACATTACTTTCGTTATTTATTTCTCATTCTTCTTTACTTTTTAGTGCTTATTATTCATTCACTATCTGTTTCTAAAATTGTGTATAAAACTCATGTTCGTATGCTTATGAAAATCGTGATGCATAATGCTCATGAATGCATACAAGTTCTAAAAGTATAAATAAATATTCAACGTGCAATTCACAAAATGTACTACAAAACTGTAGACATGCTGTAAAAGTAGTAAACAACGAAATGTATTATTAATAACTGTAGACATGCTATAAAAACATTAAACAACGAAACATGCATATCATATTCTTGCGATGTAGGGTCCGAAGACCAAGATACATGCATATCACTTACCTGGATTGCTTAAGGCGTTCTCACTTATTTGCTATCTTCTTCTTTTTAGTATATTCACAATTAGAAACATTCATTCATTAATGAAACCATCTACTCATTAAATCTGAACGTCTTTTCTATGAAAATTCCTCGTTACTTACTTAAATCTCATAAATAGAATCGTTTTCTTTATTGTTACTTATAATGATCCTCACATTCATTTTCAATTCTTATCATGCCTTCGTCCAATTATTAGCTCAAATCTAAACTAATAGAGCATATTACCAAAACTGTAACTAAACAGGTTTATTTCCAAATATCACATCTACGCTTATCAACATCCAAATTCCAACAGTATAATACTTCCAACATTTATTCCATTTCTTTACCATTTATAAACCAAGTAGAAAATGTCATCCAACAACAGGTTAATCAATTCCATTTTTAACATTTTAGATAACTCCAACATATGCAAATTCAACTTAACATAATTCTCCCCTTTCTTAATGTGTCCAAAATGTTCATGCATCATTAATGAATATAATAATAGTAGCTAAAACCCAACTGCATATCAACACCAACAGGTTATTCACCCAATATACTCATTTAGAAAAGCCAACAGAAGCATTAACTTATCAAAGCTGTAAATTAACTACTCACTCCACATAACAAGACTTCACACAATAGTTATCCAGGGGCCTCACAACCAATCCAAGACATGACATTATCAACCAACATTTCAAGATTCATTAACATGATGTCCAGAAAGCACACATAATTAAGTCAAGATTCATTAACAGGATGTCCAGAAATCACAGAGAGCATTTTTAACACATCAATGTCAACGATTACATAACTACAAACCAAGCAAAACTGTAATTGGCCAGCAACATCCAAATAGAATCCAAATTAACATACATCTTAACTAAGACTGTCGACATATCCTCACTAGAAAATAGGGCAGATCCGAAGCAATCCAGCAGCTCCAACCTTCACAGTTCTCGGCCAGCACTCCAACCCTAGAGAGCTCCACTCGGCTACTAGGAGAAATTACCTGAGAGCTCTCAGTTCTTCACATTTTTTGCCCACTCCTCATATGCCTTCCTTCTTCTCTCTTCCTCTTCACTTCTAAATCACCATAGGCATGCCATTCCCTGCCTCATCCATGCCCTATCATCAGAGGCATGCTATTCCCTGCCACAGCCTGGAGAATCATTCCTTGCACTCCAAGTTGTCAGTTTCATCACCATCGATTCGAACCCAACCGTAAGCTGGAGCCAGGCCTTCGACTAGTCCAGCACAAACCACCAGTTCTCCTCCAATCCCCTATTATCGCCAACCATCAACGCCGGCTAACAGAACGCGAAGGAGGAGAACAGAAAATCATCGACTTGCCTAGACTACACCTCACCTGAAGCTGGAAATCGTTGCCAGCAGAAACTTCGATCTCGAGCCCTAGCTGCGACCCATTCTACAGAGAAGGTTGCTCTGTGTTCGGCGGCAGAGATCGCACGTCGTCCACTCGAGCCTTCGTCGCTTGTGCTCGTCACCCCGTCGCCTCTCGCTCCCTCACTCTCGGTCTTTCTTTGCCAAATTCTCCTCGCCTCACACTCGTATTCTCTCTCCCTCTTTCATCTCCTTTTCTCTTTCTGAATCAATAAATGGTCAAGGGCCAAATTTCCCTTTTACTCCCTAAATCGGACTGGCCAGCAGAGACTGAACCGGTTTTTCCCCGACTCCATTTTAATTTCCTTTATTTTAAATCTATTTTATTCAATTAATTATTCTCTTACCTCTTAATCCTAATTAATTTCTACTTAATTAATACCAATTATCATCCAATGAATTCCTATAATTTAAAAATCCTACAAATACGTCCTTGGTAATACCCCAATATTTTCCCAATTAATCCAAAAATCTCCAATTATTTTCCAATTGTCCTTATTAAATTCTGATATAAAAAGTTGGGTATTACATTCTTCTCTCCTTAAATAAATTTCGTCCTCGAAATGTGCTTAGCGTAAGCATCTCTAACACTTATTATCCAAAGGATTTGTTTCCCTTACTCTAATAATATTACTAACCAGTGTATCGTATCCATCTTATTCCCACCAAAATTTATTTACGTGTCAAAATACTAATTCAACACACCAGAAATCCATCATAATTGCATCATCCTTATTAGAAAACACCTTTGATACAATCACTTTCCTATTCCTTAAGCTAGATTCATACCATCCAACGGTTAACTCCTTACCTAAATCATCATTTATCTCATCAAAATCTAGCATTTTCACTTTTCCTCCAAGAGTTAACGTGTCACTTAGTAGATTTTCTTAATTCCTCATGGAAAATCCTTTACAGAGACAACTCATTTATTTTCTTTTCTCTTGCTTAGCTATCCAACAACTAGATGCTCGCCAATCATAACTTCCTCATAAGATTATATTATTCTCGTCTTTAGTATATGGAAAAATATTATAATCAATTGAACACAAGCAACTTTTTATTCAATTACATCCTTAAACTTTTTATTCAATTATCCGTTAGTTTCCCAAACCAAAACTAGATAGTTCTCAACTGCTTCATCACATAAGTATCCAACATCCTCCTACCCCATATATATCCTCAATCTCCCAATGGGTTTCAAGGCTTCTACATCCATTTTGTTCCTTGACATAACACAATGTCACACTACTCATCCAAGTTATAACTTAGTTTTTATCTTGTTCTTCAAAGATCATTCTAAAGATCATTCGGACATTCCAGGGGGCAAGCCGCAACATCACTCATTAGATCCTCATTTATGTTTCTATTGTATCCATTTCTGTATCTGTGTGCGTACGCATTTTTGTATCCGTTCACGTTTCTATTTCTGTTCTCGTATCTGTATCTTGTATCTGTTTATGTTTTTGTTTCTGTTTCTGTTCTCGTTTCTGTTTTGGTTTCTGTGTCTTACCGTTTCGGTATCCGTTTCATTTTTGTTTTTGTTTCCAGTTCTGAATGAGTGAGTTTAGTCAATCCCCTGGTCCTTCCGAATAGTCCTAGAATGACCTATCCATTTATCACACTCGTTAAACAACGTATTTAAAGGAATACCATGCTCATATCAACTACTATCATTCAAATACAACACTATATAATTTGTATTGCATTTTACCTTCATTACACTTACTACTAATCAAACGCAAGTATTACAATTGTTACACTATCCCTTCATTCCTTACATCTTCGGACAGTTTCTGGCAAAATGTTATGTCATCCCACATTTAAAGCATTGATGTACCCTAGCCAAGCATTCTCCTTCATGACATCGCCTGCACTTTGGGCATCGTTCCTCCTATTGACTTCCTTTTTCTTCAAAGGACCGCTTAATTCCCTTGGACGTGAACCCATCATCCCATGAATGCGGCTGAAACTTTACCACGGACTTGCTTTGTTTTAAGATCCAATTCTTTACTTCTTCAATGTCAAGAGCTCTTAATATGACCTTTGAGTAGGCTACATCTTGGCTTCCCGATACCACCACATCTTCTTGAATTTTCATCTTAAGTCCTTGTATAAAGTGGCGTACATTGTGCTCATTACTATTCACCTGTGCGGGGCAAATTGTGACAACGCCTCTAATTTGCACACATACTCTGAAATTGATCCTTCTTGCCGTAGTTGAACAAATTCTACCAACTTCTTTGTCATTGTTGATCTGTTGAAATATTTCCCATAGAAGATTTTCTTGAATTCTGTCCATGTCATTGCAATCACATCCTTGGCTATTTTGACTGAGTCCCACCAAAATCTTACGTCCTTGACTAGTATAAATGTGGCAGATGCTACCATTTCCTCTTTCTTTATCTTAGCATAGGCCAACATGTCTTCCATGGTTCTTAACCATTCCTCAATACTACCTAGATCAGTAATATTCCCATCAAATTGAGGTGTCTGTAACCGCTGAAGCTTCTCCCAACTTACATCTGGTTGCCCAGCCACACGTTGTTTCATAACTCGTTCATTTCCACTCGTCAAACTTTCCATCAACTTCTCCAACTTTTGAGATTGTCGTTCCAATTGACGAGATTATCGTTCCACTAATGTAGTTAACCGAGTGATCGTTTCATCTGCACCACTCGTATCTCTATCTTGCCCAACCATTCGTCGTCCTGTAACTATGATATCTTTCGTCGCAGAATAAAATAATTATACATTAGGAAAAATTTGATTTAATAACTTACTTGCAGTTGATGGAGTATTTCCATGTCGAAACTTGTACTGGTAGGCATTTACAGAATCGGTTTTAAAAACACAGATAATTGTAAGTAACTGTATCAAAGCAATTTACAAAATATTTATGAGAAGTACAGAGATCGGTTTTAAAACATTTGCTCTGATACCAACTGTGATGACCCGAATATTTGTTACCTTTTAAAAATGGGTGAAATTTAAAACTTTTGTAAAATGACTGAAATCTTTATTAAAACTTTTTTAACATGAAATCAGAGTGCTCTTCTTATAACCTGACTGTCAAAACTCTTTTACTTTGACTCGTTATCAAAATCGTTATAGTATCAAAATCATTATAGTATTAGAAAACTATAGTTATAAGATCTTTTCTCAAATTGTAGAGGTAGCGTAAATAACTTAGTTAAGACATACTAAACATCATAAGACTTATTTGATAAAATCATTTTTATTTAAAAACATTGAGGAAGCATAATTAATTCATTTAAAAACAATTAATAAAGTATTACTGTATATTTTACAAAACTCGTTACACTTTACATTCGTTAACCTAATCCAGCCACAAGTCTCGCCCCTACAAATCCTTTATCAGCTGTTCCTACATCTGTTCGTCATTTTTCTCTCGTAATTATACCTATATCGCAAGTCGTAAACTATGAGCCTAAGACTCTAATCATTGGTCGATAGATACCGACATAGTCTAGGGACTGTCCCAGCATAATCCAGGGACATTGCAATAGATATGACTTGCAATGACATAATCTGAAAGCTTGCTAACGACGATGGCATATTCCGAAAGCTTGCTAGCAACTGTGCCCACGAAGGGCTTAAACGGCCTCACATCACATCTTTGCCTTTTTCTTTTCTTTACATTACTTTTGTTATTTATTTCTTATTCTACTATGCTTTTTAGTGCTTATTATTCGTTCATTATCTGTTTCTAAAATCGTGCACAAAACTCATTTTTGTATGCTTTTGAAAATCGTAATGCATAATGCTCATGAAGGCATACAAGTTTTGAAAGTATAAATAAACATTCAAGATGCGATTCACAAAATGTACTATAAAACTGTAGACATGCTGTAAAAGTAGTAAACAACGAAACGTGCGATTAATAACTGTAGACATGCTACAAAACATTAAACAACGAAACATGCATATCCTGTTCTTGCGATGTAGGGTCTGAAAACCAAGACACATGCATATCACTTACCTGGATTGCTTAAGGCGTTCTCACTTATTTGCTATCTTCTTCTTTTTAGTACCTTCACAATTAGAGACATTCATTCATTAATGAAACCATCTACTCATTAAATTTTAACGTCTTTTCTATTAAAATTCCTCGTTACTTAAATCTCATAAATAGAATCGTTTTCTTTATTTTTACTTCACATAATGATCCTCACATTCATTTCCAATTCTCATCATGCCTTCGTCCAATTATTAGCTCAAATCTAAACTAATAGAGCATATTACCAAAACTGTAACTAAACAGGTTTATTTCCAAATATCACACTTCTACTCTTATCAACATCCAACTTCCAATAACATAATACTTCCAACATTTATTCCATTTCTTTACCATTTATAAACCAAGCAGAAAATGCCATCCAACAATAGGTTAATCAATTCTATTTTTAACATTTCAGATAACTCCAACATATGCAAATTCAACTTAACATAATTCTCCCCTTTCTTAATGTGTCCAAAATGTTCATGCATCATTAATGAATATAATAATAGTAGCTAAAACCCAACTGCATATCAACACTAATAAGTTATTCACCCAATATACTCATTTAGAAAAGCCAACAGAAGCATTAACTTATCAAAGCTGTAAATCAACTACTCACTTCACATAACAAGACTTCATACAATAGTTATCTAGGGGCTTCACAACCAATCCAAGGCATAATATTATCAACCAGCATTTCTAGATTCATTAACATGATGTCCAGAAAGCACATATAATTAAGTCCAGATTCATTAACAGGATGTCCAGAAATCACATAGAGCATTTTTAGCACATCAATGTCAACGATTACAGAACTACAAACCAAGCAAAACTGTAATTGGCTAGCAACATCCAAACAAAATCCAAATCAACATACATCTTAACCAAAACTGTAAATATATCCTCACCAGAAAACAGTGCAGACCTGAAGCAATCCATCATCTCCAACCTTCACAGTTCTCGGCCAACACTCCAACTCCCGAGAGCTCCACTCAGCTACAAGGAGAAATTACTCGAGAGCTCTCAGCTCTTCACATTTTTTGCCCACTCATCGTCTACCTTCCTTCTTCTTTCTTCCTCTTCACTTCTAAATCGCAAGAGGCATGCCATTCCCTGCATCGGCCATGCCTTGTCATCAGAGGCATGCCATTCCCTGCCACAACCTTGAGAACTATTCCTGGCACTCCAAGTTGTCGGTTTCATCACCGTTGTTTCGAACCCAACGGTAAGCTGGAGCCAGGCCTTCGGCCAGTCCAGCACAAACCGCCAATCCCCCAGTCGTTCTATCATGAAATTGCATGCTCCAATCCCCTGCCATCACCAACCATCAATGCCGGCCAACAGAACACGAAGGAGGAGAACAGAAAACCATCCACTTACCTCAACTACACCTCACCTTGAAGCCAAAAATCGTTGCTGGTAGAAACTTTGATCCTAAGCCCTAGCTGTGACCCATTCTGTGGAGAAGGCCGCACCTTGTTCGGCGGTAGAGATCGCACACCGTCCACCTTAGCCTTCGTCACTTGTGCTTGTCACCTTGTCGCCTCTCGCTCCCTTGCTCTTAGTGCTTGTTCGCCCGATTCTCCTCGCCTCACACTCAGGTTCTCTCTCCCACTTTCGTCTCCCTTTCTCTTTCTGAATCAAGAAATGGTCAAGGGCCAAAGTTCCCTTTTAACTCCCTAAACCGGACCGGCCAGCAGTGACTGAACCTGTTTTTCCCCTAACTCCATTTTAATTTCCTTTATTTTTAATCTATTTTATTCAATTAATTATTCTTTTACCTCTCAATCCCAATTAATTCCCACTTAATTAATACCAATTATCATCCAATGAATTCCCATAATTTAAAAATAATCCAAAAATCTCCAATTACTTTCTAATTATCCTTATTAATTTCGGATATAAAAAGTAGGGGTATTACACTTCCTAAAATATCTCTTTCAATCTTTTCCATTTAAAGGTGTCATTTGTATCACGTTACCATTCAGCAAATTGTATAATGTTACCATTCAACAACTTTGGAAAAAGCTTTTGCAAGAAGAAAGAGTGCATTAGAAGTGAGGGTTCACTAGATGTTTGAAATTCAACCAGGAGAAATTCCTCGAAGTGAAATCCCTTTGATGTTGTGCTGTAAATTTTTTATGAAATCAAAGTTTTGATCAAAGGATTTGATCTAGAATTGCAGTCTGTCAGTTGTTTAAAATAAGGGCTCTAGTGGTTGGAAAAATTTGGACAACTTAAGAAGGTAAACCTCAATTTGGTTATGGTGTTCATATATTTTTGGAATTTGGGATGAATTAAAATTTTGTTGGGATTTAAAGTTGAAATTTTTATGCTCAAAACGTTCCAACGTTATAAGATATTAAGTTAAATTATGAACTTTGTCAAATTCAAACTGTGTTTTGTCAAATTTAGGATGAAAATTGAGATTTTTTGGAGTCTTGAGACGAATTTGTGTTATAGCGGTTGATCGAATTGATGACAGAAAGGTCTATGTTCGAGGAGAGATCAACTAGACTAAAAAACAGGTCGACCACAGACCCTATTCGAGGTTAACCAGTTCAATGTACTGGATCCCTTTTTGAGGACAACAGGTTCGGTCGATCAAGCATTTCTGAGGTTGTCCAAAACATGTTTCTAAAGTTGGATTTCCATAGGAATTATTCTGTAAGGTTTCCAAGTTAGTTTCTATCCTAGTTATGAGTTCTAACAAGCTTTTAAAAGTTTAAAAAAAATGTATTAATATGGTTATATAAATAAACTGATAGGTTCAGAATCTTAACGAGTGGTTTGGACTTTTTTGAGTTCTTAACTACTTGAGCTTGGTTTTGGTAGGTCTCATTTTTATAAAACTTTACTTTGAGATGTATTCTCATATAATGATGAGTTCATTTTTATGGCTCATCAGTTTTTGTATTGTATATGTATTTGCATTGGACATGTTTATAATTTGAGCATCCATTGATCATCTTAGTAATGTGAAATCAAGTTTGATCGACCCATATGAGGGTAATTTTTTTCTTTACACACATGCGACCGTTAAAGTGTAATGCCTGCCTATTTAAAAAAAAAAAATTGGGGGAGACGTTTTTGGAAACGCCTCCCTGATGTTGTAATTTTCCTTGCGGGTGATCGGGTTTTCCTTTAGGCACTCCTTCCCCAAAAAAAAAATGCCAGCTTTTCCCACAAAACCTTCACCATTATCAATCTCTCAAACTCACTTTGCCTCTTGTGTCCTACAAATTCCTTCCCTGGCTTTTGGCAATCTCTGTGACGAAGAAATTGACTAAGGTAGTCAATTTTCTTTCGGCTCCACCGTTAAAATTTGATTGAATTGAAATCGTCATTCTATTGTATATCTCTGGTGGAAGGGAATCAGACGATTTTGGAGAGGGAGGAGTGTTGAAATTCCACGATTTTGGATAGAGTATTTGTAGTCGAAAAACCAACGTTCAAAAGGGGTAAAAATCTAAACTTTTATTTGGAATTTCGGTTATGTTTTTGAGTTTAAATTTTGAATTGAAAATTTTGGTTGTTATTTTGATTTTGTAGTCGGTTAACTTGACGAAATTGGACGATTTAACCATGCGGATTCTGTCGGCAACTAGAGGCCAAATCACGTCTTAGCAAAATATGAACTACGATACGTTAAATCTCCGACGTAGGTTAATTGGGCGACTGGTCGAGACAGGGAGTCTCGACCAGAGTTGGGGATTGTCCACGACGAGGACGACGATGTTCACAATGGGGACGACAACGTTCTCTACGAATGAAAAAAGGCGTCCACGAACATGCCATGTGTATGGGTTACAGTTAAACCTTGAGGGATCGCGGGCCGTGGACTTGGTTATCCAGTCTTGGGCTGCGGTCTGGGTTATGTAGTTGGACCGCGATCCAACTCCTTTAGGTCGCGGTCCAGAACCTGTTTTGGTGAGATTTTTTTGGTAGTTTAATTCAATTAATTTAAGATTAATTTTAAATGATAATTAGACATTTTAATGTATAAAAATTTATCCAAAAAATTTAACGACTTCTTTTAGATAGGTACCCACTAATTTGTCACGCTCCAAAGAGGATACGAGACAGAATGGGAGACGATCCGGGCCAGAAGAACTGAATTTTCTGACCCATAACTTGAATTTAATTAACTAGTAGCATAAGACTTTAAAAGTTTAACTTTACAAACTAGACCTAAAATAAAGGTCCAATTGTGACTTACAAATAACATGAAATAATAGGATCTAACTTATAAAAGAAAATAATTTAAAAAAATAAGACTAAGGAATGAACCTCGCTAAAATTTCTAAATCTCTCTGGAAAAGAAGACAAAATAAAATGCGCAGGAAAACTTTCAGTATCTACTCCTAAGGTGGCAACTAAGGATTACTCTAATTAATTCCTAAATATGGGAGTCAAATCTGGGGGAGTCAACTGATATGAACCTCACCAAGAATATAGTGAGATCCAAAAAAAATAATAAAGATCGTTCTAAATCAGTTTTAAAAACAAACGAGATAAGCGGAACTTGACCCTTTATCTATGAAGAGATAATATGAACTGAATGTATAATATTGGTGGAAGATAGAAAACCTTGACCTGTTATGTAACGACCTAGTTTTTCTTACTTTTAAAAATGTGTAAAATTTAAAACTTTTATTTCCTTTTATTAAAGCAGCGGAAGACTTTTCGTTTTAAAGCCATTTAAAAACGATAAATAAAATCTTTACTTAATTATGTTATGAGAAATCGGAGGCATTACATTCCTCCCTCCTCATATAAATTTCATTATCGAAATTTAGCTTAATATAATTACTTCCCTAACTTAACAACCAACACAGCAACTACCATTCTTAACATAAAAGTACCTGAAATAACTTCTTGTCTTATACCTATACCTGAAACTTCCAAAGAATTTCACTACTTCTGTCTTCGCAATCAATAATGCCTTAATGAAATGCTAAACCACACATTTAGATCCTCTGATCTTTATCTACATTCGTTGCAATAGAAGTGCCTTCGTCCAAATTTCTCTCTTTTCATCTGCCAGTAAATGGCAAACCATTGCAACAAGAGCTACTTTATTGCGCCTAGTATCTCTCTTAGCCCAGTCATACACCTTTCTCATCTATACATTATCATATCCAAGGATGAAAGTTCCCATACACTTGTACTCATTTCACTTCCATAACGCTCAGATATATCAAAATATCGATTTCGTATACGACACCACTAGGTATGTACACTACATATAACATCTATTACAACAGAAAGCATCTTTAGTGCCACCATTTTCCTACTCCTTAAGTCAAAACCAGACAATCTTCGACAGCATGACCCCTTCCATACAGTCAAAATACCACTCCAAATAAGCAAAACATGATTTGAATTGACTTCTTTTACACTTTTAACACTGTTCGGCTCTTGAAGATCCAACATCTTCTCTTTGAAGCAAAGTATCATCTTGAATATGCTTCTCATTTCTTTGTGACTTACCATTACTGAGAGGTCATTTTGATCTCCTAACCTCTAGTTGGCCTTCCATCAACCGTTGAGATTGCATTTCCTTTACTATTTTCTTCTTACTCTCTCTGAACTTCATGACTTGAAACTCGGCGTATGTAACTTTCTCTTAACTTCCTCTTTCTCTCGACCTTAGCTTACTCAAACATACCCTTCAACATTAAAATCCATTCTTTAGAGCATGTTGGATCATAAATATCTCCTTCAAAATAGGGCAGCTTTAGTCACCAAAACCTTTAGCACTTAAAATCTTTGGGAACCATCCGCCGCTTGTTTCTCTGTCCTTGTAATTTCCTATGTCGTTCCATAAACTGAATCTGACGTCCCCATACTTCTGTTAGTCTACTACTCATTACATCTCTTCGATCCACATTCTATCTTTTTTCCTTTACCATTTTGTTCCTACTTAACCAACAAATTTTATTAACTTCATCTATTGGCAACACCAAACCTAAACACAAATCCTCAAAACGTAAATACTTTCCACTATTTATCAAAGGAGCATACTTCCAATAAAATGCATACCTCACAAACTTTACATCACTTTTAACATACTTACACTTACATCTTGGTCCTAGTACACCCCAATCATTTTTCTAAAATACATCGCCCTTTTATATCTTACACCCTAGGACATTTGCTGGTAAAACGATCAATTCTGCCACCTTTAAAACATTGATGAGACCCAGCCATGCATTCCCCTTATGAATTTTCTTACACTTTGGGTATTGATTTCCTTGTTGACTTCCTTCTTCAAGGAATTACTTTACTCCTCTAGAAGCATCATCTTCCTTCCGTGAGTGTGGCTGACATCTTATAGAAGAATTGTTCTGCTTTGAGAACCAATTTTCTGCTTCTTCGATTTCAAGGGCCTTTGACACCATCTCCACATAGGCCACATCTTGAACACCGGTTATCTTAACACCTCTATGAATATCTATTTTAAGGGCTGGCACAAACTGGTATACCTTATGCTCATTACTTCTCACTAGATGTGAGGCAAACTGTGACAACGCTTCTGACTTGTGAATGTACTCTGTAACTGTTCCTTCCTAACGAAAGCTTTATAGATTCGACCCACTTACTCGTGCTCATGGTGCGGTTAACATACTTATCATTAAAAGATCTTCTAGTACTCTATCCACGTCATCGTAGTCACATCCTTGGTTATCTTGATTGGGTCCCACCCGAGATAGAGAACTTAAACCAAATTCAACACAGATCCTATCATCCATTTTAAATTTCTCCTAACTTAACCAAACACTAGGATGTTATTCTCAACACAACTTAGGCTAAAAACCCACAACGATAAACAGTGAGTACCTTAACCATCACAAAATTCATTATCAATATTAATCCAAGCTGATCATTCAAACAAACTAGATTTTCCAAACTTCTACTTCATAACTAAAATCCAATTTATGCAGGAAGCAACAATTAATCAGTTTCTCATTTTAATCAAAACAGATTTCATATCTTTATTTAATGCAGATTTCTAACTTAACAATGCAAGCAATGATCACGGTACCAAATACCCAACTATTTGCCACTGAAGGTCCAAAGCACTCTCTCTACAATTTCTTAAAATCCTGACCGCGTTGATAAATACGTGACTAATTAATCATCGTCCTCATAATTCAGCTTAATCCATAGCCCTCGACGCTCTTCCTTGCCATAACAAATCCACCCTCTATTTAACTCTTTGCAATGTAGGCAACCTTGTCAAAATGTCTACTTAATCTAGTTCATGCATGATTTACTTTTTACCTATCCCCTTCCCAATTTACAAAAATTTGTGTGGAGTTTCCCCTATTTCTTCACTCCCCCAAAGCTAATTCCGTACATCTTGCACAAAATCTCAAGTAGTTCAAGTATTATCTATAATCTAACTCAACTTAATCCAAAGAAACAAGTATCTACATCCAGACACAGTACTATTTAATTTACATTATATTTTCCATAAGTCTCTCAAAGTGACTAGATTGTCGTCCCACCAACTTGATAGTCTCTTTTTCATTGTTCCCAACTATTTCTTGTCTGACGGTCTCCTTTATTCACCATTCTGCCTTGTCCAACTCTTCCTTATCCTCTGGCCATGATACCCTTTTCATCGCAAGATAAAAATACTTACATTAGAAAACAAAACTATTAACATATTTACAGTCAATGGAGTATTTCCACGTCGAAACTTGTGCTGGTAGGCAGTATACAAAATTGTTTTTAAAAATCAGGTGTTCTGATACCAACTGTGACGACCTAATTTTTCTTACTTTTAAAAATGGGTAAATTTTAAAATTTTTCTTTCCTTTTATAAAAACAGCAGAAGACTTTTCATTTTAAAATCATTTAAAGATGATAAATAAAATCCTTACTTAATCCTGTTATGGGAAATTAGGGTATTACATGTTATCTATAAAGAGATAAGAACCATTTGGCATAAGAAAGATGGTTGATGCCACACTCAAGAAAGAAGAGAAGATTGTGAGTGATAAGTCTAGACATAATGCAATAAGAAACTCTTAATGAATTCATAAGTTCTTAAAAGAACCAAAGAGAAAACTCTCATAATAATATTATTAATAAACTGTCTCTAAACGAATAAGTATGCCTATTATTTATAGGCTAAAAACTTACCTGAGGTTCTTATTTAAGTCAATTCAGGTAAGTTCTTTGTTCCAACCGATTACTTCCCTTGAAAATAGAAAGAAGAAGAATTGGTTTAGTAAAAGAAAAGGATGGAACTTTAACACTCTATTTAAATGGCTTAAAAAAATAGCTTCATGGTTTTCATCCTTTTCATCACCGTCGCCCTTCCCAAAATACAAAGGCTTAACCGTAAAAGACCAACCTTTAGAAGGTTGAGAAAGAATTCTTCCAGACTTAGTGGCTCCAGAGTGATTAGGGTTTCACCCCATATCCTTTGTATATATAGGTCGTCTAACAGAGAATCTAGTGGAAGAAAATCCCACAGAAGATATATCTTGAAAATTATCATTTCCTTATAAGTCCAAGAATCAAATCCTAACTCGTGTATTCTATGAAAAATCATGTTTTGAATTTGTCTGTAGGTACAATGGACACGTGGGCTTCTGCTATGGGCATCTGCTTGCCTTTCTCCTTCAATGATAATCTGCCACGTACACCTTTTTCTCTTAATTTTGTGAACAACAATGCTTTTGTGGGCACCATCACTTTCATGAATGTCAATGTTTCCACAGATTCCTCTTCCCGTGGATCTCTCTTAATTTATCAACCAATTGCTCTCTGCTACGTATGCTTATTCTTTGGTGGATATCTCTTTTGTGGACGCCAACGCTTCTACGAATACCTATGTTTCCACGATATTCACTGATCTTCGTGGATCCTTATTTTAAATGACAACATTTCTTTGACTTGCAGACACGTTTCTTTTAGCAGACACCTACACTCCCGCAATACTTACTATTCCTCATAGATCCTTGAACCAAACAATGATGTTCTATACCTTACTTATCCACCACGGATGCGTTTCTTTCCACAGATACTCGTCATTAGTGTATTACTCAACCCAAACAACAATGTTTCTCTCCTTATACTTATCTGTCGTGGACGAGTTCTCTTTCGTGTATACATTCCTTTATGTAACTCCACTATTCACCTCAAGACACATTCCTTAATATTTGTAGATGTTTTTAATCCAAACAATGGTGTTTCTTCCTCATTACTTATCTACTACTGACACGGTTCTTTTCGCGGACGCGTTTCTTATCCTAAAATGACGCCATCCAATTTGTGGATCCAAACACTTATGTGGATTCCAACTCTTTTGTAGACACCTATGCTCCCATGGATCCTAACACTTATGCATATACTAATTTTTAGGCTTTGTCTGCTAATAACTATCCACCACATACAGAATTCCTTTGCAGACAACTCCCTTCTGTGGGCCCACCTACGCCAATGCATTACTCAATATTCTTTCCTAATTCTTTCATGCCTAGCTTTTCTTATTTAATCAATAATTCTTCTATGGATATTCTTACCTTATCCATTTCAATTTCCTTTCCATGCCTAGCTTTCCAAACTCTTTAATTTACTTAATAAATCTTATATTTTTATTAAAATATAATCATTCACTTCTTATGCGCTTACTAACTTAATAATTATAATATTTTTAGTAAAAATATGATTCTTCACTCCAATTTTCATAATTTCGTACCTTGTCTTAATAAAATAAATCTTATATTTTATTACAACATTAATCTCACTACACTATATAACTTTTCTATTTTGACATTATTCATCGCACTTATTCTAAAAATGCCACATCACACATGAAATTGCTCATAGAAATTTTTGGGGTGCTACAGATTCGACTCCAAAACATTGATATTTTGGAAGCATAATGTTGGTCAAGGAAGGAAAAGTTATCTGGTGATTGAAGCGAGAAACAACAGGATTACTTGGCATGACAATTTGCTTCTAGTTGTTGTCCGATTGAGTTGGAAGTAGCTGATTTAACTGAGCCATAATAGCATTGTGTTTGGAGTTAGAATCTTGAATGAGATTATGAAAAATGTTTTCCAGTCATTCCTACCTTAGTGTGAGTTGCTACAACCCTTGATTAGAAATGGCGAGGCGAGTGGAAATGGCAAATCTAAATAATTTCAACTCAGTGCTGAAGTGGTTCATAGTGTTTTCATTTGACCAGTAGAGGGACTCGGCCATGGATCATTGCTGCTCTAATACCAGTTGTTGTGGACATACCACAACGAAAATAGGAAGGAAGAGATTTCCCACTGATATTTACTACAAAATAGAGTGTTACAGAATAAGAAATTGATATGGAGGATGGAATGGAGTGTTATAGAAGAAGAAGAAGAAGAAAGAGATTATAGAGAAAAATAGAAAAGTAACATATAGTGTCTTTTATTGTAAACCTTTTCTTCCCATTATGCTTTTCCCACTAATTCCACGTAGGCACCAGGTTGACAGTAAAAGAGCTCCACCATAATAGATTGATCCTTAGGATGTCAAAGAAATGCATCAAATTGAAGAGACAAATACTGGTCGAGTGAGTAAGCCACTATGAAGCCATTGAACAACAAATGAGAGTGGTTGAGTGACTAGGAAGCAGTGGATTGGTGGAGGTGATTTAGATTTGAGAGAGCACCAATTTAGGGTTTGAGAACAGGAGATTGCATTCAGCTGAGCAAATCTAACGAGGAGAAGTACAATGAAAAATAAAAATCTCAGGTCGTAAAGGGATTTGGGTGTTGTCGATGAGATTAAGGTTTTAAAGAGGAGGGGATTTGATGATTGAATGCAATTTTGGACATTCTAACCCATTTTAAATCATGTCCCTATAACTGATTGATTAAACCAGTTGATGTGACACCGAAACCTACTACTGACAACTAAGTATGAGGATTTTCTAACTTTAAATCATGTTCCTATAACTGATTGATTTAACCAGTTGATGTGACACCAAAACCTACTACTGACAACTAAGTATGAGGATTTTCTAACTTTAATTATAGTGTTCTTTTTGTAGGGGATGAAGGGGAGGAGTATGATCAAATTATCCTTTTTGTTCATCCGGCATCCATGAGTATCATAGAGTTATTCAAGATCAAGCATAGGTGGAAGATCAATCACAAATTTAGAAGATTTCTTAGATGTTCCAAAACTGCTAATAATCTGACCCTCGAGCAGTATTTGGATTATTTGGCTATCTTCAATCTCTTATATCAAAAAGTGTACCTCATGAAGATTGTATCTGACTTATCAATCTTTCTAGAATAGGATCTTGAGTTAACATTGAAGTTTATTTGCTTTGACAAAAGGTCCATGACCCGAGAGCTTCATTTTATGTTAAAGAAGCCCAATCTCACTTACTTGGAATTGAAGCCCAATTCAATTTGTAGATGGGCCTTGAAGAATGATTCATTAGATTATTGTTGTATGCAAGATTTAAGAACTTATTTATGGTTTATTTTATATTAAGTTTAATAGTCAATTGTTGGTGTCACTCAATTAGGGCATGTGTAGCCAAGCATGTGTCTTTGTGAGGGTGTTTTGGTAAGTTTTCTTTAGGAAGCTTACCCTAATTTTGTGGGGTATTTAAATCCTCTCTAAGGCCTTCTATAGAGGATGAAATTTTTAGCTAAAGAATAGATTTTGATGTGTGGAGTTTCTCTCCCCTTTCGGCCATTCTTATTTGGTAGTGTTATCCGATTAAGTTTTGGTTTTCAAATTGATTTTATCGTTTAGGTGATTCCTCTTAGTGCTGTTACTTTCTCCACCTATTTCCAAAGATAGACATCCCCAACAAAGGAGTAGAAAGCTTGCAAAGAACCAAGTTTGAGTGCTTGAACCATTGGAGGCCATTGAAGTCAATAGGCACGGTTTACGTGCCTATTCAAACAAGCTTGTAACGCTCCACTCATAACTTCTGTTTCCAAACACTTCTACCTCTGATTTATTAGGGCTTCCCTTTCACTCACAGAGTATAGTTTTGTAAAAATTTCATGCCATTTGGACGTGATTTGAATGAGTTAAGCATTCTGTCATTTTGGATCTGTTTCTTTCCTTATTAGGCAATCGGACCTGCTTGTACTCCTTCATCCATTACTTCCTTTTCTATATGAATTTTTTCATGATAGTTTGAGGGTTTGTTCTTCACAAATTTTCTATTGTGTGGTTCAAATTTCTTGTGAAAATACGTTCATTTGTTTTATTTTTATTCATCCTGAAATCAACCCGCAAAACTGTCCTCTTACCATATCTTATTCCAAAGCACCTCTCACATATACGTCCATAACTTTCCTTCCATAATGAGTTCGTCAGTGAAAATTTGGGGCTATTTTCTAGACTTTTAATTGGTACTCTTGCCTAAAATCCTGCCCAAAAACCTTCCATATGGGTTAATTTTGTTATCGTCAAAGGTTGAACAGAATCTGTAAAACAGTATCATTCCAGTTGTTCACAACTTTTGGAGTTGCCTATCGGTGGTGCATCACCAATGGTCAATATGTCATTATTGTTCGGATGACTGGTGTTCTAACGCTCCAAGGGGTGCAAATGTTCAATAATGGGGGAAAGGGTCAATGGGATTAAGTATGGTAACTTAGAGAGTCAGTTGAACCTTTCAACATAAGAGCACATAAACCGAACTAGAAACGGGAACAGAAACAAAACCTCGGTTAACAAAAACGGATACGGAAATAGTATGAGCACAAAAATCGAAATGGAGATGAAGTTTCCAGAAACGGAAGCGGAAAGGGAAACAGAAACAAAACTTCCAGAAATGAAGCGGAAATGGAAACGAAAATGGAAACAAAGACAAAATTTCCAGGAATGGAAGTGAAAACGGAAACGAAAAAGGATACGGGAACGCGTACGATCACGGGAACCGAAATGGATACCAAGGCAGAAATGGGAATGGAAACATGACCTGAAATAGGAATGGGAACGGAGACGGAAACGAAAACGAAGTTTCTAGAGTGATTTTTGGAAATGGATATGGGAACGGGAACGGAAAATGGTATACACACACAAACTGGGTAGCACAATTGGGTTAGAAACCTAAGAGGGGTAAATGGGTAATAGAGTACAGCAGCGAAAGTGTGGAAGTGTGAGTTCGATGGTTGGATCAACTTTGGTGCGTAGAGATGGGTTTGTACGTTGTCAAGCCGATCTATTAGCTAGAGTTATGAAAACGTCAATCCGAGAGGAGTTAGTATTAAGTCGAAGCCTAGAGTCAACTAGAACACCAGTCGGGTAGTTAGTGAGTGTGAAGGGGGCAAATTTTAGGGATGAAATTTATATAAGGGGGAAAGTATGTAATACCCCGATATTTTTAATTATCGGGATATTATAGGGCATATTAGGAGCAGTTTGAAATAGCCAAGCTTAGCGTTAAATTAGAGATTTAAAACGATAAAAGGGTATTTTCAAATAAATAAATAAATTGGATTTAACTTAATTAATTAAGTGGGTAGATTAATAAAGGAGGTTAAGTATTGGAATGGACTGAACCGGTTCTGCATGAACCGAACCAGTTTTGCTAATTAAAACACAGAATGGCCAAAGGCCATTATGTGTTCGTGCTGTTCGCGGACCCGAACGAGAGACGAGAAAGAGAGGGAGACAGGGGAGAAAGGGAGAGAGAGGGGGAGAGCTCGCGGGCAACGGGGAGCTAGGCTACGGGACCCGTGACGAAGGAATGACGACGGCGATTTAGGGCTCACTATTTGGGCAATTTCTACGGGGCAAATCGGGACTTCCGCTGCGGCATTTACTAGAGGTGATTCAAGGGTGCTCGGAGCTTGGCGTTCGACGGGATGTAGGTGGCGGCGTTCAACGAGATGTAGGGGTAGCGATTTCGGCATTCGTCTCGTCAGGCAAGTGTGGCTTGCAGTTCGCGAGGGGACGCTGGCGTGGCTTCTGGTTCGAGCTGGACCAGCTAGAGGCCAATGGTCCAGCTTTCGGTTCGGGCATAACATGTACTTCTCTGGCTTTGCCCTGATGAAACTGACAGCATGTCGGGCGTGGGGTGCATCTTTTGAAAAGTTGGAGGGGATTGTCGGTCATTGTTGGAGAATAAAGGGTAGGGGACTCCTCTTCTTTGAGAAAGGAGAAGAAACTAAGGGAATTCTCTAGAGCTAGGGTTGGCCAAGTGCTTCATGGGTTGCTGGTGAGTTCCTCTCCAATTTCTCTATCTTTGAATTCTGTTGGGTGATTGTCAGTCTTTGTGAGTGTTCATTTCCTTGGTTGGGTGGTAACTGTTGTGGAAATCTTGGATGAATGAGTTGAGAATTTACTCTGTATAGCATGAACACCCACTGTTGATTTCTTCTATATGGTTAGTGTAAGTTTGAACACCCTCTGTTGATGGCTTCTACATGGTTAGTGTTTGGAAAGGTTGGTTGTTTAATAATCTGTGGGTTTGTTAATAAGATGTTAAGTGTATGCTTAGTGATATGGTAGTGCGAGTTTTCCAAGTTGTGATGTTGATTATGCACTCTAATTGGTTGGAAATTTAACAAGGATAATTGTGTGTGTTGTTGGGTTTTATACTCCATGTGTTGTTGTGAGTATTACGTTTAATTTATTATTGGATTTCAAATATGTTAGATAGGAACTCTGAATATTGAAATATATGGAAATGCTATGTTTGGATTGTGTTATGCACTTGATCGTTATTGGCTGAATAATTCTTTGGATGTTACTGCTCTGTTGATTATAGTTACGTAGTGTGAGTTATGTTTTGTGATTGTTACAAACTAATAATGAGTTGAGACTTTTAATTGATTATTGAAATTGGACTTGCTGTATGAATGGCTATATTGAGATATAAGGAAAGTGTTATGTGAAGCTTATCCGTGAATTATCGAATGTTATTAATTTGTAAGTTAGTTATACCTTAATGTTTGCTGTCTTTTTGCAGTGGAACGTTGATATGCTAGAATTGGTTAGTTAATCGTTTATGTTGGATGATCTACTGGTCTAATGTTTATGTTGGTTAATATCAAGTATAATGTATTGTGGGAATACTGTGAGAATTAAGTGAGTATTATGCACATTGATAAATGCTTTAAACTTTTGGATGATTCAACTATTGTTTTGTTGAGATGAAATATAATGAAATGCATTGGTTGTTGTTGTTGGTTGTTACGGTTGTCTTGATTTGGTTTATGGATAATATTCTCTGTTTGACAATACTATTGCTAGATTGGATTAATATATTCTGAATATCAAAAACTAAGTAGTACATTGATTGATAGTTAATGTCGTTGGTGTCATACCCTTCTTGGGTATTAGTATCGGTCGTTGACTTTGTTTGGACACTTATTCTGTGGGTGTTGTTAGGTACAAAGAAGAAGAGAAGAAGAATAACAATAACTGCTATTTTGCATTAAAGCTTTGAGGTAAGACCTTGGGTGTGTCTTGGCCAAGTGGAGGCCCTACACCGCAAGTAACGTGTGCGTGAGTGGGATAGTGTGTACATTTTCTATACTTGGTGGAGCTTGTAGGTCCTCTTTGACATTGTTGTATGTTCTGGATACTCTGCATATTTATATGCTTGTTAGTTGTAGGTTTGTTCTCTATAGTTTTCTGTTGGTTGGTTTCCATAGTTAGTGTTTGCTTTATTGGTGATACTAGACTGCTCATTGTTGATGTTGATAGTATAGAACGCATATTATATTGCTTTGTGATACTGTCTATGCATGTTGGCTGTATGTTTTGGATGCTCTGTGCGATAGCTCTCTATGATAGTGTGAACCTGTATGTTTATCCATGCTTGAATGTTCTGTATGTTGCTGTAAATTATCTGTTGATACTGCGTAGCTTTATAGATGATTTCCTTACTGTTGGTGCCTTGACTTGGATAACCGCTACGAATCATTGTTGAGTTCCTTGTTGTAAATAAATCCTTGAACATGCTATTTAAATTGAATGTTTATATCTAACGTAATCAACTAACTTAGTAAACATGTTAACCTTATTGTTAATTTGTCAAGCATGTTAACCTAATCAATCTAGCTAACCTAAACAAGATAATAATTATATGCATGTAAATAAAATAAGATATAGACTTTTCAAGCATGCTATTGCTTATTAATGCATTGTTTGTCTAAAATATGGGTTTGTATTGTCGAGCATGTTTATGTCTGTTATGGTTCTTTTGATGTATTGTTAGTTCTCTGTGATAATTGTTAGTTTGTTGTTAGTTGTTAATTGCTTTGTTGGTGGCTCTGTTTGTTTTCTGAGTTTGGTTGCCTTGTAAATATTAATCGGTTATAAATCGACAACTTGAGCATGTTTAGGTTAACTTAATTAATAAGTATGTTAATTAAGAGCTTAACTAATTTAGTAGTTTGGTTTAGTTGTGAATTTATAAAAAGCTAGTAATGAATTGGGTGCATTAACCTAGTCAAATTAGTTAACCTAAACAAGATAATTAATATGAGCATGTTAACGAATTAGGCCATAACTCCTCAAGCATGTTAACATTCTTTAAATATATTGTTACGATTCAATTATTGTATGGTTTGATATACTTCCTTGTATGTGCCTCTAGGGTAGTCTCATGACGTTAGAAACAATTAGGAACACTACCACGGGGTGGCCACAACTCTTGAGTGAGGAAAATAACTAATCTTTCCCTTATCGTAGGATTCCCCAAACTCCATGCTCCACGTACGAGCTATTCTTAAAACACGTACTATTCCCAAAATACGTAATTAAATTAGTGGCTTGGGGCAAACCCATTCCAAATAATTCGAGTGGCATCTCATATGCATAAACCCATTTATTTACTAGGCCTTTAGGCTCACGTCTTACTTGCGGTGTAGGTACACGACGCGCAGAATCGGCGAGCAACTGAAGAAGTAGTGGATGAGGGATTTGCACGAGCAAGCTTGTGGTTGGCCAGGCTACGAGCAGTACAAGACAATTGAGTTGTAATTAAATTAAATTCAGTTTTCTCTTTCTAAATTGTAATTAAATGGTTAGTTCATTTCCTTTAATTATTTACACTTCCGCAAATGTTTTTATTTCCGAAAATGATTTATTTCCTCAATGTTTTAAAGTGTTTCTGATGTCCCGGCTTGCACTCTGATATGTTTTTCTTAAAATTTCACGCATTTTAAATGTATAAAAAATCTGGGTCGTTACAGAATGACCATCATTTGGTTTGTAGGAATATCCATTTTACGATGGAAAATGAAACAGATAATAAACAAATGTTAAATGATAAAAGGTAAAGTAAAGTAAAGGCAACGGTATGGTGTAGGGTCGTTTAAGCCCTTGGTGGGCATGTCCGCTAGTTGGGCTTTTTGATTATCCATTGCCGCTAGCAAAGCTTTCGGAGTCTGCCATTGTTGCTCATACCGTTTGCGGGACTGGCCAATTGTTAGTTAGGCTTTTGGATTATCCATTGCCACTATACCGGAGGTGTCGGGTCGGATGCATTGGCAGGACTAGTTTGACTTTTAGATTATCAATTGTTGCTATGCTGGGGGCATCGGGGTCGGATGCATCAAAGAAAAAGACTAAAACATAACAGATAAAGGAAAACGAAAATAGAAATAGAAAACAGAAAATGAATTTTAAAAGAGCATAGCATGTGAATTGTTGATTTTACTTTAATCACTGTTGAGCATTAGGCTCATTAGTTTAACTCTTGTTGATGTAGGTATGTACAAGATTAGAAGAACAGGTTAAGGAGCAGTTGATGAAGAATTTGCACGCACAGATCTTGTGGTTGACTAGGCTAAATGATTTAAAAGAGGAAAAGAGTTTTGTAAAGATAAAGTAAAAGTTTTATTTATTGTATTTTAAATTATTTGTTTTATGCTTCTGCTACGTTTTCCAAAAGGTTTTAAAAAAATAATTTTTATGACAAAAAGTTTTCCGTTGTATTTATAAAGAAAAAGTTTTTAAATTTTACACGTTTTCAAAAGGAAAGAAGTTACTGGTCGTTACAGTTTGTATCAGAGCATCCTAGTCTTAAAACTGATTCTGTTGACTGTCTACCAGCACAAGCTTTGATGTGGAAATACTCCATCAATTGTAAGTATGTTAATAGATTTGTTTTCTTTTAGTTATTTATTTAAGCATTTTTTTCTTGCAATAAAAGGGTATCATGGCTAGAGTACGAGGAAGAGTCAGACCAAGAGGAGTTTAGAATAATACAGAAGAGTCCGTTGGATAGGAAAGAGTTGTGAATAGTGCAGAAGAGATCATTACTTGGTTGACTGAATTAGTGGAACAACAATCTCGCCAATTGGAGTGATAGTCTCAAAGCTTGGAGAGGCTTATGGACATAACTGCGTGTGGAAACGAAAGAGTGGCAGAGCAACAGGATGTAAGATGGGAGAAATTTCAATGATTGCGGCCACCTCAATTTGACGAAAATATTACTGATCCTGATAGTGTCGAAGAATGGATCAGAACTATGGAGGACATGTTTGCATATACTAAGATAAAGAAGGAAGAGATGGTGATATGTGCCATGTTTATGCTAGTCAAGGATTCGAGATTTTGGTGGGAATCGATCAAGATAACCAAGGATGTTACTGTGATGACATGGGCATAATTCAAGGAAATCTTTTACGACAAGTATTTCAACCGCACAACAAGGACCAGGAAGTTGGTAGAGTTTACTTAGCTATGGCAGAAGGAAACTGTTGCAGAGTATGTGCGCAACTATGAAGCCTTACCACGGTTTGCCCCGCATCTAGTAAGCAGTAATGAGCATTAGATACACCATTTTGTGCAAGGACTTAAGATGGAGATTCATGAAGGTGTTACGATATCGGGACTCAAGATGTGGCCTACTCGAAGATCGTATAAAAAGCTCTTGACATTGAAGAAGTAAAGAATCAGATTTTGGAACAAAACAATTTTGTTGTGAGGTTTCAGCCACACTCATGGGATGAAGGAGACATGTCTAGAGGAGTGAAATGGTCCTAATTGCCAAGTATCAATCTATTTTTCAAGTTCCTAAGGGTTTGCCTCCGGATAGACATATTAACCATCAGATTCATTTACAATCAAACGCTCCTCCAGTGAATGTTAAGTCGTATCGTTATCCTTATTTTCAAAAATCTGAAATTGAAAAGTTAGTTGTTGAAATGTTATAATCTGGAATTATTAGGCCAAGTCGAAGTCCTTTTTCTTTTCCTGTTTTATTGGTGAAAAAAATGGCACTTGGAGATTTTGTGTTGATTATAGAGTGCTCAATAGTTTTACTATTCTAAACAATTTTCCTATTCCGACAATAGATGAATTGTTGGACGAATTATATGGTGCCACAATTTTTAGTACGATTGACTTACGTGCTGGTTATCATCAGATTAGAATGGATGAGGATGATGTTCAAAAGATTGCTTTTAGAACTCATAAGGGCATTACGAGTTTTTAGTAATGCCATTTGGGCTTACTAAGGCTCCAGCAACTTTTCAGGCTATGATGAATGATATTTTGAAGTTGTTCTTGCGCAAATCTGTCATTGTGTTTTTTTATGACATTCTGATCTATAGTGTTTCACGTACTGATCATATTGTTCATTTGGAAGAAGTTCTATTGTGTTTACAGCATCATCATTTGGTGGCTAAATTAAGCAAGTGTAGCTTTGCTCAAAGTTGTATGGAATACTTGGGACATGTTGTTTCTGCAGATGGAGTGTCTCCTAAACAGAGCAAGATTGCTGCTGTTGTGGATTAGCCTATTCTGACAACTCTTAAACAATTGAGAGGTTTTTTGGGTTTGTCCGGATATTATCACAAATTTATACGCAATTATACAACTATTGCTAGTCCTCTAATTGCTTTGTTGTAGAATGATGCTTTTAAATGGTCCTTGGATGCTCAAATTACTATCTGTAAGTTGAAGGAAGCCTTGGTGTCTGCACCAATTCTGGTTTTACCAGATTTTTCTAAGAGTTTTGTTGTAGAAACAGATGCTAGTGGAGTGGGTGTTGGCACGGTGCTGCTTCAGGACAAACATCCAATTGCTTTTTTTAGCAAGCAATTATGTTTTAAAATGCAGAACAATAGCGCATATGTCAGGGAAATATTTGCCATCACCGAGGGTGTTAAAAAATGGAGACAATATTTGTTATGGAATCGATTTGTCATCAAGACTGATCATAAAAGCATCAGAGAAATGTTGACTCAAGTAATTCAAACTCTGTAACAACAACATTTCGTAGTTAAATTACTGGGCTACGATTTTGATATAGTTTACAATCCTAGAAAAATAATGTTGTTGTCGATTCCCTTTTCAGAACCTTTGAGTCTGACATTGTGGATGCCTTTTTTCTGCATAAAGTAGTCTTCATTCAAGATTGTTGGATAAGTTGGTAGAGGAAACTAAGATGTTAAACAGACTTGTCAGACTTGTGCTCGTGAATTCATCATTCTCTTCAACTATATCTAGCTTAAAAAATAAAGGTAGCCTTATTATTCATAATGGCATGATTGTCCTTAGTGATGCTTTAGCTTGCAAAATTGATGTAATCCGCGAATGTCATTCTTCTTTGATTGGTGGTCATACTGGTATTTTGCGAACTATTAAGAGGGTCAATTCTCAATTTAAATGGCCAGCTTTAAAAAAGGATGTTCAGCATTTTGTACAAACTTGTCCGACTTGTCAGCAGACAAAGTATGAAACAAGGAAGGCTGCTAGACTACTGCAACCATTGCCAACGCCAGTGAACATTTGTGAAGATTTCTCAATGGATTTTATTACGGGTCTTCCAAATTCTAAAGGACTTTCAGTGATTTTAGTTGTTGTTGACTGATTGTCCAAATTAGCCCATTTGTTTGCCTTATGTGCTGGTTTTATGCATTGCAAGTTGCATGGCATTCCTAAATCCTTTGTGAGTGATCAAGATCCAATTTTCATGAGTAAATTTTGGAAGGAATTACTTCAATTGAGTGGCACTAAACTGTTGTTTAGTAGTTCCTACCACATGCAAACTGATGGGCAGACTGAGGTCACTAACCAAACTTTGGAGTAATATATGCGTTGTTTTGTTGTGGATTATCCATCAATGTGGGAAAAAATCTTCCATTGGGCTAAATATTCCTATAACATGACTTTTCATTATGCTATTGCGATGTCGCCATTTGAAGCTGTGTTTGGACGTGTACCACCGAATTTCTCGTCTTATACAGCAGGTTCATCTTCCATTGAAGCAGTGGGCTTCTGATTACAACAACGCCAGCAGATTTTAACTAAGCTTAAGGAGAATTTATTCCAAGCTAAAAACCATATGAAAAATTTTGCTGATAAACATAGAAGTGAGAGACACTTCGAGACGGGTGATTTAGTATTGGTTAAGCTCCATCCTTATAGATAGACTTCAGCGAAAGATAAATCATATTCAAAGTTGAGTAAAAGGTTTTATGGACCTTTTTTGGTGGAAGAGCGTATTGGTGAAGTTGCTTATCGTTTGAAGTTGCCACCTGACTTCAAAATTCATTTGGTGTTTCATGTTTCGTTATTAAAGCTTTACAAAGAGGATACTGCTATCCATTTTACTCGACTGCCGAATACAAGTGTTGATAATCATCCACTGATTGAGCCATTGGCAATTTTAGACTCACGATTTGTTACAATTAACAATAGCTTACAGCCACAAGTGTTAGTGTAGTGGTCTGGTTTGCCATTGGAAGACACTTCTTGGAAGTTTATTGCAGATTTGTGTCACAACTATCCTGCTTTCAACCTTGAGGACAAGGTTCCTTTGCAAGAGGGAGCAATGTTATGATGCATTGTGAAGATAACCAGAGAAAAGGAAAAAGGTCAAGAAAGAAACTAACATGTCTCAAAGACTTCACTAAATAAAAGGAATTGTACAGCTAGCAAATAGTTTAGTTATCAAAACGGTTGTTTACATAACCGATACAAACTTGTATAAATAGAGAATTGTAAAGAGAGGAAAGAAATCAATGAAAAATCTTCTTCTTCAGTTTCTTCTTCTTTTCATGAATTTGCATTTTGAGCTGGGAACTACCAGCATCAGTTCTCTGCATGATGAAGCTAGTCTCATTGAAGCCGTCAAACAGGTGGATGAGGTCATCTGTGCTGTTTCTTCTAAACAGGTCTCCAATCAAAAGCTTCTGATTACTGTTATTAAAGAATCTGGATGCATCAAAGTAAGTACCTCTGAAGTCCTAGAATTTCTTTTCTCTATGATTATTTCTTTCTGGTCCTGCATTGATAACTGGGATTTGTGTGGTGAATTTGTGTGAAGCCTGCAATTTTCACGTAAGCGCAAGAAGCTTATCAGGCCCAACTTCCATTATTCTGAAATTGATTAAAGTGAACATAGAGAGAATGATGCAAAGTTTTTTTCTCTGTTTCATTCTGAAAGTTGTAAAAATGGAACTCTTTATGGAAGTATTAGTGATACATGAAATGTATTTTGATGAACTTTCATAGCTAGACTATGATTAAAAGTTGTTATGATATTGACGAAGCTGTTCATTCGTTAAAATTTTCTCTTTCTGGCTGAAATTATTGTCAGGGGTTAGTAACCTCTTTGCACTTGCAGCTTAGTTCATATTTAAAGTTTAGCACGATTAAGTACCGCTAGAATTCAAGTGTGTGTTCACTATGAATGTGTAATCAATCTACAAAGGGTCAACTATCTACAAAATATTGAAATCTAATCCGTATGTGTAGGAAGATGTTGATAATTTTTGTTCTAGAGAGGTTTATTTCTGCAGTATTTGGCGTAAAACCAGATAAAGTTCAGATATTAGACATGCTCTACTTCCTTTGTCCCTGGAAAGAAGAAAGTTTAATCTGTGGAAGCCAAGGCATTCCATAGTTGGAATTCCAATTCTTTATTTGATTGATTGGTTTCTTTTTGCCTTAAAATTCGGGTTATTGGAAATTTGACGCATTTAGATCTCAAAATATGTAAACCTGATCTTGTCATTTTATTATACCTATGCATGGACGAGAAAAGCAGCGACTATACTAAAAATTTTGATGTCTGTCTGTGCAGAGGTTTATTCCGGCAGAGTTTGGGTTAGACCCAGATAAAGTTCAGATATTAGGCAAGGACTACAACTTTTATTCCCGGAAAAGGGAAATTCGACGACTTGTGGAAGCCAAAGGCATTCCATACACTTAAGTCTCTTGCAACTTCTATAGGAGTTATTTACTTCCTTCGCTCGTTCAACCTGGCCTAAAAAGTCCTCCGAGGGACAAAGTCTCGGTGTTTGGTGATGGAAATACGAAAGGTTCATCAATGAAGTTCTGAACGATTATTTGATTGTGTTTTATTGGAATTGACTCTTGTTTCTGTTGAGAAAAAGTATTAAGAAGCTCAACATTATCTGTGATACCACTTGTTGAAAAAAAGAACCCAAATACGCAGCGGAATAAAAATACCTTTTTTCTCTCTTTGTACAATCAAATAGGCAAAGCAAACCAACAAAATTAACAAGATCAACAACACCAATTTTTACCGTGAAAAACCCCAAATTGGGTAAAAAATCACGGGACCCATAGGCCGCTTAATCAAACCTTCCACTATAACAATAATAATGGGTACACCAAAGTTCTCTCTAGTTCAACAAACTAGAGGCATACAATAATCATCAAGATTGAACAATCTAATCTTGGTAGATAGCAAAAAACTATAAGAGAGGATAAACTTAAGGTTACCAAAAAATGCAGTCTATTTTTTACCCTAGCCTGCTGCCTTGGAGACCACAGACGACGATCTTACCGTTCAGAATGTACTCCTTGATGTCACAAACCTACTGTTCAAAGTTCAAGGTGATCCAACGGTTGATTTTTGAGAAAACGCGATTCTTGTATGACTACCCTGAAAAATCTGAAAATCTATTTTCGGCTTCCTTCTCTCTCTCTCTTTTCTTTGTCTCTCTCAATCTAGGGTTTCATTAAAACCCCCTTTTATACTCATCCCAAGAAATATGGGCCGAGCCTAACAAATCTCCCCCTCGGCTCATATATCGGGCTCGAGCGCGCCCACTTTCTGCCTGCAAGGTTTAAGCTTCTCTTGAGGCAAAGTTTTGATCATCGTGGCAGATCCATTCTTATCATAGTCAATACCTTTTGTCTGACTGAATCCTTTCACAACTATTCTTGCCTTATTCCTAGGCTGCAAGTTGTTCTCATCTGACTTCAATATGAACATCTGCTTGTTTTTCAAAGCTCTCTTACCCTTCGGTAGTTTCACCTAGTCATAAGTGTTGTTTTCATGCAAGGACTTTATCTCATCTTGCATTGTATACAACCACTCATTTTTCTTCTCATCTGAAAGAACCTCTTCATAAGTCTCTGGTTCTCCCCCTTTAGTGAGTAACACATGATCACTAGTAGAATATCTTCTAGAAGGCTCCCTATCTCTGTTGGACCTTCTCAACTGAGGCTCAACCGGTGGCTCTATTGGGTTTTCTTCAATTGATTCATTATCAACTAGAAGAGGATCATCTGTTTGTGTATCTCTGGTATCAGGCACTGTAGGTGGACGAACCATCCCTGCATCAACTTGCTTTTCATTGCTAGACTCTGGCTTCTCTGTCCCATCAATGTCTGCAATGGTTTGGTCTTCCAAAAAGACTACATCTCAACTTCTGATAACTTTCTTGTTAATCGGATCACAAAATATGTACCAAGACTCCTCATGACTATACCCAATGAAAATACACTGCCTCGTTTCACTGTCAAGTTTAGATCTCTCATCTCTAGGGACATGCACAAATGCCCTGTAGCCAAAAACTCTCAAGTGCCCAGACGAAATATCTTTCCCTAACCACACCCTTTGAGGTATATCATGATTCAAAGGAACTGACGGCGAAAGATTTACCAAATCAACCGCTAAACTCATTGCCTCCCCCCAATAAGGTTTCGGCAGCTTTGCATGAGAGAGCATACAACAGATCCTGTCATTAATCATGCGGTTCATCCTCTCTGCAACTCCATTATGTTGGGGCATTTTTGGCTCTGTTTTTCTAAACTTGATTCCATGAGTTCTGCAGTACTCCTCGAATGGCCATCTATATTCACCACCATTATCTGAGTAAACACATTTCAATTTCTTGCAAGTTTCCCTCTCAACTGACGCTTGGAAAAGTTTGAAGAAACCTAATGCTCACACCTTTCTAGAATGACCATCAATAAAGGTAATATAATATCGAGCTCCACCAAGACTCATAGTATCCATAGAAAAAATATCAACATGTACCAAATCTAACACATTTGGTCTTCTCGTCAGAGGCAAGCTTTTAAAGGATACACTATGTTGTTTACCAACTAAACAATGAGTGCATACCTCTAGCTTTGTAAAATTCAAACAAAGAACTATCTGGTTCTGAGAAAGCTTCTGAATACCTTTCTCACTCATGTGTCCAAGCCTCATATGCCATAGTTGAGTAGATGAGTCCTCAACTGTATTCACTACTCCCTCGCAAGAAGTAGCCTGCACCAAATAAAGAGAATTTAGTTTCTTTCCTCTGGCAACCACCATTGACCCCTTAGTGAGCTTCCATTTACTTTCACCAAAGTGGTTATGGTATCCCTCGTCATCAAGTATACCAGTGGAGATCAAATTTAGACGGATATCAGGAACATGCCTCACATTCTTCAGATGCAATCGACATCTGGCATCAGTATTCATGTAGACATCACCCATGCCTACTATCCTGCACTCTACATTGTTTCCCATCTTCACATGACCAAACTCACCAACACTGTAGGTAGAAAATACATCACGCTGAGAAGTAACATGGTATGAAGCACCAGAATCTACTACCCAACGAGGATCCTGGCATGTGAGATTAATACTACTATCATCGCAAATAATAGTCACATCTCCATCTACAGCTGCTGTAGTATTGTCATCATCAATTTTCTCTTTATCTTTCTGATCATATTTTTGTTCTCTCAACCATTTTCTGCATTGAGATTTCTTGTGCCCTGGCTTGTCACAATAGAAACATCTAAAGTCATTTCTTGTCTGAGATTTCCCTTGTGATCTGTCATTACTGTCACGGCTCTTCTAATTTCTACTCTTGCTTTTACCTTGCCTCTCTAAAACTAGCACTTGACTCTATGCAATTAGCCCTCACTCTTTTCTTCTGTTTTCTTCATTTAACATACTTTCTTTCACCATCTTAAAGGTGAGAACACCATCTGGAGCGGAATTGCTAAGAGAAACAATAAGAGTTTCCCAACTATCAGGCAATGAACTAATCAAACATAAAACATGGATCTCATCATCTAGCTTCATGTCAAGTGTTGCCAACTGTTTTAGAATTCTCTAAAAAACATTCAAGTGAGCAGAAACTGGAGTTCCATCTGTGTATCGAAGATACATCAATTTCCTGAAAAGAAAAGCCTTATTCTGTGCATTCTTCTTTTCATACAACTCCCTTAGAGTCTTCCAAACCTTGCTGGCGTTTGTCTCATTGGCAACATGTTGATAAACACTATTATCAACCCACTGTCGAATTTTGCCAACTGCTTTTCTGTTCATCTTACCCAATCTTTTTCTGACATCTCGTTTGGTTTGCCCTCATCTCCCAAAAGTGTGTCTTCATAATCCATATAACATAGTAGGTCTTTCATTCGAGACTTCTATATCGAGTAATTGGTAGCCGTGAGCTTAATCATAGTATTGCTACTATTACTTGATTTCTTCCATTTGAAAAACACAAAATAATCCCCAATTTAACCTGGAGCTCTGATACCACTTGTTGAGAAAAAGTATTGAGAAGCTCAACCTTAGTTCTGATACCACTTGTTGAGAAAAAGAACCCAAATACGCAGCGGAATAAAAATACTTTTTTTCTCTATTTGTGCAATCAAATAGGTAAAGCAAACAAACAAAATTAACGAGATCAACAACACTAATTTTTAGCATGAAAAACCCCAAATTGGGTAAAAAACCACGGGACCCGTAGGCCGCTTAATCAAACCTTCCACTCTAACAATAATAATGGGTACACGAAAGTTCTCTCTAGTTCAACAAACTAGAGGCATACAATAATCATCAAGATTGAACAATCTAATCTTGGTAGATAACAAAAAACCATAAGAGAAGATAAACTTAGGGTTACCAAAAAATGCAGTCTCATTTTTACCCTAGCCTGCCGCTTTGGAGACCTCAGACGACGATCTCCACCTTTCAGAATGTACTCCTTGATGTGACGAACCTACTGTTCAAAGTTCAAGGTGATCCAACGGTTGATTCTTGAGAAAACGCGATTCTCGTATGACTGCTCTGAAAAATCCGAAAATTTATTTTCGATTTCCTTCTCTCTTTTATTTGTCTCTCTCAATCTAGGGTTTCATTAAAATCCCCTTTTATACTAAGCCCAAAAACATATGGGCCGAGCCTAACAGTTTCTTTGTGATTTCTGTTCAGGTGTATTTGTGAAGAAGAGTGATGTAGCTGCCTTCACAATCAGAGCAGTGGATGATCCACGCACATTGAACAAGGTACTCCATCTAAGGCCTCCTGGAAATGTTTACTCCATTAATGAGCTGGTTCAACTTTGGGAGAATAAGATTGGAAAAAAGCTTGAGAAGATTTATGTTTCTGATGAGAAGCTGCTCAAGAAAATTGAAGGTATTCACCAGTTTCTGCTTAATCTTTGTTTTTTTTTTCTTGAAAAAATTCAGATAATACAGGATCTGGTTGTTCTTTCAACGACAGTTTTCGTGATAATCTAATGATGTTTTCTTGTTATTGCCCTGCAGAAACACCTTATCCTGACAATATGGAGTTGATCTTCATATATTCTGCTTTTGTTAAGGGAGATCAGATCTACTTCGACATCCATTCGTTGGCCAATGCGGTAGACGGGACAAAATTGTATCCGCCACTTAAGCACACCACAATTAGCGAGTTTTTTAATACATTATTATCATAATGACTATGATTGAGTGAGATTAAAACTACTTCAAATGATGCCTCAAATTTTATTTATAAGGTTGTTCACGTAAAGAAAAATGGTACCTTGATACTAAATTATTCTATTTTCCATAAAACTATTTCTCGGTGGACGATTTTTCTTGAAGAAGAGGAGATTGATACACAAGAGGGTTGTGGCTCAACCCATAAGCCCTTGATTTTTCTATTATTTGTATTTGATTTTGTTCGTTTTACTTTTTTAGATAGATTTTATTTTTTTCATAAAAGATTTATTTTATTTTATTAGGGATTTGAATTCTATTTAAAAAGTTGCAGTGAACATTAATAAAATTTTTTTTTATAATATTTGATATTGAAGTATTTTATTTTTCTTAAAATTATTTCTTTAGTTTTCCCTAATTCATTGTTTTGATTGCGAAACAAAACTTCCACTGCACCAATATAACATGTTATTGCGTATTGAGAATCGTGTTTGAATTGTGTTTGCAATGAAAATGGCAAGGTGATCTCTGCGATCATGAGGGCCTCGTGAAAGCGGTTAAACAACATCCACCCTTGGTCACGCTCAGTTAGTCCATCAAAATAAACTTATTTCTGCTATCAAAGAAGCTGGAAATGTCAAGGTATTTTTCAAAGAAAGTTATGACAAGCATGTGATATATAATGATTTTGTGTATATACATAATTTGATGAACTTTTCAGAGGTTCTTTCCTTCGGAGTTTGGAAACGATGGGGATCGCGTCCATGCAGTGGAGCCAGCGAAATCGGCATTTGCTGCTAAAGCTAAAGTTCGACTAGCTGTAGAGGCAGAGGGAATTCCGCACACCATTGTTTCCTCCAAATTCTTTGCTGGTTACTTTCTTCCTAATTTGTCACAGCCCGGAGCCACTTCTCCCCCAAGAGACAAAGTTGTAATATTAGGAGATGGAAATCCGAAAGGTAAAGAGCCTGTTCCACATATTCCTTCTATTGCAAATCCATGTATATAAAACTGTAGAAAAATGGTGAATAGAACTAATGTGCTGCCTTCCATGTGGAACTGTTGTCCCTCAGTATCAGGCTAATGCTTCTTTTCCTTTTCTATTGTATGTGCCAACTAGTGGGCGTAAGGTACAAGAGGGTTCTCTTCTGCAAGCGCACTTTCAACTTCAATCAATTTGCGTAGGAGCATAATTTAGTCTAGTTTCCAAAATGTTTCTTTTTCAAGATTTTTGTTAATCTTCTCTGTAATTCACAGCAATTTTCAACAAGGAAGAAGACATTGCAACCTATACTATTAGATCAGTGGACGACCCAAGAACCCTGAACAAAATCCTTTGCATCAGATGCCCTGGCAACATATACTCCATGAATGATCTCGTGTCACTGTGGGAGAAAAGAATCGGCAAAACGGTTGATAAGGTCTACATTCCAGAGGACCAAGTGTTGAAAAACATTCAAGGTTAGTATAAAACAACAGTCACTAAATTTTATATGCTGCCAAGATCTTCAAGGTCTCAGAATTCAACAAATGAACTAGCTGTAGTGATTTATAGGACTCACTAAATAACTAAAACTAAAATTGGTTGTTTCTATCTTGATGGCTGCAGAGGCCGCTCTTCCTCTTAATGTGGTGTTGGCAATTGGACATTCGGTATTTGTGAAGGGAGATCATACTAACTTTGAAATTGAGCCATCATTCGGAGTTGAGGCTTCGGAGCTTTATCCAGATGTTAAATACACAACCGTGGATGAGTTCCTTGATCAATTTGTTTGACATCGAAGCTCTACTAAGCCGCTCCCATGGAGTTTCCAAGTATTCTATCCTGCCAATATAATAATTAGAAATAAACTGGCTTCTGTTAAATCTCTGATAGTATTAGAGTGAGACACATTTGTGCATCTTCAATGTTGGTTTTGTACACACCTCTTCCATTCTTGTAAGAATTTGGATTTGATGGTGTGTGAAATTCCTTTTGTTGCCATCTCTGCTCATTCACATAACTCCTCTTGTTTTCCTTTCGATGTTATGTTTTTCACGTATAGATTTTTTTTCAAAGTTTCTGATATGGTTCTGATTTCTCAACTGCTATTTGTATTCATCCTTCTGTTAGTGGTCTCATTTTTGCTGGCCTACACTTGTTACTCAAGTATAATATTCAACTCTTTACACTTGTTAATTTTGAGTTCTAACACGGAGTATGAGTTGAAGCCACATTATAAATTTTGGTGGGGAATCCAATCTGCGTTAGCTCCACTTGCTGTATGCGAGTTTGCTCATTCACAGACTCTACAAACAAAGTCATTACATGTAAATTATGACAACGCATTCCACTTTTTCAAGTTGATCATTCGCAGCAAATGGTGCCAGGTATGCGTTAAAAGTTGACGTCTCCAAGTTGGGAATTTAAGTGAGCTTTTTTTAAAAGTAGATTTTAGGGAAATGATCAAAACAAGCTATGTACTATGGAATCAATGACAAGTCAACTACTAAACAATTTTTACTAACAAATTCAACTATTAAAAATGAAAGCTGCAAGCATCGCCGTTTGTTTAAAGGAAATGACTCAACCATATCGTTTTAGAGAATTTGCAGTGGAAAAGAGCTAATGCCCATGGAGAAACCTATAAGAACTCGTGATTTCAAAAATTTTCAGCAAAAAAGAACTAGTACCCATGGATAATGGATTTGAGAACATATTGCATAAATTGATTTTAATTTTTTTAGTTTTATAATTCATAAGATTTTATAAAAGAATATATAATGTTTTAGATGTCGGATGATTAATAATTGTTTAACTGTCTATAAGAGAATCACAACTTGTCTGTGTTTTTTCACGAAAAAAACAATAGATTTGTTCCTTACCTGCAAAGAAAAGATGCAAAGGAAAGTCGTCTTTCCTCTAGGAAAAGTCTTCTTTTCTCTACGAAAAGGCAACTTTCCTCTAAGGAAAGTAATCTTTACTGAGTCTTATTTCAAGAACTCACTTTCCACAACGAAAAGACAAATTTTTAACGGAAAACATAATCGCGATGTTTGCTCCGTTTTTTTCTTATAGTCGAGTATTTTATTTGTTAACAAAAATTTATGAGTTGACTTGTTATTGATTTTATAGTACAGTAGTTGTTTTGTTAATTTTCATGGATTTTATTACAAGCACATAGGGTTAAATTTGTCATTTTCTTCTACACATGCATTGGCTTTTTTTCAAAAAGGTTTTTTTAGGGTAAATGGGGATATGGACCCTACACCTTGATTCGTTAATGTAGCACATGGGAATGTCAAATTCATGTTCCAAAGAAGATGTAGACATACCAACTATGATAACTCTGGTCCCGTGTTTGCTATATGTCGTCATCAACGAAGAAGAGGAAAGAAGACACAAAAGAGTAGACAAATATGTAGAGGAGACAAAGATTAAGGTAGGTCGCGACTCTAGTCAGGATGTGTTACAATAGAGGGGGTAGAAGAAGAACAACTAAGGAAGATTATTTTGTATGGAACAAGAAAAAGAAATTACAGAGAGAATTCTTCAGAGAAGAAGAAGCGAGAGAAGAAAAGGAGGTTCAGAAGAAGTGTTACACACATATCACACCTTCTCTTCATTACACGTTGTGTATTTATAACCTTTGCACTATTCTAATTGTCTTCCACGTTAGACAGGATAGTGTTGTTTACTCTTTACTCAACAGTTCTGTAATGCCCAGATAAATCTTTTATGTATTATGTAAAAGATTTTATAGAATGAACAAATATTTTATAAAAGATGATATGTTCCGTAATCATTAATTTAGGACTTAATTTGGTGTAAATGAAGGAAGAAATATTTTGAAAAATTGTAAGTGGGAAATTGTCATAGATTGTGCATTTTTGAGTTTTTGGTCGACTGGCGATCGGGTTGCGGTCGATGAGTTCAACCAAAATGTGTTCCAGGGCACATTTTGGGGTTTTCGGTAACACTACGGTCGACGGCACGGTTGAGTTGCGGACGTGATGTTTTTTCATATGTCAAATTTGTTGACTTTGCGGTATGTGCGGACGCATGTTTCGGTTGAGGTTCTCGACAAAAATACGCCTTTGCTCGTACTTTGACATTTCGGTCATCATGCGATATAGGATTCAGATGCCTCCCTCGACCGAAAAATCAACTTAAAGCGAGAAAATCATTTTCTATAAGTCAATTTCTCCTCTCCTACTTCGAATTTCTCTCCCTCCCCACGAAAGTTCCTCCCCTGAGAAGATAGGAAGCTTTCCAAGTGGCTTCCTCACACTGAACCACCCTTCATTGAATGGGTTGATTGTCCCCTCAATCCTAGCCTTCACATGGGTCTCCTTATCTATAAGACACTGGCGTGGCAAACAACTTCGGGACTCCAGATTTCTACCTAGTGTGCTATGTCTGAGTGAAGAAAAGGTGAGGTTACTACGTTTTGTTCTGTGAATGTGGTGTACCTTGTGAATTGAGTGAGAAAAGAGGCGAGCTTCTATTTGAAAATCTCCTGGGTGTTGCTGCTCTGCATTGTCGCTGCGGTTGAGATACTGTGAAGTGACGTTTGGTTGAAGGTAAGAATGGGATGTATGTTGGTGTAACGGCCCGCTTTTAAAATGCGTTAAAATTTAAAACTTTTTTTTTTTGTAAATAGCGGAAAATCCTTTTTAATGTATCAAATTCATTTCAAAAGCCGAATCGTCAAAACCCTTTCATTAGACTCGTTATGAAAACCTTCATAAGTATTGGAAAACTATAAAACATAGCGGAAACATAAAACCTTTTACAACGGAAGTACAATCATTCGTTTATAAAAAAGACAATAATTAAACAAGTATTTTACATTTACAAAAACCTTATCTCTTTTACTTCCTTTAGCCTAGTCCAGTCACAAGTTTGCCCGAACAAATGCTTCATCAATTACTTCATTATTTGTTCATCATTTTCTCGTACATGTACTTACATCACAAGTAAGACGTGAGCCTAAAGACCCATTAAGGAATGAGTTTATGCAGTATATTTATGCCTCTCTTTAGTTCTTTCTAGAATGGGTACTGTCCCAAACCAGTCTTTTCTTTACTTTCATTCTTTCGTTCGTTACTCGTACATCGAGCGGGAGGTTAGAGGAACCTTGTGGAGGGGGACTCACCTATCAGAAACTAACCACCTATGGTAGCTGGTCCCATTTCTGACTAGGGAAGAGAACTGTCCAGTCTACATGATTAGATCCACACTACCCGTCTATCCCTAACTCCCTATTCTTTTGTTTCATTCATTATTTTTTTTATCATTTGTCCTCACATAATGTGTGTGAGTACCACCCTAGAGGTGGCACTCCCTAATTGTTTCTATTAGCATGATGGATGATGCAATATAACGTAACCATAACAATAATTGAATAACACATAGAATGAAAATAACGATAATGGAACAATCAATAATTAAATAGTGCACATAAAGGAAAGTAACGGTAATTTAACAGTTGAAACAACAAAAGGGCATGCTTGAATATATTAATCATTTCAATAAGATGAAATTGAGATTTAACGTAAATGACAACAAGTTATTCAACCCCATTAGACATGCTTACAATATTAACTAAGGCGTGAAAATCAACAAATAACGGAAGCATGCTTTGACAACCGACTGGAAATATGCTCAGCAATTAATTATGGAATATGCTTAGAAATTTGCTAACGGAAATATGTTTATGGGAATATGCTAAATAAGTTTACATGCTTTTATGCTGAGACCAAATCGGTAAATTCTACAAGATACTCAAAGTCCAGTTAATTTAACATGCTCAATGCCTAGTTAATTTAACATGCTTAAGGGAGTACATACACTTACTTTCCTAGTTAATTAATACTCAAAGTAGTTATAATTATTATCTTAGTTGATTAAATATGTTTTTATTATAGTTAATTAAACATGCTCAAAGAAATAATTACAATTATTATCCTAGATAATTAAACATGTTTTTATTTTAGTTAATTAAACGTGCTCAACAATGGAATGACAGAACGATATGTGCATGGAACATTAAAAACATACGTAGGATAATAATTGTAATTATTTTGTTGAGCATGTTTAATTAACTAGAATAAAAACATGTTTAATCAACTAGGACAATAATTATAACTACTTTGAGTATATTTAATTACCTAGGATAGTAAGTGTAAGTACTCCCTTAAGCATGCTAAATTAACTAGGCCTTGAGCATGTTAAATTAACTGGACTTTGAGCATGTTTAGGATAATAATTGTGCATTTCTGAAACATAGCAGAATTAAAACAAGCATTAAAGAATATTAAATAATTTACAAATAATTTTCATTTAACTCTTTAGCCCAGCCAGCCACAAGATCCACTCGTGCAAATCCTTCATCGACTGCCTCTTAGTCTGTTCACCTGTGCGTGTACCTACATCGCAAGACTTAACTAATGAGCCTAATGCTCTGTAAGTGATATAAAATAAAAGGTATGATGCACATGTCATGCAACTTTTAAATCTCTTTTCATTTTATGTTTCTGTTTCTCTTTTTTCTTTCTTTTCTTTTCTTTTTTTATCGTCTTTTTGATCTTAACTTTGCTTTATCTTCATTTTACTTTACTATTCATTTCTTTATTTGATCATTGCTTTACTTTATCTTGAAAGACGTTGGAGATATCTAAACTTCAAGAGGTTAACCTCACATCCCCAGACAACCCCGTTTATATTTATCTTTATTTTTACTTTATCTTGAAAGACGTTGGAAATGTCTAAACTTGACGAGGAGGAGCAGTCAACTCAACCTCACATTTTCAAACACCTCCGTTGTATGTTTATTGTTGTCTTAATGTTGAAAGGCGTCGGAAATGTCTAAACTTGACGAGGAGAAGTAGTTGACTCAACCTCACATTTCCAGACGACCTCATTTATGTTTGTTGTGTGTCTTAATCTTGAAGGGCATTGGAGATGTCTAAAATTGACGAGGAGGAGCGACTAACTCAACCTCACATCTCCAGATGACCCCGTTTATGATTATCTTTATCTTGAAAGTGTTAGAGATGTCTAAACTTGACGAGGAGGGGCGGCTATCCAAACCTCACATCTCGTCACACCCATTTACGTTCATTTCTTTATGTTTCACAACCATCACGTTTCTTCTTTGTTTCCTTCTTGTCATTTTGTAATCGTTTTGTTTCCTTCTTGTCATTTTGTAATCGTTTTGTTTCTTCTTTGTTTCCTTCTTGTTATTTTGTAATCGTTTTGTTTCTTCTTTGTTTCCTTCTTATCATTTTGTAATCGTTTTGTTTCTTCTTTGTTTCCTTTTCAAAAATATGTATGGAATTTATTTTCGTATCTTTTGAAAACTATGATGCATGATGCTCGTGAATGCATACATTCTCTACTAGAGGAATTTAATAGCGCAACCAACATACAATTCATAGAACATGCTTATAAAAATTGTAAACAATCAAACGTGCTATTTAAAATTGTAAACAACACCGAAACATGCTATTGAAAACTGTAAACACCGAAACATATTATTTAAAATTGTAAACACCGAAACATGCTATTTAAAACTGTAAACACCGAAATATGCTATTTAAAACTGTAAACACCGAAATATGCATCTCCTATTCTTGCGATGTAGGGCCCTAAGGACCAAAACACATGCGTATCACTTACCTGCAGTCTGTGGCGCGTTTGACACTCTATTCTTTTCCCGTTAATACCTTCAAAATAATTAATATTTATTTATTAATATATTTACCCATTATAAACCTTAACTTTTATATCATTATTATGTTAATTCATTTCACATTTTTTGCCCAATTGTTTTCATCGACTAATTAACCAATAATTATTGACCACCGAATTTTCATAAACCTTAATGCTTAATAATTCTCATCAGTCAACTTAATTACTTAGCAACCTCGTAATAACAATTCAAATATCTTAACATGTGCAACGAGAAAACGATAGCCAACAATAGTTATTCATTCCATCAATGTAACCTGATAATAAAGGAAATTTACTTCACAATATAGTTCATTATCTTTTAATGAAAAATCCATTACAACCAACAAATAATTCATTTAACTTTATTACCCAAAATCATGCCTAATATTAATATCCAATAAGGCATTAAACATCAACATCCATCAACCAAACCAACGTGCGACGACTTAATCCAATTTACATAATGTATTTATTCAATTAATGATCTGAATCCAAACCCATAGAACATATGACCACAATGTACATTCTTACAACATTATTATCCAAACATAACTAGTAATCCCTTTGGCAATACATAACAGTATAACAGATCAATGATTTATTTCCGACAACCAAAACCAATTGCAACATATTAACATTTTCAATTACTAAAAACATAGTCCTTTTCTTCATTCATGCACTTAGCTGAATCTACAGTCCAAACATCATCAAGGTCACTTATCGCAATAATAGAGCGAAATCCAAACAGTGAACGTTATTCAACGACAGTAACTACAAAGTATAACTATTCACAACCATCCAAACGACGATCAACTTAGCACATCTATTCATCCATGGTATCAAATTAGAAAGGCAGTAGATAGTAATTCCAAAACAACAATCAACCACTAATCTGAAATTAATCACAGTGGCATATTTTCAACAACCACACAAACTCCACAACAAGACAATTCCAATATATTCATGCCTTTGAAATTAACCAACACTAACCAAATAAACAGAATGTGTATTAACTAAACAACATGAATTCCAGAATATCCATTCACACGATGCTAAACTAGATTCACCAATGTCTTTCCATTTATCTAGCCCCCATACACAGAAAATGAATAGCAACCAAACATAATCAATTTCTAACTCATTTGCAAAGTCCATAAAACATTCAAAGTCCAACACAGTATCATCCTTAAACGAAGACAACAGAACCAACCAATGCACAAGACATAATTAAGCAAGATAGCAATGGCTAGAACAACTCATCAATCTCTTCAGAAACTCAAACACAAATCTCAGCACCAACAGAACTTCAAATCCAAAACAGAAATTCAACACAGTGGAATATCCAATATTTTTATCCATTTCAATTGGTCATCACAGAAGGTATACCAAGGAACAGAGAAGGATTACCTGTAGAGCACACAAACCATTTTCTTCACGGTAGCAATCCAGAGCAACACCAACCAGAAACACTAAACAGGAGCTCACTTCCATCTACTGCTCTCGGCCCTTTCACTTTCAAAGTCCAACACAGTATCATCCTTAAACGAAGACAACAGAACCAACCAATGCACAAGACATAATTAAGCAAGATAGCAATGGCTAGAACAACTCATCAATCTCTTCAGAAACTCAAACACAAATCTCAGCACCAACAGAACTTCAAATCCAAAACAGAAATTCAACACAGTGGAATATCCAATATTTTTATCCATTTCAATTGGTCATCACAGAAGGTATACCAAGGAACAGAGAAGGATTACCTGTAGAGCACACAAACCATTTTCTTCACGGTAGCAATCCAGAGCAACACCAACCAGAAACACTAAACAGGAGCTCACTTCCATCTACTGCTCTCGGCCCTTTCACAGAGAGCACACTCGACGGCCATCACTATCTAATTTCATTATCTTCATTGCCAGCCAGCTTCCAATCTCACTGCCATCCATTTATAGCCGAAGAGATAACTTGCACAGACACCAAGTTGGAGGAAATTTGTACACTTCAAGGAGGGAGGTCCAATGGCCAAACTCCACGCTGGAAAGATGCTATCGTTTCGGGAGGAGGAATAAACCGGTTCAATTTGTGGACCAACAGAAACGGGCCAATCAAAATCTCCAGCGAACCGATGCCCTGCCTAGCCTCACCAATTCATCTTCTCCAAATCGCCACTGCTGATGCCAATTCATCCCTAATCAGAAGCCAAGAAGATGAATACCAAACGTAGGGCATCGACTTACCCCCACCGGCGAATCGCAGCTCCAATTCTGACTCCGAAGCCGCGGCACACCGAACCCTAGCTCGTCGGTACGCCAGTGATCGCTGCAGCAGCCCGTGCCGTCGCCGGCCGTTTCTCGTTTGCCGACATCGCCGCGAACGTCCCTCGCCATTCGACCGTCGTCTTCTCTTCTCCCCCGATCGCTCCCTTCTCTCTTGGCTCCCTCTCCCTGTTTCTTGAGCTCTCTCCCTCGCCTTCCCCCTTCTCTTCTCGTTTCTTTTCTTCAAATTAAATCATCAACTTAAAATAAAAACTCAATTTAATAAATAAATCCCCACTTTCTATTCAACCAAACCGACCCCTTTTATCCCATAATTAAATTTTCCTCATTTCTTCTTTTCAAATAATTACTCCATTTCTCTTCCTTTTAAATAATTAAATTCTTCATTTAATTATTTTCTTTCCAATTTCAATTTTTTTTTCTCCGAATATTTCATGATGATAATTATCGGTCCAATTAAAATTCTTCAATTCGACTTCCAAAATAATTATCCAATAATTGACATAATTATCTCCCAACAATTATTTTTCTAAACTTATTTTCATGATAATATATTCCATAATAAATTTCTTCGAATAATCCAATTATACCCCAATTAATTTCTCGTTAAATAAATTCTCGATTATTATTTAAATATTTCCCTTAGTCAATTTTCTTATCAAATAAATCTCTAATTATCCTTAATTAATAATATGACAAAAATCGAGGTATTACATGATCGCTACTAACCCTTTTTTAAACTCGTTATGAAAACCCATAAAAATGCGGAAGCATTATAAAAATCATTTGTTTAAAATATTGCGAAAGCGTAAATCATTAAATGAAAGGACAAACAATTAAATATTGCATTTGAGAAATGAATTCTAACACTTAAATACAACTTATTACAACCGTTTTCTCTTCTCGCTCTAGTCTAGCCAGCCCCAATCTCGTTCGTGCACATCCCTCATCCCTGTGTTTATTATCTGCTTATTACCTGTTCATCGTTTGTACCTACACCACAAGTAATACGTGAGCTTAATGGCCCAATAAGGAAAAGGGTTTAATGCAGTTATGAAATACCTCTCTTTAGTCCTTTTTGGATGGGGGCCACCCAAACCAATCTTTTCATTTCGTACGTTCGTTCATTTGTTCATTACTTGTACATCGAGGGAGAGATTGGAGAACCCATATGGGGTGGTATAGTAGATCGGACTAGCCTCCTGTGTGCAAACTAGGTCCCTTTCCCATTATGGTAGGGGTTTTGCCTAGTTGCCAGACTAGACCGGACTACCCACCAGCCACCAACTCCCCATTCATTCCATTATGGACTAGCCTCCTGGGTGCATACGAGTTGCCAGACTAGACCCAATTACCCATTTATTTTATCATTCATTTTTAACATTTTCCTCACTCATGCATGTGAGTACCACCCCAAGGCGGCACTCCCTATTGACTTCTATTAACATGATGGATGATCATATATTCTCAACCTAACATGATGCATGATGCTTCATAACATAACATTAATAGAAATTGAAGTGCGCATATAAGTAATTGAAAGCACTGTAATTGAAGGCGCATATAAAGAATAGCAATAATTGAAGGCGCACATTAGAGAACGATTATAATTAAAAGCACATAATAGGAAACAAGTAAAATATTGAATTGAATAGCGAATGAGTACAAGTATGGTAAGCATGTAAGTAATTTATTTAAACTATCATGCTTAAGAAATAACTACATTTATCATGCTAATTAGATATCCTAATTAACTATCATGCTCACTTCAAGTAATGGTTGTTAATCTAGTCGGTTATCCTAATTAATTTACATGCTCAATGATTTATTATGTTTATCATTCTAATTAGATACCTTAATTAATTTCCTAGTATATTTACATGCTTCCTACATTTATCATTCTAGGCGATTATCCTACTTAGTTATCCTAGGCGATTTACATGCTCAACTTTCATTAACTACTAGTTAATTCACTTTACTCAATTAACATGCACTAGCGATTAGATTAAGTTAATTAAACATGCCAAACTATTTAATTTATTGTACTCAACTAGTTAATTAATTAACATGCTCAAGAATTAGTTATTAATTAAACAACTAGCTACGTATGCTCGAATTAGTTATTCAACAACTAGTTAATTTATTAGGTTACATAGCAGGCTCAACTCTAATTAGTTACTTTAGTTAATTAACATGCTAAGTTAATTGCGTTAGTTAATTACGCTAGTTAATTAACATACTCAACTTCTAATTAAATTAATTACGCTAGTTAATTTTAAAGGGTCTAATAGATTAAACATGCGTAACCAATTAGTTAATTATAAACATACTAATTTATAAACATACTAATTAATTAGTTCAACATGCTAGGGTCTAGTTGATTATTCTAAAATTTAAAATGCGTTAAAATTTAAAACTTTTTTTTTTGTAAACAGTGGAAAATCATTTTCAATGTAGCAGAGCTTTCAAAGGTCAGACTGTCAAAACTCTTTCATTAGACTCGTTATGAAAACCTTTGTAAGTATTGGAAAACTATAGTAATAAATTCATCTATCAAAACATAGCGGAAGCGTAAAACATTTTACAACGGAAGTACAATCCTTCGTTTATAAAAGACAATAATTAAACCAGTATTTTACATTTACAAAAACCTTATCTCTTTTATTCCCTTAGCCTAGTTCAGTCACAAGTTCGCCAATGCAAATGCTTCATCAAAATCTTCATATTTGTTCATCATTTTCACGTACATGTACCTACACCACAAGTAAGACGTGAGCCTAAAGGCCCAGTAAAGAATGGGTTTATACAATATGTTTATGCCTCTCTTTAGTTCTTTCTAAAATGGGTACCGTTCCAAACCGATCTTTTCTTTACTTTCGTTCATTACTCGTATATCGAGCGGGAGGTTAGAGGAATCCTATGGAGGGGGAGTCGCCTATCAGAAGCTAACCACCTATGGTAGTTGGTCCCGTTCCGGACTAGGTAAGACCTATCTAGTCTACCTGATTAGATATACACTACCTATTCGTCCCTAACTCCCTATTTCTTTTCTTTCATTCATTTTTTTCTTTATCATTTTTCCTCACATAATGTGTGTGAGTACCACCCCGGAGGTGGCACTCCTTAATTGTTTCTATTAGCATAATGCATGATGTAGTATAACGTAACCATAACAATAATTGAATAACATATAGAATGAAAATAGCGATAATGGAACAATCAATAATTGAATAGCGCACATAAAGGAAAGTAACGGTAATTTAACAGTTGAAATAGCAAAAGGGATTGCTTGAATATATTAATCATTTCAATAAGATGAAATTAAATTTTAATATAAATGACAACAAGTTATTCAACCTCATTAGGCATGCTTACAATATTAACTAAGGCGTGAAAATCAACAAATAACGGAAGCATGCTTTGACAACTGACTGGAAACATGCTCAGTAATTAATTACAGAATATGCTTAGAAATTTGCTAACGGAAATATGCCTATAGGGAATATACTAAATAAATTTACATGCTTTTATGCTGAGACTAAATCGATTAATTCTACGAGATGCTCAAAGTCTAGTTAATTTAACATGCTCAAGGCCTAGTTAATTTAACATGCTTAAGGGAGTACTTACACTTACTATCCTAGTTACTTAAACATACTTAAAGAAGTAGGTAAAATTATTATCCTAGTTGATTAAACATTCTTTTATTCTAGTTAATTAAACATGCTCAAAGAAATAATTATAATTATTATCCTATATGATTAAATATGCTTTTATTCTAGTTAATTAAACGTGGTCAACAATGGAATGGCAGAACGATATGTGCATGGAACAATAGAAATGACAAGAACAACACATGCCTCGAATGAAGGAATTAACACTTATTGTTAACACAGAGATTTAAACTAGACAACAAGTAGACAATAAAGAACAGGGTCATCCTCGATGGTATAGCTCTTAACTTGTTCATACTTTTCAAGTCATAATAATATCTTCAATTCCATCATTCTATCCTATAGGCTTAACTCAATCATCAAAGCACTAATCATTCATCAATTTTCTATCAAAGTAAAGCATTGAAGCACAGAACTTACAGTAAAGGAAATATCTGCAGAATATCAACAAAGGAAATCTACACCACTCATGCACACTACTTTTGGGTAGGACCTCCACTGGCCAAGACTCTACCCGATTCCTTACCCTAGTTGAAGAAATCTACTCACAGACAGCACTCCCAGCTCTTAACTTCACTCCACAGCTGCTCCTAGCTCACAACACAACTCATAATTCCAACTGGCATGAAGCTCTCACACTATCTCATTCACTGGGTGAAGCTCTCTCTCTTTCGTAGGAACTCTCTCTCACAGAGGAAGAAACTCACGCAAGAAAACTGGACAAAAATGGGAGAGAAGAAACGTTAAATCGAAGGCCATACCTGGGAGAGGGACAATCGTACGCTGAAACGGAGAGGGAGGGGCATGGCTGGACGTGGTCTGGGCATGGGGAGGGATGACTTCGGTCTCCTTAGTGGATAACTAATGGCTAAACGACAAGAATCTATTATTTTAAACTCTAATTTCTCGTAGGTCTGAGAAGTTTTGGACGCAAGGAGACATCCTGGCCTCATCCGCGTGCATCCAAAAATTACTATTCTTCAGGCAGAAATGCACTTTCAGACGAAGGATGGCGTCCTCACCTTCGTCTGCACTCGTCCGAAACTGTCATTCGGATGAAGGATGGCATCCGCATTCAAGTGTCCGCAATCGTCCAAAAGTGTCAAGAAATTGGATAGATTTAAAACGACCGAGTTTGCATGCATCCGCCTTCATCTGAGTTTATCTGAAACCATGCAGTTAGAGATAGGGGATGAATTAGGATGCGAGGCTTCTGTCTTGCATTGTCCCAAAGTGCAGGGGCGACATTCCATGCATTTGCGGATGACATTTCTCATCCTCGTGTCGTCGACATTCGTCTGAATCTCCAAAAATCCAGTTTTTCCTTCACATTTTCCTACTTCATTTTCATCCTATAATATTTTTCCTATAAATACACATCATAATTTAGCATGTATAAATATGCAATGTAATATCTTAATTATCCCATCATTTAATTACATTGCGTATACGGGAAAAACGTTATCGGGGTGTTACAGTTGGCTAGTGGAGGCCCTACATCACAAGTTTTGGTTTGTTGTTGTGAATTTTGGATTGGATAACTTGCTGAGAAATACTACTATCAATGTTTGTTTTGGGTTGACTGTTGCTGTGAATTTTTTTTTCTATGGTATTCTCATGCTGTGGTAAATGATTTTGACACTAGTTAACTCTAACATGATGAAGAAGTATGAAAATAGAATGCGACTGTGGTTAACCGTGAGTAGTAAAAATTAGATAATGCCTTGAAATTACTGGTTGGAATGAGATTTCAAATATGAGGGCATTATTCAACTGATGAGTGGACATTTTGGTTACTCTCATTGTTGTGATCGATATACTAGATAATATTTGAGTTTTTATGTGCTATGAGATGAAGTTCGCTACTGTCAATGACCATTAGTTACAATTGACTATATTACTTGACGACTCTTCAATTTCTCTAACCTCATGAATTCTCTCTGTTAAACTATTATTAATTAGTGCAAGGATTTTTCCCTGTTAATAGCACGTCATTGGTTTCTACATAAATCCATAGCATAGAAATTAATATGAAATTGCCATTTGATATCCAGCATGTAAATTGCCCCTGTTGAATAGTATGTAAATTACTTTTTGTCAATTAGAATATATATTAATCCTTGTTAATTAACATACGAGACATCCCTTTATAATAGTCGATAAATGCTAGAAGATAGAATCAGATTGTTTAAGCCTAAACATGAATCAATATACTATGAATTTAATTATTATGCTTTCTATTGCATACCCTGTATATTGTTGTGAACTGTATGTGACATCCATGCATCATACTAGGGCTTATGAAATTGTCGACATATTGCATGACATGCATAATAAATGTAAATGGGCGTGTGGGGGTTCGGGAGATTTGGTGATGGTCCATTAGTGGTGACACCCCTATTGGATGTATCTCCTCCCACGTAGGGAGCGGAGTGACGGTTAGCCACATGGATCATAGGATATATCCTCTTCTCTCGTATGAAAATCCCCAACGTCTTTAACAAAAGAGCATGGTGACGGTCATTGGTGGTGATGCCATAAGATGTATCTCCTCGCCGAAGTGACGGATAACCACATGACCATAGGATGTATCCTTTCTCTTTGTATACCAGAAAAGATAGGTTTTTTTTCTGTAATGCATTGCATGGGCATGCATAAGCATTTGCATTCCATTCCATTCTAATTCTTGTTGAGTGTTAGGCTCATTGTTTTCTCTCATGATGTAGGTGATCATTATGAAACATGTGACGTGCCACCTGAGGAGGAGGCATTACAAGACGATCCCTTGCGTTATCAGCTGGGTTCGACCTGATGGTTGTGGCTCGTGAAAACAGTGCTGGTTATCTTGAACAATTAACTTCCTATTTTTAATGTGGTAAACATTTTGTAACCATGGACTTTTGTTGGAGGTATTAAAACTATTTTTTGAGAAATTGATAATCTATTCCGCTTATTTAACTCTGAGATGTTTTCAAATAAATTTGTTTACTTGGATTTACACAGTTTAAATGATTAAGAAAAAAATTTTATGTCACTAAAATTTAAAATAGAGAAAAATGGGTTTAAATAAAAGTGGGGTGTTACAAGTTCTCTTCTTCCTCTCTGATCTCTTGTGCCGATGTTTCCAACTCGATAGTGTAGGGCCCTAATAGTCCCCCAAAGAAACCTTGTCCCCAAGGTTGGAATGAAGGGAACTCTGTCGTAATAATTGAATAATTGACCAATGTGGCGTTAGAGATTGGATTGCCCTCCCAAAGTATCAGCCATTGGGTTACTAGAAGATTACCTCTTTTGACTACTCTTGTCTAAAGATGGGCTTGGGGAGTGTGAGTGTCGCTATTTGTAGACTCCACTGGTAAAGATGCCTGAGGAACTTCATAGGAGCCATTGTGTTTCTTCACCAAAGAAACATGAAAAACTGGGTGAATGTTGGTGGATGAACGAAGGTTCAGTTTATATGCAACTTGACATATATGCTGTAGAAATGCAAAAGGGCCAAAATATTTTTGAGCTAGCTTCTGTGAATGTCTATCGGTTATGGATGGTAAGGTTGTAGATTAAGATATTCTAAGTTGTTGACCTCAAAATATCTCTATGTTAGCCATTTATCTGCGTAGTTCTTCATATGAGCTTGAGCTTGAGTGATATTATGCTTAAGCATGAGATCCATGTGGAACTTGTCATGTAAAATAGTATCAATGGCAGCCATATCGATTTGTTGATATGGCCCCTTTAACAGTTGTAGAGGAGGAAATCCATATAAAGCTTTCGAATGGGGTCATCTGAATGGATGTCTGAACAGTGGTATTGTACCACTATGCAACTAATGATAGCCAATTATGCCATTGAGTGGAGTGATTGTGGGACATGCATCAAAGATACATCTCGACACATTGATTTAACCACTTAGTTTGACCATCTAATTTTGGATTGAAGGCGGTAGATAGCTGAGTGCCGATCATCTTGAACAAGGATTGCCAAAACTGGGATGTGAAAACCTTTTCTCTATCTAATACTATAAGTTGAGGAAGACCATGTAGTTGGTATATGTTGTCTAAGAAAAAAGTGGCCACCTGGATGATGATAAACAGATGTGCCAAAGCTACAAAGTGTGTATATTTCGTGTTACGGTTTATCACCACAATTATACAATTTGCTCTTTTGGACATTGGTAGACCCTCAATGAACTTCATTAAGATATGGCTCCAAGGTTTTTCTGAATAAGAAGAGGTTGTAAAAGTAGGGATAACAGGTGTGCTCATGCTTGCATCTCTGACAGACATCGCATTGTAATATTGTTTCTTTAATAGCCTTAGTCATGCCTGACTACTAGAAGAATTGCTTGCCCCTATGAAGAGTTGCCTGAATTCCTAAATGCCCCTTGCATGGGAGAAATGGATGGCATGAAGCACTTTCTAGTGAATGATTCCTGAGGATTCCAACACTATCTTTCCTTTGTAGCAAATGATGTTGTCTGAGTAGGTAAAATCAGTCTTGTCAGACGATCTATAAGGTTTTTTCTAATTAAATCGTAGGATCACTGATCATTAGCATAGTTAATGAAAACTTCTTGGATCCATGCAAGGTGAATAATAGTTTGAGACTGGCACAAAACACAAGATGATTATTGATGGGAAAGAGCATTGGCTACTATATTTATGCTACTTTGTTTATATTGAATGGTATAGTGGAGCCCCAGCAACATGGAGAACCATTTTTTTGCTACAATGGAGTGGTAATACTTTGCTCCAACAAAAATTTATGGGAATTATGATCAGTTTTGACTATAAAATCATTACCCTCTAGATAGTGCTGCCAATGTTGAATTTCTATGACCAAGCCAATGACTCTTTTTCATATATGAATAAGCCAAGGTTTTTGGAATTGAACATCTCGCTCATGAATGAGATTGGGTGGTGATCCTGTATGAGAATAGCGCTCATGCCACCATAACATGCATTTATTTCGATGATAAAATGAGAGATGAAGTTTGGAAGAGCAAGCACTAGTGTGTTGGTCATGGACTCTTGAGAGCTTAGATGGCTGCTTTAGCTTCGTCTGATCAATGGAAGGCATTTTTCTTAAGAAGGTTTGTCAGTGGCTTGACGAGAATTTTGTACCCATATATGAACTTCCTACAATACCCTATTAGTCTGTGGAAGCCTCCTAGTTGTTTAATTTGAGTTGGGCTCATCCACATTGTCATTTTTGAAATTTTGTCAGGGTCAGGCTCGACTCCATCACCTAAAATAACATGATCTAGGTAAGCAACCTTTTGTTAGCCTTAGGCTTAGTTTTATTTTGATGATGACTAAACGGTTTAATTTGATAAAAATAATAAGTTGGTTAATTGGGGTCTTATTGTAATGTATTCAATGTTTTATTTATTATAATTATATTTTTGTTTATTGGAAATACCAGTATTGAGGGTATTAAAGTGTGCTAATAAGTTTATCTAAGTTCATGTAGTGATTATATAGGATATTGAAGAATTATGAAGCAATGAAGAATGGGATGGAATGGACGTTGGGTAGACAAAGTTTGTGGAGAAATGGATGTCCTGTGTATGTAGAAATGAAGGGATGGATGTCCCTTATGAAGGGAAGGACGTCCGTCATACTGCTCAATGAAGAAATGGCGTAACGGACATCCGACATACTACTGTGGCGACGCTTTGAAGAAACGGACGGAGCGCAGATGATGTAACAACCTGATTTTTATTTAATTTAAAAAAATGCTTGAAATTTAAAACTTTTATAAAATGACTTAAATCTTTATTAAAACCTTTTAAATTGAAATCAGAGTTCTTTTCTTATAACCGGACCATTAAAATCCTTTTGCTTTGACTCGTTACTAAAATCATTAAAAATAGAGGAAGAATATAATTATAAAATTCTTTTTCTTAAAATGTACCGGAAGCACAAATGACTCATTTAGATAAATAAATTGTTTACATTAATTTTACAAAACTCTTATCTCTTTAAATACCATTAGCCTAACCAGCCATAAGTCTCATCCGTGCAAATCCTTCATCAGCTGCTCCTTAATCTGTTTGTCATATTCACTCGTACTTGTACCTACATTGCAAGTCATAAACTATGAGTGTAATGCTCAGTAAGTGATAATACCTAATATGCTACATGCACATGTTGTGCCATTTTAAAACTGTGTGCAGTTTCTCTTTTCGTTCTCTTCCTTTTTATCTTTATCTTTTCACATTTACGTACTTTTTTTATGGTTCTGTTTCCATTCTCGTTTATGTATCCATTTCGGTACATACGCATTTTCGTATCCATTCATGTGTCTGTTTTTGTATCCGTATATGTATCTATATCCATATCCGTATCTATATCTATTTCCATTTCTAGAAACTCGTTTCCGTTTCTGTTTCTGTTTCTATTTATGTTCCCGTTTCCATTTTCGTATATGTGCTCGTACCATTTTCGTATCCGTTTCTGTTTCCATTTCCGTATCCGTTTCTCTTTTTATGTTCTTTTCTTTACTCTTTTTTTCTTTTTTCTTTTTTTTTTTATTTTCTTTTGTTTCTTTTGTCTTTGTGTTGGCATGACATGTCAGACCACATAAACCTTTATCTTTTTTTTTTATCTTTTGTTCTTGTGTTGGGCGTGACATACCGGACCACAAGAATCTTTATCTTTTGTTTTGCTCCTGTGCCGAGTGTGACATACCGGACTAGAGAAACCCTTATCTTTTGTTATTGTGTTGGCGTGACATACCGGACCACAAGAATCTTTATCTTTTGTTCTTGTGCCGAGCGTGACATACTGGACCACAAGAATCTTTATCTTTCATTACTCATTCGTTTGTACTTTCTTTTTGTTTTTGTTTATCTTCTCACACTCGTGCGTGAAGACCATTTTCATAATCTTTTGGGAATTGTGATGCATGACGCTTATGAATGCATACAACTTCTAACATATAAGTAGGAATATAAATAAACATTCAACGTGCAATTCACAGAACGTACCATAAAATTGTAGACATGCTATAAAAACAATAAGTAACGAAACATGCTATTAAAAACTGTGGACATGCTTTTGAAATAGTAAACAACGAAGCGTGCTATTAAAAACTATAGACATGTTATAAAAACAATAAACAATGAAATATGCTATTAACAATTGTAGACATAATCTTAAAACAATAGACATGCTCAATAATCTATTACTCTAATAAAGTGGTAAACAACGAAACATGCATATTGTAACATCCCAGTTATTCCTTCAATTTAAAACTCATGATTTTTGAAAAGTTTTTTTCTTTTAAAATCACAGCGGAAGACTTTTTGTTTGAAAACTAACTTAAACAAGAAGTGCATAAATAAACTCCTTTCTATTAAACCATTTATCACTTGAAACATGTCATATTGTAAAACTTTAAAACATTTACAATAGCGGAAGACTTGTATTTACAATACCAAAGGGATTAAACACAATTAGAAAACTTTCTTGATAAAACTGAAATACTATAATAAAGGTTTACTTTCTTTAAAACTTTATTAATAAATATTACATTTCTTCTTTAATCTCTTAGCCTAACCAGCCGCTAAGCCCGCAACGTACAAATGTCTCATCAACTACTGCTATCTATGATCTCTTACATACCTACATCACAGGAGGGATAATGAGCCTATTGTCTAGTAAGAAATATAATCATGAAAAGCAACTGTAACCTCTAGGACATCTCTACATGATTAAGCCTGATACATCTGTAAGCTAGGTGAGAGCAACCTCTTCAGTTTCTGAACTCACCACTTGGATTCGTTTTTACGTGAGAGCAACCTCTTCAGTTTTGGAACTCACTAAAAATAGACCCACTTACATTACATTCATTTACTCTTGGGTGAGAGCAACCTCCGCAGTCTTCGAACTCACCCCATTGAGTAACAGCAACCTCTTTAGTTTTCAAACTTACTCAAACGAGTTGCTTCCTATGTGTGAGCAACCTCTTCAGTTTCTGAACCCACGTAGGAAACATCATTTATTATCTTCATTATTAGCTCATGCAATGCATAACGTGCAATCCTATAACATGTCTACATGAATGTCACACACAGTAGTTCATATACTACAAACAATATTGTAAACAATTAACAAACAATAACTATGCTTCAACTATAACATTAATTCTAAACACGTTCCTATTACACTATAATGTCATACATCTATTCCTCTATCCTTGACGTATTATTTCTAACTTAGTCTTAAATAGTATAAATACTATCCTATGGTATCCACCACTTGAATATGAATTGAGGACCTATATTAATTAACTATATTATTAATCTAATTTTTCCTATATCATGTCATGATTCTAAGCTTTCTATATCCATATTATGCATCCGAACATTAATATTTGTAGTCTAACCTAACTAATTATATTCCCATTTATTTTACTTCTTATCAGGTATGTCCACATAAACAAAATATTTATTGATGACTTATCAATGAAATAACTAACCTATTTCACCTCTAGATTTGCCCCAAAAAAATATTAATATAATCTATCGGCCAATAATAGATACATTCCTACGTCTACACCACTGATCTACTAACAGGGAATAACTAAGAAATACTGTTGTAAAAACACTAGAAAGACTATCATCAGGCAAACTCATTTCCTTCCTTATCACTGACCATCATCATAGAAAATTCACTTTCATCCCAACTGTTAGTAAACTAATCGTAGGAAAAAACCTAACTAGATAATCATCATTAAAGGCTAACATAGCAATTTACACAAAAATTCTACTCCTGCGATGTAGGTCCTTTCGGACGAAACACAAACATTATTCCTTACTTCGAGTCCTTAGCTTTACGAAATTAGCACATAAAGTATCCTTCACGAAACTTTTGTACTTCCTTCATAGTTGTTTATTGAATTCCCTTTCATTTCTAACTTTCGAACTCTTTCGTCCAAAATCATATAACCTTCTCAGACACCTCTCAACTCATTCACAGTCACAACTTCATCTTTCTTCAGACCTCCTTACAATCCTTCAC